>BDMB01000015.1:3676813-4292748 GCA_016859785.1 Macrotyloma uniflorum
ATTAATTTTATTCAGATTTCAAAATTTTCAAGTCAAGTAAAATTATATATTTAGAGTTATAATTAACTACTAATAATATATATATATATATATAATATAGTAACAATAATACGTTTATCTACCAAATTAACCTTAAAATCAAATAAAAAAGAAAAATGAAATTTAAATATATTTTTAATATCTTAAATTTAAATTAATTTTTTGCTTTTAAATTTAAAATTAATTTTTTTAGATTATATACGGTTTTAATTCCTTTCTTAATATATCTTATCTAGAAGTTATCAAAATGAATATTTCAAAATGGAAGACATACGAGTATTTGATAATAAGAATGTAAATTAAAGAAGAAGAAAAAAAAGATAGAGATATTAAAAGAATGATTAAATTAATGTGACTACAGAAATTATAGGGATATATATTATTAAAATCTGCAATAAAACTGAAAATGGAGTTTTCAGTTATATATACAAAAGAGAAAGAACAAGAACAAAAAAAAAAAACCCAGAGAATGAAAGAAAAGAGAAGATTGATGAATTTGTTTGGCTTCCCCATAATCAAATGAGGAGTTTTAAGGATGTGAAAGGAATGAATTAAGTATGAAATAGGTAACAGCAGCAGAATTTTCAGTGTATTTTGCTGAACTTGGAACTATTTCCATATCAACCATATTCTCTGCATCTTCAGATATGACAGATGAAGAAGAAGTTGAAAGGAACATAAAGCAGTTAAGGAAAGCTCTCAGCATAAACATATTGCAGCCAACTTTGAATTCTTCACCAATTCAGGATAACCATCCAATCTTAAATACACTCATTTATATAATATAATATACAATTATGTAAGCATAATAAACTCTTATAAAAAATTATAAATAATTTAAAAAGTAAAAACTAAATTTAACAATAATTTAAAATTGAAAGCCTGAAATTATAAAATAAAAACGTAAAAGATTAAATTATAAAATTAAAAAATAATACAAATCAAAATTACAATTTATGTCTGTTATAAGTGTAGATGAGAGTTCAAAATCTATTTTTTATTTTATTATTTACTTTTTACAATACAATTATTAAATGAATTAGGAAATTAAATAAAAGATAAACATGAAATTGCTATGTCAGCTAATTAAGGATAAGTGTTAAAATTACTCTTTTAACTTATCTTCTTATTTGACTAACTACACGTTTCACAAGACATTTTTCCGTGTTAAAAACAATCTCTTATCTTTATTTCTTCCATTCTCATTTTTAATCAACTTTAAAATATATTTTATATATTAAATAAATTTGCTTTTTATTTTATTTAATAATATTTTTTATAAATACTCTAAATTTAATTAATATTTAAACTTTAATTTTAGTATTTTTATTTAGTAGAAAGATAAAATAATATTTAAAAATTAATAAAATTCAATATTCTTAATAAAAAATCTCGATTGTTAAATTTAAAAAACAAAAAATGTGATACATATTTTCAGTTTTTAACCATTTTCGTTTAGCTGCAAAAATAATTACTGTTTTCATTTAAAAATAAATATATTTTAGTCTTATATTTTAATAAAAATAATATAATTAACTCATCCGAACCTTAAATCACAATAGATGATATAATTAAATACTAGAATAGCTTATATTATATAATTAAGGTTAAACATATGATAATGGATTTTGAATTTGGAAATTAATAATTATTAGATTAAATAGATAATTTAGGAGATATGAATGGGTTTAATAATTATATGTTTATAATATAAATATTTTTTTGTAATAAATTTTAAATTTATTTGAAATAAAAACTTATCCTTTATAAATAAAATTACATAACATAGCCGGACCGGAACTCTTAATAGTCGAATAAAATTAAAAAATAATAATCACCACTGCCTTCAGTTAATGACAAACTCAATCTCTCACATCTTCGTTTAATTATATTTTTAGTTTATAAAATTTGGTATAAATAATTTTTTAGTCTCTTAAATTAAAAAAATTATTTTAATACTTAAAATTTAGTAAAATACAATTTCAATCCCTAATATTAAATTTGAAAAACTAAACACAACTTAAAAAATACTATTTTAATATTTTTAATTTGATATTAAAATATTAAAATCATAATTTTTTTTTTCAATTTTCAATAAACATTTTAAAATTTGAACAATAATTAACCAAAAACAACCATAAGTTTCAGGATAATAAAATAAGAAAAAGATCAATCGACATCAATTCAAATTTCACCTACTATATAACATTTCAGAAAATGAATTATTTTTATAATCTGATTGTTGAATTAAAACTTCCTAAGATCGTATTTAAAAAAATTATATTATTATAAAATTTCATATCCCATTTATATCAATGTAATATATAATTTTTAAAATATATATAAATATGAACTATTTGGTTGATATTTTATTGCTGTTAATTCATACAATCAAGATAAGATAGTATATAATTACCCTTCAAAGAATACATTCTATATAAAAAAATGATTCAGAGTGTCAGAATAGAATCTTACAATTTTTAATCCTAATTCACAAAAATTGAATCATCATTAACTCTAACTAAAAAAATTAGTGAAATGGCATTATTATGATATGTTTTAGTAAAACAGAAGACAAAAAAGTTGAGAAATTTAAAATGAGGAAAAAAAACACTTCTCTTTTTATATTTTTAAGAACTGAAACAGATGTTTAATCCTAAAATTTAAATTCTGAAAATAAAATATCATCTTTACAGAATGCCCATCTAAAGACAACCTTAGAATAATGACTGAGTCAATCAACACATGTGACTCTCATCAAATATATGTGAGAAAGACCGTGAAAGAGAAGCATTCCAAATAAGAGATATGTGTAACAAAATCTAATCCAGACCATTTAATACAAAATAGAGTGATTAGATAGAATTAAACAAGACAACATTGTGTCTCAAAATAATATTTGGCTGGAGGATCCTCCGTGAGCACAAATTAGTCCTTAATTGTCAGTTTTGGAATCCTGTATGGACCATGTTCATGGAAAAATAAAACAAGACAATCTTGACCATTAACGTATTACACGGACACGCATAACAGAGGGAATATCATTAATTTTGACAAAAATTTGCAAAATTCCAGAATTTGTATAAAATTGATGTTTGCAAAATACCACTGCTAGTAATTTATTCACCAGACCTAACAGTTCATGGTATCAGAACAAGAGATCAAATCTCAATACTGTAAAACAAATTCCATGCGCATACTGAAATTAATGCATACCTTACTCTTCCAATGCTAACGGTTAGATACCTGAGAGCTCACAACAGTGTGTTTCTGATTACAAGTTTTTGAAAGCTGAATCATGAGTCACCTTTTGTGGGGTGAGTCTAGCGAGAAGTGCCTTATTGTGACAGTGCTCTGCGTCCACAAAGTAAAAGTTTCCATTGGCCTTAAATGTCACAAAAGGCCTATTGGTTTGTGGTGGTCGAATATCAGAAAACTTGATAGTCTTCGGAATGGAAGTTGCCAGCCAGGAAAGCATCTCCACCTCGAAGCTGTCCGAACCTGGTTGCCACCTGAGTTTGTGAATGTATGGGCTAACGAACCAGTGAAGGGCAGCAGTTGTAGAGGCACTCAGGAATATCACAGTTGATGCCACTGCACCTTTCAGGATGACATTCATGTCGGGGGATGTCATGAAGGTTATGACCGGACCAAGCGAAACCGAGAGGCAGCAAGTTGAGAGAGACAGAAGTTTTACTTTCTTTATGGTGTTTGAGATCGGGCCATGATAAACAACTCCAGTTTCCTTGTCAGCTTCCCCTGATTGTCCTCCACCAGAAGGTCCGATGCTAATCTTGTCGTCTTCCTGTGTGGTGGGGGCTGGTGATGCCCATCTTCTTTGAAAAACACCAAGATGAGAGGGATTTTTGAAAGATGGGTTGGCACTAATGGGCCGTCCACAGGTTGAGGACCTAAAACATTGGTATGCTGAACCATGGAAACAAATGTATACAAGTAAAAAAATAAAACCATTAATAGGTATATTGTTTTACAACAATAATAAATAAGATAAAACTCTAATAGGCATGGCATTCTATCCACATGCAATCAGAAACATCTAAGGAATATATAAATTTAAGAACATAACCAATTAGTTTTGCTAAATAAGATTCATTTTACATAAAATAGTTCAAAGAACTGATTCAGGGGGAGGAGCTACACACATTACATTACTAAAATGGAAAATTAACAGCAAATTTCTTCAGATCATTTTAGGGATTTTCCTCAAGAGAGCAATAAGTGAAGGAACCATTAAATTGATTACAGGTTGATGATCATATGGGTTGGGTGTTTATAGATATTTACTGGATCCTGATTTGATATTATGTATACCACTTTGCATCATTTGATGGGTTTTACCTATAGCTAACAGAGTACTAACATTTGGCCAGAACTGAAAACATGATCATCCATGGCTTGGAAATAAATCAAACCAGAACAAATGATTCAATTGAGTCCGTTCCATAAGATCCAAAGTGTCAGTTAGTAACAATTTGTCAGTGCGTTGGCCTTAAGCAGTTAGAAAGAGCGGGATATCAAACGTAGAAAATAAAATAGTAATGAGAGGATAATCACCTTGTCATTTGATAAAGGATTGACCTGGATGAGAGTAGATTGATATCAGGGTCTCTCAAAGACCTAAGTTAATCTCTCATTCTACTCCAAGAGAATTGTAATAGAGAGAATAAGTGTTTCTTTAGATAAATTTCTATTTAGCAGATATTGAAAAAATAAATTAAATTAGTTTTTCCAAAAACTTAGAAATCACTTGTAGAAGCTCTCCCTAATTAGTCTTTCTAACAGATGATTTTAAAATTTTACATATAAGTTAATATTAGGTTAGGAAGAAGTTTATCCAAACAAACCCTAATTCACAATTCTTCATTTTTCTTCATCTATTTTCATCCTGAACCAGTACTTATCACCGACTCACTTCGCTTTCCAAAATTTAGAACCCTAGCGATGAGTTTCGGGTGTTAAAACCCCAGATTCGTGAATGGGAAAATAAACTAAAAATTTAGCATGATTCACAAATCTAACATAACAAAATTTGAAGCAAAATTTCTTTCATTCGATAAAAAATAAATAAAAGTAGAAAAATTATAGTCTTCAGATTGAATGTAAGATCTTTATGGTGTCCATAATAATCTGGTTCAAGGGATGCCAGAAAAAAGAAGAACCCATAAAGAGATCGTGTAAAGGTTAAAACCTTTGGGGTTGGTGTGCAAGGTATCGTTCGGAATGCAAAAGAAGCAGTGAAAGAAAGAACAGAAACAGTGATAAACCTGAAGGCGTGATTCTGGATGTGTGGCGGTAACTCTGTGACCGCAGCAAGTGAAGTAGAGCGGTTCTTGCCATTGTTAAGGGCAGAAACACTGATAGCGAAGGAATAACCTGCAGTTACATAGTGTCTCAAACACAATTTAATTGAGTTTATTTTCTGTCATAATTATTTATGAGAATATTGGAGGAACATATAAAAATAACAATTAAAAAAGTATATTCTAAAATATGAAACTAAAAATTAGTATTTTAATTTGTACATTATACAAAATAAATAATTATTTATATAATCAAATTTTATAATAAAAAAAAAATATTATGACACAATATTATTTTTAATATTGATGATCTTTTATAGAAAAATATTAAAATTTATTTTAAAACTAAAAATATTGAAAGAAATCAAAGATTATGAAAAATTCTAAAAAAAAAAAAACATTTTTATTCAAAAAGAACTCTCGATAAATAATGAATCTTAAAATTACTTTCGTTCTAATGTATATAAGCAAAACAACTGGTCTGTTTTATACTGATAAAATAAATAAGAATAAAATAAAAGAAACTCATTTATTTTATGTTCACCTGGTTAAATGGTGAATTTAATTATTTAATATATAAGATATTATTAATTTAATCCGTAAAAAAAACTAAAAATATAATTTAATTTCTAAATACATAAAAAAATCTTTAATTATATTTTTTATTAAATTTTATGAAATTAAAAATATAATTTTATTTTTTAATCTATAATATTTAGAGGTTTTAATATATAATATTGTTAGAAATAAATAAAATAAAGGGGTTTTGGTCGATCATATATACTTTGAAGAAAACTTACCAAAATTTTTTTTGGAAAAGAATCTTGAGAACTTTGTGGTGTGGTTTTTTTTTGTTGGCAGAGAAGAAGAAAAAAATTGCCTTTGAAGTTGTTGGAGGCAACAGTGTCGAGCTTTGATGGGGTGTTTGAGAAGTTCCAATCAGAGGCTGCTGAAAACAAGGCGAATCTCATCCTCTTCTTGACTGACAAAGACCTTGTTATCTCTCTCAGCTGGTGCCCTGATATCTTTCTATCTATGCATGCAAGCTCCTTTTCTTCTTTCTCCTACAACATGTGTTAATATATGAATATTTCATCTTTACTCTAATGGTTCTGATTTAATATCTATGTTGGTGACTGGCTGCACTAAATCCACTTCTAATCTTTCAAGGAATTTTCAGTTTTTTTTTTAATGGAATGGAGGGGGGACTGGAATGATTAGATTTGATGGAACATTTGGGTGGGGGAAGAGTTTCTTTTCTAAAGTATATATTGGTTACTTGGAGGAAGAAGAGCTTCTCACATATTGATGTTTTATGGATGCTTTAATTTATTTTTTTGAGTGGATTTTATATCTTACTCAACCTCATCTATTTATATTATTTAGGATAAGTCTTATTTTATAAATTTTGATTAAAACCTTTTAACTTTGATTAATAAATAATGATCCTTTAATTACGACATAATTCATATTAAGGGTGATATTTATGTTCCACTGAAAACATCTTAGTTAATTCAAAACCTGTTAGGTTTGTTCAGAACTTTTTTTTATCAACCAGTATGTTGATTACGTACTTGTCAGCTTTTGCTATAACTTCTTAACTTCTAATACAATAAATTTTTATAATAAGTTCCTTTTCCTTCTTAGATTGTTTCAGAGCAAAACCTGTGACTATAAGAAGCTGGAGGCTTCACCTGATGACATTGCACTTTTGAAAGCTTAGGTTGGAGATAGTCCAACATGGAGGAACCCCCAGCATCCATGGAGAGTGGAACCGAGGTTCAAGCTCACTGGGGTCCCAACATTGATACATTGGGATAATGACACAGTCAAAAGTCGCCTAGAAGATTATGAAGCTCAACTTGAAAACAAAATTGAAACTCTTGTTGCTGACAAGTGACAAATTTATTGTCAGTCAAGTGTTTTAGTTGGAGAATCACAAATAGTTTAAATTAAACAATGTATGTTGTACTTATCAGCAACTTATCCCTCTCATTTTATAAATTTGCTGCTAAAACATATAATAAATTATTAGTATAATGGTGACAAAGGAAGCACATAATGCGATGATAAGTTTTTTGAGCTTATTTTGTGGCTTTGAACATCATAAATTTACTAGCTAATCCTAGGTAAATTAATAGTACCTGTGTAGTGTATTTGCAGACTGAAACTTAGTTCACCAAATTTTGATTCAGAATGAATACCTTCAGAGTTCATCCTGCCTAATTGAGTGACATCCATATGTTAGGGAACAACCATAAACAAACTTATTGCCAAACATGCTACTGTATTTCACTGTACAGTCACACCTTTCATTCACCCAAAATCAATACAGAAGGTTAGACCAGTGGTGGTAAAATAATCAAATTCAAACACCATTGTTTAGATGAATGGCTTGAGATCGCCTTTTACATAAAGAACAAAATCATATCCGATTGTTTATTGAAGATGCTGGTACCATATTGAACATAATGAACCAGTTACATCATAATGAACATCATATTGCTCTCCCTTTTCTTAATTTGACCAGAGGGAATAAGTTAACTTTTGCTTGTTATACTAACCTTTCTGTTACATGCCCTCAATTCATAATTAACATAAATTCCAAGTCAAATTATAAAAATCCTCATTTATGTTGAAATGAAAAAAAAAAATCAACCAAACTATTCGGCGGAGAATTTTAATACTAAATTATTGTTTCTTTTTGGAAAAATATACAAGAATTAAATAAATAAGTTAACCATTACAGTTTAATGTAAATTAACCAGAATGCAAATATACATGATAAACAGTGACAGAAACTATCTGTTCAAGCTGGTCAAAATTGGCCTTGTGTCTGCTATTATACACACCCAACTGCATTTCCGTTCTAGGCAAGAAATCTAACTGCAAATCAATAAAGAAAAAGTTAGAGAACTACCTTTTTGACATGTGGATCAGCAAACAGACATTTTGAACTGTTGAAAGACAAAATTTGGGTTGTACATGATACTTCAAGTTAAAAGCATTCTCCACAACTTCTATTTACATCCTTTAATTTTCCTCTCATATGAATGAATTAGAATACAAGGCACAAAAGTATAAAGGATATTGAATAAAGTGAATTTAAAATTAAGCACAGATTTGAACAAAACTATAAATCTACAAGCATATTACTCAGGGAAAGAGCAGGGCAAGGCTTCTCAAATGCATGATGTAAAATATTATAACCAATTAAATTGAGGGCTACCACAACTTTCTCATTTAAATTGTATGGGAATTTAGAAGTCACCCCTAATATTGTCAAGAACACAAACTCTAAATTATTGCAAGACTTGTAGTGACTTGCTTGGATATTAGTACAATACCAATATACACTATATTCTATATATACACACACAAAGAGAGAGAACATATCAAATGAAAACTCCTCTTATTGCAAAAGATAAGAACAGAAAGTATACACCAACTGGTCAAGATTAAAAAAGGACACATGACTTTAAGTGGTTATGTAACTACTAACTTATAATCTCTCTCTCTATATATATAACAACTTAAAAACTGGATGAAAACCACCTATACATTTCACGATAAATATTTAATAGAATAAAAATATGTACATTGCTGTGAAAACAGTTATCATAAAAAAAATTATTCCTCATCTAACTAGTATAGAACACCAATGGGTTTGACATAATAGGACCAAGGGGAAAATCACTAATTTTAACCTAAAAACTATTAAAAAATAATTGGGGGGAAGGGATTAACTTGCACCCAATGAAATATGTACTTGTAATCAGATAGCTATGCCTAAAAACCAATTTATTTTATGCTATCAAATACTATTTATATAAAGAAAATTTATCAAGAAGTTACTATAATTAATTACAACCCCAACCATCAGTTTTTCCGACTCAATTTCTCAAGTTATAGAAGTTTAAATAATTACAAAACTCTCACCTATATACACAAGGACCTGCATATCAACTTAGAGCATTTGAAGGCGTAGTGGCCAACTTCAAGCTGATATCACCATAAGGTTCTTCTTGTTGCACATCAACAAGTCTATTAGTCTGTAAAACCTGTAATTCAACTTCCACATCAGTCACACAAAAAAAAGGAGATGAGAAGGGGAACTATACTGTTCGGATGCTTGATTTTGAAAAAACCATTATTTGTAGGACTTGAATTCATCTATGACATAAAAATATATATATCTCTTAATTTTACAATCGAATTGACTACACGATTTCTCTATCAAATATTAATAGAACTAAATCTGTAAGCACTAAGTGGGATTCAAAGTATAACTAAGAAAATGAATCCTCCATACTTAATAAGTAGACAGACAGATAGAGATATAAATGTAGGAATTGTATCGAGTGAGAGCAATTTTTATAGGAGATGAAACATCAAGAATAACACACTGTTAGGACACTGTTACACACATGTGTGTCTCTCTATATATATATACCACATTCTAATCATCAAAAACAACATACGAGCAGCAATATGACTAGTTTTCCATTCCGAAATCTCGTTCAAGCAAAGATGAGATAGATCTCCAGTAGGGTTCTCCAAAATTGGGATGATTGGATTATGTCTTTTCGAAAACACACACATATGGCATTCTAATCATTAAAAGCATACACACAAACAACAAATATTCACATTCTTTGGACATAATTAAAGTTTGTTTGAATGAAATGTTTCAACCCACCAATACTTCAAAGAACATACGAGCAGCAGTATGACGTGTTTTCCCTTCCAAAATCTTGTTCAAGCTTAGATGAGAGACATCTCCAGCAGGTTCCTCCAAAATTGGGGTGATTGGATTAAGTCTTTTCAAATATTCAGCTGCATATCTGGAATTACATGTGAAGAATACTGGCAAAGTTCAGACACTATAGAACTACAATGAAGAAAAAGTAGTATGAAGAATCAAAAGGACATAAACATCTTATACATAGTATATATGCAAATTCTAACTTCCGGGATAAAAGACCACAGGAAGAAAATGACTTTAATTAATAAGATATCTTCAAGGATTTCCTTGCCTATCACCATATCATTCCTCTAGTTATACCTATTTTTATTAAAAAATAATTACCAAACTATATTTCTATATTTGGTCTTGATTTCTTATCTGATGCTTAACATTTCACTCTATTATGTATTATGACGTATTGGATGAATAATCATCTTAGGCCCAAGGAAGAGGAAGAAAGTCAAGTACTGAACAAATTCACAATGTGCAAGTCCCTAGGTTATATGTATAAAAATAAACCATACCACAACGGCATGCTTTAGAAAAAATTTAAGACTATCCTACAAACCAATTTTATTAGGGCATCACTATTAACTTCAATTGTTGATCAGAAACAATTAAAATAGCTGTACTTCGCTCCAAGGGATGAGGAAATATGGATAACGGCTATAGCTATCTATAAAGAAATATTATCAACTGTCTCATAAAAAAGTACATTACAAAATATGAACAACTTGAACAAAAGCATGCATATTCCATGACAGGATAGAGAAATCAATACGTACTTGGTCCTTTCAGACAATGTCATGTTACTTCCACTTGTACCTTGTGAACCTGCATAAATTACCAGTGTTATCTATACCATAAATCTGATGTATCATAATACAGGCAATGCCACAATAAATAAGTAATAAAAGGGTATTTGACAGAAAAATAAAATTCAAGATGACAGTTAAATAGAACGTACTTGCTGGTGTGTTGCTGCCCAGGCTCAGAAACCAAAACTCCTACAACACATGTTTGACAAGAAGTTAGATGCAATGCTTCAATTCAACCACATTAAGAGCAGTAATAGTAAGATTACTAGAAGCATATTTTCAGCACCACAACAAGAATGGAATCCACGGATAATGAAAACAGACTAGGCAGAGAGGACAGGAAAGTATATATAAAAAAAATATTGAAAATAGACACATGTAAACAAGTGAAGTCGCGTACAAGGTAGTTTGAGGCTGTATCCTATTGCTTCTAGTTTAAAAAATACGATCAGAAGACAACTTGTCAAGCAAGTATTTTAACTAAAATAAGCATTATGTCCGAAAATATTTAAATGCTGGTGATTGAAGCACTTAACTATCTGAAAGACTCAACATTATGTCACATATACAACAATATCTGTCTGAAGGGAGTTAAAAATTTACAGTTTTACACTTATCCTACTCACATATTCCTTCTACTAAAGCAAAATCAGAATAGATGCTTTGAACTGAAAGGAAATTGGATGTGATTAACCAAGACTGACTATATGAAAGCAGTCATAACAAAACCTAAGAGCTTACATCTGTGGCAGCAGAATTGATCAAGTGATGAGTATCTGAAGCTGGAGTATGCATTATCTCCGATCCAAAAGCACTAGGTGATGCTGCTGAGTCTAGTGTCTGCATTCTCTCAGATGCAATATTTGTTCCCAAAGAAGGAACTGATAAGTTACGAAGTGAAGTCATAGTCAAGTCATCTCTTCTATCTGGGCTCCTGTAATCATCTTCAACCACATTGTGTGCTTGGATGGTGGGAGGGGGAGTGACAGCCACATTACGAGCATGTTCAATTTCCATATCAAATGCAGTAACAGGAGATGTAGCAGCTATAGGCTCTTCAGAGGTTTGGGCAGTAGCAGCTATTGCCTCTTCAGTAATTTGGTTAGTAGCAGCCATTGCCTCTTGAGAGGTTTGGTTTGTAGCAGCTATTGCCTCTGCATGGGGTTGGTTAGTAGGAGTTATTGGCTCTTCAGGGACTTGGTTGGTTGGAGAAGGTGGTTCAGCCATCCAAGCATCAGCATGATCTTCCTCAGAGATGACCAAATGAGGTCTTGAACGTACACATTCACCATTGCATATGTCCAGAAGATCCTTGCCAACCCCTGAACACAGCCATAAGATTTCAGATCACATGTTGAAAAAATTACAGGGTACCACAATCAGCAAAATAAAATACAGAGGTCAGCCTACCAGTTAACAAGGGCTGGTAAAAAATGTTTTCTTTTCTTCGACTATTGTTCAATTTCCATATACCCAAATCAGAGGAAGGAGCATCCTTTCTTTTCCTCAGTATATCACGTGGGTTATTAAGTGCATTCCGCATGAATCTACAAAGATTGTCGAATATGAGTAACAAGCATAGAAAGAACAACAGGAACTTATAAATATACAAGTATGATCTTTAAGTTTCATGAGGAGGAAGCTATTCAACAAAAACAAATATTAAAGCATTACCTATTTTTTAACACAATGTGTTCATCAAACAATTGTTTTCTTTTTCTTCCTCTCCGTTGTGGCTGCTGTATTGGTGGACTTTCAGGAAGCACGAAATTGGGAGAATTATTCTCTGAAACAGTGCAAGGAAAACAAAAGTAATTTTTTTGTAATTCTAGGATCTATATGCAACACAAGAGACATAGATAGGCATGCACTAACCAACATGAACTTGCGCATCTGAGGTGACCCCTTGAGATGAAGGTGGAGTTGGCGGATTAAATCGTTGCTGAGATGGTCCAGACATCCTTTCAGGATCAAAATCATGAATCATAGAGTCAAGAACTCTGTTTGGCTCAGAATTATTACCCTCAAGATTTGAAAATACTGGAGGGTTTCCAAGATTATGATCATCATTGGCTTCAAGACCAACCTCAAGTGCCTCGACTTGGGTTGCTTGTGGAGGACTAGGACGCACCCCATGAAGAACCTCAACGGACTCAACTTGGGTTGCTTGTGGAGGACTAGGACCCAACCCCCGACGAACCTCAATGGGCTCAACTTGGGTTGCCTGTGGAGGACTGTGAATAGCAGGATCCAACTGGAGAGTTGATGATTCTCTTCGGGTACTTGGACCATCATCTGCAGCACCCACAACTTTCGTTGCCGATGGAGATAGGGGAACAATGCTGTAGGAAAAAAACAAGTACAATTGGTTCATGATCCCAAAAATTTAAAGAATGAGAAAAAATTAAAATACAACACAAGCTTACTCCTCCTCCATTGGCATAGAACCAGAATCATGCAGCACTTCTGTATGAGAAGAATCCACTATTATATCCTAAATAATATAAAAATATATATTTATTATAGTTTGAAAAAAACAAATCACATGAGTTACACAGTTGTCTGAAGGGTATTCAGTGTGCACCTCGTCAAAAGATACAGTCACGTAATAATCTGTTGTCACAGGAATTCGATCTGCACATTGAGAATTATTAATTATTAACTTCCATCAGCTCACAAACTTTCAAAAGGCAAGCAATAAGTTCATAATCAAATTAGTCACTAAATCCCTGAAAAATGGGAAAAACATTCAGGGTTCCCAGATTGGGATTTCTTTTGTCAAATGAGTAAAAATACATAGAGGAACTGACCAAATGACAACGCATGTTCAGTAAGCGGAACACCATTTGGTGGTCCGAACAAATTTGGCATCTGTCAAATTAGTCCCCAAAAGACGAAAAACCACTATCTTCGTAGAAAGTCGATAAATCTAGTCTTTTTACAGGACTAATTTACTTTTTCATTTTTCAAATACAAAAACAACTATTTTCATCATCTTTAAGAAACTATCCCAACTAAATGCATTGCCCTATACACAAATTAAACCAATGCCTTATGGATTTTAAAAAAAAAATACATGGCCACAATTTCATCTGTAACATCAAGGATTTTGAATGGCCATGACCCCAATGTGACTGCAATCATATGACTGCATTTCTCTGCAATTTCCGATAGCATCAAGAAACGCGACAAATCCACGACCGAAAACCACAATTCAAAACCCTCAGGCACCAATTCAATCGATTATTCTAAACAACAATAACAAAACTCATCCAATCATATAACCTGTTAGAGTAATGTCTTCCGGATTCCTGGAGTGCGGATCCTCAGCCCTGAGAGACACACCCAAAGTCATCCACAATGTGATAACACAAATCAAACCAAGAAAACCAAAAAAAAAGAAAGTGAAAAAGCCAAGAAAATATTACCCTGTGTAATCCATTTGGTCGTCTATATTCTGCGCATCAAGGTCAAAAGTCCCCGGCAGAGTCACCGATTGAAACGGCGCTGGCCCGACCTCCTCCGGTTGAGCAAACTGGAGAGAAGCCAACGCCTTGTGGAGAACCGTCAATGCGTCCTTGCAGTCTTGGTGAAGATACTCCACTTTCTTGGAGTATATCCGAACCACGCCGAGGAGAAGGTGCCCCGACATTCTGAGCGCAATGGGAGCCCCAGGGTCCATGATACGCACTGAACGACACAAGAAAAGAAAAATTAAGAGCAAAATGGTGAGGTGAAGATGATTTGAAAACGAAGAAACGACGGCGTTTACTTACGGACTGTGGAGGGGATGTCGGTGGAGGTGTAATGCGATTTCTTGAGGCGATGCTGGAGGTGAGCGGCGATCCACACGGTGGAGAGTGCGCCCTTTCGCGCCAAGAAGGTTTGAGAATAGAACATGGTGGTGTTCTTGGGATGTTTTGATCGGACTAGGATTCGGAGAGAGCGAGGAAGAGAGTGGGGTTTGGTTAGGGTTGTGTTGTGTTTGGAGTGATTGAATGTGAAAAAATTGGCGGGGGAAACGATGTCTGGAAGAGTGAAGTGGCGCGGTTTCGAGTTTTCTGGAAAGAACCTCCTTTTCCGCCGCTATTTACAGCACCTGCCATCTAGTGGGAACTCACGTCCCACTCCTCCTACAAACACGTAATTATCATTTAATTAATTATCTTTTAATTATTATGCAATAACTTGTTTTTTTATTTAATATATATTTATAAAAGTAACCTTAATTTTGGAAAAAAATTATTTGCTCATTACCTTCTATTTTTATATATTAAGATTTTGATTTTTTTTTCTCTAAAAAGTTAAATTAAGATTTTCCTCACTCATTAATATTAGAATTAGTGACTTAAATTTAAAATTTAAAAATAAACTCAATTAAAAAATATTTTTATTATCTGGTTAATTATCAACTTTTCCATGTTCTATTTTAATTTTTTTAGTTATTAATTAAATATTAATCAACTTTTAAATAAAAATAATTTGTTTGGTGAGTAAAAGAATGTATAACATCTTCTACATTAGCTAGATTGTAATAATGTAGAAAAAAAAAGAGACTAATATTTTTTTTTGAAAAGGACTACTTTTTTTTTTACATATTTTTTAAATAAGTAAAAAAAAAACTATTGAAAATTTTGGAGGATTAATTTATGAAATTCTGTTTAAAAACTAAAAAAAGAAAAAGTTAAATTAAAGGAATAAAAACATATTTAATGATAATTAGAACGAGGTATTACAATTTTGTTTCTTATACATATATGTGTAGTTTTTATTTATGTATTTTTTAGTCATATGTTTGATGGTGATATGGCTAATTTTAATTATTTTAATAAAATATGTATGCGGTATATATATATATATATATATATTTCTTAATATCTATTAAATTATACTAGAAGATACTTCCTTACAAAACATTTTTAGGGTTGATTTTGAAAATTACTTATTATTTTCTAAAATATTGCTAAAAAATACTTTTTACAAAAAAAAGGAAAAATTTTATTATAATATATTTTAAAAGATACAGATGATAGTAACATAGAAACACGTAATTATAATACAGTTATATATATATTTAATATTGACAAATATATATATATATATATATATATATATATATATATATAACTTTATTAATCAATGAACCAAACCATCAACATCAAATCACTAGGTAAATGGGCTGATTTAAATTTGCAAGACCTTATAATTGAAATTAATAGTAATCAAATAATAGTTCATAGATAATCAACTAAATTAAAAAAAAAAAAATAGTTGCGGATTTATCGTCAAGCTAATCTTAAAATTATATTTTAATAATAAAATAATCCCATAAAACTTAATAATAAAGCATAATTACAATACATTTTACACATTAAAGAAATAAGATAAATATTCATTCTTTCAAAAATGAAATTGGCAATGAGTTACATATTTAAGGACAAAAATGATGATTTACAAAAAAAAAATTATTATAGATGTTGCCACAATAACATTGTTATCCCCAACATGGGTGACTAAATAGATAGATCCAATAAATTTAACTTCAGACAGTAATGGATGTGATAGAAAATAATTCATTAAATCATTTTGATTTATTAAAAATTTAATTAAAAAATATTATCTATCATCATTCATTCACGATGTAATTCAATCAATCCATTTTTTCTTAGAGGATATCCAATCCATCCATAAACATAATATATTTAAAAAAACTATAAATAAATTTTTAAAATTATATTTTGAAAATAAACTCTGTTAAACAAATTTTAAAATTATATTTTTGAAAACTTTTGAAAAATTAGTAAAAATAAATGGTTAAATTAATTTTGATCCATTGAATATTGACGAGAGGATCTATTAGATTTTGAGAAATAATGAATCAATCATTAAATCATTCATAAAATTAAATGAATGGATTTGATCTGATTTTTTAATGGATAAATTAGATGAATTTACTTGTGAATGAACAGAAACTATCACCCGTATTCTATTGTCAACACTAATGGTAAATTTGAATACAAAAAATTCATAAACTCAAGAAAATTATTTCCATACTCTGTAACTGAACATTGTTAGAAAACATGTGAACTATTAGTATATGGTAGATTTATATTATCTAAGAAAGAGCAATACTCAGTTAAAATTGGTGGAGGCATGGGTGGTGCAGTGTTCATGGTAACTCAAATTCAGACAAAAATGGAATTATGCATATATCAACAAGAGTTACAACACCGGAACAGAGTAGAAGGGAGCAACAACATAATCATGAAGAAATAGCAAGGTGCAATGTCTGCAGCAGAAGCATTAACCACTATTTTCTCGCAGAACCTTATCAACAGAAAATGATTAGGTTTATGCTATACAAGACAATGAAATTTGTTAGTGGTTTCAGCCTCACCCAAAGTATACTTTGTTCCGGCTAGACAGTACATGATCAAACATGCTCTGCAACATTGCTCATTCTCTATGCCTTGTTCACTCGGATTTTTTGCCCTTCTAACGACTGCATTCAATAAGCCATCAGACAAATAACAAATCAATTTCAGAGTAACATTAAGAATTAAACTAATTACTAGTTAAAAGTCTTATTTTCAATCTACAACATTCAATTCTATTAAAAAACCAGATCAAAACATCGTTCAAAGTCAAAACTTGGATAAGCAACACCAAAAAGAGAGATAGATGAGATGAGACTATCTATTACATCATTTAGCCATATGGATGTGCACAAGTAGTTGAAAATTTGGATGACCTAAATCTTACCTTACATAATGTTTCTCTTTTTTTAAAGATGTTTGAACATTTACCTTCACTTCATATATCTGGTTGTGTTTGTTTTGTGCATCTTCCTATTTATGAAGGTAATAAACTAACTGTCCAATATGTTAAGTATGTTTTTCTAGGATATGCTCTTATATTTTTATAAGTATACTAGATAATGGAAATTAAGCAGGCTATTTTATTTTAGAAATCACCTTAATTATGGCCTTCGATTTTCCAGTGAGACCCTAAGGTATCTTATCAAGTTTCAATCTTTTGGGCTGATTATGAAACCTTATCATAGGTCCAGAAATTAGTCATACTCAGAGCTCTTCGCTCCTCTCAAAGGATGTATTACGTGGGAACCAAATCCTACTCTTCCCTCACAATTAGGCATGTGTTTCCAATTGAGCTACACTCACTAGGTAATTACACAGGCTATTGTGGTTGTGCCAAGAAACATTCCATTTTTTACTTTTATATTAAAACAAAAGTTGATGCAAATTAACTGTCATCTAGGATAAACTTAGATTTTTGATGAATTCTTTCTTCTGATGTATGTTTTTCAAATTGGGGGTCTATCATGGGAATGCATCTTCTAAGTGTTATATTCAAGGTGCTATGTATTTGAAGTATATTTGGATGCCTCAGCTTGCAAATAGAGAAGTAAACAACTTACAGAATTGTTGAAAGACGAGATTGCAGCTTCTACATCCTCTTCTGATGAAAAAGTAACAAAACCATACCCACTGGATTTAGAGGTACCAGGAACCCGTGAAACCTTGGCACTCAGAACTTTTCCCTTGTCAGAAAAAAACTTTTTTAGAGTATCAGTTGTAACTGTCTTGGCTAGATTTCCCACATACACCTTGTGGGGACTGTCAATAAATTGAGATTCCTCAGCTTGGAGTGAAGGCAAATCTGATGACGTTGATAAAGGTTTTTCAGTAATATTTACTTTGATCTCACGCCCTCCAAGTTCCTGTCATAGGAAACACGAATTTTACAAGTCCTAAAAGAGATATAAAGTCTAAACTGCTGAATGAACATTAACAATCTTTCTACAGGTTCCTGCAAATTCAGCAGTGAAACTTACAGTGCCATTAAGTTTCTCAATCACAACACTTGCATCCTCAGCAGTTTTCATCGTAACAAATGCAAAGCGACGGCTCCTTCCAGAGTATTTATCATACATAACCTATGAGCCATGCATTAAGAAATGTCAACAGTAATCCTAATCAATACTATATTATTTGGTACACGGATGAAGGATTCCCATATATTATGACAGACCATACAAATAAAGTTGTTACCTGCTTTAGGATATAGAAAATGCACTAATTAATATACTACAGTATTTAGAGTATTTTCAAATCCAGGAATATTGGCATATTGCAAGTCCTTCACTAAATTGTTCAGTTCATGTTAATAAATCTACAATCATTCAATCGAGCAGTTTAGCATACCAAAAGAAGTAAGATTGATTGAGATTTCAACATTTGATTTAATTCAGAGTGAGTTAGTTGTAGTCTGGTATTACTTACAACACCTCTTTTACCTTTTATGTTATTCTTGAAAAATTAAGGAAGCTTACTCATGATTATAAATATTAATGCTCATAATCAAAATTATGCTATCTTCATATTAATTTGACAATTAACAATGAGAGAAAACAGGACATGTGCAATTTTTGCTACATTTATTTTCTTTCTTATGCAACTTGCCTTACAAACAAGGGCATAATCAGCAGTATTCTTAAAACAGCAAAACTTCCTTTATTTTCTACAGAAGCAGGGTTGCCGACATAATCATACTGCACACATATATCTCAATGTTAATTTCAAGAAACCAACTTGAAAAGTCCCTGTTTTTACAATTATTTAAAAAAAGCAAAGACTCCAATTTCATCAACTTTCCATAACCAGCACAAAAAATGGATGTAGAATGATTTTTCTTTTTATAAACTACTATGAAAATTTTGAAAATCTCGTATAGCTTATCCGAATTTATATTTTTAATTTTATAGAAGTTAGTAAAAAAAAAAAACCCTTGTCTAAAAATTAATTTTAGCTTATGTTTTTTTTTTTCATATTTTTCTTTTCCAGAATTTGCTGTGCCAACACAGGAAAAACTTTGACTCATCAAAATAGAAAATCGACAACTTTAAAAGTGGTGAAAGGGCGAAAATTTAATAACCTCAACTTTCTCGACAGCACCATGTTCTTGAACAACCTTGGCAAGTTCATCGTTGTTGACAGTGCGGGGAATGTTGCCGACGTAGAGCCTCCTCGCGGGCTCCGTCACCGTGGCCTGCTCAGCCACCGCAAAGGGCTTCCCAAAACGGCGCCGTGTGGTGAGAAGGGGTCGGAAGTGGGTCGTGGAGGGTCTCAGGTTCATGTGAGTGGGGGAACTTGACGGGGTAGTGAGGAAAGGGAGATTCGGCAAGAGAAGAGAAGAGTGAAGAGAAGCCATTGTTGTCGTAATTTATGATATGTGAGAGTGCAGAGGATATTACAACTGAACAAACAAATTCAGGTTTTTATTTTGCAGTGACAGAGTCAGAGGTTTATCTTGTTATCTAAATAGTGTTGGTGTTCGACATCCATTTTTATTGGGTCGGGTTGGCCTCTTAAGGATTCAGATCCGGATAACAATAGAACCTCTTGATTTAATGTGTAAATTATTTTATTTAATTTTTAAATGTATAAAAATATGTATAATTTTAAGTTTTGTAAATATTATTTGATTATAAAATTATAATATTTAAAGATTAATTAGAAGAGTGAAAATAAGTTAGACTATCTCTACAAATATATATTACTTGTTAAAAGGAATGTTGTGTTTATTGAAAATGTTTCAGAAAGTCTTTTTAACTAAATTTACCAGACTTAAGCTTTAGAAAAATTCTATTAAGTATAAGAAACTGAATAATTTATATAATAATAATATATATAACTATTAATATTAATAATAAATTTCATAATAAAAATGTAACTTCAAAAGGTTTAGACATAGTTTTATGAGTGATCTACTTATCCATATTTTTATGTTCACTTGAGATTGTTTGCAACACGAATAATTTTTGTATAGATTTATTAATTACTGAAATACTAGTATTTCAATAAATGTAATAGTTTTAAAGATAATATTTATTAAATTTAAAACATAATTAGTTATTTAATTTTAATATAATTATATTAAATGTATTTTAGGAATATATATATATATATATTTTTGTTTGAAAAAATATATTTAAATATTTCTAAAAATTATAATTAAAATACAAATGTAAAATGTATATAATTTAAATAATATCGTAATTTACTAAAGTTTAAAATATTATTAGAGAAGTATAAAGCACGATATTTGCCAAAAAGAAAATATAAACCCAAAACATGTTAGAGAGCCCAGCCCATTAATGCTTAGGTTTAGAGAAGCAGCCCATTAAGAGGGAAAGAGTGTTTTGAGGCTCCTATATATTTCAATGTTAGGGTTTTGCATTGTCAGCCTCAGCACGCAGAAGAAACAGAAGAAGGAAAAGGGTAAGGAGAAGCAATGGCACCGAAGAAGCCGAGAAGTGGTACGAGGAACCCTGAATTGATCAGGGGCATTGGGAAGTATTCCAGGTCGCAGATGTACCACAAGAGGGGCATCTGGGCTATCAAGGCCAAAAATGGCGGCGCTTTCCCTCGCCACGACCCCAAGCCCAAGCCCGAGGCCCCGGCTCAGAAGCCGCCCAAGTTTTACCCCGCTGACGATGTCAGGAAGCCCCTCGTCAACAAGCACAAGCCCAAACCCGCCAAACTCAGGTGCCTTCTTTTTCCTTCTTCCTCACTGTTATGTATTTGTTTGGTGGTTTGACTTGTTACGTATGATGGTGTTTTTTGTTTCATTGATTTTGTTATTGTTAGAAACTGTGGAAAAGGGGGAAATGGGGGGTGGGGGTGGTTTGGTATCTTGTTTTTAGGTTTGAGTGGGAATGAGATGCAGATTGAAGTGTTTTTGTGCGTTATAGTATTTTGATTTGTTAGCTATGATAGGTTTTCAATGATTTTTTTGTTGGAAATGTTATTTTCTTTTTGTGATTTAGTGATTTTTTGTTTGAAATATATGGAAAAAATAGTATATTGTGACTCTCTTTTGTTATTCTTTTTAATGATAAAATAATATTTTTTCCAATAAAAAGATCTGATTATATGAAGTATAATTTGAGCATCTTTTTATGAAATGGGGCCTTACATTTGGTGTGATTTGATCTTCAGGGCTAGCGTTACTCCAGGAACAGTGCTGATTCTGCTTGCTGGGAGGTTCAAGGGAAAGAGGGTTGTTTTCTTGAAGCAGCTTGCATCTGGATTGCTTCTTGTAACAGGTGTGTGGTGCATGTGATGAGTTTAATTTCTGTTCATTTGGTACTTTAAGGATGAGCTTGTTTGTTAATCAGATATTGTGGTCATTATAGTTAATCAGAGTGTTCGATTCTCACTTGTGATGCTTAATTGATTGATAAGGGCTCCTTCTTATGTCTGCTTCTGCTTTTTCAACATGCGTAGTTCTGTTTTGTAAAACATAATATTTATGTTACTGTATACTTCCACTCAAGTATTGGTTTTTACATGTGATTTGCAGCTTAATTGAAATTTATTTTTTCTTCTGATTTTGATGTCTTTGCCCTTCAGGTCCTTTTAAGATCAATGGTGTTCCTCTCAGAAGGGTGAACCAATCATATGTCATTGGTACATCCACAAAAGTTGACATCTCTGGTGTTAATGTTGATAAATTTGATGACAAGTACTTTGCCAAGGAAGCCAAGAAGAAGAAAACTAAGGGAGAAGGCGAGTTCTTTGAGGCAGAGGAGGTTAGTTACCAATTTTATTTTAATGTTTCACTTGTTAATTTGAGTTGAGTTGCTTCTGTCATACTGATCTCTGTTATATTTTTTCCATGTAGGAGAAAAATGTGCTTCCCCAAGAGAAAAAAGATGATCAGAAATCTGTGGACACTGGTTTGTTAAAGGCCATTGAAAGTGTTCCAGACCTGAAGTCTTACTTGGGTGCTAGGTTTTCTCTGAAGGCAGGAATGAAGCCACACGAGCTAGTCTTCTAGGGTGGCAAAATTATTTCCTAATTCTGTTTGATCGAGCTTTTTCTTCTTTATAGTTGCACTGTCTTTTAGTCGTTGTAATGGAACATATTATTGTTCAAGAGTTTTTTCTACCAGTTTTGGTTCTAGTTTTTAAACATTTATATGCCAATGCCTTATACATTATTGATGATCGATTGAGACATTTTTGCCTTCACGTAGAAGACGCATAGGATTTTTATTATTTGTTCATCAGCTCACTTTAATTTAAAGTTTAAATGTTCTGTAAGGTTCATTTCAATTATATACTTTTTTCCTTATTTATGTTTCTATTAGATTGGTAACTAGATGGAAAATATAATTTAGACAGGTAGACTTTTTCTTAATAAAATTTGTTTATTTTAAAGTTTTAAAGCTTATAAAAAGGAAATCTAAATTTTTATTCTTCATTAAAAGCTTTATTATGTAAAATATTTTGTTTCTCTTTAAATTGAGTAAAATTTTATGTTATCTAGATTTTTTTCATAGTTTTGGATACGATGATTTGTTATTATGATGTGATTTGACGCAGGTTTCACGAGTTCTATTTTTTTAATTTGATAAGAGTGAATTTCTATTTTGTATAATAACAAACCCTAAACCCTATAATAATAAATCACTTAAACAGATTAGTTAATTTTTGATTTGTAAAAAAAGATTGAAATAGACTGTATAAATTTATTATTACATTTTTTTACTCATCTTAAATAATTGTGCATATATAAGTAATATAAGTTTATTTTACATAATAATAAAAATAAAATAAAATAAAAAGTTAATAATCTTAAATTCTTTTCAAATAATACTGTATTATAATAATCATATATTTTAAATTTTAATATATATAATAATCAATGAATATGTAAATATTTTAAAATTATTTTAATAAATGATTGAAATGATATAAATATAAATTTTATAAAATATTAAAATAAATTTTCTTTAGGTTAATTTATTTTTATTGTTTTGTATTTTTAAATTTGTTGATATTGTGATATAGTATCTTCATATATGAGTAGAACAATACAAGAAAATTGTAAGAAATAAATGCATATTTTAGAAATGAAGTGAATATACAATTAACTTGTGATTAATATCCTGAATTTTATTATAATATAAATTTAAATATTATTTTTATGGGTTAATACAATGTTATATATGCATTATCCTCATATCTCAATTAAATATGGATTATCTTTATATCCTCTGATCGTGTGTCAACAAACAATAAGAAATAGCTATTTGCATAATTGGAGCGCTGAGTTATCATTGATATTGTCTAGGTAAGGTTACAGAACTGTCAGACTATGATACAAATATCCACCATTTCAGTTTTCTTACAAAGGTTAAATTCAGTGACGCTTATCTGAATCAGGGATCTAACATTGTCAAATGAGAACATTGATCTTGAACAGCAGAAATTCCATCAAGTTACAAGATTAAAAATAAAACTACACGAAATGAGTAAAACCCATACTGAAATCTTAACTATGCATCACAGCATGCTATCTGTTCTAGCTGGAAGCCTCTTGAAGAAGTTGCTGGGTACAGAAGGAAGTTTGCTACGAAACTTTGGATGCCTTAGATAATACAAACCTGTTGCCATAGCCACCACTTTTGGTGGTATTGCATAGAGAAGCACAGCTGAACACAAACTAAACACTATGAAGAGGCTGGTGGCTCTGGTGTCTCTCCAACTCAGTAGGGAATGAAACCTCTCTCCCTGCGTTGCTATGTCCCCAACAACTGTTTGAATCCTTCCTGCAACACTTCTTAGCTTGTCATACCTCATTCTCACCACATCATGTGGTCTAGAAGTTGGGAATGTGTCAAACTCTTCATCAAGTTCATCGGGGTGAACTGCTTCTGCCCATGAGAGTTTTGTGTCCATGTGGGGTGGGTTTCTAGGCCTAAACCTATAGTTCCACAGGCCAATCAAGAACATGTATAGGAACAAAGTTGGAAGTATCAATTCAGGGTAGCAAATAAGTATGAGGAAGAGAATGTGAACTAGGATGGATGTGATGGGACTCTTCCAATGGCAAACTTGGCTAAACCACTGCCCCATTGTGATGATGCCAGAGAAAAGTGTCATGATGCGGAAAAAGTTGGCTTTGCTTCTTCTCATGCTCCACATATGGGAGTCAACATCCAACATGTACTCTACCACTTCCTTCCTGAGGGGAGGTTCAGCTCTTCCAAGCCTCCCAGCAACAATGTTCATGGCTTGGTACCTCAAACTCTCTATTTGGTTAACTGTGAAAGGGCGCAAGTAATGCATCTTTGGAAGCAAGGGTTGACCATAAATGTAAACCATGTTAGCCAGCGAGAGGGTAGTGAACCTCACGGCTAGCTGAAGTTCACCCATTTTCTTGACACCATGTGGATGCAAAACAAGAAGTGGATAACTATGAGTGTATATCCTATGAGCTTCAAGTGTTGAAAGTCTAATTCTTACCTTTCCAATTCTTGTATCCCTGGCGGCAGTGGCGGCAGTGGCTTTCTCACCTCCACCTAAATGGCTGTTGTCAAAAACACCAAGGGTTATTACAGAGCAAGGATCATAAACCTCCCATGTGTATTGCTCATTCCATTTTGGACTATGAGTGTCTAGAATTGTTCTGGTTCTGACCCACTTTTGACCGTACTTGGCAACACAGTATGCATCTGTGCTGCCATGGCCTTCCCTCATCTTCATTGGGAGGAGTCCCTGTGCTCCTAAGATGCCTACTTCAAGTACCCCAATAGGCTCCTTCCATAGCTGTCTAGCTGTTGGTCTTTGGTCACTTGAGTACAAAGTGGACTCGTCAAGGACGTGGTATCCACCTTCAAGGCAAATTCTTAGGTGAATCTTGCTTGAAAATTTAAGCTCATTTCTCCTATCAGCTTCCATCATTCCAAAACCAAACTTCTCAAGATTGAACCAGCGCGAATGAACTGGCCTGTGGTCTAGCCGCTTCTCGAAGTGGGTCAATGGCAAGATTATCTTCCCAATTACTTCATCTTTTGAAGGGTGCAAGCGATCCTCCACAGTGATTGTCAATTTCTCCTCAAATGGTTCAGCAGCAACAAAGACCAAATCTTCATTCCAAAGTGGTGTGGTTGTCCTAGTAGGACATATCTTGGTCTTTAACACTTGGCTCCCCATCTGAGCCTTGACAAAAACCTCTGGCAGCCGGTTTCTGTCACTTGGTATCACATCTTGTGCTTCAATGACATTCACCCTGAGATACCACAGTTTTGGTGACAAATAAACCTTTGATCTGACATTGAAAACACCCTCTCCATACACAGTGGCAGCATCAGAATGCCAAGCCTCTGAGAAGGCCTCATCAGCTTGGGTTCCCATCCACACTGCTAGCATGATATCACCTCCTCGCCGGCCCTCGAGTCTGTACCATTGAGGAGCCAGTGGACTGTCCGGGGGAACTCTGGTTGGAACCTCATTGAGATCAAATGCCACCCTTCCAATATAATCATCTCTTCCCAACATTTCTTTGTCTTTCACTATGACTTCCAAAACAGAAGATTGAATTCTGTCTTTGGAGAAAGCATAGACTTGGTTCCATTCTGGGTTGGTTTTCTTCTCTATGTGCTTTGTTCTCCCTTTGTAGTTCCCCAGCTTCACTTCCACATAAGGATCACAGCTGGAGGTAAGAGTGCTGTGGTGAAGATCCTTGGCTTTCACTACCCTAACATACAGATAGAACATCTGCTCAACAAGATCATGCGTGCTTGTGTATCTTTCACCACCACTCATCCACCCTCTTCTGGCATTAGGCCACCGCTCCGCCCCGAGCTGTGGATCGGTCTCCCTCAGATTGTAATCTTCATCTTGCCTACTAGGATGAACTTGAGGGCCAACTGAGTGCATTGTGACTGGAGCACCTCTTTGTCTTCTCTTTATTGAAATCATTTGCTGATGCTGCTGGTGAACTTGGTGTTTGTCTCTGTGTTATCTCTAGGACAGGCTCTATGCTTTCGTCTTTAGATCTTGACCAGTATCAATGCCACTACACTGCAGCTGAGTTTACTTTCTCAGCTCCTTTATGATTGATTTTGGGGTGTCCTCTTTGTGGTCAGCTTTTGATGTTATGTCAGTAAGGTCAATATTTTCTGTAATTTGGAAATGGAAAATGAGGAAGATTGGCAGTGTGGATTTGCATTCTTGTACTTTTGGTGAAGTTGGAGATGAGAGGTTTTCTAATTCTGAAGTGGGAAAGTTAGGAGCTTTGCGATTGGACTTCAATAGTTTGATGATGGTAAGGTTTGGTTGCATCCAAATGGAATAACAGTTTACGATTCCAAGTGGGGTTGAGGTTCTTTGGGATAATTCTGGTTCTTCTTAATTGGTTTTCTAACTCTACTTCAACAAATGCACTTGTGAGCATCAATGATCTCCACTACCACCTTCATATCCTTTCCTTCCTTGTATCTATGCCCCAGCAAGCTAAAGCTTATAAGGCTATCCACAAGTAAACCAATATTCGATTCTGAAGCAACCAAATTCTACTTAAGAAGACAAAAGATGGAAGAAAACACATTGATGGCTGTCTCACTTTCCTACACAATAAAACTCCTCATGGTTTAAGAAAGGAATAATTTGATGAAGAAGCTGCATAAGCTTTAGTAATCTTAATATAGAAAAACAGAAAATAATGAACGAAAAGCCTCTTATTAACTCACATTCCATGCTTCTGTAATTATTAGTTTATCTTAATGATTATAAAATATAATAAGAGTTACTTGGTATGAAACATGAAATGTTAAGTATAGCAAATAATTTAAAGTGAAGAATTTTAATTTGTTTTTACTAGGTTTGTGTGAAGGTGATTGATATAATATAATAACTTAGTGAATGAGGTTATTTGCTTAAAGGACTAGTTGAAAGGATCAGTTCTTTCTTGAATGTGCAGCAATGTGAAAGTAGAGAAAAAGTGAGTAAAACAGGAGATGAAAGGCAGATTTGAAGCTGCAAGAAAGCAAAGGTGGCTTAGCTGAAGGGCTTGTGCTGTGACATTCCCAAAGATGCTTTCCTTGTTCTTTATTTCCCTTCTCCTTTTTAGAATGTATATTATAATTTCTCACTTCTATCTTCACATTGCTTATAATTTTTAATTCTTATATTTTACCTTGCCAACTCAATCCCTGCAAAAAGTTGTTCATATCATATGAGCTTTGGTGTTAACTCTTTGGGATAGACAAAGAACAAGGATGATGCAGTGGTCAACATAAGATACTTTCTGAAGTTGTTCATTACTTCCTGGGATGAATATTTGCCTCCAGATTAGAAAGATTTCCTAGTTACGGAATTTATCACGTGTACAAATATTATTTTTACAATGAACTCTGTTCTTGAAAATCACTCGAAAATTTTAAAATGAATTTAATTCAGATACACTCGTAAGGTTGATAATTTTGAAAAATTACACTTAGACATAATTAAGAAAAATATATCTATTTAAAAATTAGATGAGTATAATTATATATTTCTAAAATAATTCAAAAATTTTATATTTATGTTAATAATACTTTTTACATTTTTTTATTATTCTATTACGAAGTGAGTGATATAATTCATTTGAATTTAATTTGGTTTGTAAATACAATTAATAAAAAAAATATATGTTTCCATGTTTTATAAATTCATGAATTTGATGTAATTAGTTATAAATATGGAAATTAAGCAGAATACAATTATTTCAATGATTAAATATTGGTTATATATGAAAATTAATCAGAATATAAATTTTTTAACAGATTAAATATTTGATTATTTTGTTCGAAATATGATTTTGATGCAACTGGTTATAATACAAAATTTTCAGTGGATTACAATATATTTAATTAAATAAAAAATATTTTTTTTAACGGATTATCATGATTATTCTGTTAAAAATATAATTTTGATGCAATTAGATATAATACAAAATTTTCAATGAATTACAATATTTAATTATTCTATTCATAATATAAATTTGATATAATTAGATAAAATATAATTTTCTTAACTGATTAAATATTTTATTATTAGGTTAAAAATATAAATTTGATATCATTAAATATAATACAAATTTTTTAACAAATTATAATATTTAATTATTCTGTTAGAAATATGAATTTGATATAATTAAATAAAATTCAAATTTTTAATTTATAAATGACTATCTTTATTTGAGATTAAAAAATAATTATTTATTATTATTAAATACGAGATATTATATGTAAAAAAATTAAAATAATTTATCATAATTATTTACTCTAATATGTATTATTTAAAATGTATTATTTAAAATTAAAATAAAAACATTTTAGATCTCAAATACTTCCGTGTACATAAAAATAAAAATAAAAATATAGAAAAAATAAGATAATAAGAAAAGAAAAAAAATAACGAGATGCGTAATATATATATATATATTATTTTAAAATAATTTAATATAAAAAATATCAAACTTTAAATTTTAAAAATAATCGTCGATAATAAAAATAAATGATATTCACTTATTCTTCTAATCATAAATCTATATCATATACTTTAACTTATTATAAAAATAAATAAGGTTTAATATTATATATGTTTTAAATAATTTTTATTTTTTTATAATTAAGCTAAAATCTTGTTAATATTTATAGATGATAAATTACATAATAGAATCTATAAAAGATAATAAAATAATTTGTTACAACCAATATTATAATAAAAATAAAATAAAATTGAAATGCTTTAATAATTTAATAGAGATTTTGTTATCTTAATAAAACTATATATATTTGTATTTGCATGATTTCTTCTTCAACTTCAAAGAAAAATTATTTTCAATTCAAAGTCAAGATGTTTAGAATAATTTCACGTCTTGGTTTTCTTCTTCTCCTTTTATTCATCTCAATATCATATTCCAATGCATACCCTTTATCAACTCACAAGAGATGGATCATAGATGAAGCTACAGGACAACGAGCCAAGTTGGCATGTGCCAATTGGGCTGGTCACCTCCAACCAATGATCCCTGAGGGTCTTGATAAAAGACCTTTGAAAGAGATTGTCGGTGAACTTGTGGAGCTCAAGTTCAATTGTGTACGTCTCACGTATGCAATCTATATGTGGACACGTTATGGCCATCACAATGTGAATGCCACATTTGCCTCTTTAGATGTACCAGAAGTGGCCGAAGGCATTGCTAAGAACAACCCTTCTGTGTTGTCTATGACTCATGTTGAGGTTTTTGATACTGTCATCCATGAACTTGGGGTTCAGAATGTGAAAGTGTTGTTGATAATCATGTGAGTGAGCCAAAGTGGTGTTGTGGTGATGATGATGGGAATGGTTTCTTCCATGATAGACATTTTAATCCTCATGAATGGGTGCACGGCCTTACTTTGGCAGCCAAACACTTTCGCGGAAACCATGCTGTAGGTTTTTTTTCTTTTTGAGTTAAACTGTTTATTTCAATCTATACTATTTTTTTAATTCCTCTAAAAAAGAGTAGAAGTTTTAGTCTTTACCTAATCTTTTAACACTTTATCTTTGTTATGACTTTATTATTACTTTTTGGTTAACTAACAGGTTGTGGCAATGAGTTTGAGGAATGAATTGCATGGTCCACGCCAAAATTTGCCTGATTGGTACAAGTACATAAGCCAAGCAGCACTAGCTATACATAAGACAAACCCGAATGTGCTTGTGGTTATTTCAGGTATGAATTATGATTCTGATTTTCATTATTTAAAGAGTAAACCATTGAAGATAAACTTGGGTAAGAAAATGGTGTTTGAGATACATTTGTACTCATGGTCTGGAGTTGGAGTACTCAAAATGAAAGATATATGGACAAGGCAACCAGTTAATTGGATATGTGACTCTGTCGTTAAAGGGATAGACTATAGAGCTGGATTCCTTACCACCGGTAAGAATGCAGCTCCTTTGATTTTTTCAGAGTTTGGGATTCACGAGAATGGTTCTTCAGTGGGAGACAACAGGTTCTTGACATGCCTTCAAACCTATCTTGTTGGAAAAGATTTAGATTGGGGATTGTGGGCTTTTGAAGGTAGCTACTATTTAAAGAGTGATCAGGTCCAAGTTGGTGAGACATTTGGTGTAATGGATGAGACTTGGCATCATCTAAGATATCCCACTTTCACTGACAAGTTCCAACTTTTGCAAACCAAGATTTTAGGTAAGTTTTTCAAACTATAAAAAATCAATATAATATCTTATCTCAAATTTAATTTGTGTATTTTTTCTGCAGAACCTATCTCGATTTAACTTGTGTGTTTTTTCCTACAGAACCTAGCTCTGAAGCTCCCATGGTAAATATCTTATATCACCCACTATCCGGTCAATGCGCTCAAGTGAATGATGACAATAATGAACTTGAACTCGGGAGCTGTGAAACAAAAAATAGATGGATTCATGGAGAGAATGGAACTGAAATTCTTTTACATGGCACTAAGAAGTATTTAACCGCCATAGGTGAGGGTTTTCCGGTTATACTTTCTGATTGTTAAAGTGAGAGCAGTTCTTGGAAATCTATATCACTCTCTAAACTTCACTTGGCTACTATGAATCAATATGAGGAACAACTTTGCTTACAGAAGGATTCTAACTCATCTACTGTTGTGACTTCAAAATGTATTTGCACGGAAGATGATTCTGAATGTCTTGATGATCCTCAAAGCCAATGGTTCCAACTTGTTGCTACCAATTTATAGTTTAGTTTAACTGATTTAAGAATTTAAAATTTGTAGTACAAACATCTTTCATATTATTGTTTTATATTTCTTTTAAGTCAATTTTTGGATGTTTACTTATATTTATATTATTATTTTATATATTTTTTTAAGTTAATGATATGTTTATTAATATTTACATATATAGGATTTGTATTAATATTTATAAGTATGAAATGTTTATTAATATTTATAGATATGAGATGCTTATTAATTAATATATATATATATATATATATAAAATACTGGAATAATTTCATAATAAAATAAATATTTTAGATTGTATATCATATAAAATTATTATAAATTTCATAAAATTATTATTATTATTATTATTATTATTATTTTACTTAGTTATTATTATATTTCTCTAATATTATTTAATAATAATTATTTTATTAATATTTATTCAGTATTTAAATTTATATTGAGTGTTATTATTCGATTAAAAGAATGTTTTTTATTTTTTTAAACCATATTTTGTTTTCAAATGCCCTTATTTTTAATTCTCATAGTGTACTCAATAGATTGCCTGAAGCCAACTTTATCCAATTTGCTGCAGAATTCATCCTGATTTTCTCAATAACATAACAAATTTCATTCCAAATTCATAAGCACATAGTATAACACAATCACACTTGACAATTTCATAAATCATAGAACAACCCTTAAATATGGGCAAAATGAACATTCATTCATCAAATCAAAATTTCAGAATCTGACCCAAGGGAAAAATATTCCACAACAGCCACCAAAATCAGTTTCATTTCTAAATCCCCTAATACTATAAGGAATAACTTAAGGCTAGCTTCCCTTACTTTTTTTTTTTTTTTTTCAAAACGCTTCTTTCCCAACTGCAAAGGGCAGAGTTCTTAGTGCTCTAACTAGCTTTCTAAGTACCTGTTTCACAATCCAAATACACCACTAAGAACCTAAGGTAACACAGAATCATATTGATGAGAAAAGGTTCACATGCAAGGGGAGTGAAATCCACATGCACAGCAAAACAGTTTGGGCGAAACAGAGGAATAGAGCAAGGAAAACTTACCCAAATCAATATTCCAATCGGTTTGATGTGCTCTACTCTTCGCAAGCTTCGATTAGGTACCTTCGGATCTTGAAAAGGATGCGGGACGATGAAGATAAGTTAGAGAGAAGGCAGAGAGATTGGAGAGAAAAGGGTTTTAGAGAGAAGGTGAGTTTGAGTTAATGAAGGTTAAAAATGTTTTCTTTCCCTATTTAAAATTCTTTTAAAACTTCAGGAAACATTTTTACCTTTTCACTACTTAAACTCACAGTCTCACTTAGGCTAATTATCAAATCAATTAAAACTGAATAATTTGTGGTAAAAAATATATAAAAAATAGATGGTAAAATATGATCTTTAAATAATAAATGTGTCATTATTATTCTATCAATTTGTAGTGTTATTAAATGATTTCTTTTTCACAGTTATATTTTATATATTATTTTATAATTATTATTTTAATATTGGTTCAGTCATGTTTAAAAATGGAGAATCATCAAAATTTAAATAAATACGTTGATGGATTCAATAATCAGTTTTCAAAATATTGATTATAATATTATTTTTTTTCAACGGATTACAATATTAATTATCCTGCTAAAAATATGAATTTGATTCAATTAGATAAAATATAATTTTTTTCAAAGAATTATAATATCGATTTATATTTGAAATATGAATTTGACGTAATTATACTAATAAAAAATTACTCTAAATATATTTCCAAATAAATTATTATAAACAAATTCTTACCATAATAGCAATTTATAATTAGAAAACTGTATTATAATTCATTTAAATTAAATTTTAATATATTGATATTCATAAAAACCGTCACAATAGTTTTCTACAAGTTGAAACAAATTCTTTAAAAAAGAAATATTTATTTATTTTACAACAAATACTTATTAATCAGAATATAAAATTTTCAACAAATTAAATATTTGATTATTTTGTTAAAAATATTATTTTGATGGAATCAGATATGATACAAAATTTTCAATAGATTACAATATTTAATTATTCTATTCCTAATATAAATTTGATATAATTAGATAAAATATAATTTTTTTAACTGATTAAAATATTTTATTATTATGTTAAAAATATAAATTTGATGTCATTAGATATAATATAAATTTTTCAACGGATTATAATATTAAAATATAAATTTGATATAATTAGGTAAAATACAGATTTTTAATTTATAAATAATTATTTTTATTTGAGATTAAAAAATAATTATTTATAATTATTAGATGCGAGATATTTGTAAAAAAAAGTAAAATAATTTATAATAATTATTTACTCTAATATGTATTATTTAAAATGTATTATTTAAAATTAAAATAAAAACATTTTAGGTCTCAAATATTTTCGTGCACATAAAAATAAAAATATAAAAAGATAAGATAATAAGAAAAAAAAATAATAAAGATGTGTAATATATATATATATATTATTTTAAAATAATTTAATATAAAAAAATTCATACTCTAAATTTTACAAATAAACTTAAATATGAAATCACAATCATTAATAATAAAATAAATGATATTTATTTATCTTTCTGAATATAAATATATATCATACTTTATTAATGGTCGGATTACAATATTTTCATATCGTTTATAAATTAATATTATATTATATAATATTTAATAATAATTATGTTTTTATTAATTAGGTATTTAATTTATTTTTTAATTTTTAAATAATATATTTATTATAATTATATTTTTAAAATTAAAATATATCTTTAATGAAAAATAAAATAAAATTAAAAATCATGATTCAAACTAAACTTAAAATTGATGTGAATTTTTTTTTTTTTCAAATCAAATCTAAAATTTTTTTATTGTTTGTTATTTCAAATCAAATCAAATATAAAATTTTTAACTTAAAATTTGAGTTGAATGTTTTTTTTTTTCAAATCAAATTTTGAATGTTTGTTATTTCAATCAAATCAAATATATTGAACTAATTTTAATAACTATCAAACCGTATCGAATACCTATTTAATATATTTCAACTAGAACCTTCCCACTACTCAAAACATTAGGGACATTAGGGTTTTTGGAAGGGGTTTTAGGCTATTGTTCACAATCAGAAACCCCCAATTCTCCTTCCGAAGATTCAATATTTCTCATCCAAGTGCTCCCAAATGCTTCGCTCCAATGGCGTTCGGTTCCTCCAATCGCTGCCTGCTAAATTCCTCAGCCACGCTGACGAACCCGTACTGGACAATCCTTTCTCTCCCTCTCTCTCTCGCCTCTTGATTTGTCATCTATTATCTAACTTCGATTGTTGAGAGGTTTTCTGTGTCAAATTTGATGGAATATTATTTTCTCGTGTTTCATGGATTTATTTTTTGTAAATCTCAGATATTTGAAGGAGTGTACCAAAGGGGTTATAGGACATTGAGTTCAGGACTTTGTAAACCACCTAGAGTTGTCGGGAATTTATCTCCAAAAGGTATGTGTTGAAGATAATAATGCAAGTTTCAATTTCTTTTTGGACTTTATAATATGGATGTGCAATTAAGATAAAGGAATGAGAATCTGTTGAATGAGTAATTTATTTTCTGATTAGTTTGACAATTTTTGGTCTCTCATTGTTTTTCTTGTGATGTTATATTGATAATTTATTAATAAAGTGAACGCTATGATTTTCTGGTGTTGTTTTTTGCTGATCTTTTTCTGCCCTGTCTAATTGCAGTTGGAGATGGTATTACTTTGAACAACTGGTTGCCATATGGAGCAGCAAATACATATTTTGGGGCATCTAGATTCATTCATGGGTCAGGTATAAGATGTTGAATTAAGCTTTGTGTGCTTGCCTTACTTTAATTCTTCCTGGACTCACCTCGAAATGCATTTGGAAAAGCTGCCTTGGTTATTCATGGCTTGTATTTTCCTTTCGTGGTGAAGTAGAAATGACCTATGCTACTGTTGTTGAATTAGCTCTGCATTTTTCTATTTTGGTCATTCCCTTTGATGGATATTTGTTTATTGTCCCTTGCATTTGAGTGATTTCTTTTTTCTCCACAATTCCTTTTCAGCATCATTGGCTAGAGACTATTACGATGTGCTTGGTGTGAGCAGGAATGCAAGTTCTTCTGAAATAAAGAAGGCATACTATGGGGTATGTTTTAGTTAACTAGTATCAGTATGCATGTATTTTTGTATCAACAAACCTGTTTTTTTTTTTTTTTTTTTCAAGTTTTAGGTGAAATTTGGACTTATTTCCTGGTATTTCTTATATCTTTTCTAGTCAAAAGGGATCACATTGTTACATTCTTCTGTAATTTCAAGTCTTTCCCATAGTATGGCGAACTGTTTGTTTTACTTCTACTATGAGGATATTGCAATCATTTTCCAAGTGGGTGAGATTAAAAGTTTGAATTGTATAGTTTTATATCATATTGCTGTTCGTTTATGTTATATAGTACGGAATAGGTTTTTTCACCTGTTCCTGTTTAATCTTTATACTTGCTAGTTGCCACCTTTTTTATGATTTTCTTTTTCATGATATATTCTCCTGCAAGATTTTAATGCCTACAGTATTTATATGTTTATGAAAATATTTTATGCTATTTTCCTTTATTCTCTGTTGACACAAATTCTTCAAACCCATTGGATAAGCATGAGTTATTTTTCTAAAATAATTCTATTTCTGCCTATCTTTTTACTGTTTGTTTTCTTCATGTTCTGCAGCTTGCAAAGAAGCTCCATCCAGACACAAACAAAGATGATCCTGAAGCTGAAAAGAAGTTTCAAGAAGTTTCAGTGGCATATGAGGTGTAACGTTGTTGTAGTTCTTGTTATTACCTAGACCTCTACTTTAAATTGTTATGTGATGACTGAACTGGCTTATGGTTTTTTGACTCTTCCCCCTTTGAATAACTGCATTGTAGGTTTTGAAGGATGAGGAAAAGCGTCAACAGTATGATCAGGTGTTTTGTCTTTTCAGATATATTTTTGTCGCCTTTATCAAATATTTTTTTATTATATTGGTGTAAATTTATACGGTAGGCAACTGATTTTATGCACAAGAGGCTTACATTCTAGATCATAAGAGCATAACAAGGAAAGAATAGCAGGACTTAAGCAGAAGTCATCTGTTTTATGGATATTGGAGGATAGAGATATATGAGGGAAAAAAAGTTGAACTGGTTGGACAGTGATGATGACACCTCTTTTTAGATGTGTGAAATAACTGCAAAAATTGTTATTCAATAATTGATTATATGTATTGTCAATTATGATTATAATAGATTATAATCAAAATTAGTTTTTCTTACAGCAAGTTTGTTGAAAAGTAGTTTCAGGATAATTAATTTTGTTTGGATTCAATAAAAAAACTGCTTTTACATAAGAATAAGATTACATATAAAGAAAGCTTAAAGCGAAAAAAGCTGTTCGAAAATAGTCATAAGATACAAAGTTCCAGATTTTTTATAAAATCAGCTTATCAGAAAAAAAAAAGCCTTTTACAAAATTTTAATGATTGTCCCAAACACAGCTCAAATTTCCAACTAGTTTTTTTCCCCCCCGAAAACATCTGAAATCTTGAAATTAATTTTTTCCAAACATGCACTTATTTTATCTTATTTATTATCTATCTCTATGATTTGATTTAATTTAATATGGATATGTAGATTGGCCATAATGCATATGTAAACCAACAAAGCACGGGTTTTGGAGGTGAAAGTGGCTTTAATCCATTCGAGCAGATGTTCCGTGATCATGTAATTACTTACTGCTTTCTATATATACTTGTTATTGCTTATCTCTAATTGTATATTGGTTGATCATATATAACTTTTTTTGATAGTTTGGTCTGTGTTGCATTGTTGTAGAAATTTTATTAGGAATTTTTCGTGATAGAAATAACTATGTATGTAGTTTTAATGTTAAATGTGTACTATTTAAACGTAAGGCTTTATTGTTGTTGTGGGCTGTTCTGGCACTAATCACGTAACTGCATCAGTTATTAGTTCATATCAATGGCAGAATAATATATTTAGTTTTTATGAGTGTACAAATGCGCATGCTTCAACAATCATACAAGCAATCAAGCATCTTAATTTGTATATGTTATGTTTGGTTGTGCATCTGTTCTGTTTTTAAATTTTAATTGTGGTAGAAACTATAAATTATAAAATAGTCATTGAATAAATTATTGCTCTATAATAAAACATAAATGTCTAAGGAATTTGCTGGAATTACGTGTCCCACATTTGAAGACTAATATGATTTTTAATTCTCTGGCATTTCCCTCAAATGTTCAGGATTTTGTCAAGAGCTTTTTTCATCAGAATATTGGTGGAGAAGATGTCAAGGTTCTTTCCCTCTTCATATCTTCTGGACATTTTTAACTATTCTGGGACTTGTTTGAGGAAATGCAACTTGTTCTATTATTGTTCACAGACTTTTATTGAACTATCTTTTATGGAAGCTGTCCGTGGATGCTCCAAAAATATTACGTTTCAGACAGAAGTGCTCTGTAACACTTGTGGTATGCTTTGGACTTAAACATCATTTACATGCTTAACTGTTAGCTGTCTCTGCTATATGTCCTTTAGTTTTCAAGGCTGGTGCAACTGGAAAGTGACAAATTCTTTCTCTTTCTTGACTATTGCAGGTGGGAGTGGTGTTCCTCCTGGTACAAGACCTGAAACCTGTAAGCGCTGTAAAGGTTCAGGAGTGGTCAGTATTGTCTTAAAACCTTCTTTAATAATATATTATTATTAATGTTAAGCTGATGGCTTTTGTTGTATGTCCAGACATTTGTACAAACTGGCATATTTAGGATGGAGAGTACTTGTGGTACATGTAAGGGAACTGGCAAAATTGTATCGGTATGGTGCAAACGTTCAATTTTTTTCATATTAATTCTATCATGTTAGTTTATTCTGTAAGTTTGGATATGATGGATTTGGCTGATTCATGTAACTTGCCGTTTTGCTTGTTTTTGTTACTTTTTTCATTCTTATTTAGTAGCAATCCGTATTTTGTGTTTTTTAATCCTATTTCATTCATTTTTATCAATAAATATAAAATGAATAATGTTGGATAATCGTATTCAACTGTACTAGTTTTTCCAATTAATTTTGTTCTTTTCTTGTTGGTGTTAGACTTACTGCAAGTTATGCAAAGGTGCAAAGGTTATCAAGGGAACTAAATCAGTCAAATTGGATATTATAGCAGGTAACTACTATTTTTTAAATTTTACAATGCATTGTTATTATTGAATCATATTCATATGGCTTACAAGATGCAAAGAAAAAATTCAATGAATGAGTATTTTTCCTATGGATTTTCCTTATCCTGCTTTTCCCGGTAGAGGCTAGGAAGAGGTCAATTACTAAATCTGAGTTTTGCCATTCTGTATTTGTATTAATATGACAACAAACACAAACAGAAAGAAGCTACCGTTTTTTACAATAGTAAACTTGATGCTTTTGATCACTGACCTTTTAATAATTTAGAGTGATGTTGGGTGTTGACTATCTTTCTATTGATTAATTTGATTTTATTAATCATGGGAGCAAAAAGTACAACATGGGTTGACTGATTTACATGTTTGTACATTTGCAGGGATTGACAACAACGAAACTATAAAGGTTTATAGAAGTGGTGGTGCAGATCCTGATGGAGATAACCCTGGTGATCTTTATGTTACTATTAAGGTAACTGTTCAATCTATTCATAGCTTGGTCATCATTTCCATTTTTCTTCTATTTCTTCTCACAATCCAATCATTTATTCTTCCTTTTCCTTTGAGCAGGTAAGGGAAGATCCTGTCTTCCGCAGAGAAGGATCTGATATTCATGTAGATGCTGCCTTAAGTATCACTCAGGTAATGTTTCGCTATGAAAAAGTTTTAAGCCAATGTATGGTTGATTTTTTTTTTTTTCTGGTTTTGATTAACTTATGCCTGTATTTTGTTAGTAGTATTAGTTTAGAATTCTGGGGAAAGAAATTGGCATGGCCCAGATAGAGAAAATGTTGTGACAAAGTTGGGCATATAATTTTGTTTTGTTATCAATTTTGAATCATGTGAAATGCTCCATCTAATCTAACTCTATATGGAGTTGTGACTTTTTCATTGTAAATCACCTTCCCGTAGCATTACGTTGGGTGTGTTTGGTAAAGATGTCAGTTGCCTCTTTCACGGATGAGCCAGAAAGCAACTCAAAGTTACTTCCGTATCATTTTCTTATTTTTTTATGCAGATTTGAAGAATAACATGAATTACAAACTTAGATGCAAGCATGCTATACAACAATTAAATTGTGTATAGATGTGCATTTTTTTTATAATAAAAATATGGCTGGCTGTTTGCATTTTGTTTACAATTCTAGTATATCCCATGGTGACTGAAGGTACGAGCTAGCAAATATATGAATTAAACGGAGTCATGAAGTGTTGGGAAAAAACCACACCCTACACCCATAAGATTTTAGAATGAAACACAATAATTGATGTTATTCAAATACTTCTTGCTACATTCACAGACCTTATCCAAGAGTTTCTCCATCTCAAATATGATTGCAAGAAGTGTAACCCATTCCAAATTTTGTCATTACACATGTCGTAATTCCCCCAGTTGAGCTTTAAGAATGATATCATACTCATTACAGAGAATTATCTCACAAGTGATCACAAGCTCCACATACTTGCTCTCTTTTCTTGCTTTGGTGAGATGCTTCATCTTCTTTAAATGATAAAAGTTCAGAACTTCATTCATGAAGGAGACTCAATAGGCACTAGTTATCTTATCCAGCAACCACACAATTATGGTGGCCATCTCCGGCGACCACCCAATGACTTCTCTGCTGTCTTGAACATGCTGTTTTGATATCATTTTATTGTTATATGAAGTAAAAAAATACTTGATGTTATTGTTAGTTTTTGACTTCTTATTTCTGCATTTTTTTTAATATTTATCTACATGTATATACTGTGTTCTTATTTTGGTCACTATACATATTCCATTTGTCTCAATGCCATTCGCTGCTGGCTGCCATAGAGTGCCATCCACTATCAATAACACTGATTATCCCATTTCTCCACCTACCCTCTCATTATGGCCGTGGTGTCTAAGTATCAAAATACTAACACCTACATTTATTTGGAAAATTGAATTTTCTTTCCAGCAATTCTTCCTTCAATTAAATTTCCAAATACCACCTCTTTGGAAAATTTTACCTTCTCAACCTTGTTATCTCAATCGCCTTTGCTTCTAAGTAGCAAAAGTTTGTCTAATCTGCTTTTGTCATTGCAAAACTGAGTGCCTCACCTTGTTCACCTTGCATCTTCAATTTGTACTTACATAGTGGTACCCTTGTGGTGCCATCTTCTCCAATGAAATGATATTGGCAGGAACAAAAGGTACAAACCGTTTTCTCACTCCTAATGTCTTTCATTTTCTCACCATACCTAACATGAAATGGTCAAATTCTTTGCTAGTTTTCAAGTTGTTAACCATCACATGGTTGACAAATGTGCTTTAAGCAGCAAAATCCATCACTCACTTTAATTTAGCAACCTCCTTTCTATTGCCATCTACACATCTTCTTCATCTTCAAAGTTTTTGACCATGTTAGCCTAAGAGTTGTCATTATCTCTATTCATAACTCTTAATTTTTGAGGTCCTCTCTCATTTGTTACATTGTTCTTTCACATCACCTTTCTCCCTTCTATTGTAATTATTAGAAATTGGAAGAGGTGCCTAACTCAACCTTATAAACCGGCTTGTAAGATGCGGTTTGCACCTCTCATTATAATTTGATTTTATCTCCAGTCAATGTAAGATTTCTAATATTCCCCCTCATGTCAAGGAATGAACATATGGAGAACGTGGAAGTTATGGATAGTTTAATCAACATATTTCCTTATGTCTAGGAATAGATATCTCAAGCATGAGACTAGATAATTAAGAGTGGTCCGATAACAGATGGCACAATAGGCCCAACAAACCTCACTAAGATAGGTTTTGCTAACATATTAGAAATTGGAAGAGGTGTCTAGTCAATGTGGAATCTCTATCAGCAATGTTTCATGTTGCTCATATGTAATTACTTTTACTGATACAATTTTTTTATCAAATATCTACATCTCATATTTTGTGTTACCCACCATAGTTTTGATACACCCGTTGGGCAAAAAACACCAATGGAATCATGCTCATGCCCTAAATAAGAGGAACAGACAATAGTTGACGTGATTTGGCAATCTCTTGCCTATTTCCTTGTAACCAACCCAAATTGTGTATCTCTACAATCTTAGTACCCCAGCAAGACTTCTAAAAAATTATAACAATCATTACAAGAGATTCTCACACTTGTCTGCACTTGCTTTTGTTGGGATGCTTCATCTTCTTTACATGACCCCCTTTATGTACGAAAAGATTCATAACTCTATTCATGAATGAGACATAATTGACATTCCTCTAAGAAATTGGATTGTTCTTCCAATATGATGCTTCATCTGCTTCTCTTGATTGTTTATTTGAAAAATTGGATTGTTCTTCCAATATGATTCTAGCATCCAAATGACTTTCATTCTAATCCTTTCTCCTGCATTCCCTCTTTCAATTCCAAAAAATATCATTTGGCAAACATAAATGTGCTCGTATGGGGTTCTATTTTTGAATCTTTAGACAAAAGAACTAGTTAAATCAAGTAGCTCTGTCAATTATAAATCTTCAGAATGAAAAAAACAGTGGGTTTTAGAAAATGTTAGTTTGTTCCTGATTGACTTGAAGGCTTGGAAAAACAGTGGGACCTAGCAATCAACAACGTGGTTGATTCTGGTATATTTATGGTTTCTTTCTAGATTGATAGTGATAGTTGTGGTTTGAGCTAGAAGTTTTATTTGTACATGTTTAGGATCTCCGACATCGTACTTGTGGTTTGTGTTGAATTATGGGGAATACTAAATAGTACTTGAAAATAATTTAAATACTATATTTTTTTTCAGGCAATTTTGGGTGGAACCATTCAGGTCCCAACTCTTACCGGAGATGTTGTTCTTAAGGTTTGTTTTCCTGTTGCATATAATTTCTCATGGCATATCGGTTTAGTAACGATGGTGTTTGATTATATCTGTCATGTTTGGCAGGTTCGTCCTGGCACCCAACCTGGTCAAAAGGTGGTTCTGAAAAAGAAAGGTAAGTTATAGATGATATCGTTTATGGAATAGTTAGAGAGTATTTTGCTACACAGCGTTGTGTGTTTGAAAGTAATATTTTCAGTTTAAGGTAATTTTTTCATCTTTATTAACTTGTTTGTTCTCTTAACAGGGATCAAGACAAAAAATTCTTACACATTTGGGGATCAATACGTTCATTTTAACGTCAGCATTCCAAAGTGAGTGTAACATTTTTTATGTTGAATAACCCTGATTTGTGTAAAAGTTAGCCTCGTTACTTTTGTCCAAACCAAGATTTGGAGGCTTTAAATGGGAATCAATTCCTCGTGCTATAAATAAAAATAGTGTAGGATCTGGTTGTTTAGGGAACGATTTTTCTTTGTGATGGTCTGATATATGTTTATAATATAATTGACCTCTTTTTGGTGTGATGTTCTGCAGCAACCTGACAGAGAGACAGCGTGAATTAATTGAAGAGTTTGCCAAGGAAGAGCAAGGGGACTTTGATAAACAGAGAGCTGCATCTGCTTCTGGTTGAAAGCATTGCAAGAGTTACCAAATCATGCTCAACTAGGCGGGTGTTGAAGTTTTGTAGGATTAAGGACTGGTAATTTGATTTGTCCCTTCCACTGTTTTGAGTGTATGTAATATTTATCATCCAAGTGATGACAAAGTTCAAAATTTTAATTTTAGAAGGCAATCCCCTCGTCATCCTCTAGGCTAGTATTCTAGTCAGTGCTGTAAATATTTTCCTTATAACGTAAGCTAAGCTAGGGCGTAAGTCACACTGAATGTGATTCTTTTTCCTACTATCACATCATATGTAGAGGAACCTTCATAATTGGGCCATGGGTAAACTAGAAAATAATTCATTCAGAATTAATTATCTTAAACATTAAACAATACATATTCATTTGTCTCTGCATCAGTGCTATTGATCTCTTATTATGCTAGTGATGATTAACAGTTGTGATTTCAGGTTTAAGGAGTCCACAGAGGCAACTTATGGGGATTTAACAAATTTAACATTATCTTTCTTCCTTTACATCTGTACCTTTCTGTATACGTTAGTGAATTTATTATTTTTATGAGGACTTGTTTATTTTGGTTTCGCAATCAAGTTCACGTTAAAATGCAATTAATGGATTTTAGATTTATAAGAAAAAAATGACTTTAAAGCAAATAATGCTGTTTGGTCAGCAATAAATCCCGTGGTGCTCGTATTTCGAATTCTGATATTTAACGCAGGAATTTTTAAGACAGGTTTTATTTTTGAAAATTTTATTCATTGAGTCTTGCAAAATTGTGAAATAAGTGTTTAGTTTATAGATCTTCATAACTGGATTAAAATTATACATTTTTTTGGACTATTAAGGATGATTTTATTTTAAAAGTAAGACATTCAAATTAATAGTATTTTTTAAAGAGATAATACATATATTTTAAGAGATAATATTGTTCAATTTATATTTGTTAAGCTAGGAGAGATAAATTACACACATTTGTATATATGGGTAAACAAAAAGAATAAATTACACACATTTTTTAAGGTTTTTGAAATTTAACCTTACAATTACAACTATCATCCTTATAGAGATACGATGTCATTTTTTTAAAAATAATTAAAAAGTAATAGTATGATTTTTTTAAAATAATTAAGAAGAGGTATTATACTGTAAGAGTAAGGAAATAAGATACTGAGAGAAATCTAAGTGTCCTTTTTCAAAAAATAAAAATTTAAAGTTTTTTTTTTATTAAATTCAACTTTCATTATTTTCTCTAATTTGCAATATTCTTTTTTTTTTTTCTAAACAATTTTAAATTTCATACAAATAAAATAAAAGTAGAATTTGAAATAGTTTTTACCATATTTTATTATCTCAACAATAATCAACTACTGTAGGAGAGTAGAAGATAAATATTAAACTAATTCAACCATTACAAAGTCTCAACTCATACAACATTATTATCAGAAATCACTGCCCAAAACCTTATTTCTAATAGCATTCTAACTCCTCCAACTTCACATGATTTCACCTGCATAAAAAGATAAAGAACATTATTTATTTTTTTTCACTTGCAAAACATAGATAGAGAAGAAAAGACCCACTTCATACCACTCTTTTTCTTTTCCTCAACATTATTATAAAAATATTACTTAATGCATTAATTAATATGAAGGGTTTATTTAGACAAATTTGTTTGTAATCATTTCTAAATTAAAAATAAAAAAAATAAGAAGAAACAATGAGTTGTCTTTTTTGTAAGATAAAATTAGTTTTTGCATTATTGGTAAGAATTACTCATAAATTTTTAATACTCATATTTTTAAATATTTTTTTTAGAGTTTTTTTTAATCTATTTGTTTCAACCCGATAAAAAATATATAAAAAAATTCTAAAATACGATTAAAATAAAAAAAATATTTTGAATACCATCCCATAAAATTCAAATATTATTTTTAATGATTATAGACAAGAAAAATATTATAATACACTCAAATCCTCTTATTATTTATATAAAAATAACTATACATTTATTATTATATTATTTTAATGATAACACAGATAAAATCAATGACATTGCACGACACTATGTTATAAACTATTTATATATATATATATATATATATATATATATATGATCTCACCAAATCTTCAATAAATACATAATTAAATATCATTAATCATTTAAATTTTTTAAAAAATGTCATGATTAGTTTAAACCATGCATCAAATTGTGGTTCATCATTAAATGAAGTTTAAAAACTAAATATCGCGTAGAAATTAGTTAAGAATACCACTTAATAATTTCTCTCTTTTATGTATAAAAATCCAAAGTTTGATAAGAAGCATTCAAAAGATTCAAATATATATATAATATATATACGAGAGAGAGAGAGAGGAGAGATGACATGGTTCAAAGTTTGCAGTGCACTTGTCTGGAAGCTGTGAGGCCATGTTACGGTCTACCCCAGAAATTGGAGGGCCATTGACAAGGACACACAAACAGGACTGTCCTAGTGCCCTAAGGGCATTGCAACATGCATCACTTGGTGGAATGGAGCTAAAAGGAGCAACTGCTGCCCTACAAGGAATGAGCTGCACAAGGGCAGAGAAGAATGTGCTTGTGCATGAACTGCTTTCAACTTCTCCCACCAAATAACCTGCCATTATCATAAAACAACACACCAATGACACTGCCCTCATCTGACCAGAAACCTTCATCTTTTAACTGTTGCTGCTGTGAGTTTCCTTTCCACCTCCTAACTGTGTTTACAATATTTCTGAGGCTTTGAATTTATTTATACATATGATTTACACGTCATGTCATGCATGATACCTGTTCTAACTAAGTGTCATTCTACTCATGCTTACTAGCTATGTTTTCAGTCTCAACATAGAGAAATCACCACCAATACGATTGTGCTGAATGTTAACAGTTACAAGATTCCAATGATGTGATATCTTCCAAGAAAATTAGTAAAATTCCATCTCCAACTGATATATATATATATTTATTCTCTCAATTAAGATTAACGTGTAATCATTATAATTGAAATTACTGATCAAATTTTAAATCTGATAAGAGTCCTATCATTCTTGTGGAGTATTTACTAATAACTAATCTCCCGTGAAAAAACTGATTGACTATTTTTAATAGAATTTTTCCTTCCATTCACAATATTCAAATTCGACACTTTGTTTAAGGAACCGATTTAATTAACACTGGTACAACTATTTTCGATCTTAATTGTTTATTAACAAGAGTTAAAGTTAATAAATTTAGTCTTTATATAGTAATGCACCAACAAAATTGGCTTGTAGATAATCTGTTCAAGTATCATTATTGTGAAATCTTTTCTGAAGCATGTCATTAACATAGGTTTAGGTCTTCACGGAGTTACAACCATTATGCAGTTTCCTTTTAAGTTAACAATATATTTGTGAGCCTTTTGTTTTTACAGTATAAACTTAGGGAATTGCACATTACGAATTTGTCAGGTACTCTACTCCAGGGGAACTGTTAGGGGCCTTTCTTCTCTCTTCCTTGGGTCTGAAAAGATGCATCAGAAAAGATGAAAAAGATTTTTTTTATGTCTTAGACAAACAAATTTAAACATTAGATTTGACCAAGAATGACCAATATTAAACATAAAAATCATTTAGCATTGTTGAAAACTAACATGAATTTTTAAATTAATCACATAGCTTGACTAACCTTTACTCTTTCCTACAATGTATGATTATGCAGTTTCCATTTATTCCTCTCATTAGTATAAAAGTTACTTACTGGACACAATCCCTATATCTACATCTGTCTACCTTTCAAGTTTGGATGATATTCTGTTTCTTGTGATCAACATAATTATAGCTTTGAATCCTGCTTACAGATTTAGTAGACTAATATTTGGTAGAAAAATATCTATTTTAGTTGTAAAAATTAAGGGACGTAAATTTACTGACATAGTTCAACTCCTACAAATGATGCTTTCTCAAAGCAAGCAGTCAGTTATACCCCTCCCTTTTCTTTACTCTTTTATGACTGATGTGGAAGTTGAATTAGAGGTATTAGACCCATAGATTTACAACAAGAAGAACCTTATGGGGATGTGATAAGGAAATCATCCATTGACTAATGAGATTTAAATTTTATTTTGAATCGATTTTGAGTATAAATTAAGTTTTATAATATTTTTTATATAATATTATTGTTAAATTTAAATTAAACCACTATTAATATATTTAATTCGTTTAATACGTGGTTAAATTTTAGATGGATATATATAACGAAGAATGGCATGTTTTTTACTTGAGATTGATAATAGAAACTAATTGAGAAGAAACAATGATCGTCGGGATTGTGATTAATTTTAAACGTAACTTTTTTTCATATAAAACAGTATCACAATTGATAGCATGAATTAAAATAAACTGGTTCTATCACAGATATCTGAATACTAGCACCTCATGGTACTTCATTGTGAGTTGTACTTGGCATGGTACAGGTACATACTGGATCAGTCCATGTACCTATGAAATTATTTGAATAGGGTATGCTAGGTTTGTCTGGGGGTAATAGTTAGATCCCCTCCCCCAATAACAGTGATGGAATTTTGGTTAAAATTAGGATTTTCTCCCTTCTCTTGGTTTGTTAATTTGTTTTAATATAAACGTTTTCACAACGATCTACTTATGTTTTATTTTGATACTTTTTCATCTTTGGAATATAAGCTTTTAAAGTTCTGATATATAAAGTAAAAAGTGGGGTATCAAGAGAAAACTCTTTACAAGGTGTAAAATGAAAATTATAAATTTGAATCATACATGTCGAGATTCAAAGTTAGTGGTCACATGAACACTAAAAGTCGTGAGTGTTCTTTTTAATCTTGATCAATCAAATACAATCTAATGTATATTTATATTCATATTTCTCACAAAAGTTTTCATTTGTATGATAGTCGTTTCTATGCAAAATAACAGGACTTGTGTTATGGTATTTTATATCATCATGCCCTGAGGAGCCTTCCCTGCTCCCTCCCCAAAGTACGTGTTTGTAGATTTCTGCTATGTTTACATCTGGCTCAAGTTTAAAGTCACTTTTTATTCAATATTCCTGATTCCTGATATTTTTGTGCCTTGTATGCTGATGCCTTCGCTTTTAAATTTTGACACCCCATTATTTTATTCCTTCTCTGGAGAAATCCAGGGATGAGGCTAAAATAAAAGGACGAAAGAATATGTTTCTTTATTTTGAAATGTCTGTTTGCCTATCCACATGTTAAATGGTAGTTCTCTCAATTTTTTTTTATTGATTTGCAGTTGAATTTCTTGCCTAGAACGAAAATGTGTGTAGAGCCACAAGGCAAATTATGACTGGCTTGAAGACATGGTTTTTGTCACTTTGCTTAAACTTAAAATAAACATTCTTAAAATAAGTAATTTAGAAAAGAAAAAAAAACACTTATTTAAGATGCAGATAGAATTTGTAATTTAAAAAAGGTAGAAAATTACTTATCTTCAAAATAAACAGATTAGATAAACACAAAAAAAAAACAGAAATCTGTTATTTTATTTGAAAAACAACAACATAATTTAGGCTTAAAATTGATCTTCGACCTTGTTTTGGTCTGATTATATTATCTCAATTAATAAGCACGTGCGACATAAAATTAGTTGTTTTAAGGCATTTTCCAAGAATGAGGATTTATTAGTACTTGTCTTTTGAATATGGATGAAGGTCATGTAACAGAAAGACTGTTAAAGTAATCAAATCTGGATAAGTTAGGCCGTCTAGAAAGGTGTAAAAAAAACAAAATTTGGGAGACAAAATGATGCTTCCTTAACCAATTGGTCTGCCTTTCCTTCTGAATGGGTCTGTCATTGTGTTTTGCTTAGGCTCTCTCAAGGATTTCCATTCAATTCAAAACCATTAATAGTTTTAGGATAATGTAACTCACGCTCATCATCTTCAACATAGCACAGGCACATTCAATAATCGATGGGATAAGATTTTTTTTTGTATTTAATGCTGATCTCAGCTCATTCATCTTAAAAAATAGTGTTTGAATTTAACATTTTTACCACCACTGACTCAACTTTCTGTGTCGACTCTTGGGGAATGAGAGCAGTGACTGTACAGTAAAATGCAGTAGCATGCTTGACAAAAAGCTTTTATTTTATTTTTTTCAGAAATAATCAGCCGAATTGTTAAACTTTCAGTTGTCCCAAACATGCTATATATATGGTAACATGAATTTTACAATTAAGGTAAAAATTCTGAATCAGAATTCTGCGGACTATTTTTCAGTCTGCAAAAACATCACAAGGTAAGTGGTGTAAAATTCTGGTTGACTTAGGTTATTACACAGGAAGCTGAACATTATCTAGGATTAACCAGTAAATTTATGATGCCCCAAAACTATGGTTGTTCAAAATAATTTGAACTGAGCCAAATTGATATTGAACTGAATTGAATTGTATAAAAAACTAAATTGTTTTGAAAACAAAAAAACTGAACTAAAAGTTATATTAGTTTAGTAATTGCTTCTGAATAGAGCTATTTGACTAAACTGAACTATAATTTAATATGCTTCAAAATAAGATGTCCAATAGTAATAGTTCAAAAAATTTAGTTCATGCAGTTTAAAAAGCAATTTAAACTAGTTCAGTTTAATTCAGTTCACTCAAACTATGATACAGTTTAATTCAGTTCACTCAAACTATAATACAGTTTAATTCAGTTCATCTAAACAATTATGCAGTTCAGTTCTGTCGAACCAGTTAAAGTTGAAATTCAGTTCATGCATTTTGCCCACCCTTTCCCAGAACCACAAACAAAAGGAAATACAATGTAAGAACCAACAATGGATTTATATCATCATTTATGATATGCTTTATCAACAAAGTTATAAAGTATAGGGGGATAGATTGCTGATAAGAGTGCAGCATACATTATTTAAACTATATGTGATACCAGCTAAGACAATGCACTGCCAATCGCTTGTCACTTGTCAGCAACAAGGGCTTCAATTTTGCTTTCAATGTGAGCTTCATGATCCTCCAAGCGACCTTTGACTGTGTCATTCTCCCAACGGATCAATGTTGGCACCCCAGTGAGCTTGAACCTAGGGTCCACCCTCCATGGATGCTGGGGGTTTCTCCATGTTGGTCTATCTCCAACATAAGCTCTCAAAAGTGCAATGTCATCAGATGAAGCCTCCAGCTTCTTGTAGATCACAGGTTCTGCTCTCACACAATCTAAGAAGTAAAAGGAAAGTATTAAAAAATATAATCATGCTTTTTGTAGATCAGGGCTTGAGCTCTCACTAGATTCTGGTATGCTAGTCATACTTTTGTAGTTTATAGAAATCCCTCCCTCCTCTCCTCTCTATCATCCACTATCAAACACTCTGTCACTGTCACCAAATTTTAACAATATGATAAAAAAACATAATCAATATCAATTTAACCTTTTTTTCCTACCAAATATTATTAGATTGGTAATTTACATTAACCACCACAAAATGAAAGAAGTAAATTAAAGCATCCACAAAACATCAATCTGTGAGAAGCTCTTATTCCCACAAGTTAACAAATATAATTCTTTTCAGTTTTCCCAATAGACATATATATACTCATTTTTGTGCTGTGTCGGCAAAGAATTCCCATTGATATTTCTAAATACTCCATGAAATCTAATGCATTACAGCTTTTCCCCCCACAAATTCCAGAAAAAAAAAAACTTAAAATTCCTGGAAAATTTGGGAAATGGATTAGTGCAACCAGTCACCAAATCCACACGCTCGTAGTTGTTAAATCAGAACTTTTAGAGTAAAAAGACTGAGATTTCAACATGTTATAAGAGAAAGAAGAAAAAGAGCATACAAGCATAGATAGATAGAAAGGTACCTGGGCACCAGCTGAGAGAGGTAGCAGGATCTTTGTCAGCCAAGAAGAGGATGAGATTCGCCTTGTTTGCTGCAGCCTCTGATCGGAACTTCTCAAACACCCCATCAAAGCTCGACACTGTAGCTTCCAACACCTTCAAGGGCATTTTTCTCTTCTATTCCAACAAAAAAACCACACCACAGTTCTAAGATTCTTCCCAAAATTTTTTTAATATGTTTTCTCCAAAGTATATATAGAACCGACCAAAACCGCTTATGCTATTTTATTTATTTGTAACAATATTATATATTAAAACCTCTAATGATTATAGATTAAAAAATAAAATTATATAATTTTTAAAATGTTATTTTAATATTAAAATAGTTTTATAAAATTTAATAACAAAATATAATTAAGGAAATTTTTATATGTTTAGAAATTAAATCATAATTTTAGTTTTGTTACGGTTTAAGTTAATAATATATTATATATTAAAGAATTAAATTGATCATTTAAAAAATAAAAAAAAAAGTTCCTTTTAATTTTTTATTTTATTTTACCAGTATAAATTTTAGGAACTAAAATGATTTTCTTTTTTAATTTAAGAGAGTAAAAAAAAATTATCCTAAATTTTACGAATTAAAAACATAATTGAACTTAAAAATATCTAATGACTGAATATGTAATAGATTATGCATTAGGGGAAAGTAATGGTGATCTCAAAATTTAAGGGTTAGAATGAGATAGTTCTCAAATTGTGATGTTGCAATTTAGTAGTTTCTAATGGAATTAAACAAAATGTTTCATATTAATATTATTTTTTAATTCATTTTGTTATTAATTTGAATATCAATTTGGTTTTAATTTTAAAAATAATTTAATATTAATTTTATTTTTTTAATATTAATTCAACTTGTATGACACTCATCATATTTATGCTAATTTGACTAACATATAATGTCATACAAGTTTGTATATTATATTATATATTATGTCAGTAAACATAATTACATACTTGAATATTATGTAAAAAAAAAAACATAATTACGTGCTTGTATTTTTATTAAATAATTTAATAATTTTAAAGAAGTTGATAATATTAATTTATTTAAAAAAAAAACTAAATTAATACCAAAATTAATAATGAGATGAAATTAAAAAAATAATAAAAAATATTTAACCTTCTCAATAGATATTATGATAATTATATAAATGTTTATAAATTATGTATTTATATAAAGAATTAATATTTAAACATTTTTTCCTTTCGAAGAACTCTACAATTTGTAAATCTATTCATTAATGTTTTTGGTAGTTAAAACTTGAAATTTCCATCCTTCAAATTTAAAACTTAAAAAATATAATTTTAATCATAAAACATTAAATTTATGGTACGAAAATAAGTTTTTTAAAATATTTTTTAATCTTTTAATTTTTTTAAAAAAAGTACAATTATATTTTATTAAATTTGAGATTTTTTTTTTAATTTAAGCAACTAAAAATATATTCAAGTCAAATTTCAAGAATTAAAAATATAATTAAACTTAAATTAAATATAATCGAACTATCTTATAAATAATATTTATAATGACGTTAAATATTTATCTTTTCACAAATATATTATTAGCATCACAAAACCAACGTAATTCATAAAATATAACAACGTATAACTCTCTAAATTAAAAAAAAAGAAGTAATAATTGAAATTATTACATATAGTTTTCAATCTAAATTCTCATATTCTTTTAGTTTTTTTAAAGAATAAAAAAATTTAAAAATATAAATCAATTCACTGTAGCATTTAAAATAAAAAATTGTTATTAAGTTTATGTATTCCTATATAGAAAATTAGAATATTTTAAAAAAACTGAATGGAAGTGATTGGATTTGAAAAAGGTAAGAGACTATAAACTATTTTTTATATTTAACTTAAAAGGACAAAAATTAAATATTAATTTATAATTATAATATTTTTAATTAAGAAATTTATTAAGATCTTCACCACATAATATTAACGCATCTTAAATATTAAATTAGTGAAAAATAATAATGAAGATCCATAATAAATCTCTAGTTTTTATTTCATTAAATTAGAGTAAATGCATAATTTCTTTTAGAAAGATCCACCATTCTAATATTTTGTATTTTATATAGTGATGATTATAAATGTTTATCATTATTTTTCATCATGATGATTTTATTTTTCAAATTGATAACTCAAATTAATTAATATTTTATCAAATTAATTTGATTAAAATTAAAATAACTTAAATTAAATACTGTTTATATATTTTGATCCAAATTAACTTGATTTTATATGTGATTGTTATAATTAAATTAAAATAAATTTATGTTTGAAATGAAAATTATAATTCAAAATTTAAATGAATTTTTTTATTTCTCAAGACTTGTCATGTCATTTTATAGTTGAGTTTTCATTTTGAAATTTGAATATTTTTTTACAAAATATATTTCTTACTATATTAAAAAAAAAAAAAACTAACTTTAATTATTTTTTAAATTTGTGAGGACGGTGCAATAAAATATAGTTCATTTAATATTTATTTAGGTATTTGGAAAATTAAAATAGTTTTAAACTTACATAAAAATTAGATATGATTTCATTTGAAAATATTTTTGTTTGTTTTTAATGAAAATTATTAATTTTTAAAATTCAATATTATTTACTAATGTAGAATTTAAGTGATATATTTTCCGTAATAAACATACTTAATTATTAGACATTTGAGTCTAAAATATCTTTTATATTTTTTAATTTTTTTATTATAATATCTTAAAATTGTATAATATAAAAATAGTTACTAGTTATTTTTACTTCTTCTGTTATGATGCAATTCAAAATTAATATTAAAAAAAATACATTTACAAGATATTAAATATATTTTTTTATTAATTCTTCTTTATGGATAAAATGAGAGTATATAATTTACTATGTAATATAAAATAAAATATATGTATAAATAATATTGTGAGAAGAAAAAAATAATGATTTTTTAACAAAAACAATATAATTTTTTTTACAATATATTAAAAATTTAAAAAATTATTATCTTATTTATAAAAAATATGTTATTTAATTTAATTGCATAGAAAAATAATATATTTATCTGAATTTAAAATATTATTTATCATCTTAATTAACATATTTTTCATTAAATTAATTATAATTAATAATAAGAACTAAAAGATGCTAATCAACAAGAACTAAAGTAATATAAGATAACATTTGCAAAAATTTAAAACATATATTTTTTTTCAATTTATATCTATAATTTCTATATTATATATATTTGTATTCATGTAAATATATGTAAATAAACATATCTATGCACTATGCTAGAGCTTAAAGTGGTATGAAACAAGTTATTTTAAATGTCATAATCTATCTTATCAAAAAATTATTTACAATAGTTATTATATTATTTATCATAGATAATTTTTATGATAGTAATGTGATATATTATTTATTATTGTTGCTACTTCCAATATTTTATTTTTAATTTCTACAATGCTTAAAGATTTTTTTTTCCCAAAAATAGAAGAGTGCTAATAAAAAATCATATTATCTAACCCTATATTTAATATTTTTTTATTAATTTAAATATATACATTTTGAGATAAAATTCACCAAGTAAAAACATAAAATGCTATTCATTGAATAAAAATATTGTAAAAATAAAAAATAAAAAAATGCTTTGTATGTGTTTATTTAAAAAAAAAAAAGTTTATAAGAATGAAGGGCCCAAGCCCACTAGTTCCAAATTATTACACATTCCGTTTCCTCTGTACCTCTTTCACAAGGAAGAAGCCGCCTCAGCCACTGCTTCTTGGGTTTCTCTCTCGCTCTCTGAAACCTCAAAAACCTTCTCTTTTCAAAACCTTCTAAAACCCTTTTTTCATTTCTATTCATCTTCTTCTTATCTAATTTGTGTTTCGCTTTCAATTGCTTCGGGTCCTACTCTCCCTGGTAACAAACCTACCTTCTCTCTATGATGTTTTTCTTCACTTCCAGACAAAAATAAAATAAAATGAAAAGAGAACCTAAAGTGTCTAATTTTCTGAACTTGGTTTTTACATTTGATGATTTTGTTATGTGAGTATTTTGGGAATTGAAGAGATAATAAATGTTGTTGTGGTCGTTGTTATGTTATTCTGAATGCGTATTTGTATGTTTTTTTTTTTTTTTTTACACGTTGTTCTAGTGGGAATCAGCTATCCAAAATGGAAGTCAAGTGAAGTGTGGTTCTATTTGCGTTTAAAAGTTGAGACCTTGCAATTTCTTTATCTGATTATGAATTTTACGTTTTAATTTAAGCTTATTTTAGAAATTCAGTTTTGAATTTTTGTGAGATTGTGCAATTAGTGGCGTGTGTTACCATGTTTCATTGTCTATGGGATTATGGAGTTTATACCTATGTGGTTTGTATGCATTTGAATTAGGTAAATGGTGATTTTGTGGGATGGATTGCTATTTTTTTTTGCATGTTTTAACATATAAAACAGACCCTTTATGGTACACCCTTCATTATTGTTTCTTTTATGGTAAGTTGACATGGATGTTTGGATTTTAGAAAGAGGAAATGGCCGGAAAATCTAGCAACAAGGGGAGGAACAAAAAAGCGTCCCATAGTGCTTCCAGTACTTCAGAACCGGCAGTTCATTCTGATGTTCCTGTGAAAGATAACGTGGAGGGCACTTTAGAATCTGCCAAAGCTGATTCGGCTGAAGTTGCAGCAATAGGTGATTCGACTGGTGCCAATCCAGAACTGAAGGAACATGAAACAGCAACTGAAGGGAGCCAACAAAAGCAAGGTGAAACGGGTTATAGAAGCGTACTTGTATTGCTTATACATATAATGGCGTTGTAGTATGGTGATTGGATGTGAAACTCTCCCTTGGTGTGCTACAGTGACTAATTTGCATTGAACTTCATATAAAAAGTATTAAGAAATATAGAACTTAATGACAAGATTACATTAATGAAAAAATTTGAGAACATAAGTTAAACCATAGCTGAATTAAAATAGCTATAGATGATTGTAAAAGTATATGTAGCAAAAAAAATTACGAAATTCAAAATGATCGGTAACACAACTGTATGTACTGAATACGTCAAATTGCATGTTGTTTTCACTAGTTGGGTTGTTCTCCCAACTCACTGCCACTGCTGCGTACCATTGAGGGCACTACTCACAAAGGTAAGGATGAATTGGTTTGTTTGAATAGGGAGACAAAAAATGAGAAACCGAAAGAAAATATGGAAATCTCTGATTTTGAAGAAAAACAGTGCCAATTATATTTTTGGGCGGGGCGGGGGGAATGCCCGGTTGGTACCCAGCTGTTTGTAAGCCACACACATTTTTGAAGTAAAAAAGCCTTTATTTGAATATTTGACGGAAATACAATCCTATCAATAGGAAATGTGGCTAGCCACATTGTGACCTCAGCTGTAGCCGCATTTGTTTGATATTTTGGTTTTCATAATAAGGTTTAAATTAAAATCCCATATTGTAAATAACTGTATTGACTTCTATAATGTGGCCATTCTGGAACCGTCTGCCCCTCGCCACCTGTTATTTGATGTAGTAATGATGTGCAGTGACGCCCATAGTGGAACTCCCTTCATTTTAAAAAATCGTTTTCTATATACTTTAAAATATACCTATCTGTAACGGTTATTTCTTTTTGTTTGTGTTTTTTCTGTAACGCTTATATCTATTTTTATTTTTTCGATCTTTGTAATATCTTTTTATCTGTTCTGATTCTCAGTGTGGCTGTTATTGTTCTTCATCTATTCAATGTTTCTGTGCTCTTGCTTTTTCAAAATTTCAGAATTTATTTCGATGTTTTTTAGAATTTCATAATCATGTTATTCTATGTTTTTCTTTTCAACCTATAATGTTGTTCCCAAATTTTTTTTACTTATAGGATCAATGTCTAGCACCCAAAATCAAATTCTTGAGACTTGTGATACTTTCTTGGATTTTAGTCTATGATTCTGTTATTTTTAATCGATTTATGCTGTTTTTTTTTTAGTTTTTATACACACACGCATATATATTCTTCTTTTTTGTACTCCATGGCATAGGCCATCATTCCATCTGCCATAGGCAGCTATTGGCTGCTGATAGCCTTGTTACAACTACAATTACAATTTAAAACCATGATTTGAGTGTCAGTTTGAAAGTCCCGAAATTGAATTCTGAGGCCCATTCCCCAAAGTAGATTGATTACCCCTTTCACTTTTTTGGATGTTTGCTGCTTTACAGAATTATTACTGTCTCATGCTTTGTTGTAAAGCTGCTGTGATGCTGGACAAAATTGAATTGAAAAGTTAATGACTTAAATGCCCCTCATAAATGTTGTGATAGTAATTGAGTTTGTCATATGTTTATTAAATACTGTTATTATTTCTATATCCTTTTTTATATGACTGCTGAAAATAATTTATGCTCCTGAATGTGTTTGTAGTGAGGCACTGCATTAGCAGTCCATAGGAGGATGAAACTGCAGCCATAACAACCACTGTTATTTAGGGAGACACATTTCCTATATGTATCTCTCTAAATCCAGCTTAATCTAACTAGCTGTACACATTAGGCCCCTTTAGATCCATTGATGACCCCATACTTGCTAAGTGATCTGAATTGCTTTGACAAAGCATTGCTTACAGGGGTTGTCTGTGCACTAGTCTATTCTTGTTTATGTTTCATTGTGTTGTGTGTGTTCCTAATAGCTACTTTTGATTTTTTCTTTAATTGCTTTCCTCATAGTTAAGTTAACGTTGATATTATTTTTTCTAGTATTTTCTGTCCTGTTTTGTACTTTTCCATCACTCTCCTGTTACTAAATATTTTTCTTCCTGTGGTTTAAATTTTAAAATTACTAAGATTATCTATAAATAATTTGTTTTTTTTACACTTCCTCTGTTTTTACATGAGAATATATGCTTTCCAACATATATGTGATTATGTGATCCATTATTTAGTAACGATTAGGTGATTGTGCAAGTTTTATCATGTTTCGAGCTATGCATTATGTTTGATAATTTTTGTTGTTCAAGTGCAGTTATTTAGTCTTCTATTAAAAAAATGGTAATTTAGTAAAATTTGTTTCATTCCTTTTGGTATTGGATATACCAAAACTTCAACTTTAGTTTATGACTAATATTTCATAAAATGATTGTGCAGGTGATCTTCAACTTTACCCTGTTTCTGTTAAAACTCAAACTGGGGAGAAGCTTGAGCTTCAGGTGTGTTAACTTCACTTCTGAAGCTTTTGCCTGTTATTATATCACATCACATTAAGAGACACTGAGGAATCAAGTGGTTCCAAGATGATCATGATAGCGATCTAACTATACCATTCATTCTTATTTGTTTAAAATTGTTTGCCAATTTAACTATTTATCATATCATGTTTACATATGCTAACATTTCACTTGAAGAAAAAGTGAGGAATCAAGCTTCTTTTAACTTGATCACAGTTGAATCCTGGAGACTCTGTCATGGATGTAAGACAGTTCCTCCTTGATGCTCCTGAGACGTGTTTTATCACATGCTATGATTTACTGTTGCATACGAAGGATGCATCCACTCATCACCTGGAGGATTATAATGAAATTTCCGAAGTAGCTGATATTACTACTGGTGGCTGCTCCTTGGAAATGGTTCCTGGTATGTTAATGAACTTAGAGTATTATGATGATTAAACATTGGTGGATTACACTATAAAAGTCCTATTTTCTGCAGCATTTTATGATGATCGATCTATAAGGGCGCATGTTCACCGTACAAGGGAGTTGCTTTCCCTTTCTAATCTCCATGCTTCACTATCAACATCACTTGCCCTACAGAATGAGATAACACAAAATAAAGCTGCAAATTCAGGAGGTATTGGATTATTTGTTGTTATGATCTGTTGATTTGTTATAATTCAGGAGAGATGTTACTAGACTGCTTCTGCATTTTGTGGAATATCAGATACCTTGAAACCTGAACTTCCTGAGCTTGATGGGCTTGGTTATATGGAGGACATCTCTGGTTCATTGGGTAATTTATTATCATCCCCATTGAAGGATGTTAAATGTGTAGAGAGTGTAGTGTTTTCATCCTTCAATCCTCCTCCGAGCTATAGAAGGTATCCCAAGATGAATCCTCTTCAGTTAATGTAATTTCATTGGCTTGCTAAGTTTATATGCATGAGGCTGTTCTGTGGTTGCTTGTAGGCTTCTTGGAGATTTGATTTATTTGGATGTGATCACCCTAGAGGGTAATAAATTTTGTATTACGGGAAGTACAAAAATGTTTTATGTCAACTCAAGCTCAGCAAACACTCTTGACCCCAGGCCAAGTAAAGCTTCGTTTGAAGCAACAACTCTTGTTACACTCTTACAGAAAATTAGCCCCAAGTTCAAAAAAGGTAATGAAGTGTAATAACTTATTGTTTAGAACTTAAATTTCTGAGAAGTTTGCTTCAGAACCCAAAACTTATCACCTTTTGTCCAATATTGAAGCTTTTCGTGAAGTATTGGAGGGTAGAGCTGCTGCCCATCCTTTTGAAAATGTGCAATCTTTGTTGCCGCCTAATTCTTGGCTTGGCTTATACCCTGTTCCTGGTGAGCTTAGCCTCTGGCATTTTCTGTCATCTGCATTTGTTTTCAATTCTTTATGTTGTATTATTTTCTTTATCTGATTTGATATTAGTATTGCTTTTACTAGTTCTAGGTGATATATTTTTCTTGTTTGTTTTCTGTGAGAGCATGTTGTTATTTAACATCTTTCTTTTAACACAACTGGCTAGGTAGTCTTCATGCACCTCTGTTATCATTTACTATATCAGAAGCAAGAAAATTATTCAGCCTGTTGTGGCACATGATTATATTATCATTATTTGCTTGATGAACTGGAGAACTATTTTGTTAGAAGTTATAACAATGATCGAACCAGAATAACAGATGGCAGCAATTTTTTTGGAGCTTTCATTCTATCCTAGTAGCTTGTGTAAGGGTTATGGATCTGAAAATTTAGTGTTCATAAAGGATGATTTGGAAAATCAGGTTTCTTTGAGTTAGCATGATATTAATGCTAGCAAGAGCGTAAGCTAAGCATTGTTAGTGATATTAGATAACAAAAAATATCGAAAACTCAAAAATCCTTTATAAAAATATAGATATCATATCAAGTTATGACGAAAGCATTGCGGAAAAAAGTAAATATAATAAATACATATAAAAAATACAATAAATACATGAGTAATAGAAAATGTATAAAGATAACTGAATTGCAAAAATTAGTTAACGATAACTATATAAGTTAAAGTTCTAAGTCTTAAATAACAACAAAACATAAGATAAATGTCCTAAATTTTTAATCATGTCACTCTTCCTCAATCCCAACATAATTATCATCTATGTAATCGAATGGGGGCATATCTCTCCTATGTTAAAGTTAAATAATTCTTCAATTTTTCAGACTCAGAATTAGATTTGTCAAATTCCAATTCATCCTCAAACCCAAATTGAATCTTCTCTTTGCCCCTCATTTCTGTTTGGGCTAAAGTTGCACCTGCTCCTTTCTTGGAAGCTTGGGAAGATTCAATAACAATATCACCATTTGATGGTTGTTTTCTATTTTTGCTAGCCTTTTTCCTTGTATAAATTCCTGGCTCTAATATTATTGAGTAGGAAAAAAAAACCTGAAGTTGTTTCCTCCCTAGTCCCCGTGCCTAACTTGTTTTAATATTAGGCAAAGATTGCACGGTGGTGAAAGGTGACCCAACACCCTTTTTATAAAAAAATTGCAGTGTTTTGTTGTGTTGGGCCTTGTTTGAAAAGCCCAAAAGAAGAAAGGAAACACCTTGCAGTGCGATTCTGCAATAGCTAAAGTGGCCGCAATGTGCTGCTATGAAAAAACTGAATGACAACTGCCTTCCCATGGCAGTCAGCAACAAACCCACCACCACCATCAGCCAAGATGTTGACATGGTCAATTTTCGATAACGCTGAAGCTAAGTGTTGCATAGATGAGAATGTCATTAATGAGTGAGCATACAAGAATCATAATCAGAAATGTATTTGTCAAAAGAAAAAGTTGTAGTAGCTAGCAGTGAAGGTTAGAGGAAGACCAAAAAAGTTAAACTATTATCAAGGACTTTATCTAAATAGAACTTCTGGAGACTTAGTTTTTGATAGAACATAATGAAATTAATTGACCTGTGCAGATGTTGTTTCCTAGATGGAAACAAGGCTTTTTATTTTGTTTGTTTATTGTTATATATCCTACTCAATTTGGAAGCCAATTTTAAAATGTCATGGAATTATAGGAGAACCTTGTAATCAGGTTCCTAGTTTGTGAATCTCTGACTGGATTGATGTATTCTTAATGTGTTTTGATGTGTTAGCAGACCACAGACGCGATGCAGCCAGGGCTGAGAATGCTTTGACTCTTCTATATGGGAATGAGCCAATTGGCATGCAAAGAGACTGGAATGAAGAGCTGCAGTCCTGTAGAGAATTTCCTCATACAACTCCGCAGGAGAGGTGCCTTTATTTTCTATCATTCATTTAGATGGCTTTGGAATTGGTCCTGTTCTTTAGTTTGGTTGGTTGGTGATGACATATTATCATTGATTATATATGTTTCTTGGGTGATTTGTTTATTGGTGTAGGATTTTGCGGGATAGGGCACTTTATAAAGTGACGTCAGACTTTGTTGATGCAGCTATTAATGGCGCTATTGGAGTGATCAGTGGCTGCATTCCTCCAATAAACCCAACTGACCCTGAATGCTTTCACATGTAAGTGGGTCTTTTAAATCCTAATATTCCTGTATTCTAATATTTTATTATTTTTAGATGTTGAAAAGTAATGTCTAGAGGAAGTTGCCTGTTACATTTTTCTTTTTTGGGGTTGGGAGAGAGGGAACTGGAGATACTTATTCCCTGGTCCATAAATTGTTTACTTTTTGAAAGCGTGTTGGTATGTGATGCAATGTTATTTTTTTTAATTAATCTAGTATAGATTGTTGTTGTCATGGATCATATACTTATTCTCATCTCTGATAGTGCCCCTTTACTCGCATGGGTTTTCCCTTGTATTTCGAATGCCTTTTGGCTCATTGCTGTAATTTTGGTGATAGGTATGTACACAACAATATATTCTTTAGTTTTGCCATTGATGCGGACCTTGAGAAGCTGTCAAAGAAACGTGTGGATTCTAATTCAAAAACTGGGAGCTCAGGGACTCTGCAAAGTTCTTCTGATAAAGCTTCCCTTCCACTTCATGGAGAAAGTCAGGTTCCTAATGGGGGAAAAGATACTGGTTCAAGTTCAGAAGATCTTAATGGCACTCAAATCACTCAAGATGTTTCTCCAGAAGCTCAGCTGGCTGAAAATGAGCAAGCCACATATGCTTCTGCCAACAATGATTTGAAGGGCACAAAGGCTTACCAAGAAGCTGATGTTCCTGGACTTTATAATCTTGCTATGGCAATAATTGACTACAGGGGTCATAGGGTGGTAGCTCAGGTTTGTAGTGAAGCTCAAATTCACCTATTGCGGACTTTCTGTTTTTTCATGAAAGTATTGTTATAGTTCAAATCAATTTGCTATTAGTTTATGCTTGTCTAAAAAGCAAGATATGGCTGTTTGGTGTTTTAACCAATCATTTGTCTGAAATTTTTTGTTCTGAAAATGTTTTGAAATGCAAGTTAATGGATTAGTGCTTGTCAAAACAACTTGAAAATGGTGAGAAAAGGAATTAGGACACGGTAATGTGCCAAGATAGTTATGAAACATGGCAAGACATTTGAATTTCTTATTTCTATTAGCTTGTAGGATGAACATATGTTGTATATATTATTTTCTTTATTATTATATGAAATGATTATTTTATATTCATTTCAACACAAATATTTCAATATTTTTTAAAAGTGCCTCGTTATATTGTATGAGTATTGTAAACTGTGCAGGATAAATGTTTGTGATATCCCAATTGCTTTCTATTAATAATTTTAGATTGATTATGAGTATTAGATTTGTACTTAAAATTTGATTCAATTTAACTTTGAAATTTGAAACCCTGTGAATCCTTATTCTCAAATTAAATTATTGTTTTTGATTTCAAATTGTAAATTGTGCTGCAGAGTGTATTACCAGGCATTCTTCAGGGGGACAAGTCAGACTCTCTCTTGTATGGTTCTGTTGACAATGGGAAGAAAATTTGTTGGAATGAAGATTTTCATTCTAAGGTAAGGAAGAAGGACCAAGTTTAACTTTAGTTAGAGTGCTTGATTTGAATTTTAAACATCTACTGAATCTTTGGATGAAATTAAATTGTAAGAAAATTTGTGGCTAGGGTAAAGAAATAAGTCTTTTTTAAATTGCATTGTCTGTAAAATAAGATGGATTTTTTTTTCTTTATTATGTTAATAGGTGTCAGAGGCTGCTAAACGCCTTCATTTGAAGGAACATTTAGTCCTTGATGGATCGGGAAATGTTTTCAATTTAGCTGCACCAGTGGAGTGCAAGGGCATTGTTGGTGGTGATGACCGGTAATCTTTAGAGTTAGTTATTTGCAGTTCATGTACTTTGTTGGTGATATGTTTGTCTGCAGATTTCCTTATGCCTAGTTTTGAAAGCATAATTTTCAACTGTAGGATGATTTAACTTTTAACATTACTAATCCATTCCGGCTATTTTTTCCGTATGTAATTCATTGCCCAATATATGTGTTAGTTATTGACTGCAAGTAGACTTGAAGTTAACTGAAGATGTTATCTGTTGCAACTCGAAGTTTATTTTATTAAAACTTGAATTTTTTGTATATATAGCGTGTTGTGGTAATGGACTGATGCTTTGCTCTTTTTTAACCAAATCAGACATTACCTTCTTGATTTGTTGAGGGTAACTCCTCGTGATGCCAACTATACTGGGCCTGGTTCTCGATTTTGTATCTTGAGGCCAGAATTAATTACTGCCTTTTGCCAGGTAAGACACTAAGATGTTATGGATATTTGGTGTTTTCCTTGTATTTTCAATTTTACATAGCTGATTGGCTCTTTGTGGGAACAGACCCAAGCAGCAGAGGCATTGAAACCTAAGGAGGTGGATTCTCAAGAGGCTGACAATTTGGCCACTGATTCCCAGAATGCCGCTGATTCTGACCAGCTGGTAAAGGTAAATGATTCCCAAATTGCTTCTGATGCTAACCAGCTGGTGAATGATTCCCCAAATGCTGCTGATGCAAACACGCTGGTGAATGATTCCCATAATGCTGTGGATGCTGACAAGCCAGTAAGTGTTATAGCAGTGTAAAACATTCCTTGTCCTTGACTAATATATGCTGAAGTAATTTTTTTCATCCAAGCCCAATTTAGTGAAATTGCATTCATTAGTCCATGCATTTATATTAATTTCAGAAATAATTACATTTAAAAATAGTAAATGTTAATGCAATTTCCCAACTACATGCAATAAGCACTATGTATGAATTTGAACATACACGTACCCTAGTTTTAATGCAGCAAATAGCAATTCCGAATATGCACAATATCCTCTAATGCAGCAAATAACACATCCCAATATGCGAAAGATCTGTTCCCAACATCTGTTCTGTTCAGAAAAGAAAGTACCTGTTTGCGATCAGAATCACTCCTTTGCTTGTGCATTAGTAATTTGAGCATTCAGTTGATATATAACCTGTATTTCTAACATGGAAGATTACTGTTTGAATGGAAAAGTAGAAGCATTAGTTTGATTATTCTTGTTTGCTCCCCATTTTTTTTTATCTTATGGTTATTTGTTTTAAAAGGATATCTTAACATATACGACCCTACCCTTGGCTATGATAAAAAAATTGTCTTGCTTTTGTACTTGATTATTTGTCTGCTTGAAAGTATTGCTGGTAAGGGTTTTGTGTTTCAATTATTTGACTGATTATTTGTTCATGGCTGGTAGGAATATCGTCTTGGTGATTAAGTTCCAATTATTAAATTGCATGTCCTTATTTGCTTTCTGCAGGATTCAATAAAGGAAGAAAAAACTGAGGATGTCAAAGAACTTGCTTCCGTGACTACCAAAGCCTCTGATGGTTGTGAGGATATTGTTTTTAATCCTAACGTCTTTACTGAATTCAAACTTGCTGGGAGTCCAGAGGTTTTTTTCCTCTTATTTATACCATATTCTACATCTAACTACAACTTTACTTTCCATCTATGTAAACATTGTGTTTGTCCATTTATTTCCCTCTAGAGATTGCTTGTGATGAAAACATTCCAATGCTCTTAGCAGAGTATGCTTACATTACTGTGTTTTTATCACATTCACCAGGAAATAGCTGCTGATGAAGATAATGTTAGAAAAGTTAGTCAATATCTTACTGATGTTGTACTTCCAAAGTTTATACAAGACCTATGTACACTAGAAGTTTCACCAATGGATGGCCAGACATTAACTGAAGCACTGCATGCTCATGGAATTAATGTTCGCTATATTGGCAAAGTAAGCACCATTTATTTTAGTCTAGTCAATAGAGTAATGCTGTTGTAATTATTCTTCAGAGCTAGTCTAGTGAATTACCTTTTGTTTAATATGATGGTGGTTTGCTTATAGACTTTTGATAATTCTTATATTGCTTCTGATTGCTCATTTTTCTGTAAAGGTGGCTGGCGGGACTAAACATTTACCTCATCTGTGGGATCTTTGTAACACTGAGATTGTTGTCAGATCTGCTAAGCATATTATAAAGGTGAGAAAAGCTATCTTTCTTTAAGCAATTCATTTACTTCTATGAGGCAAACATTGTGCCTGAATCATGCCAAAATTGCATTACATCTGGGGCCAAAGTGTGGGGTTTCTTTCTATCTGGGTTGGATCCTGGTTCCCTTTTCTTATAAAGAGCCTGTTTTTCTGGGTTTTTTTGCTATTTTTTTTTAATGACAATTGAAGGAAAGGGTCGAACCTCTAATCCATTATTGAAGAAACACTAACTAAAAGTAGTATTATTTTTGTTGGACATCCCACATTGACTAGAGATGTCAAATTATAAATATATAAATAAGTTGAGATAATCTTGAGCATACAAATCAGTTTTGTTAGCTTGAGTTAGGTCTGAATCTATATTGTAAGATGTATGAAGATCTATGTTATTGATTTTTGTTTGGCCTATTAGGCCACCATCGGAGCATACGTAAATATCTAGTCGCACATTTGAAATGTTCAATCTTTGATGTGAGGGAATGTGTTGGCAGGTTTTATAGTAAATAAGCAGGTTTTATAGGATTGAAGTAACATTTGTAGAGTTTTAAAAGTTATTTTCTTTTGGCAGTATGGTTTGCCTCCCTCTTAAGAAATCCTAGCTTATTTCCTTGGTTTGCTATGCTAGGAAGTAGTGATTTTTTTGGGAGAGGCTGAACTGTGCCGTCACTGTAGTGTCCTGAAAATTAAATTTGTCCTTTGACTATTTTTAACTTAAAATATTATATAATGTGTTATTTGACCTAAAAATGCTATCATCTAAATGTTTGGAATGGTCTTTTACGGGAAAGATATATTTTATGCCATTTCTAATTATTGAACATGAATCTTATGTTTCATGATTAATGATTTGTAAATAGCCTTCCAATTCATGATTTGAATCCTGATTTGATAACCATGATTGTATTACTTGTGAGTGTTTGAGACTTATTGACAGTGTATCTTTTGTCCTGATTGACTGTTCATATATCTTATTTGTGTTTTAATTGATAAATGAATTATTTTGTTTGACTGTTATAAGTTACTAATTGAGCATAAGAAGCATGATATACTTTGATGTTGACACAATGGTTCATTCAGAGCAGAACATACTACGAAAATAACTTTTACAAATGCACATGCATTCATGAATGTTATTAATATTGTGCTTGTGATATGCAGGATTTGTTGAGAGAGACAGAGGACCATGATCTTGCACCAGCTGTATCTCATTTCTTAAACTGCCTATTTGGAAGTTGTCAAGCTCCCAGTGGAAAGGCTACCCCCAGCATGCAGTCAAAAACTCCTAAAAAGGTATGTCCTTCATGGCTGACTGTCAAGATAACTGCAACTTAATTTGTTATTTATTTTGTCCTATGACCACTTAAATCAATCAGTGAACTTTTCCTTCTCTTATTAGGCTGTAAAAAACATAATTTGTTTTCATGGCTTTTTATTCTACAGGAACATGCAGGGCAACGGTCTCCAGGAAAACATTCCAAAGGGCAAGCTCGATGGAAAGGCAGGGCATCATTAAGAAAGACTCAACCTTTGTATACGAGTATCAGCTCGGAGGCTCTTTGGTCAGACATTCAAGAATTCGCAATGGTTAAGTATAAGGTATTAGCTATTTCCTAACATGAATAGGTGTTTCTTATCCTTTCAAAATAAGTCTGAAAGTAAGTATATTTTGTTATTTTAGCTAGTTGAATGAGTGCTGTCCTTGGCACAAAAGTAAGGATGCAGGATTGTGAGTCGTGACCTAGAGGTCCTCTGCTCAAATCCTGTAACATGCAGGGGTAAGGCTGCAAACATATACCAGTTGCAGGCCCTACTAAAAGGGGAAAACTGTGTTTTTTGAACCACATTTCTTGTATATATTCTTTACTTCCTATTTTATCATTTTTCTTTCTTTGGTCACCCCCAAAGTTTGAATTGTGGCTTATAGTTACTGTTTTGCAGACTTCCAAAACCTTGTTATTGCGAAACCATTGTTGATAAATACAACCTTAACGGCTGTAATTAATTACAGGTCTCCCCAATCAAATTATATAGCTCAATGTCGCTTGAAGAGTCTGAATTAATGGTGTAACTATATGTTATTAGATACAAACTACTATACTGTACCGGTTATAAGTTATTATAATTGTATGAATTGTACAATTAGACACTGCACCATTTAATTAGTTAGTTGGCCTTGTTATAATTAGTTACTTTCTGTTGCAACTACTCATATATATGCACTGGAACTGGCATATGGTTAATCAGTTTTCAGTTCAAGGTCTAGGACTCTTTCTTCCTTATCCTGTATCAGTTTCTCTTATTTTGCTCACTAGATCTCTATTATCTGTAATCTAAATATTTTTTTATGTTTTATTTTTCTATATTTGTTACACCTGTATCTCTGTTGATATACTTTTGAACATTAAATCAATTTTCTGCAGTTTGAATTGCCAGAAGATGCAAGGTCGCGTGTGAAGAAAATTTCTGTTATACGTAATCTTTCTCTGAAGGTAAGCACAAGATCCTCCTCTGAGTTTGTGCTGTAAATAATTTGTATGGATTTTGTGTTCTGGCATTTATAATTTTTAAAGAGTTCCGATAACATGAAGCCCTTGAAAAGTACCAAGTAGCAACTTGATGAGTTTTTCTATCATGAAAATAATCCCATCTTAATCTTGTATTTCTTGATACATGTAAGAAAAAGATGGGATATTTTATGAATATGTTTTCTTTTTATGTTGCAAAGATAGTGATGATCTCCAAATTTATAATAGAGTTGGTAAATGCATGTTTACACTTGTTGCCAACAGTTTTTAAAACTTATTGGCCTTGGCAATACCTGTGAAAAGTGTTGGAACTCTTACATTATTCTAGTGCTTTTACCATTATGCCATTAACCTCTTCAATTTTGTTGCTGGTAAAATTGTGATTGGGCTTTCCCATACTTGATTTTCAGGTTGGTATAACTGTTGCAGCTCGTAAATACGATCTTAGTTCTGCAACACCTTTCCAAACATCAGATGTCTTGGATATCCGTCCGGTGGTCAAGCATTCAGTTCCTTCCTGTTCGGAAGCGAAGGAACTTGTGGAAACTGGAAAACTTCAATTGGCCGAGGTATTTGCCATAACATGAATTAATGTATACATTTTAATCCATTGGCCACTACTTAAGTGGTTTGTGTAGTTTGTAGCAGATCTTTGTGGTGCCTATAACAAACAACTAAAAGGGATTGGATTCAATAATTCACATCTATGTACCTTTTGTATGTATGAGGTTATTGATAGGTATCTGTGGCATTCTTTGTTTTTGGATTTTAAGATATGGTTTTACTTTTTGGGTAAAGTGTTAAGGTTAACAAAAATCTAATCATTATTACTAGTGGGCTATTTTGAAGTTGTGCAAGAGTAAGTATAACTTAGAGTTGTAGTAACATTATGCTTCATAAGATGGAACTCTTAAATATGTTCAACACTGTTATAAATTTATTAATCTAGGAGGCTGGATTTTTTTATCTGTTTATTCATTTTTTTCATTTTCTTTACTGAATGTGTTAACTTATAATTTCTTGTTTGTTACAGGGCATGCTTAGTGAAGCCTACACTTTATTCTCTGAGGCATTCTCAATTCTACAACAGGCATGAAATTCTGTATTGGTTTGTCTTTCTTGGATGACTTGTGCATAAAATAATCGATGTTGAATGGATTGCAGGTTACTGGTCCAATGCATCGGGAGGTTGCTAATTGCTGTCGGTATGTTAATATTTGTTTCTACCATTTTGGCATATCCTAAAAGTTTTTCTATTTAAATTCCGAGATTAATCATGATATGCAATTATGCATGCTATTCTGATTTACCTGGGTAATGAATGTAAATTGAGCTCATCATCTTTCAGTTTCAGTCCTTGTAAAATTGAAGATTTATAGGGAATATTTTTGTCCTTTGCTCGTAAATTTCTGCTTATCAAGTTTCAGTTGAATAATTTATATGTTGTGTATTTAATCTCTATCGAACTATTGTATTTCAGATATCTTGCCATGGTTTTGTATCATGCTGGAGATATGGCCGGGGCAATTATGCAACAACACAAGGAACTAATTATAAATGAACGTTGTCTTGGCCTAGATCATCCTGACACTGCTCACAGGCATTCCCAATTCTATCGATCTTCTTTGTTTTTTCCCATAGTATCTTGGGGTTCTATATTGGATTATTACAAATTACAATGGGCCATAAATATAAATGGATACCCTGTTATAGAAAAATGAGATGTATGCATGGTTTTGAAAACTAGATTGGACTGGGCACGAGTCATTCGGATCTTTAACTGAGTTTGAAAGCCTGTGTCAACATTGTTTTTTATGTATTGAACCTACTTTGATTTCATCTTGGCCTGTTGTTGCAGTTACGGAAATATGGCTCTGTTTTACCATGGACTTAACCAGACAGAACTTGCTCTTCGCCATATGTCCCGGGCTTTGCTTTTATTAAGTTTGTCATCAGGGCCTGATCATCCTGATGTTGCAGCAACATATATCAATGTTGCGATGATGTATCAGGATATAGGAAAGATGAACACAGCTCTTCGTTATCTGCAAGAAGCTTTAAAGAAGAATGAAAGGCTTCTTGGCGAGGAACATATTCAAACTGCTGTTTGTTATCATGCTCTTGCCATTGCTTTTAATTGTATGGGTGCTTTCAAGCTCTCTCATCAGGTACTTGTTGTGGGGTGGTAAAGTTGGCTTCTGGCAGTAACAGTGAGTGGTTAACTGATTTTGGCATTTGGTTTTGACAGCATGAGAAGAAAACATATGATATACTTGTCAAACAACTTGGTGAAGATGATTCAAGGACACGAGATTCGCAGAATTGGATGAACACATTCAAGATGCGTGAACTACAGGTATCTGCACACTCCTTAACTCACGGAATTTTACATTTGTACATTGTATCAATTTACTGGAAGCGCTTTCCAAATGTATTTCTCAAGAAAGACTTGGAGAATTGAAGAGGCTAATATATGTTATAAGGGGAATTATGTAATAGTATCACTGCAAATAAGGTAATAAACATGGGAGTGTAGAAGATCGCATTTTGGGTCTGAGTAGGTAGATAGAGAGATCTTTGGGAATGACAATGGTAGATGGCAGGAAGACTCAATTGATCAGGAGGGAGAGAAGTGGACTCCTAGGTTAGATGGGTTGAGGTATTTATGAAGGCTAGCAAACATATCGAGATCATCATGTATTTATTGACATTCCTATATTTTGTGAACGAATGCAGACTGGTTAAATTACCTGGTAACATAGTTTCCATTTCCGTATTAATAAATGGATATGTTTTGATTTCAGTCTTAGTATTACATTTCACTACTTCTTTTAACAGATGAATGCCCAAAAACAAAAGGGTCAAGCTCTGAATGCAGCTTCGGCTCAGAAGGCTATTGATATCCTGAAGGTACCTTATTATATTCTTTTTTGTATGCAATATAATCATATAGTATCTATGGCTAATATTGAGAGTATCTTGTATATTCAGTCTACCCTATGATGTAGTAGTTGTAAAAAGTGAGATACTCCTGTATATTCAGCCCTACCTTGTGATATACCACTTTTCTCTAACATCTCAAGTATTTGCAACAATCTCTTAGTTTTTCATAAAAGCTTCCTAACATGCTAGAGATTATTATTACATTTTGTTCAGATTGATTTCCTATGCTATATTTCTTTGTCATTTATGTGGGGTTGTAATTCCTATTGAAGAAGGATTTTGTACCATGACAGGCACACCCTGATTTGATTCATGCATTCCAAGCTGCTGCAGTTGCTGGGGGATCTGGAAGTTCAGGTGCATCTGCAAACAAATCCCTCAATGCTGCAATAATGGGTGAGGCCCTCCCCAGAGGAAGGGGAATCGATGAAAGGGCTGCTCGTGCAGCTGCTGAAGTCAGGAAGAAGGCTGCAGCACGGGGTCTGTTAGTGCGTCCTCATGGTGTACCAGTCCAAGCCTTGCCACCCCTTACCCAACTTCTGAATATTATAAACTCAGGTGCAACTCCAGACGCCGTGGATAATGGAAATGCAGATGGAGCAAAGGAAACTAATGGCATTCCGACAAGTGATTCAACTGATGTCAAGAAAGACCAAACAATACCGGTGCAAGAGCAGGCTCCAGTTGGATTGGGCAAGGGATTGTCATCATTGGACGCCAAGAAACAGAAATCGAAACCAAAAGCTGGGGCTTGAAATTTTGAACTTGTAAGCTCTGGTAGTTGGCAGTCGTAGATTTATTTGAGATCAAATATTCTTTTTGAGATGGTTGGATTAACCAGGTACTTTGCTCAGCTTTTTTTCTGAAGAGTGCTGTAGCGATCAAGAAGTAATTTTGTCTTTTTTTGGCCTTTGCTCCTTAGGTTTGCTAGATTTAAACATCCAGAGTGAATGTGATTGTGATCAAGTACATTTTTATCTCCTGGGCAATTACTGAATTTTGCAATAAACTATATATTCGGGGATACAGGGTAATAACTATCATTTTGATAATGAACACCTGTATATGTGACATTTGATTTACTGCTGAATTGAGGCAAATTAAATGCATAATCTTACCATGTAAAAAATTTTGCTGCAACTTTTGTATGAAATTATTATCTCTAATAAAATTATGGCAATTCTTTCTGTTAATGGCTTGATCCTGAATTTGTAAGATTCTTCTTAGTAGTAGGGGTTTGGTGCCTTAGTTTAATATTTGTACTTTATTACTTCTATGAAATTTTATTGGTTCAGTGGTTCAAAGATAAGGAATAGTGAGAACTACATCAAATGACATTCTTATGGCCTTGTGGTATTTTAAGCTAAATATTTCACGAGTGACTAGGATGAGTTTTTTCGTTCATTCATTTAAGTAAAAGTTATTTTGAATTCCTTGATACAATATGAACCTTGGTATTAAAAATTGTATTAGTAATAATACTACTAAGTTATTTACGAATGTCAAGCTTTAAAGTTATTTGTGATTTATTTTATAATGCAAACGATTAGTAATTAAATTTATGTGATATTCTTCATTATTATGTTGCCAATAGTTTTTCCTTTTCCTAGACATGTACAATAAATTTTTTCTTGACACAAAATTAAGGTTCAGACTTACCTTAGGTTTGAAATTAATCCTTTGAGCTCAAATTTGGCCTTTTAGGTTAAAACTTGGTCTTTTAGATATTCAATCTTGTCCTATTTAATTTAATTATTAGGTTAGTGTCGGTTTAAACTTGATCTTTTGAATTTGAATTAAGTTTTTTAAGTTTAAATTAGTAGGTTTTGACTTGTTAATTGGTTCAAAATGTGATCCTCTTAGTTATGATTCAATTCGTAAAACTTGAATTTAAACTTCTAAATTTAATAGGTTTAACACTCGATATTGTGTCTTATTAAAAATATTAATGAAATTTATATGAAAGTAATTTATTCATGAAAAGTGCATCATTAAAATCTCTCACCCTTTTCTCATTGAAAAAAAGTAAAAAAGAAGAAGTATATCACAAATTTTGAATTATAATATAATTTCTTGTGGGTAACCATTCCAATTAAATATACTTTTTAATTTAACATTAAAATTTTAATTTTGTAAAATAAATATTTTTTTCTCTCTAAAGAATATGTTTCTAATATGACGGTTTTTCCCAAATATCAGTATATTAGAATTTAATTTAAATGCATTGTAATGCAGTTTCTCAAAAATTATCATTTCAACGTAATATAATCTAAAATAAAAATTTAGATTATTAATGAGAAAATAAATTTAGATTAAAATTCAAAAATTATCCTTTCAATATACAATAAAAATTTATTCTAATTTTTAAATATAAAAGATAAAAATATTAAATTAAAATATATATTTTCAATATAACCAAATTTAAGTTTTTTTTTTTTTAAATAAGATTTTATATTATTTCAATATAATTAATAAAAATAATAACAAATATTGAGTTTGTGTTAAAATTAAATTTTTAAATATAAAAAATATCTTTTCAATATAAGTTTAAATTTGGTTTTTTTTAAATAAGATTTTAGATTATTTCAATATAATTAATAAATATAATAACAGAATATTAAATTTCTATTAAAATTTATTCTCATTTTAAATATAAAAAATAAAAATATTAATTAAAATATCTTTTCAATATATTCAAATTTAATTTTTTAATATAAGATTTTAAATTATTTCAATATTTAACAAAGATAAATAATATATTATTAACAGTTAACAAAGATATTTAACAAAGATGATATTATTAAAAAGAAATGATATTGTTAACAAAAAGACGATATTGTTAATAAAGATGATATTGTTAAAAAAATGTATTATTAACAAAGATTATATTATTAATTAAGATGATATTATTAATCAAGATAATATTATTAATAAAGATAATGATAGATTATTCAATTTACGATAAAAATAAAAAATTAATTATTAATAAATTTCAAAATAAATAAAAATCAATAAAAAATCTTTATTTCACAACAAAATAAACAATCATTCTTTAAATTTAGAATAATAACACATATTATAAATTTAAATATTAATAAAATAATTATTATTATTAAATAATAGTAGAAAAATATAATAATAATTAAACAATAATAATAATAAATTTTATAAAATTTACAATAATTTTATAAAAAAAATATACAAACTGAAATATTTATTTTATTATGAAATTTTTTAATTATTATATACCTATAAATATTAATAACCATATCCTATTATAAATATTAATAAACATCTTTATAAATATTAATCAACATTCCATTGACTTAAAAATAATATATAAAATAATGATATAAATATTAATAAACATACAACTGGCATAAAAAAATAGAAAATAATAATATAAAAAAATGTTTGCACTACTAATTTTAAATTCTCAAATCAATTAAACTAAACTATAAATTGGTACTAACAAGTTGAAACCATTGGCTTTGAGGATCATCAAGACATTCAGAATCATTTTCGGTGCAAATACATTTTGAAGTCACCATAGTAGATGACTTAGAATTCTTTTGTAAACAAAGTTGTTCCTCATATTGATTTATAGTAGTCAAGTGAAGTTTAGACAGTGAAACATATTTCCAAGAATTGTTCTCACTTTTTGACAATCAGAAACTATAACAGGAAGCCCCTCACCAACTGCTCTTGAGCACTTCTTAGTTCCATGTAAAAGAATTTCAGTTCCATTCTTTCCATGAATCCATCTATTTTTGGTTTCACAACTATCAAGTTCAAGTTCATTATTGTTACCATTCACTTGAGCACATTGACCGAATAGTGGGTGATATAAAATATTTACCATGGGAGCTTTAGAGATAGGTTCTGTAGAAAAAGCACACAAGTTAGATTGAGATAGGTTTTGCAGAAACTATGCACAAGTTAAATTTAAGATAGAATATTATATTAACGATTTTTTTATAGTTCAAAAAACTTACCTAAAATCTTGTTTTGCAAAAGTTGGAACTTGTCAATGAAATTGGGATATCTTAGGTGATGCCAACTCTAATCCATTACACCAAATGTCTCACCAACTTGGACTTGATCACTCTTTAAATAGTAGCTACCTTCAAAAGCCCACAATCCCCAATCTAAATCTTTTCTTCAAACCTATTGTCTCTCACTGAAGAACCGTGAATCCCAAACTCTGAATCAAAGGAGCTACATTCTTACCCATGGTAAGGAATCCAGCTCTATAGTCTATCCTTTTAACTACAGAGTCACATATCCAATTAATTGGTTGCCTTGTCCATATATCTTTCATTTTGAGTACTCCAACTCCAGACCATGAGTACAAATGTATCTCAAACACCATTTTCTTACCCAAATTTATCTTCAATGGTTTATTCTTTAAATAGTGCAAGTCAGAATCATAACTCATACCTGAAATAACCACAAGCACATTCGGGTTTGTCTTATGTATAGCTAGTGCTGCTTGGATCATATACTTGTACCAATCAGGCAAATTTTGGCATGGACCATGCAATTCATTCCTCAAACTCATTTTCACAACCTCTTAGTTAACCAAAAGTAATAATAAAGTCATAATAATAAAGATAAAGTATTAAAACATTAGGTAAAGACTAAAACTTCTACTCTTTTTTAGAGGAATTAAAAAATAGTATAGATTGAAATAAACAGTTTAACCCAAAAAGAAAAAAAAAACATACAGCATGGTTTCCGTGGAAGTGTTTGGCTGCCAAAGTAAGGCAGTGTACCCATTCATGAGGATTAAAATGTCTATCATGGAAGAAACCATTCCCCCCATCATCACCACAACACCACTTTGGCTCACTCACATGATTATCAACAACACTTTCACATTCTGAACTCCAAGTTCATGGATTACAGTATCAAAGACCTCAACATGAGTCATGGACAACACAGAAGGGTTGTTCTTAGCAATGCCTTCGACCACTTTTGGTACATCTAAAGAGGCAAATGTGGCATTCATATTGTGATGGTCATAACGTGTCCACATATAGATTGCATATGTGAGACATATACAACCTTTTATCAAGACCCTCAGGGATCATTGGTTGGAGGTGACCAGCCCAATTGGCACATGCCAACTTGGCTCGTTGTCCTGTGACTTCATCAATGATCCATCTCTTATGCGTTGATAAAGGGTATGCATTGGAATATGATGTAGAGATGAATAAAAGGAGAAGAAGAAAACCAAGACATGAAATCATTCTAAAGATCTTGACTTTGAATTGAAAATAGTTTTTCTTTAAAGAAGAAATCATGCAAATACAAATATAAATAGTTTTAATGAGATAACAAAATTTTTAGTCGGTTATCAACACATTTCAATTTTATTTTATTTTTATTAAAATACTGCTTGTAAAAAATTATTTTATTATCTTTCATAGTTTTTATTATATAATTTATCATCAATAAATATTAACCAGATTTTAGGATTAATTAAAAAAAATTAAAATTATTTAAAAAATATATAATATTAAACCTATATAAAATATTTACAATTTTTATTTTTATGATAAATTAAAGTATATGATATAGATTTATATTTAGAAATATAAGTAAAAATCATTTATTTTATTATTAACGATTGTGCTTTTATATTTAAGTTTATTTGTAAAATTTAAAGCATGAATTTTTTTATATTAAATTATTTTAAAATAATATATATATATATATTACACATTTTTATTTTTTTTCTTTTCTTATTATCTTATTTCTTCTATATTTTTATTTTTATGTGCACGGAAGTATTTGAGGTCTAAAATGTTTTTATTTTAATTTTAAATAATACATATTAGAGTAAATAATTATGATAAATTATTTTACTTTTTTTACAAATATCTTGCATCTAATAATTATAAATAATTATTTTTTAATTGTATCAAATTCATATTTCTAATCGAATAATCAAATATTATAATCCGTTGAAAAATTTGTATTATATCTAATCGGATCAAATTTATATTTCTAACATAATAATAAAATATTTTAATCCGTTAAGAAAATTATATTTTATCTAATTATATCAAATTTATATTACGAATAAAATAATTAAATATTGTAATTCATTGAAAATTTTGTATTATATCTAATTGCATCAAAATCATATTTTTAATATAATAATTAAATATTTAATTTGTTGAAAAATTTATATTCTGATTAATAAATATTTGTTGTAAAATAAATAAATATTTTTTTTCTAAAAAATTTGTTTTAACTTGTAGGAAACTATTGTGACAGTTTTTACAAATATCAATATATTAGAATTTAATTTAAATGTATTATAATACAGTTTTCCAATTATAAATTGCTAGTAAGATAAGAATTTATTTATAATAATTTATTTGAAAATATATTTAGAGTAATTTTTTATTAGTATAATTACGTCAAACTCATATTTCAAACATAAATCAATATTATAGACCGTTGAAAAAAAATCTATTTTATCTAATTGAATCAAATTCATATTTTTAGCAGGATAATTAATATTGTAATCAGTTAAAAAAAATAATATTATAATCAATATTTTGAAAACTGATTATTGAATCCATCAAATATTTATTTAAATTTTAATAATTATCTATTTTTAAATATTACGAAACTAATATTAAAATAATAATTATAAAATAATACATAAAATTTAACTATGAAAAAAAATTACTTAAATAATTGATAGAATAATAATGACACATCATTTTACTATCTATTTTTTATATATTTTTTACCACATTATTTAGTTTTAATTGATTTGATAAATTTTAACTAAATATTTACATGAAAAAATAAAATAATTACAAATTAAAATTAATTTTTTTTATTAAGAAATTTCCCAATATAGCTTCAAAATTATAATACTATCAAAATAAAGAAAAAAACATATTTAAAATAAAATCAAAATATTAAACAATTATTTTATTATAAAATAGTTGCAAAATTTATATTCGATAAGAAATAGCTTGTATAATAATATTATTTATTTATTATTATTAGTTATAAATAATTAAATAAAATAATTGTTACACGTTTTTTTTATAATTTTTAAGTTTAATTTGTTGTTATTATACGAAATAACATACACATCAATAAAAATATTAAACATTATTTTTTTAATGTTCATGTTATCAAAATAAAATATTTCAATCTGCTCATAAGTAAAATTAAATTTATTTGAGTTGAAATACTAAGTCAAATGATTGGATATGTTTTCTTGATTAGTTCAATTAGATCTAAATTTGATTTTTTTTAATAAGATTTTAAATTATTTCAATATAGTTAACAAAGATAATGACATATTATTGAATTTATTTTAAAATTAAAAAATTATCATTTTAATTTAATAAAATTTAAAATAAAATTTTATTTTAATTTTTAAATATAAAAAATAAATATATTAAATTAAAATATATATTTTCAATATATTCAAGTTTAAATTTGATTTTTTTTAAAAAGTAAAATTTTAGATTATTTCAATATAATTAACAAGAGAATAAATTTAGATTAAAATTCAAAAATTATCTTTTTAATATAATAAAATCTAAAATAAAAAATTATTCTAATTTTTAGATATAAAAAATAAAGATATTAAATTAAAATCTATATTTTCAATATATTCAAGTCTAAATTTAAGTTTATTTTAAATAAGATTTTATATTATTTTAGTATAATTAATAAAGATAATAACATAATATTGATTTTGTATTAAAATTAAAAATTTTTCTTTTCGATATAATAAAATTTTATTATAATTTTTAAATATAAAAAATATATTTTTAATATATTCAATTTTAAATTTGATTTTTTTTAAAATAAGATTTTAACTTATTTTAATATAGTTAAGAAATAATAAATTTAAAATAAAAATTTATTATAATTTTAAATATAAAAATGAAAATATTAAATTAAAATATATCTTTTTAATATATTTAAATTCATTTTTTTTAATATAAGATTTTAAATAATTTCAATAGTGTTAATAAAGATAATAATATTAATAAAGATAATGACAAATAAAAAAAGATATCTTAGTTATATTTTAAAAATAAGTATTATATTTATTTTTATATATCTTATATAAATTCGGTTTAAAATTAAATGACGAGTGTAAATTTTTTTATAAGAAAATGAAATTATAATTTATTAAAATAGATTGATTGTTTCAAAACAAAATAAATAACATTCTTTTAATTTCAAATAATAATATACTCATTATAAATTTAAATACAGAATAAATATTAATAAAATAATTATTATTAAATAATATTTGGAAAATATAATAATAACTAAGTAAAAATAATAATAATAATAATAATAATAATAATAATAATTTTATGAAATTTATAATAATTTTATATGGTGTACAAACTAAAATATTTATTTTACTATGAAATTATTCCATTTTTACATATCTATAAATATTAATAAGCATCTCATACCTATAAATATTAATAAACATCTCATAAATATTTCATACTTATAAATATTAATAAAAATCTTATAAATATTTCATACTTATAAATATTAATAAACATATAATTGACTTTAAAAAAAATAATATAAATATCAATAAACATCCAATTAACTTAAAAAAAATAATATAAATATCAATAAACATCCAATTAACTTAAAAAAAATAATATAAATATTAATTAAACATCCAATTAACTTAAAAAAAATATAAAACAATAACAAGAAATATGTTTGTACTGCTAATTTTAAATTCTTAAATCAATTAAACTAAGCTATAAATTGGTAGCAACAAGTTGGAACCATTGGCTTTGAGGATCATCAAGACAATCAGCATCATCTTCTGTGCAAATACAGTTTGAAGTCACAACAGTAGATGAGTTAGAATCCTTCTGTAAGCAAAGTTGTTCCTCGTATTGATTCATAGTAGCCAAGTGAAGTTTAGACGATGAAACAGATTTCCAAGAACTGTTCTCACTTTGACAATCAGAAACTATAACGGGAAGTCCCTCACCAACTGCTGTTAAGCACTTCTTAGTTCCATGTAAAAGAATTTCAGTTCCATTCTCTCCATAAATCCATCTATTTTTTGTTTCACAACTACCAAGTTCAAGTTCATCATTGTCATTATTCACTTGAGCACATTGACCAGATAGTGGGTGATATAAGATATTTACCATGGGAGCCTCAGAGATAGGTTCTGTAAGAAAAAAACACAAAGTTAGATTGACATAGGTTCTACAGAAGAAATACACAAATTAAATTTGAGATAGGATATTATATTGATTTTTTATAATTTAAAAAACTTACCTAAAATCTTGTTTTGCAAAAGTTGGAACTTGTCAGTAAAACTGGGATATCTTAGGTGATGCCAAGTGTCATCCATTACACCAAATGACTCACCAATTTGGACCTTATCACTCTTTAAATAGTAGCTACCCTCAAAAGCCCACAACCCCCAGTCTAAATCTTTTCCAACAAGATAGGTTTGAAGGCATGTCAAGAACCTGTTATCTCCCACTGAAGAACCATTTTCGTGAATCCCAAACTCTGAAAAAATTAAAGGAGCTACATTCTTACCGGTGGTAAGGAATCCAGCTCTATAGTCTAACCCTTTAACGACAGAGTCACATATCCAATTAATTGGTTGCCTTGTCCATATATCTTTCATTTTGAGTACTCCAACTCCAGACCATGAATATAAATGTATCTCAAACACCAGTTTCTTACCCAAATTTATCTTCAATGGTTTATTCTTTAAATAGTGCAAGTCAGAATCATAACCTATACCTGAAATAACCACAAGCACATTTGGGTTTGTCTTATGTACAGCTAATGCTGCTTGGGTCATATACTTGTACCAATCAGGCAAGTTTTGGCGTGGACCACGCAATTCATTCCTCAAACTCATTGCCACAACCTATTAGTGAACCAAAAGTAATAATAAAGTCATAATAATAAAGATAAAGTATTAAAACATTAGGTAAAGACTAAAACTTCTACTCTCTTTTAGTGGAATTAAAAAAATAGTATAGATTGAAATAATCAGTGTAACACAAAAAGAAAAAAAAAAAAAACATACAGCATGGTTTCCGCGGAAGTGTTTGGCTGCCAAAGTAAGGCCGTGCACCCATTCATGAGGATTAAAATGTCTATCATAGAAGAAACCATTTCCATCATCATCACCACAACACCACTTTGGCTCACTCACATGATTATCAAACAACACTTTCACATTCTGAACCCCAAGTTCATGGATGACAGTATCAAAAACCTTAACATGAGTCATGGACAACACAGAAGGGTTGTTCTTAGCAATGCCTTCGACCACTTCTGGTACATCTAAAGAGGCAAATGTGGCATTCACATTGTGATGGCCATAACGTGTCCACATATAGATTGCATACGTGAGACGTACACAGTTGAACTTGAGCTCCACAAGTTCACCAACAATCTCTTTCAAAGGCCTTTTATCAAGACCCTCAGGGATCATTGGTTGGAGGTGACCAGCCCAATTGGCACATGCCAACTTGGTTCGTTGTCCTGTGGCTTCATCTATGATCCATCTCTTATGTGTTGATAAAGGATATGTATTGGAATATGATGTAGAGATGAATAAAAGGAGAAGAAGAAAACCAATTCGTGAAATTATTCTAAACATCTTCGTTTTGAACGGAAAATAAATTTTTCTAAGATGGAGAAGAAATCATGCAAATACACATATATATAGTTTTTTTAATAACAAAATCTGTTATTAACCTATTTCAATTTTATTTTATTTTTATTAAAATATTAGTTGTAACAATATTTTAAAATTAATTATAAAAAATTAAAAATTATTTAAAAAATATATAATATTAAACCTATATAAAATATTTTTTATTATTTATTTTTATAATTATTTAAAGTATATGATATATATTTATTTTCACAATGATAAGTAAATATCATTTATTTTATTATTAATTATTGTGGTTTCATATTTAAGTTTATTTTTAAAATTTAAATCATAAAATATTTTATATTAAATTACTTTAAAATAATGATATATATATATATATATATATATTACACATCTTTATTTTTTTTTCTTTTCTTATTATATTATCTCTTCTATACTTTTATTTTTATTTTTATGTGTACCATATGACAATAAAATGTTTTTATTTTCATTTTAAATAATACATGTTAGAATAAATAGTTATGATAAATTTTTCACTTCTTTACAAATATCTCGCATCTAATAATTATAAATAATTATTCTTTAATCTCACATAAAGCTACTCATTTATAAATTAAAAATTTATATTTTATCTAATTATATTAAATTTATAATTTTAACAGAATAATCAAAGTAATCCGTTAAAAAAATTATATTTTATCAAATTAATTTAATTTCTAACTGAATAATCAAATATTCAATCTGTTTAATGTTCATATTTAAAACAGAATAACAAATATTTAATTCGTTGAAAAATTTGTATTCTGTTTTATCTTCATATTTATAACAGAATCTTTTAAAAAAACTTCTAACTAATTATATCATATTCATATTTCTAATAAAATAATCAAATATTTTAGTCCGTTGAAAAAATTATATTTTATCTAATTATAAAGTATAAACAAATTAATATTACATTAAACATTGAATTCTTAGAATGAATGACCGGTTTTAATTGCGACGAAAAATTGAAATACCTTCTTACTATTCTAATTAAATATATTTTTATTAATTAATGTTTTCAGTAATTAATGCCTAAGAGATATTCTTAGTATAATTGACTAATTCTTGTTAATTTGAGAAATAAAAGAGGGTAGAAGTAAAAATAATAGTTATAAGGGCATTTTTGTCGATACTATCTTTTTTTATAAATATTTTTAGAAAAAAATAAAAAATAATATGATTTTTATTTGATAAATTAATAGTAGCTCATACATAAACTAAAAAAATATTTAAAGAAATTCATTGAAATAAATCTTTATGCTAAGTTTTATATGTTATGAATATATCGTGAATTTTGACAATTTCGTGGGTAATGTATGTTAGATCGCACTTAGCTGGTCACCCCATGAGAAAGTAGAATTATGCCTTGTATGAATATTCTAGATCCATATATTGGAAGCTGAATTCGAAGATCATAATATCTAGTTTCAAAAGCAATCTTCACAAAAAAAATTCAGTATTAAACATTGTATTGAAGTTTGTGTTACAAGAATCCATTCATAATCCAATAAAACTTCTTATTGGTAAAAATGCAGAGGTGCAAGACTTCTGCTAAACATCCTAGGATTTATGGTTCTAAATCAAACTAAATCAAACTAGAAAGAAAAGAAATTAAGGAAAAAGAAATGAAAATCAAATGAAAAATATTCACCTGGATCTAAACTCACACCAGGCAAATGTCAGCATTATTTTGTATAATTACAATTGCTAACTTTGGCACACTAAAAAACTCCACCATAATTTTTCTATCTACATGTAAATAAATCAGGCACAAGTTCTTGTGCAGTGCTTCTCACTTGTACATTTGCACTTTGCCTTACAATCTGAGAGTACCTGCATGAGGAGAATGAAATTTAGTTAGACAATATGAGTTTGGTGGAGTTTAATTTGCTTACTATTTTCTTCAGGATTTACGGAAAGATTTATAATTCTCTAGTACCTTAACTTGTTGCTGCAGGTCCTTAATGTACTCAACTGCCAAATCTAACATATCTGCTGTGCTTGTTTGCTGCCATGGGAAAGAAGTGTCGAGTTAACATCAATTTTCAAAGAGGAAGTGAAATAAAATCCAAAATGTGATGTTCTTGTGAGAGTTAAATTACCTTTTCTGATTTTGGGAAAAGGTCTTGCAGTTTCTTGATTCTTTCACTAATTCTTGTTCTTCTTACCTTTGAGGATAACAAATATGAAACAGTTAAGTTGCATGGTCTTATTAGTATGGAAAGTGAGAAACTTAATAGAGATTTATAATTGCTAGAAGTTATAGAAATTTACCCTCTCTGCAATGCTTCTTGGGTGAGTGGCAAAGCCTCTTTTGGCTCGAATTTTACAAGGAACAGAACTTTGAATTTGAAGAAACTTCTCCATGGATGACATCTTAGTAGAAGGGCTAGGTAGGCTCAAATGGTGAGTCAAACCAAGATTTTGATAGCTAAAATCTGATTCCTGATGATGACAACAATTTTCAGTGATCGACAGGGGAAAAAGTTCATTTGGTTGAAAGTAAATTCACAAACTTTGTTATTTACCTGAGATTCCAAACCATTTGAAGTGGAAAACATGATTTCATCATCACTTTCTGTTTTGGGGGCATTGAATGAAGAACTTTCCCAGATTTCACTGGTGAAACTAGGTATGTAGAATTTTGAGTTACCATTTTCATTAACTAGGTTTCTACTCTGGTCACAATTTTCTTCTAGGGTTCCATTTCCATTTTCAGCAATTTGTGGCATCCGTTTCAAGCATGAAGATGGCCTTGATGAGAAAGTAAGAGAACTCAACCCACTAGTTGAAGCAGTAGCCTGTCCATTTGAAACATCATTTGCTTTAAAGCTACCTACTTCTCTCAATGCTGCAAGATCTATAATAAATAGAAAAGTATTCACAATTCATTAACACTAAAATTAATATGTCTTGTTTACTATTATGCAATTGCTTATGCATATGTATGTATACAAAGAACATATGTAATGAGAGGTAAGAGAAGTCAACTTTGACAATATAACAGTACACAATAATTTACTCCGATCTCTTCCTGACTATTTAATTTGATTCTGTAATTAACATTAACTTCTCACATATTCCTACATTTTTATCTCTCACATAAATCTGGTTCCCATTCTCTGCAAGAATAATATAATGAGCTAACTCAATTACTTTATCTGATAGCATTACAAAAGAAAAGAGGGATCTGATTTAACACTAAGTATTTTGCAAGGTGTAGTTAATTCTGAACATTTCAACAATAATTTGAGCCATACCATATTTTTCACATATATGAGAAAAATTAGTAAACAATAGGAAAAAGAACTAAAAAGGAAAACCATAGACTAAAGGAAATAGCTAGCAAGCAAGAGAAATGCATACCATTTTCAATGGAGAAAAATCCAGCAGGGGAGCTCTTTTGCCTAAGGAGATTGGAGCAATTCCTGGCACCCATTTTAGATTGAATGGGGTTCTCTGAGGTCATGGAGTTCATCAAACCAAAAGAGCCGCCAAAAGCATTGCCAGGAGCACCACTGGAAGAACCATTTGGCAAGCCTTGAATTTGCGGTGATTGGTAAATTAACTGAGAGCCACCATAAGAATATTCATTCTGTTGTGGTGGTCCTTGTGGAACAGATTCCCGTATTTCCTGCTTTACAGGCTTGCCTCCAAATTCTTGCAAAGCTTCTGAATTGCTCCACCCATTGTTGGACGGTAGCAATTTGGACAACATGGTGTCCATTTCTGAACTTGTGGATGGAAGATAATGCTGTTGAGTATCACTTGTGAAAGATTCCTCATTGACACAGTCATGAATGTTGTTATCGATAAGGCTTGCCAGCAATGAGCTTGGAGCAGAACAGTACCTCAATAATCCAGAATTGGGTTGGTGACAGTGTTCTTGTGGATGTCCAATACTTGAATTCATTTCTTGGTTTTTCCTTAGCTGAAGCTCCACATCTGAGTACTTGAGAACAGGACTATACATAACACTCATCTTTGCAATCACCTGAAATCACTGAAAAAAGGAAATTATCATCTATAATTCCTACATACTAAGAAACTTTTCAAGCCATGGTAGTATGTTAATATCAATATTGCCTTGGTAATGCTACTATGTCAAAAAGTTATGCTTCCAAAGAGAAATTCTAACTACATGCTCCATCATTTTCAAGGACCAACATCTACCTATTGTTAAAAATGAAAAAAGAAAACGTTATTTCAATAATAACACAACTTTTCAGCTAAGAATTTTTCTTGAATTCTGTTCGTGCTGCAATCAAAGTAGTTTTTGGGACTAGAAAGACTAGAAAATCTTGAAAAGCAATAAAGGGCATACGTCAAATTTAGCAGATTCAAATCCAAGGTTCAGGTCTTTCAGCTCCTTTGTTTGATCGAAAGTCTTTCAGCTCCTTGAGTCTGGCTCTGAACTCAAAAGCATACACACGAAAACAGATGAGAAGACGAAGAAAGGAAAGAGTTGAGATGGTAGAAAACGAAGATTATTATTTTGTCTTGCACCTGTGACAGACATATTTATGCAGTTTCTTGTAGTAACTACCCTCATGATTCCACAATATAACGATTATACCTTGATGACACAAGGGGGTCCATTGTAACCATGATTTTTCATTCTCTTCCCGTTGACCGCGAAACTCCTTGAACTAGAAATAATCAAAATCTGAGTCTTAGGATCTAACTTTCGCTTTGCATATTGAATAGTGAAAGTGGATAATTACATACTTTTTTATCATTAGACTTTCGAATTTCATAAAATTAAACAAGCCAACAACATTTAACTACTAATTTAGAGAAGCATGCAGTGTCACGTCACTTTTATGTATCTTTTGTAATTTCAATACATAAATTGAGAAAAAAAAATGTTACTTCTTAAATAAAGAACTTTTGTGATTTCCTAACATTAATTTAAACAGACTCTAAATAATTGCTAAACTTTTTCTTATTTTATTGGCCAAGAATATTCTTTATCTTTGTATCAATACTAATCTTTTGAAGGTGTCAAGATTATTAAAATCTCTTCTATCTTTTATAACCAAGTTTCTTCAATAAACACAATCAAGATTTAAAATCCAATATGTTTAAGAAACTCAATTATATGAAAACTGTTCTGCACTTTGGTTTGCTACACAGTAACTTGCTACCAGAAGAACAACAATAAAATGGGATTAGTGATGATTGGCTTAAGGATGAAGCGACCTTTGTCTAAGCAATAGGGAAATTGTATGGTGTTCTTTGGTTGCAGGAAAGGACACCAGCTTTTACTTTTCTTAATTCTCATGTTCATGCATTATCCCTAAAGATTCTATAATTTTTTTTTAACTTGTCCTTTTCGTGAAGAACTCGTTACAGATACCACATGAAGGTGCTTTTCTAAAATTTGGTTATCCTTAAAAAGATATTATTCTATGGATTGGGCAGGAAATTATGTGGGACATACTGAAACTTCATTGTTAATTAGAAAAAAATAAAAAATTCTTCATTGAAATTACTAGTCAAAGGGGAAAATGTGTACAATTCTTGGGATAAGTTAAAAAAATATTAGGGTTTTCGTTTTCTAAAAACCATGGGTGGTTTAGTAGCTTGTATTCAGATTGAAGAAGTTATTATCAAATTTATATATAAATTTATGGACCAAGGAACAAGACCAGTTTGTTACATCGTAGAATGTAGAAAGCAAAGAAAACGTTTACGTTGTCTTTACACTATTATAATACATTTACACTCATTTTTTTCAATTCATACTATATTCAAATTATATTTATATTAGTATTGAAGTTTAAGGCTAATATAAGATTTTATATTATCTAAAGATATAATTAAATTAATATATATAAAGTGGTATAAATTTCATCTTATTGAACTTGTTTTATGAGATAATCTATTACTAATATAATATGTTGTCTTAGAAAGATTCTTTTATCCATAAATTTCTCGAACTATTATGTAATCACTCATAAATTTCTAGTTCTATAAGTTTGGAGACTCTCGATATGAGGGGAGTGTGTTGGAGATCTCACATCATCTACAGATATGACCAATTTCTCGGACTAGTATTAGACTAGCATAAATTTCTAATCTTACGAGTTTAAAGACTTTCGACGTGAGGAAAATGTGTTGGAAATCTCACATCATCTAATGATATGACCAATTTCTCGGATCACTCATAAATTTATAATCGCACGAGTTTGGGAATCTCCATCATATCCCGTCACGTTGAAAAATCTCCAACAATTTAAGCTGAACAATATACCAAAATATAATTTGTAAAATTAAAAATTAAGCATATACACTGTACCAAAGGTGGCTGGTATTTATTTATGTGTGAAGAAGGAGATTTTATGTTAAAAGAAAGTGAATGATGTGAGAAAGAGCCCCATTGAGTGAGGACCACAAGTTTGAGAAGGCAATGTTCAATGAAAAGAGGATAAGAAGACAAAACAGCTCTCTGAGTCAAGCTGTTATAAGTTTCCAGCTGTTACTCTCTTTTATAAATCATCACACACCACAAACACCCACCCTTGGCGGCACTAAAATTTCTGCTCTTCATTTCTCTCACAAATAACACTAAATAAATTAAATTTACTACCAAAATATCAACTGAATTTTTATCTTTTAAGTTTTATTTAATTTAATTCTTTTTTTCTTCTTAAAAATTGTATTGATTCTTTATATTTAAAAAATTTATTCAGATGCTTCTTTTCTTAACTTAAAAGAAGTACATTTAATGAAAGCAAGTTAATAGATAATGATATGATCTAAGTCTCAATTTTGATTTTATTTCTTAAATTCAAAATTTTTTTTTCTCAAAATTAATAAAATATAATTTTAATTTTTAAATATAAATTTTAAAAACTAAAATGATATTTTTAATTTTTTTAACCTTTCAAATTTAGTATTTAAAGAAAAAAAATCATATCTTATCAATAAATTTGATAAGTTAAAATGATTTTTTTCAATTTAAGAAAAAATATTTACTCTAAATTTTAAACACTAAAATTATAATTAAATTTAAATTTATTTATGAATTAAAAGATAAAGTATTTCTAATTTTACTTAAAATTTAAAGAATGTGTTAAATATTTGTAAGTAAAAATAGTCTAATTAATTTAATTGTTCTTTTAATGCTTTCAATATCACCGATGGTCTGGTTTCAATTTATTAGATTCTAATTATATTAATTCCATAAAATTTTATGAAACATTAAATTAATTGATGATTCTAATTGTAGAAAATAAATATGGTGTTAAATTTAATCTAACAAAATCAATTTATCAGTATAATTTCAACTCTTTTTATATTTATATCTCAATTATAGAATATAGTTTGACTTTATTTATAATTAATGTGCAACCTTTAATATTAACATTTCATAATAATATGTCAATGCTCATAATAATTGTTTATTATGGTGAAGAAGATACATGGGTTAACTCCTTTGAAAAATTTACTTGTTGTAACTTTGTTAGTGTGTGGAAAATTTCTTTAGAATATATTTGGTTTGCCAAAATTTAAATTTATATAATTTTAGTTATGGGTTGGTTTCATTTTCTCATTATTCTTGTACTTTTTTAGATTATTCACAATAATATGTATGAGATAAAATTTTAATTAAAAAAAATATAATTATAAGATTATCTCTTAATTGAAAATATCTAAAAAGTGATGTTTGTCTCTCTCGGAAAGAGTTACTTAAAAACGAGGGAATTATAATTAATTAGTTGTCTTAGTTTGACTGAAAAAAACTCCATTTTTTATTTTTTATTTATTTTGTGAAGAAGAATTAACCTAATTCCTCGGATTGCTATTAATTCCACGCATGTCTCGTGTTCCAAGCCGCTATCAAAAACTTCAATAATAAAAATTTAATTTTTATGTCAACTCCTTCATAATAATAATAATAAAAAAAGAGGATAAGAACCAACCAACCACTTGCCTCTCCAAACAAAACAAAATAAATATTTTTAATTTTATGATAAGAAATAAATATTGTATTTAAGTATAAAAAATAACTTAAATCACATTTATAAAGTAAAAAATTGTGATTAATTATTAAATTTAAATATTAAAAAAATTGTATTTAAGTATAATAATAATGATAATAAAATTTATAATAACTAAATAGATATATGAAAAGTAAGTATGAATAATGATTCATTCAGAATCTTTTAGAAACATGATGAATAATATCAATGTCACACTCAAAGTTGCTTAAACCTTCCACATCCTTGAATTGTGATAAGATTTATTGAGAACTTATAATGTAATCTCAATTTTCAATCATGTTTCTTTTACAATATTCAAATTATAGATATGTTTATTATTCATATCTATAAAATTGATTTTTTAAATGAAATTATTCAATTTATAATTATAATTTCATTTTATCAACTCTATAATTTCACTTTATATAACATTTAATATGTTTTAAATCAACAACTTTGAAGTATTTTAACATTTATTTGTTCACACCTAAATGTTTGTAACTCAATATTTTCCAATTTGTTGGGATAATCAAAAGGTGAACACTTCATTTTTTTTCATAACTTTTTTTTCATATTCTTTCACACTGTGCTTTGAGTTTCCATGGCCGACTTATGTTTTGTTTGATGCCACTTAAAGTTTCTAACTTTGGTCCCTTTCCAAGACTTTGACTTTCATTTCAACTTCATCAAATTTATAAACCAACTTTGGCCCTTTTTTCAAATACTAAACCACTTCTGTAAAAAACAAAAAAAAATGGTGCATTTTCACATCAAAATGTTCACAACAACCCTAAACCCTAAAAATCATTACTTTTTTTAAAATCAAACAAATATACCTAGATTTTCAACTTCAATTTTTTGGTTTCTACTCTTTAAATTTTTGGGTACAAATTAAGACAAAGATGGGTCCACAAATTAGAACCTTTCATTGTGTAGAAAGACAGAGATGACCCACAAATTATTGTATTTGGAAGAATACAAGCCATTAGATACTCTTGACGGCCATCAATTAGTCAAAGAGTGTGAGCTGCCACCAAATTTGTAGATTCAACTTTGATTCAATTTGAAGGTAATTTGACTCTTCTATTTGATTTATGATCATTTATTGCTAGTTATATTTTAAATAAATTTTAATTATTTTATTATAATAATTAATTTGTAAAAAATATAAATAATACTGATTAATATAATATAAATTTAATATCACAAATTCTTAGCCTGCAGATTAATATATAAAAAGGAAAAAGAAAAGACACCAAAATATGCATTTGACATTGTTCAAACAACTTGTCGACATAAGAATAAATAAATAAAAATGAAAAAAAAAATGCAAAAAGGCTATGAAAGAGACACCAAAACAGGAGAAGGAAAACAAAAAGCTTGCAGGTTTTGAGATGGCAGTTTTGTTAGAGATTCCTTGTTTTAAGTCTCTCTTTTTTCTTTTTATTATATCATCCAAGTGTTTCACATCAAATTACATTAAAATATAAAAAACGTATTAACATGTTTCTTAAACTTTAAGGTTAAAATATTAGACTTAATCAAAATCCTAATATAAACCAATAATTGTAATTAACTTTTAACCTTCTACTAATTCCTATTAACATCATCTTCTATTCTTTAACTTTTCCTACAAACCATTTTATTATATTTTGTCATTAATGAATTAATGGGAAGTTGTTGTCCTTAATTAGAGATAAAGTGACTTTCAGGAATGTTTGGGAACTGAGTTGTTTGGAATTTGACTAAACTAATGATCCAATCAAACTTATAAAGGTTGAATTAGGTCAACTTTGTTATGATTTTGTTGAAAAACCCAACCTTGTCACCATGGGTTGTTTTGGGTTAGCCAAATTGCATCTGAATATCTAAGTTCATTTTAAATTTTCTAAAAAGATTAGTTTTTTTCTTAATTACCAACATTAAACATTACTAAATGACATTGTTTTTTCTATTATCAAAATAAAAGGTAATTCAAGATGCTATTCAAGATTTTTTACACAATTTTTATGAAGCAAGAAGCCATCTAAATATATAAAAGGTTTAACCCCAAGTGATTTCAGTGTGTCTGAATTTATTTTGCAGCAAAGATTACAACTTTTTCACAGCAAATAAAATAAATATGCAGTCACTCTCTCATGTTATTATTTTTAATGACTTCACCTTATCCTATATTAGGTAGAAAATCATAACATGATCTTGGATGCACCAAAACTACAAACAAATTTGACTTATAATAATCAGTGTCGTTTAATATTGTTTCTTTCCTGATAAATTTCATTTTGCAGCAATCACCAATTCAGCATTTAAACTTTTACAGCGTGCACTTGTTTCTCTCACTTGGGTCTCCAATAGAATGGAGTGATAGAAGATAAGATTAGGTTTGCAGACGAAAAGCAGAATTTGGATCAGTGGAATCTCGTTCTCTGCAATCATATATTATAAGTTCTGAAATTCTAGAGGTTGCATGTGAGAATATTATGGCACATTATCAAACCAAAGAATATAAAAATGAAGTACTAATTATTTAATTTTATGGGAATGTGTGAGGTAAGCAGCACAAGCACCTTTATTTGAGTCCCTATCCTTAGCAAAAGCCAAGATTTCATAAGATTGATTCCCTATTGCGCGTTATAGCTGTAATCCATGAGGAAAATAAATATTAAAATGCACCAGAAATAAAAATTGTTGGGTGTTGGCCAGCAGCATGCATGCAGAGATAGAGAGGTACTTAACATCCAACTCCTCTTTCCAAACTTAAATTTAAACAGAAATAATTAATTTTGTATAGAAAAACTAATTTTTATAAAATATTATTGATTATATTTATTGAAATAAGGATATTGAACCATGTTGGGTATGAAGTTAGTGATAGGTATTAAGAGCTTTTGATCTTGTTATGGTTATCCATATTAGAGGGATTAAGGAACTCGTCACAATAATTTTTTGGAGGAAGTGGGCATAGAACATTCGAATTTGAAGCACATAATTGGAGAAAGATTTTGCTTGGCATGTCGGGTATATGTTTGAGTGGAGTCCATTATTGAGGGAAATCCTGTTCACATTTGGATTTGAAGAAGACAATGGAGACTGTCATGTCACTGGTATGAATTCACTGACCCTTGTGTCTGGATTCAGGAATATGAATTGAGAAGTGATAACAATAATAGACTTTCATCTTTATATATAAATATATATATATATATATATATTAAATTTGCTTTTATTTGATGACTTTCATCTTTCAATTTTTAAAAATATATGGGTTGACTTTTATCTTCCTGTAGACATTTCTGTTACTTGGCATTTGTTTCTGGCAGAATATCTGATATCATGCAGGGTTGTCAAAACTGTACAAGATGTTTATAAGCTGAAATGCTATATGACATGAAAAGCAATATCTAGTAAACACTATCTAAACCATTTTTGCAGAATTGATCAGGCACAATTATGACATTTTATGCATCCAATGTAAATTAATAACAACCTCTAATATAAAAATGTAAATATTTTAATATATATATATATATATTCATGACGACAAATTATTATTACTAGTCAAACAAAATATTCCACTTAAAAGGTAATTTTATCATTTAAAAAAAAATTGATATTTTTAATGTTTGATTAAGTTGAAATTTGAAGTAAAAGATACGAAGGGAATCATTACTAACTGGTTTCGATAACCTGTAGCAGTTCTCCCAAAATGCCTATAACTAGTTTCTTCATCTCGTAAGTTATATTCGCTTGATAAAACATATTTAATCATGACAATAAAGCCAGGTTTCCTCATTTAAGAGATCATAACACAATCATCAATATCCAAGACTACGGGAAACCACAACCTTATCCCCCACAATATCCCTGTACCACTTCAGAATATACTAACAATAAAAAAAAACACGCTCCAAATCCTCTGACAAGTAAAAATAAGAACAAAAGCTCATTATTCTTTGACGGATAAAAATGTGATTGTAACGAACATTAAACCCTTTCCCCCCTCTTTTCTCCCAAGTCCTACAAGCAGTGCAGCACACAATAGGAAAACCCTACTATCAACACACCAATTCATCCAACATTGTGAAAGTGTTCTTTTCCTGAAAGGACTTGCAGATCCACTGTCAAGTTCAGTAATAAGCCTTTCGAGGATTGTTCTGTAAAAAAACAATTAAAACATGAAAACAAGGCTTGTCAAAACAAAAGACCATGATAGTAACCCAAGTTATTGAAACTCCAATATAAAAAAAAGGTTCCAGCCATATTTACCAGAGGATTGGGTCTATAACGGTAGCCAAGCATCATCCGCTTCTTGTACTGCTCGTATATGTCATCCTCAGAAGTCACCTCCCCAGGTTCCTGAGCACCAACCCCCAAGTTATTCTTCTTAACATTACCTGCCATGATAGGATCTGAAATACCCTTCCTGGATCCGCCCAGACCCTCACCTGGGAATCAATGATTGTTAGTACATGGAAAAACAATCATGTAAATTTAATATCACAATAATGCAATTTCAATAATTGCTTATAAGCTCTTTTTTAAAAAAAGCTTGCCTAAACACTTTTCTAAAAGAAAAATAAATAAGGAGCTTAAATAAAACTTCGTTTCCTAGACTGTAAATAGCTTTTCGGTAACTTATTCCTAAATAAAACTATTCGACAATTTTCTCTTTTTTGCTGTTATCATCTACTGCCCCACTTTGTTTTCTTTTTATTCATATTAATCTTCACCACTTTTCTTTATATATATATATATATATATACCCACAGATATATTTCCTGAATAACATATCACATTGTTTAAAATGCCCTCCTCTTTAACATATAATTTAACAAAGTAATTTCATATAAATTAAATTAACTATTCTATATTTGTATTTTATAAGTGTATTTTTTATTGAAATAGGAAACTAGTTTTAAATAAAAATAAATTTTAACTTTTTTTTACAAAAAATTTGAATCTAAAAAGACCCTAAAAGCTAAAAAATAAAATCGTACAAGCAACTTTTACTTTTTTTTTTCCTTACTTTTAAGCAAAAAAAGAAAAAAGAAAAATTGGGGCAAACACCTTAAAGCTTGAGGCTTGACTCAAATTCTTTAAGGAGAGTGTTCTAAACGCCAGACCAGACTGGCCGGTCAAACTAAAAAAGCCAATAAAGTGTCTGGTTCAAATAAACCACATAACTCTAGGAGAGAAACCAGTTCACTTCAAGTCAATGAAAATTGTTTAGTATAACGTTACTCAGATATTTTCCATGAAAACAAATAACCTAAAGCATTATCGTTTTCTTTAAACATGATTTATTATTTAATTATTATTATTACTACTAATATCAGTTCAACTACCAGTGTCGACTGATTGAATGACCACTCCAGGTTTAATAGCATTGCCTTCAGAAACATGTCAATGAAATATAGCAAGAGATTGAGAATAAGACTGGGAAAAAGCACAAAGCACCTTCTTTCCAACCCATTTTTGACAGGAGCCTGTGGCCTACATTATCAGCCTGAATCTTAGCCCTCTCTACAGTCTCCTTTGCAGCTTTCTGTGCTGCAGCATCATTACAGCTTGCCAAGAACTTCTCAAGTTCTTCTGGAGGAATGAAATCACCCATGTGATGCCCTTTTTTACCTGGCAACGTGTCACCCAAAAGAAAGGAATCAATAGATTATTCCATTAAAAGGAGAAATGCATAAAATTAACAGTTTTAACTAAATGAATATTCTAACCAAGAAAAGCCAGTAACAATCAATTTTAACCTTGAAGAGAAGCAGGAGGGGGCATCTCATCTTTTGAATACTTAGGTTGTTTATACTTTTCTTCCCGTGCAGCTTTCTTCATGTAGAACTCCATTAGTGCCAAAGAATCAGCATTTGATGAACCACTTGGCTCTTCTGCAGCAGAAATAGACAAGGGAAACACCAACAAGAATAGGTTGCACACAAAGTCCATGAGAAGAGTAATAACAAATAATTGTTAATGTGTAGTTCAGATATCTTAAAACACTGTCAGGAGTAAATGAAATGCAATGGAACAAATTTATGAATTCCTTTGAAGACACCTAGAACTTTATCAAATTGACAGAGAAATGGAGATAAAAAAGACAGCAACTTTGAAAACAATAAAAAGAATATACAAATTAATATAACAATTACCACTGATTCCTACTGAAGATGTTTGAATGGAAGATCCAGAAGCTCTTGAATTGTCAGCAATTTCATATAAAGCAGATGCAGGAATTTGGTAGGACATATGCTGTTGAGATGATCGTTGATGACCACTACTCTGTTTGGAAGCTGAAGTACTTGTACCCCCTGAATAAAACCATCACATGCAAATTAAAATATACATGAGGTAGATAAGAACGCATATTCCACACATCAGAGAGATCAAAACTTCTCAAATCAGGAAACTGGTGTATGAACTAAGCAACATTATTAGGAAACGTATCACATATACTGTTACTGCTTCAAACATCTATCACATGTAGTTAAAATGCAAATCAAAATCAACATATAGACTCCACAAAACAATTGCAACTAATAATAGTCTTTATCAGTTATCATGTGACATCCATTGAATTTTAAATTATAATCTTTAAGATTGATTCTCAAACATAAATAAGATCAATCAATCAAATTATCCACATGAAGCAACTAAAAGCACCTAAAGAACTTGGTTTAAATTCATGAAATATACTCAAATAATATAACATTGATCATTAACCAAATATTTGTACTTAAATGGATGGAAGCTTTAAATGAACAAATCAGGGTTTACAATTCCTAGACCAAAAAAGCAGCTAAAATTATGAAAATATATTGATATGAAATACATTGAAAAAATTTGTCTAAAAATATGAAAATACTGAAATACTAACCATTTCGAGGCACCTGTGATTCCCTTGACTGTGCAAGAGCCTTTTCTTCTTGAGCAAGCTGATATTCATAATACTTGTACTCAGCACATCTCTCATCAAATAAAAATCTGCAGGTTAAAACATGAACCACATATAATTACAAAGCATAAATAAAGGATCAATAAACAAGGTTAGAAGTTGACTCCATACTTACTTGAAAGGTGTATCCCCAGGATTTTTTTGACGTGTAACATCCTCAAATTGCCTTCCATTTTTAGCCACAAAACTTGCTAGTTTGTCAGCAACTTTCTTCACTGTAGGATCACTTGGGGAAGGAGGTGCTGCATATCACTTATAAAACTGATTAATACCGAGAGCATGAACAAGGGAATGCAAATTAGTCTTGTAGTAGGCCTGCCAATACACCATTTCTTGATAGGTACTTGGGGAATAAGCTGCATTCATGAGACAAAAATATTCAAGACATTTTCTCCTCTTTGCTGCATGCCACTTTATTGAGCAAAGAAGGTATACACGGAGAGGACCTCTTCAACAATGAAACCGCAGGATATGTAGAGGATGACTATTTTCATGTGAAGATAAAAGGAAGGGGGGAAATGGTGTAATTGCAACTGTATGCCAAAATCGGCATCTTCCTTAACCTAAGTATCTGTGGGCGGTGTTCTGAAAATGCTAAATACTGACCAAACAATGGGCTTAGACCCTTCTTCCTCCTCCATTACTTCCTTTGTGTGATCCAAAGGATGAGTACAAGTGAAATGGCAAGTTCCTATTTCAATGCTATTACACTTATGTCCCCCTTTCTTTCATACCCAAGCACACAGAATAAGGTTCTGTTGTTTATTTATGTTTTAAAAAATTTGGTTTTAAGAATGTATAAAATAGTGATTTTATCGTTTATAAAGCAGAAAACTGTATTTTCTGGTTAAATATTATATGATAATTTTTGTCTTTTAATTTTAAAAGGTAGTTATAGATTCAACTTTTTTTAGGAAGCTACACACAACTTTCAGAATAGTAAAAAGGATCAGACTTCGAATACTTTCAACAGCCTAGAAAAAGTGATTTTTCATGAAAAAAGCTAAAACAAATTGGCTCTAACTCACATTGACAAGAGTTTATGGAAGGCATAAAATTTTCAGGAAATCTTAAAGATGCGAACTATGTTGCTATGACATTAAAGGAGATATATAATTCAAAGATTGAGTGGGAAACAGTAACAGAACTGTCAACAACCAACACTCCTTAAGGCACAGGTAAAGGCTCGTAATTTTTTTGCATCTAATGCCCCTCTCCCACAGGCTTTGGGGTCTGACACGTGAACAATGCAAAGGCGGCCCCTTACCATGTGCTGAAACTGAACTTGTATTTAGAATTGGTAATAATTGTAAAGGATTGGTCTCTTGACTCGGTTAGAGATTCTTATACTATGTCAAGGACCATCAAGCCAAAAGCTCAAAGCTTCTAGGTAAAGCCTCATGAATAGTTTTTGTATCTAGTAGAAAGTTAGGATATATAGATTTGGATAGAGAACAAATTAACAATAAATGTATGGAAGAAAAGAAAATCAGAAGGCAGGTTAGTATTTAAGATATATTAACATACGATTACTATATTCATATTCACATTCACAATGACATACACTTGGAAGGTCTTCAGCACACATTAATGAACTAAAAAAATGTAATAAACGAATAACAAGTAAGATCTTAATGAATAAATAATAAGACATATAAAGGCATGGCAATATGGATCGTAAGCTATTTGATTATTCTGAATTTAAAACTGCAATAAGTAGGAATACCAATCATGAGCCAACTATCAGTAGAAACTAGAAAGTTTAAGAAGTAATTACCAACATCAAGTTGTCTTGATGATTGGTCAATGCCATCCTGGCCTAACTTTTGTCGTTTTAGTGGTGCATCATTTGAAATATACCCAGCTTCTGCTTCTTCTTCATCCTCATCAGCACTCAACTTAACAGGGGGTGGTACCAGCTTCGACTTTTGTTTTAAACTGAAAGCTAGCTTGCCACCAGAACCACCCTGGGATGTTTTCCTTGTATCATTAACCTTCAAGTCCGCAGACGTTTTGCTAATGGAGGGATTGGGAGACAAAGACCCTGGAATAACCTTAATTGGTTTAGAATCCTCTAATTTGGCATTCTTCCCTTTCTCCTGCTCTTGTTGAAGTTGCTTGAACCTCTCCATGAAAGAACCATCATTGACGAAGAGGCTAGGTGGCACCCCCTTATCCATTAGCTAACAGCCAAACAATGCAGTTTACCGCAATCCACTGTTTGACAAGCAAGCTTTAAAGCCTTTTAGATTGATGCAGTTGACTTTTAAATCTGACTTGTTATTTTTTGCCACATTTATACATTGGATAATTCAAGTACATGTTTGATTCAATTTATTTTAGAAAAATAATTACTCTTTTTTAGTCAGCTTCCTATGAGATCTTTTGACAATAAGCCATTTTTTGTCATGAAAAATCTGTAGCTAAACATGATATAAATCTAAATGTGATGAATTATAAAATCAATGCCAAACCTTATTATATAATTAACAATAAACACAACCATAAATTATCCAAAGCAAGGTATACAAGCCCATAGAAGAGCGGGCATTTTAACATGCATATTGATAAACAAAATAACAGATTCTACTGACAATATATACCAATGAAAAAGGTTTGTCCATAAGAGGCAAATTTTACCTTGACCATCCATATACAATCGTATGGCCAAGACTTACTCTTCTCAACTCTTACACGCTCACTATAACTATATGTGATAGCTTCTCTCTTACATATGTTCGTTCATCCTCTTTTCTCAGAGTTTTTAGTATTTAACCAAGGTAACAAAAATAAGGGTCAGAACCTATGAATCCCTACAACGAAACAGCCGCAAAACACTGACACAACAATTACAATTTGTCACCATATACGATCCACCATGGCAACATACAACAATCTTACTCTCACATAACAGCATCAGGAATAAAAACGACAAAAAGTAGCAATAGTTTTTTTGGGGCTATGTATTGCATGTGAAAGACAAAAGCCCGACGGATTGATATCATACCATTGAGGGATGGATTCGATCGAAAAAATTCGTGAAAACGAAAAAGAGCCGAATCAAAAACCCAAGAACACGGCCTAATAAAAATACAATCGATTCACAGTATATGTTCACAAAAGGCAAACCCTAATCTTGTGTTCAATTCCAATAACCCCTAAATCCCCTGAAATCGAACATCTATTGAAGATAAAAACAATTGAGAAAGTGGAAACCTAGATTGTAAGCAGAAGCGAAAAAGACTGACCAAACAATGTTGTTCTGTGTTGAATTTGATGCAAATCGGAAAAGGCTGAACTTTTTTTCGCCCAACCGCTGTACAAACCTAGCCAAATAGGTGTCTGTCTGGTGTCTCGTTTCATTTATATATGAAATGGCTATAGAAGACCAGTGGCAAAATTAAATATTTATAAATATTAATATAATAATTTTATTTCTATTTCTTTATTAAGATTTTTAAAATATTCTTAATAGTTTATAGATGTAAAATAACTGATCCCATTCGACAAATCATCTTATAAAATTCTAAAAATATTTTTTTTTTAATTTAGATTATATTAATGAAATTAATTTTAATTTTATATATAAATGTAATATGTTTTAATAATTTTTTTTTATTTTTTTAAATATAATTATACTTTATTTGTGTAAGGTAGATGTCATGGTATAATAAAATTATATCTAATATTTGAATTGTAGATGTTAGGGGAAAGAAATAATTTTCTAAAGTCATGATTTTTTATGTTAGATAAAATATATTTGTAAAAAAATAAAAACAAATCATGCATTATTTTAGCATCATCCTCTAACTTAAAACTTTTTCAATATACTTAATCAATTATATAAATTTCAAACTCTATCTACATATTCAATTATGTAATATCTAAAGTGAATATGTAATTTTGAAAGATGAGACTTCTATGATGAATTAATATCAAAGGAGAGGATAAACTTTGACTTTTGTCACATTGTCTTTTTCACCACTCTCACTAATAAATGTCTTCCACTAATCTATAGTTTCAAATCAACACTAATAACTTAGATTTATTTAACCAAATTCAAATTTTACATTCATAAAAGAGTAGGTGAGAAAGTTAAATTTTTTTCTTATTTTATATTCTATTTGAATTGAGAATAAATACGAAAGTAAAAAACATTCAATAAAAAAAGTAAGAAAAAAAAAACATAATAATTTGGTTAAAGAATTTTTCACACAGTTTATACTAAGAGATATAAAATAATGATAAAAAGAACAAAGAAATTAACTTTGTTCCGCCTCATATTTCAGTAGTTTAATGCTATTTCAAAAAAAGCAAAAGACATTAAAAATTATTGTTTTTTTCTTTCTTTTTAATATTTTTACTTATCTAAACAAAATATCAATTAAAAGGGATAACAAATATTTAATCCAAACAATTTATCTAAGTCTACAACAATTATAATGATAAATACCCTTTTTTTTTTTACTATTATGTATCGTGCTTTTTTTCTTCACAAACATTAAGAACTATTCTACTAATTATACATTAAGTTCAATTTTCTATCACCATCATCTTTATTTTTATTTTTTTTAAAATACTCTTTTTCTTTAATTTTATCTAACAATGAAACTGTTATATTTGTATTCCATTGCATAGTCTCCAACGGATAGAGGAGAAAGAAGCAAAGGGGGAGTGAACAATGGACATCACTGCCCTAAAATCCCTTCACATTCCAACCCTTTTTCCATTTCCATCATCCAAATTTTCACCCTTTTGTCAATCCACTTTCTTTCACTTCAAACCTTTTCTCACTTCTTCCTCAAGTCGCTTCTTCCCCCATTGCTCTCTCAGTAATTTCACATTTCCCTCTTTTTCATTTTTTTATTTGTGGGTAATTTGCTTTTTGTTATTCCATGTTGATTATGTTCTTGTGTTACAGATGGGTCAGCTAAGATCTTAAGCAAGGAAGGTGCTTTGCCCCGTGGCGTTGGAGAGGCAGTGAATGAAGCTTCACGTTCCAAGATTCTTCAGGTTGTGCTCGTGTCCCCTCAGGTAACAACAACATTCCCTTAAACTTTAGTGTTGTTTTTTATTCAAATTATTATTATTTGCTCTGTTTCTTGTGCATCTTTTCCTTTTTGTTAGTTTTTTGAGTTTTGAAGATAAGGTATTTACTGAAGCATTAAGTTAGTCCCAAAACTTTATAAAAATTAATAAAATTAAAGATGACATTTATTGGTAGCTGTTTATGCAAGTTGGTTTTGTTATGGAGCAACCTTTGCTGCTAGTATTTGGTACTTTATCTGTCAATCCATTTTGCATGAAGAAGAGATCATTGAATGTAAGAGATGCAGCTTCAACAATAAACATAATATCATGCAGATTATTGAATTGAAGTCATTAGTCAATCCTTAGAATTTGGATTTGGGCTTTAACTCAACCTTATTAAAATTATAAGGTGAGACTTTAGTTTGGTCAAATAATAGGATTAGAAATATATGGATGGTTTGATTTTTGCACAACAGCGGATAATCAATAGACTTAACAATAATTGTAAATTGTAAAGATAAGCTCCGATATCATTTTAGAATTTGGTTTTGAACTTAACCTACAGAACCAATTTGTCCTTCACTTTTATATTTTAGTTTGACTATAATTTATGTTGTCAATGATTTGTCAATGTTCAATAACCTTTCTTAGCATACTTAATCTTACAAAAGCAACTTATAAGAGGAGATATACTTTGTGCTCTCAAAGTTAGAATAGCGAGCAGATTACATTTGAGTAGGTGAAAATCCAAGTTCAACCCCCCTTGATTAGTACTCTGTTGTAGTATTACTATTTGAGTTCTAAGAGATTAGTTTCTTTGTTTTTATTTAAATAAAAGATTATTTGTCAAACCTGTCAGTGCATCTGATAGAACATGTGGTTCCAAGACTGTGTTAATACTACTGCCCAGGACCATATAGGGGATGAAGACCATCCACCTGAGACTGCTAGGCCAAGGATTCAGTCCTATTATTCTATGAGGCGCAGGTACCCAACCACTGGGGAAATTGGAACTGAATATACTTCCCTTTCATCACTACCTAGGTTGTTAGTTACAAAGAGAATGTATGTGTATGTATGTGCATCTGGGTTGGTTACAAAAGTAGTGGTAGCATGTGAGGGAGGTTAGGCTAGCTAATCTGGCACATACTTAGGCCTGAGAAGACACATCTTCTAGGAGAGGGAGCATCCCTATATTATCTTTGTCAATCAGTTTTGGATAATTTCAATATTGTGGAATTTTGCTGGGCAGTGGGTTTATATAGGGAGAGAGTATGGGAGTCCTGGGGTTATGCATATGAAAAGTTAGGCAAAAATTTCTAAGGAGCAGTTTCTTCTCTGTATGAACTTTAAGCGCCATCTGATTCATTAATACTGATATTCTTTATGCATCTTTTCTCTGGTATCCAAACAACACCGCCTATATTTTACAAGAAAGACTGGTTTATGTCATTTTCCTGATAAATTGCTTATTCCCCTGACAATGGCTCGTAATTAAAAGAATGACCAACATTTAAGAAAATAATGATCTAACTATGCATTTGCCAATCACTGATCGGTGATCTATCACCTAATTTTCAATTTAATATATCTGTTGAGAATGTTGTAATAGGGCTATAAGTATTAACTTTAAAATGATGAAAGGAATAAAATAGTCAATGTGGGAATGGAACAGGTATTTTGCATTTTAATTTCAGAGAACACTAAAGTTCAAATCACTTTAAACAAGTAAGGAAGTTAAACCTCTGAATTATAAAATTGGCCTCAGTAAATATTATTTTTAGCTTAGTTAGAATTCAATTAGAATTTTAATTCCTGAAGGTTGTTCTGGGATTTATATTGTCCTTGGTAGATCCCAGGAAACACAGGGTGCATTGCTAGAACATGTGCAGCGTCAAATGTTGGACTACACTTAGTTGGGGTGAGTTTTGCTCTCTATATCTAAATACTTTTTATATTTGATGGCAAGATTGTCATCTATTTTTTGTGTTTGTTGCAAAATACTAATGATAGGCTTTGTATATATTTATCTTTTCAGCCATTAGGATTTCAGGTGGATGATACTAAATTAAAGCGTGCTGGATTAGATTACTGGCCGTATCCATGGATATATGCTTATTGATATTTTAATTTTTTGTAACTCGCATCTCTCCAGCTATTCTAGACCAACTCTTCTACCATACAGGGTAGTATGAAATTCTATATCATTGTTTATTTTAAATCAAGTGCCTGATTCTGGCTTTTAACTCCTCTAAAGCATTTTTTTACTGGATGAAGTGTGATGCTTTTCAAGTATAACGAATCCAGTAGCTTTAATTGATCTAATATTGTTTTGTCCGAAATAAAAATAAAAACTTCTATAAAATTGACATATTTCTTTGCTGCTTTGTAGTTGTTTTCTATTATTAACACGAAATTACAGATATGTGGTTGTTAAAGTTCATGATTCTTGGGGAGACTTTCGTGATTATTTTAGACGACAGGTAATTACCATTCATGTAAACTCAATATATCATCATCTCCTTTGACTCCACGTATGACATGTTACCATTGTTTGGTGCAGGAGGGTGAAAAGCGGTTGCTAGCCTTTACAAAGAGGGGGACAAAAATTCATTCTGTGAGTTGCCCACCATTAATTTTAATAGCATAGTTCCTTCAATTACGGCATTTCTCCTGTTGATGCTCGATTTTTGTAATATCATTACATCTCCAAAGGCCTTCTCCTTACAATGAATTTCTTCTTTCATCTTTGAAGATTTTTGTTTCCATCCTTAGTAGTTTCTCTTTATAGCATTGAAACTCAGAATTAACAAGTTGATTGGAGAAACAAATTACAAATTTGGAATCCCCATAGTAACCTTCCTACTCTACATTGTCTACAACTAACAAGAAAACAGAATCATGGTATGACCACTTAAAAGAAGATAATGAATGTCAGTACTGAAGACTGATACTGACCTGTAATTAATTTAGTTGTAAATAAATGTACATTGTATCCAGGTTGCTTAACTATGTAAAAACTCTTTACAGGGAGTTGCAGTATTCTAATAAAATTATGTTAAGGTTTCCAAAATTTGTTAAGTATACTATATCTGATTCATCATTTGCTTGCCAGGTTAAATGGCAGCTTAGCATTAATTTGGGGAACAATTGTTAAGTGACAAGGTCTTGGATATGACTTTCTCACTTCCCTATGACTGGGTTTGTTCGAGTGGATCATTTGGGGTTTGGTAGGAAGTAGGGGGTGTCCCCATATTAGATTGATTTTAACTGAAAAGCCAACTGATCCATTCCAAATTTCTTATCGGTTTGCTGCTAATATAATATAACCTGTTTATTCAAAATGAACCACAATCCAGTCCTATTAGAAGGGTTTTTCTTTTTCTTTTCATTTTCTAGAAAATATATATGTTCATCAGAATACACCAATACAAGTCTGAACTAATTATGAAATACACTAACTATAGGTTCAAACGAATTCAATGAAAATACAGTGAAGTTCTTAATAACTAAAGTCTAAATACAATTGCAAATAAATTGTCAATCTTACAATTAGTCTTCAACAGAGGGAAATAATTAAGTATAGATGATCTAAAAAAATTTTGGGTTATAATAGCAAAGTTCTTAAATAAGTTTAGGTTTTGAAAATCAATCAAATCCAGTTATTTCTTTTTCTCTGTTTTTTTTCACATAGCAATTATCTAGGAGCCTTCAACATTGTTAGCTCTTTTTTTTTTCATTATGATTTTTTTAGTAATGCTTATTTGGTTTTCAGTTTTTCGATTTTATTACTTTTGGTTTTTCGGCTCTTCTTTTCTTTTTCTGGTTTTGGACATCCCATGAAGCAAAATTATGTATTAAAAGTAGTGTGTGCCTTTGCATCCAAAAAGGCAATATAAGGAAACTGTGAAAGTGCTATAATTATGGTTCCTCTTCCCGCAGGAGTTTTCCTACAGAAAAGGTGACTATCTTTTGTTTGGTTCCGAAACAAGTGGCCTGCCTCCTGAAGCCTTGTTAGACTGCAAAACTGAACCATTTGGTGGTGGGACTATCAAAATCCCAATGGTCGAGACTTATGTCAGATGTTTAAATCTGTCTGTAAGTGTTGGCATAGCTTTGTATGAAGCTTCTAGACAACTAAACTATGAGTCACTTCAGGTACCTTCAGAAAGCTATATTGATACTACTGAGGAATCATTTATTGCTGAAGACATTTTTGCTTGATTATCATCAATATTTTATCTAACACATGGGGGTTGGTACCATTTTCCTGGTTAATTTAGAAGGGAAAATGTCTGTTTCGGACTTAGAAGTCCGTTAATCCCAAATCTGCACCTAATTCCATGCACAGAACTCACTTACATGTGCCAACCACTAGATTTTGTGGAGATTTTATATCAAAATTGTTTTGTACCAATCGACATGTAATATTATTGTAATCTAAATAGTTGTGCCATTTATTGTGGATGATCAATTAAACATTTTCAACTTCCCATTGATTCAATGGAATATTGGGAATAGAAAGGATAAAGAATCACATTTTTACCTTTTTATTTAGTCCATTATCTGCATGAGCAACTTTGTTAACTTATATAGAGTCTAATTTATAGACCCTGTTGTGATTTTGTAGATTGTACACCCTCCCTGTTTTATCACTCCTACTCTAACATGTGTTAATTATTTGAAAAATATTTGACTCTACTCATCGATGAAGTTCTCCATTAGATTGGATCCATTTCAACATCAACCAAACAATTTAAGTTAAAAAAATGAAAAAATGGAATTAAGGTAAGAGATTGTTGAAGGGGAAGTCTTGTTTAGTTGGTTCATCAGGATATGTGTGTAAGCTGTTGTAAATATGAAATTCATGAAGAATTAATAATAGGTTTTTAAGAACTTTTCTCTCTAATTATTAAATTTAATTCATAAATGAATCAAAATTCTTTACACAAATCATCTATGATTATTTATATTATTGATTTAAGACTATTATTTCCAACATTAAGCCGAATAAAGGTAGTTTAATGTCCTACTTGGTTTTAAAGAGCCCAATAGAAAAATTGGAAATAGAATAGAAATAAATTAAGAAAAGAGAGATAGGTAAAAAACAAAATTAAATTATCAATTGTTTGGTAAAATCAAAATAGAGATTTAAATATATATATATATATATATATATATATATATATAATTTAATTGATTTTATAAAAGATAAGGATCGAGAAATAGAAAGACGAGTAAAAAAATATGAAAAATAATAAAGTGGTTTTTATCATTTTTTTAAAATAATTTATTCTCTATTTTTCCTAACCCAACAAATCACATTATTTTTTTCCCTCCCTATTAGTTTTCCTCCACTCTATCAAACAAGACATAAAGGTCCAAGTCCAACTAAAAAAATAAAAACAAACATAAAAAAGTTCAAACAAAGGCATAATCAATTACAATGATCAAAACACAAATATAAAAGCAAACATAAAAACTCAAAGAAAGCTTAATATATTACACAGATCAAAAGAAAATAGAAAAGCTTAACGAAGACTCAATTTAAAATTATATAATATTTTTAAAACATGTATAGACAAGTTTCTCTATATATAATTATAGAAGAGAAAAATAAGAAGAAGAAAATAAAATAAACTTGTTTAGAAACTAAAATTAGCAATATATAAATAAATGTCACTATAAAAATAAATTTTATTACTCATAGAATATTTCTCATGGAATTATTTTTGTGGAAAAAAAAATTAATTATCCATTAAATATTTCCCACATATTTATTTTTATGAAATTTTTTTATAAATTTATTTGTAGGAAATTTTTTATAAATTTGTTTATGAGAAAATTTCTCATGGATTTGTTTGTAGGAAACTTTCCATGAATTTGTTTGTGGAAATTTTTCCATGAATTTGTTTGTGGAAATTTTTCCATGAATTTTTTGTGAAAAATTTCCTACTAGCCTTTTACCTACAAATTTGTAGTGGTGGGAAATTTTTCATAATTTATGGATGAAAAATTAGTAGGAAATTTTTCACAAAAAAATTCATGAGAAATTTCCCACAAACAAATCCATGGAAAATTTCTCACAAACAAATACATGAGAAATTTTTTTATAAATAAATTTATAAAAAATTTCCCACAAATAAATTTATGAAAAATTTTCATAAAAATAAATATGTGGAAAATATTCAATGAGTAATTATTTTTTTTCTAAAAATAATTTTATGAAAAATATTTCATGAATAATAAAATTTATTTTTATAGTGTGTAAAAATTCTCTTATATAACTTTTCGACATTATTTTTCTGTTCTGTGTAAAAAATAACTTTTATTTATAGAGAAGTTTTTGTTTTTCCTACAAGTATTTAAGTATAAGTTTGACCAAGATTTGAAAATTCGAATCACACATTTGTGCATAAGCTAATCTAAGATAAAAGTTTGAAGACCCCTCATTATTACTGTTTCACTGATATATTACACTGAAATCCTTAATGATTTGAAAGACATAGCAGTTTGTGTCATTTAACTAAGTTTTTAAGAATTGGAATTTGGATAATATCATTTTGAATAAGAAATAGATGATATTAAGAGTTTCTGACAGTGTTAATCATTGGATCTGATATGAATAATCTGAGTTCATACCAAGATTTAAAAGGATAATCTAAAAGCTGAACAATAGCTTCAATCATTTGGATGCCCATGTTCTTTCAACATTGAGGGCTTACTGAGTCTCTTGCACTTGAAAACTTTAAAAGATGTCCAAAACACAACGACTTTGCCTGAGATGAGGACCATAAATCCAAGTTCAGAACTTTGGAACGTGGAAGTTGGAGCCAACCCAACCCATGTTCATGTTCATGTTCATGTTCTAACACGTTACTCATTCTTCATTCTTGCCCTAACTCCTTATACCATCTTTGGAATGTTTAAAAATATATAGTACAATGAGTTATTACACTTTTCTACCAAAAATATTTTTTTATTTTATTTTTCAATCTAATGATCTCAATTTATACTATATGAAATGTTAGTTTTTGTTAAGATGTTTAGAATAAAAACTATTGAATGAGAGAAAAAAATTAAATTAAAATATATCATAAAAACCATTCAAATTGAGTTAATAACTCATTAAATTTAATATTAAAGTAAAAGATTTGAAATTTCTTAGGTTATATGAGATATTAATCAATTCACTATAGTTTTAAGTCATGGGTTTTACCATTGTGGAAGAATGATGAGTTGATGAATCATTAATTGAGATAAAAATATTTCATGCTTTAAAATTCCAATTCTAAATACACAATTATGTTAAATATTTTTATGAAAACATTAGTGGTGGAAATCTTAAAAATGTAAAAAACTTATCATTGAGAGAAGATGTTAATTTATAGGGTATCCCTATAAAAAATTTGAGAGAAATTAGTGTCCATATTTGATGAAGAGATATTCTTTAAGAAAAAAAGAATTTGAAGAAAATTATCATTGGTGAAAAATAGATTATTTCCATGAACTGAATCGAAGAGGGTCCCATTGACAGGGTAATGGAAGTAATGATCTTGGTGCAGTTCGGACCCACCCACAAGAGAGTGTCATGTGTATATAAATATGGCTTGTCGGAGCAACCTTTATAAGTCTATCACAAACCCTTCTTTATTATATAAAGTCTACATCACAGTACTATATGCACATTTCATTTGAATATCATCATAAGTTGAGAAGAAAATCACTGTTATGATCCCATGCTTTTCATTATGCTTCTTCAGTACTTCCTACTTCACTCTTTAATGTTAGATTGAGTTTCAAGTAGAATATATGTAAGAAAGATGTAAGAGAAAAAACTAGAATTAAAACATGTGTTCTTTAAATTGACTAAAGAAGACAAAAGTTATCAAAAGGATGTTATGCAGGTTACAATTATAAGGGAATAGCAGAAAGGTTCAAGCTTTTGTTGAAGGTGGTTCATTTAAAGGAGGATTAGTGCAAGGTTCAGTCTATAATTTACTTATCAATTCGCTTGTTATGATCTTGTTGAACAGAGTCTACTCATGATTTTCTCAAGTTAGTAATCAATTTTAGTAGGTAGATATAATAAATGCTTGTGAATAATGAATCTATCTATCTTCACGTTTGATTTTTATTTATAGCTTTTATAGTGAGTTTATGTTTATGGAAACATTATCTTTCTTAATTACTCTTAAAAAGTAGTAATCTCATATTAAACAATGTGTTATTGCTTATTAGGTTACATTTCTAAAATATAAATTTTACTTAAAAGAAAAAGTATAAAATGGCAATAATTGAACACAAAACAAAGGAACCATGAAACCCTAACCCTACCATGTAAAACCCCAAGCAAGAGCATGTGCATGGCAGAGAAAGATTGATACCAAAATTCCCAAAAACCACACTCACCACCGACTGTAATAATATAACTAATCAAAGGGCAATTTGGTCACTCGGCAACTATATATATAACAAAACTCATTTAAACATACTCAAATACAACGCACCATGGCACGCCACTCGTTCCTCCTATTAGCAGCGGCCATTCTCGCCGCCGCAGTCACCGCCGCCGGCGCTTGCTCGACGGCGGACAGGGAGGCGCTGCTGGGCTTCCGGCAGGCGCTGAACGAGCCCTACCTTGGTCTCTTCAACTCCTGGACGGGCTCCAACTGCTGCCTCAACTGGTATGGCGTCAGCTGCGACGCCGCCACCGGCCGCGTCACCGACGTCAACCTCCGGGGAGAGTCGGAGGATCCAATCTTCGAGAAATCCGGCCGCTCTGGCTACATGACCGGGAAACTCTCGCCGGCGATCTGCGGCATCGATACCCTCACCACCCTCGTTGTCGCCGACTGGAAGGACATTGCCGGCGAGATCCCCGCCTGCATCTCCACCCTCTCCTCCCTCCGCATTCTCGACCTCATCGGGAACAAACTCTCCGGCGAGATCCCCACCGACATTGGCAAACTCAACCGCCTCACCGTCCTCAACCTCGCCGACAACGCCCTCACCGGCAAAATTCCACCCTCAATCACCCAACTCGCCTCCCTTAAACACCTCGACCTCAGCAACAACCGTCTCAGCGGCGAGATTCCGAATGATTTTGGTAACCTTGCAATGATGAGTCGTGCTTTACTGAGTCGGAACGAGTTAACTGGTTCCATACCGGTTTCAATTTCCAAGATTTACCGGCTCGCGGACTTGGACCTGTCCGTGAACCGGTTGACCGGTTCGGTTCCGTATGAGCTTGGGAAAATGCCGGTTCTTTCCACGCTTAACTTGGATAGTAACTCTTTCAAGGGTTTAATACCCGAGAGTTTGTTGAGTAACGGGGGAATGGGTATTTTGAACCTTAGTCGAAACGGGTTTGAAGGGTCCATACCCGATGTGTTCGGGTCACATTCCTATTTCATGGCTTTGGATTTGTCTTACAACAATTTAAAGGGTCGGGTACCCGGTTCGTTGGCGTCGGCCAAGTATATAGGACATTTGGATCTTAGTCATAACCATTTGTGTGGATCCATTCCTCTCGGAGAACCCTTTGATCACCTCGAAGCGTCGTCGTTTAGTTACAATGATTGCTTGTGTGGGAACCCGTTGAAGACTTGCTAGTCATAGTGGGTGACCCGAATAAGTACCCGATTCGATTATGATTTTCACTTTATGAAATGATGAAGGCAAGTGTGAATTTTGGTGTAATAGTACTTTTTCTTTGTCGTTGTTTTCAAGTTGTGTAATATAATGTTCTACTGAGAAAGATGCAAGAGTGAGAAAGATGAAAGAGTGAGAAAGATGAAAGGGACAAAAAGAAAAAGAAGTGATGTTGAGACACTTTGGGAACACGTGCAGGACAGGACAAGGGTTTCAAGGAAGGAATTCATGTTTTAGTGGGAGGTCAAGCTAATCTGAAAATAGTTCCTGTTTTGCATGTGAGCTTAGCTGTTAGATAATGTATAAGATATGGATAATCATTTCATTACTTTTCTAATGTTTTTCATTTATATATCAGAATTATATATATGCTCTTAGATTATGTAATTATCAAGAAAGTTTGATTTTGTTTGCTGCATTTTAAATTTGAATCAAACTTGCATACAGTTTTACAAGTATAGTTAAACTATTCTCTAATCAAACTAGAATTTAATCAAAATTTACTTAAGTAATCTTGTATCTTAATGAAGTGAACTGTAAATATGATTAGATAACAACAACAATGAGAAAGTTTGTGATTTGCTGCACATAACCTCTATCAGGACAGACAACAAAGTTAAAGGAAATGATGTGATATGGTTGAAAGAAAACTTTGTTTCTTGGACATGTGACAGTTCATGCATGTGAATAACTTCTTTTAAGAAAATCAACTTCTTAGATGGATTTAAGCAATGTTTGAAGGTATATGCATATATTTTACTACTTCCCAAGTTCACTGGTTTGCCATTATAGATCCATGAAATGCAGATTGGCATACCCAAATGGGAGAAGATTAATAATGCAGTTCAACCACCAGTTGGGAGGCACATGGTGCTGTTCTTATCCCTTGCCATATGCATTAACTAGGAGGCAAGTCTTTAATTATGCCATTCCAAACCATGTAACATGTACAATAATGAAAGAAGAAATGAATGCACTGTTAAAAAGAGAATGTACCATCACACCCACTATAAATATAATATTATACATGCCTTTACTCTACCAAAGACATGCCATAAATTTGATCCAATCATTTTCCAGCAAAAATGAAGGTGTGGTCCCCTCCCCCATCCCTTCTCTGGCTTTCACATTCCAAGTGGCCCTCTCTGCATGTGAATTCATTCTGCACTTCCAATGCCTCACAACCAATTGATTCAGAACAAGTCTACCAACTACTTTCTCCATTTTATAGTTTTTGGTGTTTTAGTTTTTTCATTTTTCTTCTAATGTTAGTTGTTGTAGAGTTTTAATAAAGAAGTATTAATTACACATTCTTTAACCTTTTCTTTCTCATCAAAGATGATGATTCCATCATGTCATCATGGTGAAGAAATAGTTTACGTTTGTACTATCAACTGTTCATCACATTAGTTATTTAAATTATTCTCTTTTTTTTTCATATTACTACAATGCACAAATTTCAATGTGTAACAATTTACACAAATATGCATTGAAATTTAGAATTTTAATAGGAAAATATCTATGTATGTCTATAACCAAAAATAACTACCTATTACACTTCAACCGAAGACATGTATCATTAATCTGCAATTTGAGAAAATTTATAGAAAATATTGGTGTTAGATTATGTTATTGTATTGGTGCTCTTTCCCATTTCCATTACCAAAAATATCATTAAATGTTTTACCATATATTCTAAAATTAATATCAATAGCTGATGAACCTACTTCTATCCAAATTATTTCAAAGAATTGACACCATGATCACCTTCTTTCACATATAACTCATACAACTTTGGTTATGAAACTAAAATGAAGTTTTTCTGATCAAATAAAAATTAATGTCTTCAAACCATACACACACTTTTTCCTATGCCATATTTGATCTAGATTTATTTTAATGTTCATTACTAATTGGCAAGTTGATCGGAGTAGTATATATATTTATTAGTATTTCAGGCCACGAATTAATAAATATTTGGTTTATATAATTAAAATTTATAATAAATAATTATTTTAAAATAAATATATGTAATATAAAATTATTTTTAGTTTCTTAAAAAATATTTTAAAATTTTATTAAATTTAAAATAGATTATACGAAAAATAAATTAAAAATATAAATAATTGACTCTTGATAATATGGTTTTGAGTTGTGTATAATATATATTATGTAGTGTGAGTAAATATTTATATTATTATTTACAAAGGATTCAGAGTAAATAATCTTAAAAGATACATCATAGTTATATTATACGGAATATTTATTAATTTTAAAATGTTTATGAGTAACCTAAATATTAGGTTTACAATTTCTTTTTTTGAAAATTGCTCTAAATTAAAGGATGCTCTATCAAAATTTCTATAGAAATTTCAGAATTAATTTTTTATTTTTACAAAAATTAAAAACATAAACCCAAAAATATGCCTACACAAATTTGGAATAAATGGTTGAAGGGCCATGGTGCAAAAGAAAATACATTCAAAATTAAAGGAACACGACATTGTCATTTCATGCATCAAAATATAGCTGCATGATATGAACCAAGAAGGTTCAGAACCTATAAACCCATAAATCAGGTATGGCGATCCACTTCAACTCTTTAGTACAAGAGACAATTCAAAGTGTTTTAAGATGTCACAAGAGTATCAAGCCTTCATAACTGAGAAAAATTCTATAAAGAATCCAAGAGAAAACTAATATTCTCTATTTTCGGGAAACTTTCATTCGAACTTGATTGTTGTGATACAATGAGCTTTGCACATGTATAAAGTATGTCTTTCCAAATTTCATCACACTGCAATAATTGTAAGATGAATATTCTGTTTGTTGATCCTCAAGTGTTCTAAACTGAAGATGATTGTGAGTATATTAGAAACATTCTGCTTGTGGTTCCACTGCGCTCTGACATTCTGCAAAATTATTAAGAAAAATAATCAATAACCAGAATCTTTTTGCCATAATGAATTGACATTGTTATCAATTCATGGACAAGTGAGTGTCCCTCCACTCTAAATTATCCAACTACCACCATCTGTCTATCTTCTCGTTTAGTAATGCTGATTTGTCATCAAGAAACAGAACAATTACCTTGCAACCAAGGGAAAGAATCCTCTCATGTGGGATTTTTACATGACGAGATCACGTGAAGATTGAGGAGAAAGATAAATACAAAAAATCTTAAATAAGATCCCATAAATTTGACATTGTATCTATCTCTTCAATGTCCATGTCATATGAAAATTTCACATGACATGAGAGGATCTATTCTGCATAAATTACAAACTTCACAACCATGGACCAGCAGAAAACCCTTATCAGGAGTATTCAAAAAGTTATGTTCTCCAAGCAGTAACGAAATCCAGTCCAGTAGGCTAAAACAGCAGAAGCGGTCTTCCCATTTTGTATGGACCTGCATATAAATGTGGTTTGTATTTTTAAATATTCAGCAAGATCTGATAATTTAGTATAAATTTAGGCAAGTAGAAAAGTTCTAGATATACACTATCCAACGGATAATGTCTCATACATAATTCATCCTGCATGCCAGCTCTAAATCAATTCCATGGTTGTTGAAGCCGGTTGGTATCAATCAAATAACGAGTAATCTTCCTATTAAAACTGATAAGTAATCCTATCCTTATGGGGGAAATGGAAATATGGTTTTCTGTTTAAAACAATATATATGAAGTTAATAATTCATCAATTTTCTCTAGTAGTCAATACAAAGTGGTATTAAATTAACTGGCTTCTGCACTTTTCTAAATAGTTTCTTTATTATTAACTTCAAGCTATTTAGCTGTTTGTTGATACATTAACTACTAAAACTTCTTAATATCGTACAAAGAAATTTTTCTTTTGTCATTTACACTACTTAGAAGTTAGAATTATGCTATATGCCTTACACTGAATATGCCTCATTGCATGAATTAATTCTTCACCGTGTTGCCAGAATCAATGTCTGCTTCAAATTCTGAAAACCATCTAACTGTCAGCAAAATATTATACATCTTTTAAAAACGGGAAGAAATTTATTTTTCTATTCCATTTTCCAAACTAACAGAAACTTCAAATCTTTGGCAAAGTTTGCGCTCTTAAATAGTCTACAAAAGATAACTGATGACAAAGTTGAGATTTCACTACTTCCTGTCCGATAGTCTTTAATTATTTTTTAAGTCATTGAAAATTTGGGATAATTTTTTTTAGTCCCTCAATTTTTTTTTTTTAAAAAAAGGTCCTTCAAATGTAGTAAAATATCATTTTACTTCCTAAAAAATAAATTTGAAGGATTAAAAATTACTTTAAAAATCTTAGTTTAGGCCCTTTAGGGATTAAAATAATTTTTTTTTTTTACATTTGGAACCAAAACTAGAATTATTTTAAATTTCAATGGTTAAAAACATAACTAAGTCATAAATAAATAAAAATATATAAAAAGCAGTTCAGAATCCAGGAATACAGTCGTTAAGAAATAAACAACAAAGAAAAAAAAAACTAAGGGAACTTACTGATTAATTCAAGTGTTTTTCATTTATAATTTTACCAAATAGAAAATGAATTTGATTTAAAAGCTTTTAAGTTGGTTTCTCATGTAGTATGGATAAGCAGCATGCAGATAGCAGTAAATTTTGGTTAGAAGGAAGAATTGAATATGCACATGAGCATGGAATTATGCTTCATAATATAGGGTTATCAAGTTTATTACCGCCTTGGCATTTATGAGTTCCGATCAATGACTATAATTCCTGCAAAGCCAAACTTCTTCAGCTGTCACTACCAATAATCGCCACAAGAGCATAATCCATCTGAAAAGTGGTGGAATCGCTTTGAATCTCGGATAATGATAGTACGCTTCTCTATCAGTGAGACAAATTTTGCAGTGTTATGGCAATCTCTGCATATTCTGAGATTTTTTATTATAACTAATGGCTTATCAGCATTACTAACCAAAAGTCCATATGCAAGTGCTATCTTCTCACTATGCTTGTTAATCATATCTGTTTTCACCTCTTCATCAACATCATGTAGAATGGATTCGGTTCCAGACACAAAACCAACTTCTTGAATTTTTCTCATGGTCTCTTCCAGCTTCTTGTGTATTTTATTTGAATCAGGATGAGAATGATCATCTACCACAAAACGGTGGATTTTATTCCCATGCTCAATAAAGCTGCATCCAGGGTTTCTGGTAAGAACTTTAGTCTTCATTAAAGCCCTCACTTTTGATGCAATACTCCACAGACCTGCAGCAGAATAAATGTTGGAAAGCATGATATAGTTTCTAGGGTCTGAAGGATTTAGTGCAATCAAATTCTCTGCAGCTTCCTTCCCAATATTGATGTTACGATAAACCCTACAAGCACCAAGAAGGGCACCCCAAACTCCACAATTTGGCTCTAATGGCATGTTCTTTATCAGCTGATGAGCATCTTTTAGTAGACCACAGCGGCCAAGAAGATCAACCATACATGAATAGTGATCCAATTGGGGTTGAACTTTGTAAACCTCAGACATGATTTGGAAGTAGTAATTTCCTTCCCTGACAAGCCCTGAATGACTACAAGCACTTAACAAATGAGTAAAAGTAACGTGATCAGGCTCTACACCTTCCCTTACAGACCTTTCAAAGAATTCTATTGCTTCTTTCCCCTGCCCATGCATGGCATACCCTGCAAGCATTGCAGTCAATGCCACTTTATCAGGCTTGCTTATCTCTGCAAAGACCTTATGAGAAACACTCAATCTCCCGAACTTTGAATACAAGTTCAAAAGGGTAGTCGCAATTGTTATATTTTCATTAAGACCACAGGTGAAGATTACACCATGCACGGCCTCTACCAATCTTCCCAAAGGTAAAATTTCACAAGCTTGGAGCAAGCTCACCAATGTGGCTTCATCGGGAAAAAGTCCATTCACCCTCATCATATTAAAATATTTAACAGCTTCATCAGGGATTCCATTTTGTGTCCAAACAGCCACCATTGAATTCCACGACACCATATTCTGCTCCGGCATTGCCCAAAACAGCTTGAAAGCAGAGTCAACGCAGCCAAACTTCCCATACATGTTAATAAGAGCATTAACAACCTTCACCTCCAATTCCATACCCAATTTCACTGCACAACAATGAAGATACCAGCCCTCATCCCGGGCTTTAGCAGAAGCACAAGCCGATATAACAGATATGATTGTAAGCTCATTCAATTCCAACGTCATTTCAGACATCATTGTAGAAAACACACTGAGGCAATTACCAAGGTCTCCTCTTTTAGAAAACCCAGAAACCAAAGAATTCCAAGAGATAGAATCCTTGTGGGCCATTTCATCAAACAGCTTCTGTGCATCTAGGGTGGACCCCATGTTCAGATAATATGAAACTAATTGATCACCGATAAACCCATCTCTGTAATCCAGAGACTTGATCACTCGAGCATGAATGACCCTGCAACAGTAGACAGAAGATGAAGATTTCAGAGTAAGGAGTAGAGAGGAAAGAAGAGGGTCACAACGATACGATGAAATGGAATGGGAACGATGAGAGGTTTCAAATAGAAGGGAACAACAACATTCAGGAAAATGAGGGAACAAAAGTTGGAACGTTTTAGGTTTTAGTGGATGTAACTGGGGACCCATGATTTTTGCATGGAACAACCTAAACATGTTAGTCTCATGCAAATCTTTACGTGTCGTAAAAAAATTTATATGTTTCTCAGTACAAAGCAAATTTTCAGAAATTTCTAACTAAGATTGAGAACTAATTTTTATGGCAAGAATAATGAAAAAAAAAATTGCGTATTACCGTATTTGAATACTCTTGCATACGTGGTATTTGGTATTTTAGTATTTTGCAATACAGTCCACGTCGTATTCTTGAATTGCAATCTGACCATCCTTTTTGTGGGGACTTTTCTTTATAGTTTTTAATTTCATTGGTGGGTGCCTTTTGATTGCAATGGAAGGACAAAAAATAAAATACCTTACCCCAGTGGGTGTCCTTCTATTCATATATTTACCTAAAGCCACAACACCACTTTTAATATGCTTCTTTTTCTTCCCATAAATTAAATTTCATTCACAAAATCTCTTCTTCAATTTATAATAATTTTAACAAAAGAAATTTTCTTCACATTTTTAATCTCAAAATTAAACATCTCATTAATTCACACGACTAGACCAAGACAATAATTAAAAATGTAGTTTTGGAAGGACTAAATTATCCAAATTTGAAATATATAGAATTAAAATGATTTTTTTAAAGTTAAAATAATGTCCTTGAATATGATTATTATCAAATGATTAAAGGACATCGAAGAATTAGTAAAAATAATGTACAAGTAAGTCATAACACATAAGAATAAATGTTAAATGACATGAATTTATTGTTTAAAAGAATGAAAATTTTAATTTAATTTTTAAACATGTAAAAAATAATTTGGCTTTTAATATTATAGTTTCATATAGAAATAGTATTTTAAATTTATTATTCAAAATGCATTTTAATGATAAAATAATTTCATAATATTATTAATAAAAACTAAATTATACATCAGAACAATGAATGGTCATCAACCACCAAGGAACCATAGTCGTTGGATAATGATATTCCTCGTGATGATCACATGAATGAATGGACATGATTCATCCTTTACGGGGTGAGTTGTAAATGTGATCTGCTGAGACAGGATAGTTGCAACTGCAAATTGAACCCAACTTGCTCACCACACACATCTAAATAAATATTCTTCACTTTTAAGACAATAATTTATATTTCCCTATACTATTTTTTAATTATTAAATTATATAATGTATTTATCTCACATATTTAGTTAAAATACATAATCATATACTAATTATAATTGAATTTAAATAATATTATATATATCATTATTTTTAATCATACCTGTAATATATACGATCATGTATTTTATTATTTATCCAATATTTTTCACATTTATAAATATAAAATAATATATATATATATATAAATAAAAGATAAAAAAATTATATTATCATTAAATTAAATATAAAAAAATTATAAATGAATTTCTTTTTCATAATTATATTATATACAATTTACTATAAATTATTTCAAATTTAATTCTTTTCAATTAAACTCTATTTTCATATTTCATTATAACAAGAACGTATACATTATTTATAATAAAAGTAAAATTAATAAAATTTATTTTAAATTATAAATAATTAAAAAGTAAATAAAATCTATAAATATTAATATTTCAATTTGAGTATTAATTAAATTAGTTCTATTATTTATTAATCCTTATTCTTTTAAAGAGTCAAACATTTTTTTACGTCTCTTCTTAATAATTCTTTTCTATTTGAATATATGATATGGTTCGAGATATTATTTTTTTATATTTTTTACTTTTTTTTTCTATATTAATGACTGTCTAAATGGATTTACTTTAAGTTCTTGATTTCATTTAACTATGAGATTTTCATTGTGATAGTACAAAAGTATTCCAAATATTTATTTAAAGGTTTTTGGAAGTGTTATCTCATATCTAACAACTCTCTTATCTTTTGAGATTTAAATTTGTCAATTTCAAATTGGTGATGTTATTCTCTTTAGAGTTGTGAATGATCTAGCAAATCAAAGAAGGATTTAAAATCAAAACAAGTTTCAAAGAAGAAGTTCATGGTCAAACATTAAACAATAAAGAAAAATAAGAGTAATTTAAAAAACAAAAATGAAAAAAAAAGTATATTAACATGCTATCTTAGTTTCCTTAGCATTAGTAGACATTTAAGATTATTTTATTGAAATTTTAATAGGGTATTATTATGATTGTTTAAAGAATGAAAATAATTTTTTTTTTAATTTTATTTATGGAAATAAAAACTCAACTTTTTGTAACTTGTAATAATCAATCTCAAAATTTATTACCAGTATCCTTTCCTAAATTAAATATAGAAAAAAAGTTTATTTTTTATTTTACATCAGTGACCCTTTGTTTATAAGTAGAGAAATTATCAAAAAGAGCATCTAAATAAGAGTTAAATAAACAAATAATCCTAAACTTTCTTATAAATAAGATGTTTAGATTCATGAACTTGCACAACCTCTTTAATAATAAAGTGATTATATGAATTTATATATTTTCTCATTATACAATCATTTATAATCTCTTTAATAAATAAATAAATAAATAAATATATGAGTTTATGTATTTTTTCATCATCCAATTACCTATAATCTCTTACAAACTATTAAAATATTTTAAAGACTTTCCAAGCATTATAAAAATATTACGAATTCTAATATATTATTCAAATTTTTTAAGTTTTTTTCTTATAAATATTTTCTTATAATTATTCTTTATTTCTTCTATATCCTTTCTTTGTTATATTTTTTTTAAAGATTTTCTCTCCTCTTAAGTTTTCATTTTTTCTTAAATTATTTTTTCTATATTCATGATCACATGAAATAAGAAACAAATATTTTTTAAAAAATTATAAAAATATATAAAATAATTGAACAAACCACTAAAACAATTTAAAACATTTCCAACTAATATTTTTATAAGTATTTTATATAGTATTCAATTTAAAACCCCAATTAATCAACATTTATACTTTTAAGTAATAATTTAAATTGTAGACACTATCAAATAGATATTTTTTAATATTTTACTAAGAAGTGAAATTGATCTATTTATAATTTAAAAACAAATTGAAAATTTTGTTATTCTACTAAAGATTGGACCTCTCTTCTTTTTTTGAAGTAACCATCTATCCTTTTAGAACTGGTTATAAAAGGTTTAATATATTTCTTACATTTTAATTCTATTTCATAAATGTTCTTGAGTTCATTATATTATTTTATGGGTCATAAATCATTTATATGATATTCACATTGTTATATTTCTATATCATATATTTGCATATTTCTAAAATGATTTTTAAAACTTAACTGAAATTATTTAATAGCATTTGAAAGTGTCTTAACATGACATAGTTTTACGTTATTGATTAACCGAATCACATATAATCTCTTTATGAAGAATGTAAATACCTTGTATCTCACCATAAATCAGGTTTGAAATATTCTTCAGGACAAGCAAATCGGAATATCCCTTCATGTAGATACAAGCCATTAGCCAATCCGCTACCCTCCTTATCTGCAATAAATGAGAAAAGAAAACCAAGATTAGTTTTTATTAAATAAATAAATATTCCTTTGCCAAAAATAAAAAATAAAAATAAAATATTCTCTGTCATACGTCACATACCTTTATGCAGCAAACACCTGCCTATACTCTATTGGGTCACAAAAGGCACCAGTCACTTTCATAAAGGAGAAAACCGCGATATTTCGCACCCAAACTCGTTATATCACAACCCAATATATCGTCACATGTCAAATCACATGGACCCCACCCCACTTTCAATTATCGCTGTTACCGAAAATTCCATTTTCAAAGTGCTCCCAAATTACCACAATACCCTCACGAACACCACCGAATTACTCCACCACGCCGTGTCCCATTTCTGAGAAAAATCATCGCCCACCAATTAATCTAACAAGAAAAATTCAACGCCTTCCACAAATTAGCTTCGAATCAAAATAAGTGTACAAACTCAGAATTGATTGCAAGTGAAAATAAAACTAATTCCAAATTGATGAATCTTTGATTATGAAAAAATTAACTTATAAACCAAACTTTGAACCGACATCAATAATGTAAAATCATTATCCTTCAATCGGAATCACACAAATAATCAGATCCACGTGGCAAGAATGGAAACAATTATGGTAAGTAAATCACAATAATTTATCATTCCAAGATCAAATCGGGAAGAAAACAAGCGTAAAAATAAGAGGAAAATAAAAAATGAAACGATCTGAGTTTGATCGAACACCAGAGAAATTCAGATAAATTCTTCTTCATCTTTTCGGCAACAATCTCTCTCTCTAAACCTCACACACGCTCTCTCTTAAACCTGTCATCTGCTACTTTTTTTTTTTTGCTTCTCTATATATATAATCTGAAAAAAAAAAAAAAAGCGAAAACCCGTGACCCGAACCCGATCGGGCGGAACCGGGTCAACGACGAGATTCCGTTTCGGGTTTCTCTTCCTTTTTTTGTTTTTTTCTTCAGACTTTGACGATCTTCGCGGCTCTGACCACCGGATTCTCCCTGGCGATGGCTTCTCTTCCGGCGGCTTTATAGTCGTAGCTGCAGTCGTGGCGATCGGAGTACCGATGCTCGGCGCAGAAGAGTTCGCCACACCGGCACCGGAATCCGGTGAGTCCGACCTTCCGCCGACAACCGGAGCAGCGGTTGACGACGCGCTTGGCCTCGGACGGCATGTTTTGCTCAGAGGAGGGAGGATCCGCGGCCGAGGAAGCCTCTTCGGGGAAGGATCTCTTCTGAGGACGCGCGGAGAGAGCGGATCTGGCCGAGGGCGAGGAGATTCCGGCAGCGGATGTTGTAGCGGTAGAGGCGGTGGATGTGGTGGAGGCGGTGAAGGCGGTGAAACACTTCTGGCACATGTTGTTGGTTGCAGGGTTCCCGGTGACGCCGCAGTTGTTAACGCAGAGAGTAATCGTTTCGGGAACCTTGAACTCGGTTTCTTCGTTCTCGGTTTTCTGAGCCATGGAGGAAGAAAAAAAGAAAACGGGTTTGGGTTTTGCGTTTGAAGAAAGAGATAAAGAGAGAGAAGAAAGAAAAGAGAGAGATAGAGAGAGAAGAGAAATTGGTTGTGATTGTGTTTGGGTTGCGAAGAGGGGCGAGAGAGAGGAGAGGGGGATTTGAAGGTGTTGCGATGCGTTGTGAGGTCGGTAATGGCAATGGAATATGGGCCTCATAGAGACGCGTATCAAACATTTCTTTCTTTTCTTTTTCTTTCTTTCTTTCTCTTTCCTTCAAATTACCATTTTGTCCATCTCCCTTCTCTTCTCGCATTTTCCCTCTGCCCCCTTTCTTCTCTCACAGGTTTCTGACGTGTTCCTGTCACTGCATGATCCAAATCATATGTCTCTGTCTTTTTCCTTTTTTTTCTTCAATTTATTATTATTATTATGGTTGGTGTTGCCCCTAATACTATTTGATTCATTTTGTTAGGTTGGGTGGGTTGGAATTACACCTTTTCTTTTTATTGCCTCACTCTTCTTTGAAAGTACCTAGTAAATTCTAAGCTTCCTCTTCTATACCAATCCAATAAATTATTATCTTATTCAAACTCTTTTTTTGGTGTCACCATTATGATAACACTATTTACATTTACTTCTTTATTCTTCTTATTTATCAAGTGAAACATTTTATACGAGTTTCAATATGTTAATCACTCCTTCTTATATTTTATATATATATATACTTTAAGGATTAAGTTGAGCAATGTTCGTGATTTTAATTTAATGTGTTATTTGGGAAATGAAATTATTGGACAAGATAAAAGTATAACTATTTGAATCGTGTAATAAACATAAAAGCAAGCAGCTAAAAATATACCACATGAGAAAAGTGAAACTACTTGAATCATTTGAAAAGAAAAAGTAAGCTTCTAAATTTGTCCTTAAAAGTTACCCACTCCTCCATCATGTGGTATTTTAAAAATTCTTTAATAAGTTACTTTTCCTAACATTTAAAACAAGACCGATCAAATAATATTAAAATAAATTATTTGTAAGAATTAAATAGGTGAAGTATAAATTGAAGTTATTCTTTTCATAACCACTTAATTTTATAGTAGTTAATATGGTATGATATTTTTATATTTATTTTATATTTATAGTTAAGAAGATTGATAAATGATTTTGTAATTTTGTATATTTGGAGGTGTTGAAAAGAAGAATAAAATTATTATAAAATAATTTATTGTATATAATTTTAAAAGTAAAAATGATTTCGAGTTAATTAAAAATTAGATAATTTGTCTAAAGGATTTGTGAATATTTGTTATTTTTGAACAATTTAAATATGGTTAATAGGAGAAAGTTTATAAAATATAATAAAAAATATATACATACATAATAAATTATCAAAAAATATATAATTAAATTTTGAAAAATATAAAAAAATAAACTTTTAAATAAATACGTAATATTTAGAAGATATAATTATTAAGATCTTTATAATTTTAAATGTTACGAGAGAGTTGAAAGAGTTGAAAGGTAAAATGAATTATATGTATATGATTTTAGAAAGAAATTTTAAAAAAATTTAATTATTTACGTGAAATTTTGTTTATCTTTACTATTATAGAAGAAGATGATACGATGGTATAAAAGAAATAAATAACAAAAATTCACATAATAAAATAATAAAATAAGAAAAAATATATAAAAAGATATAGTATCTTTATGAGATTAGTGATGAAATTATATTATATTTATTTTTATACAATCAATTTATAAAACAATGACAGTTTGAAAAAAACTTTTACTTAAATATCAATAATTTTAGAATAATAATTTTGTATTTTAAAAATTTTGAGAAAAGTAGTAATTTAACCCATTATTAAATCTCTAAATCTAAAACTAATAACATATAAAAAGTTATATAAAAAGTTATTATGATATTTAATTTATTTTTAAAATTCATTTAAAATAAAAAAATTATACTTTATTTATATATTATAATTAAGTTTTAAGATAGAAATATGATACAGTATAATTTTTGTCAGTAATATAAAAGATTACACTTAAATTTCGTTTTTTTATTGGTATAATATTTTTGTGTAAAATTGATCATAAATATAATTATTATTGAATAAATTTATAGTAAAAAATAATTTTAGTTTAATTCTCATCTAGTTATAAATTAAAAAAAAAAACTTATTATTTATTCATGTATAAATTTTAAAATTTTTCATATTTTTTTAAAATAAATCATTGCAAAATAACCAATTTTAATTAAAAAATATATTACTTACATTTTATAATAATTTGAATATATTTTATATTTTTTATAAATATGTTTTGATTATTTAAATATAATTTTTATATATTTTTTTATAAATATTGGCTTTATTCTTTTATAAATTATTTATATTTTTTTAATAAATTTTAATATGTGAAAAATGGTGAATTATTAGATATTAATTTTGTTGATATATGTTTTTTCTTGCAATGCCATCTAACTTCTATTTTAAAAAAATTTAATAATCAAATAATTATAATATATTTTTATTAATAAAAATAAAAAACAATAATGATCAATATTAAAATAGAATGATCTACTGTTTAAAAAAAAATTGAAAGAATATATTATATAAGATAGCACCAATACAATTAATTATATAAAAATATTTTCAAAATATTCAAGCCACAATAAAAACCAAATATATAATAAGTATTAAAGATGTATTATATATCAAAATACTATAATGACACATTTCACTACACATTATAGATTATAATCTTGCACCTTATAAAAATTAAATATATTGTATATGCATTAAGTTTAGTGATTATCGACAAAGACTTATAAATAAAAGCATTTAGAGATGAACTCATTGTGAAAAACATATTCCACAAATATTATATTCTATGACACCCAATCATAAGTAATGTATGTTATCACTACTTTAATTCTTTAGTTATTAATAGAAAAATCTATTAAATTTATAATTATATCATATACAATTATTAATAGGAAAATCTAAAATAATAAAAATTAAAAAGTTATTCTTAATCTTTATTATTTATTTATTTTAATATAATTCAACATTCAAATCCATTTTAGTTTCAGAAATTCATAAAAAAAATTTGATAAGATGTAGATGATGATGATAAGGTGATGAGTTCACATGCAAGTGATCATGTACAAACACTGTTCCCAAACAACAGGTTCTGTGATGGTTGCCAATCAAATTGCTTTATTTGCTGTTAATATAATAAGTAAAAAAAATATCAATTTTTAAAATTTATTTTCATTTACACATTATTTTTACAGTATTACCTTTATTTTAATAACATCTAGATAACTGTTTATTAAATCCTGTTAATTTATTATTCGTAAGTCATTTTGAAATTAAATTAATTAATTGAATATATATTTTATTAATTTTTTGTGCCAAATTACCAAGAAAAATGTTTGCTTTTTAGAGCCACATATAATATCACTGAGTTGATAATGACATAGATGAATATTTTTAAATAATATTGTACGAAAACAGTGTTAAACTTTAATAATTCACCAATTTGATACTTTTTCTCTATGTTGTTTATATAGTTATGAAGACAAAAAAAGTTATGGCCAGCCATGATGCTGTGTAAAATTGTACTAAAAGCTTTTATATGGAGTGTGAATTTATAAAAAATTGTAAAGGAAAGTTATTAAGATTTTAAATTTTAAAAATGGGACAAAGTGAACTCAATATAACTTTAAATAATTTTTTAATTATATGATTAATATAAAATATTTATCTGGTACTAGTTCTGATAAAAAAATATTGGGTTATCACATTTTGTCTACCATATTCAAACATTAAATTAAATTTTGATTTAAAGTATAGGATATAGTAGTGATTAAAAATGAATTAATTGTTTAAGATTTGTTGTAGCATATATTGAATTATTAATGAGTATGGTTTTGATAGTGATTAATAGATAAAATGTGTAATTGAAAAAAGAAAGTGGGAATGGTTAAAAGGAGTATTGACGAGGAAAGGGCAAAACGGGAAAAGAGGAGGAATTTATTTAACGGAGGATGAGCCGCCCTATCTGACCAACTCTCTCTCACATTTTTGAGACGTCAAGTTTTGTCCACCCCGTCGCCGACACGTGTGCTCGCTCGACACAGATGTGGCAGCATGCTTTACGTTTGCACGGCCCCCCTCTTTCCACTATCTGAATCAAGTTTTTTTTTTTTTTCTTTTTTTTTTTAAATTCAAATTAAAACCCTAAATAAATAAAAGATCCCAGGTCCCATGATGCTGCTGTGGGGTTTATATTACCAAACTACGATCACATTCTCACATTTTCTTTTATTTTTTAGTTTTTTTACTATTTTTTTGTTCTAGTGAGATAAGTGAATTATGATAAAAACATAATATTAGAACATACTCTCCGGAAAAAACCTAATGTAGTTTTATTTAAATTATTTAAACTTTTGTTTTCATAAAGTAATAATATTTTAGGATAATATAAAATTCAGAAATCAAGTTTTTCTGCGAGTTTGATAGTTAAACTTGAGTACTTCAAGTCAACTCGTTCTCACTTTTTTTTCTGTAGAGTTCTCATAAGAAAATGCATATTGAATATGAAAAAGGCATTTCTTAAGATTCTCCAATATGATGAGAAAAATTATATATACATACATGCTTTGAGTAACATAAAAATAAAATTTGGAACATTGAAAAAAATACATGTTTCAAGCTATTTTTAGTGTTAGATTTATACTGAAAATTTTGTATCACTAAAAATAAGATTAATTATGTGAATATAAATTTTATTTTATAAATTAATTTTTGTAAAACTGAATTAGATTTAAAATTTATTTTTAATATAATATTAAAATTTATTAGATAATTTTTTATTAGATTATTATTAAATATTTAATTTTACGTATGAATTGAAAAAATTTTAATATAAAAATATATATTTAATTTTATGTTTAAATTAAGAAAACTTCAATATAAAAATAATAAAAGTATTATATCAAGATAAAACTAATTTTAAAAAAATCTAATATAAAATATATTAAATGAATAAAAATTTTATTTTATAAACTTTTTTATTTATCTCATTATTATGGTTATAAAATTATTAAGAAATATAATAAGAGAATATTTTAATGATTTTGATTTTTTTTCTATATTTTTAGTTGCTATTATAAAGATAAAAGATACTGTAAAGATAATTTTTCATCAATTTGTATAAATTATTAGAGTAATATATATCTTTCTTATTATCTCCGAACAAGAAACAATGTAATAACAAAATCAACAAAATCTAGATGGCAAGATTTGTTTACAATCTTTATTAGTTTTTGGTTTAGTCTTAAATATTCAACTTTTTGGTATATATATAGTATTGAGTTGAAATTATTTAAATATACCATACAGAAATTAAGTCCAATTGCTAAATTAAGAAAAAATTATGTAATTTGTTCTTGTGTTAAAGTATTTATTGATTTCGTTTTCATCATGATATTTTAAAGTAGTTGAAACTCTTGATTTTATTAATTTTAACATTAGTAAAACTAACAAAACTAAGAAAAATAGTAAAAAGAATTCAAAAATATTATAAATAATATATTGATATATGCTGTCTTAATATTAACTCATGTAATAAAAAAATGTTTTATCTTTTTTTTTTTTTATAAATGATTACTTATAATATATCTATTTTTATTTACTTCTTAATAAATATGAAAGCTTAATAAATATTAAGCTTTCAAGATTAATAATTTTTTTTATATTTGTTTAAGAAGATGATTAACAATTCAAGATTTAGAAATTTACTAAGAAGAAAAGTTTTATCTTTTAGTGTACCAAGATTCGTACCTTATTGAAAAAAAGAAGATATTTGGGAGTCACTTTTCAATTAATTGTTCAAGGTGGACAAGTTTACCTATCAAGAAGAGAATAAGATTGTGAATAAAGTGTTAAAGTTACGCAAGAATGACTAATTCCTAACAAGTTAAGTGAAGTAAGAAGATTTCATGGCTAATTGATTTTTATAGAAGGATTAGTGAAATATTTAATAACAAAACCTCATTTTTTAACAAGATTGTGAAGAAAAATATTGAATTTATATATATATAAAGAGAAAGAGCATGTTTTTCAAACCTTAAAAGATCTTTCAAGTAATGCTTTTATCATATCACTTCCAATTTTTTCAAAATTTCTTTCAAAATAAAGTGTGAATTTTTTAGGATTGTGTTTGATAAAATAAAGGTATGAGTTCAAAATGGATGGTTAACTTTTAAATATTTTTACAAATGGATAAATTATTTTCAGGTAATAAGCTTATATATTAGTAATAATGTAAAAGAGACACCCTATTACTCACATGAAATTTTTTGAAAAAATCATTTGAATTATTTCAAATACGATAGAATTTATTATATTATTAGAACTTTATTAACAAATATGATAATATTATTTTATTCTTAAAGATTAGTTATTCATAGTGATCAAAGTCTATTAAGTATTTGAAAAATCAATCAAAGATTAAGAAAAATAAGTGAAATTTAGTGAGTATTTTTCTTATATGATCAAACATAAATATAAATAAGAAAATATAATTGTAGATGCACTTGTTATAAGACATACCTTACTTTCTACGCTTGAAACAAAACTTTTTAGGTTTTGGTAAGATAAAAAAATTATATAAAAATGATGATAATTTTTTTTTTAAATAATACACAAAGGATCTCGTAAAGGCTATTTTATGATAAAATTCTTTTAAAATATAAAAATCTTTGTATTTCACAAAGATACTCCAGAAAATTATTTATAAAAGATGTACATGAAAAAAGTTTTAATAAATATTTTGGAGTTTTCAAGAATTTTTTAATATTATTCATGATCATTTCTTTTGTTCTTATATTAAGAAAATGTACAAACACTTGTATGAAAAATGTATTGTATTTAAGAAGGTCAATCTAAACTGCTTTATACCTAAATAATGGGTTTAAAATATAAGATCTATCAAAATTTGAATAATATTTTAAATTTAACCATGGAAAACTTTATCTCTTTTCCCTAGATGGTCTTAGAAATATTTACGATGATGTTTCAACCAATTGAATCATAAAAATAATATAAAAACACAAGAAGTTGAAAATTGATCAAAACCCATATTTGAATTGATGATTTAATTAATAAAATAAATCACAGAAATCCAAGATTAGATGTTAATATTTGATCAAGTATAAAGAAAATACAAAAAAGAAACCAAGAATAACATGAATGAGTATAAAACTCATTTGTTGCACCATTATCCAACACAACTTCATTTTAGTAAATAAAATTAAAAGTACATCATTTGTTAATTCTTTATATATTTCCCATATATCCAACACAAAAATTCTTCATTTTAGTAAATAATCTTAGATGTATATCATTTGTTAAATAATATGCATGCATTAAAGTGGTAAATAATAGACGTATTTAAATTTTAAATTCATAGAATCTCAAACCAAATTATTAACAAAAGATACTTAAGGTAAAACAGGAAATAAAAGATTATTTTAAAATTGAATATTTGTCATTGATTAAGATATGATTGTCAGATATTAAATAAAAAATAACTCAGTCTTAAATGAGATTGAGGTATTTGAAAAAATAAAAAATACAATATTTTGATAAATATGAAATATAATAAATAGAAGATAAACCGTCTTCTTTATAAAAATATCAATTATTAGAAAAATTAATAATTTTTTATAAATAGTTGATATTTTGATAAATATTTCAAAATCACAACGCCTCTATGAGGCCCATATTCCGTAACCGACCCAACCCAAACACAATCACAACCCATTCTCTTCTCTCTCTCTTTCTTTTTTTGGTTCTCCCTCTCTCCAAACGCAAAACCCAAACCCGTTCTCTTTTTTCTTCCTCCATGGCTCAGAAAATCGAGAACGAACGAAGACGGGAACGCGCGGTTTTTCCATGACTGTGCGAACAGTTTCCGTCACTTTCCCGATTAAGTCACCATACACTCTCTTCTTTCTCCCCTTCGCATTCTCTGATTCTTCTCTGTTCTGATTCTCTCGGTCATAGAGGGCTTTCAACCTAGAATTCCTGGGCAAAACATTTTCTTTTCCATAGAGTTTCAAACCGCGCAGATAAAGCATCCGATTCACCACCGGACGAAGAAGAAGAGCAGCTACTAGATAATCTGCAGACGCGGAAGCCTCAGCCGAACAAAGGCAGTCGATACGACAGGAGAATCAACCAAATCCATATCATAGGAAAGCGGAAAAAGAAAAGCTCTATCCTCCGCAGACTGGACACGCTCAACATCAGAGCATATAACGAAGGATAGCATTCGCCACACCAACCCTCGGTCCAGCCTCATTTTCTTGGACGCAGATTTTGACACGTTCTAGAGCGAGTTAGGGTTTCGATAGCCTTGGGATTTCCTCTGAGAAAGGGAGGGAGGGAGAGTTTCGTTAGGGTTTTTCTTTGCCGTTTTATTTTTCCGTGATTGGAGATGGGGAGCGACGATCGAGACTGTAATCGGCTGATCAAGGCGAATTTCACCGCCGACGGAGCGGCGAAGTTGAAGGAGAGTGTGATGGAGAAACTTAAAGAATTCATGGGAGATTATTCCGATGACACTCTTGTGGTACGAATGAAAATTGTCATTTGTTGTTGAATTCTTTCTGAGAGAGAAGACTCGCGCTTATTGCAGCTTTGCAAGATTGTGATTATGATGACTGATTAATTGGCTCCTAGTGATTTTCTTATGAAAAACCGATCTTAATTTTCTTTTAAAGTTTGTGTAGTATTGTTGTCTGTGAATGCTGTTTGGTATGAGTTGAATGAGGGAAATGGTTGCGTTGGAAAATCTGTATAAATTGTGATTTGAATGGTTAGGGTTTTTTCTGCACGTTATGAGTGTGTGTTTTTAGGAGTATAGATAAATGTTAAGTGAAGATCTTATGATAAGTGCATGAATATTGTAAAAATAAAGTAAAGGCCACTCGTGGCATTATTGTTGAAGGCGTATGTACTGTTTTTGAAAATGTGATGCAGGTTGTAGTGCATGCTAATTGGTTTTGATATGTCACTTCATGAATGTTCTGGTTGATATTATGATTTGGTGAAACCGTGGTATTGTGATCGTGTTGCGGTTTTGTTGTAATTCTTCTTATTGCAGGCAACTGCATCTGCCAATGCGGCAGCAGTTGTGGTCGCAGTGAGTCCAGAAACCTTGATCTTGAGGTCATATAATCAAGGACATGAACCCTTTTGAAACCATGTGTGAAATCTTGATGCCGATACACTGTGGATTATGCTCAAACTTGTGTTTTTGTTTAACATGGTTCCCACTTTCCAATGCATGTTCCACTCTTATTGTTCTCTCAATGGATTGGTGTTGAACATGCTCCTACATATGTTTGGCTGGAGCATGTGAATGTGCTCGTGGAATGAGCTTCTTGTACCTGTGCTATAGGAACATTGAACACACATAATTTACTTAGATGAGGTCAGGTTGGCACAACGGTGAGTTTGCCTTGTGAACTGTGTAGGTCATGTGTTCATATCCTGGAAATCGACTATGGTAAGGCTGGTAACCCTCCCCTGACCTCATATCGTGAGTCTTGTGCTAGACTGCGCCCTATATTAATTGGAATAAAAAGATTGTGTGAATAAATAAAAACTGTTCTTAGGTGGTTTGGACATGTGAGGAAGAGACTGGTAAGAACTTTGGGAGAACCACACCACAAAAACTAGCTGCTGTAGTTGGGGAGCTCAAGGCCTTATAAGCCACACTATAAAATGCTATTCCTCCAACGTGCAACCCAATTATCATACCTTGCAAATGAATCATCGCGTGGCTGCAGCCCTGGTGCCTGTGTGGGCTGGCTGTGCACTGGCCCTTTGACTAGATTGGGGAAACATTTTAATGCAGGTGTTGCCACCCTTGCTTCTCATTTGCAGTTGAGACGTGGTGGAAGGCTTTGATACCATTTAGTTAGAACTTTGGGAAAACCACACTGTAAAAACTAGCTATTGTACTTGGGAGATCCCAAGGCATTATAAGTTTCACACCAAATCCCATACTTCCAATGTGGGAGTAATCTTAAGTCCTGTGACATTGCAATTGGATCCTAACAGAGAGAAACAGGACCATCCAATGAGAAAAGCATATCAAATGGAAGATAATCTGATTAACATAGAATATAGAGGAAGATCATACCCTAAAATAGGAGAGACCATTAAAGAAAAGTTACCTAAATAGATTTATTGGAAAATAGTTGTTATAGTCCAATCCCATGGTGTTGTTTGATTCACTTGGCCAGCTCCTTCTAGTGAGACAATTCTTGTGCAATGCTTGTGATTCATTTATATTGCATATCGATTATTTTGTCTTCAGAGTTTCATTATTTTATATAAGCCATTATTGTTGTTGTATGTTTTAATATTGCAGAGAAAATTGTATTTCTATTGTTACTTTTCTTTTTAATAATTATTATGCTGCAGTGGAATGAACCATTGAGTATAGACAATTGCAATGAGATATTAAAAATTTCCTATGACGAATTTGACTTTATTGAGTAAACTAACTTTATGTTGTGTAACAACAGGATTATGTTATTGTGTTATTGAGGAATGGTAGGCGCAAAGAACAAGCTAGGAATGATTTAAATGTTTTTCTGGGAGAGAACAGTGATTCATTTGTATCCTGGTAATTTTATTCCTTTAATAGATAAATTTAAGGATTTAATTCCAGCAATATAGTTTTGGCACCCATCGTTATGTACTAAAATGTATGCATATCTTGTTAATAGGCTCTGGGATCATCTGGATTTGCATTTAGATTTGTATGTACAACCTGAAGCATTGCTGGATGAAGCTCCTAAAAAAAAGATTATATCAGAGGTTCAAGCTGGGGGCAATGATTCTCAGCATTTAAATTCACAATCAGAAAGAGGAAAGTCTAATAAGTTATCTAGAAGTCGCCATAACAAAGATTGGAATGGATTGATGAAGGGAGAAGCTGAACCATCTCCCATTCAAAGTTCTGTGGTTGACAATGCTCAATTGGAGGAAAAAGGTCAACCTGAAGCCAATTATGGTTCAAGGTCCCTATCTCCTAAGCCTCCAGTTTGGAGGAAAAGGGCTCGTGCTGATGAACAACAGAGGGCAAAGGTTTGAACTGCTACAAATATTTGCTTAATTTAGTCTCTACACAGACATTTTATTTCAATGGATTGTGGTAGTAATCATAATCTAATAGAAGTGAATTAGTTTATGTAGTTGAGAGGTGGTAGTAATCATAATCTAATAGAAGTGAATTAGTTTATATAGTTGAGAGGTGGTAGTAGTTGATTTAATTATTTTCTTTTTCACTTAATGTCAATGTTGTATTCTTGTATTTTAGAAAGATGGTTATGTCGATCACATGCCAGAGAGAAATGCATTAGTTGCATTAATTTGAGTTTCAATATATTATTGGTACCTGCTTGGATGGATTGTATGTGTCTATTTCATCACCTAGTGACTTAGATAAACCAATGCCATCCTTTTGCAGATAAAATCACAAATCAGTTGTGCATTCCTTAGCTTGTTATTTTTTTGTATTTTTCAATATAATAATAAAATACTTCTTGATTCTTTGCTTTCAAACATCTAACTGATTAGCATCTACAGAGGGAATCTGCCTCACAAGTAAATATTGCTGCTCCACGGCGGCTGCTTCAATTTGCAGTGCGAGATGCAGTAGCTACTTCAAGGACAGCCAATTCAGGCATGTTGGAGCCCTCCCTAAAACGTCTTCGATCTGTAGTTTCTACATCCACTGGTGATTCATCTTTGGTTGAACGTCCACAGAGGATGCAGCTTGCTTCCAGGGTGTCAAATCCAATGGCTACAGTGATTAAGGCTGTGGCAGAAGCTGCAGAAGATGTTATAAAATCCAAGTCCTCTGGAAGTGTATTTGATAGACTTGGTCGTGGTATGGATACATCAGATGATAACAGGCAACTTGAAGATAGTTACCAACATCAGGAGCAAAATCATTTACTCTGTTCTCAAGGAACTGACTACAATGGGCAGTATGCTGCAGATATGACTATGATGGAACACGAAACTGGTTATCCTTCTGATTCTAATTCGTCAGATAACAAAGGGTATGATGGTATTAATGCCATGGATCGCAGAGTGTCTGGAGCTTCCCAGATTAGCCCCTCTGTTGGAAACAGGGGCAATGATTCACTGATGATGCAGTATAGTTTAGCAAAATCTGTTGATGATACTTTGCGCGTAAAACGGAATCAAGAACGGGAGCAACTTGATACTTCACCCAACACATCTCATAAGATTGTTAATATATTTTCTCTTAATGTAAATACATGGAAGCCACCAAAACATCAGGAACCGAGAGAGGTTGAAGGATTAGATGGCAATAAAACTTTTTACAATGAAAGAGGAGGTCCCAGATCTAGTCTGCGGCTGGTGAAGGAGAATGCCAACACACTAAAAGTTAGTAATGGGAATGTGAGTTATTTACCATATTGCTTACATTCCGAGATACTGATTTCTGTTAAAATTTAGGGCGATGAACATAATACCTCCTAATATTTTATCATTTAATTCCTTTCATATTTGGTCTTTCATCATTTCAGTTAAGTTAAATATATCTTTTGGGGGGGGGGGTGGTGTTCAAAACCAAACTTAAAGGGATAAAAAGAATGTATTGAACTTAAAATTAATAAATATAACATGCTTGAGTATTTAGCTGCAGATCAATTTCACTGATATCATGTCATTTAACAGGCAAACCCTGCTCTTGATGCTCAGAAAGAGTCTACCAAGGCACACTTAACTGCTTCTGGTGAGTTTTTAATATTCTTGTTTCTGAGACATGTGAAAAATTGTATTTTTGGGGTTGAAATTATTTTATTATGCTGAATGGTCTGTTATTAAAGTACACATTTTGCAGTGTATTCTTTTTTTATTTTTTGAATATACCATTTGAAGGCTTAAGGGATTTATCAGTGAATGCAACTTTGTGTATTCTCAGGTTCTAATACTTCTGGTCGTCCTTTAGAAGATGTTGATTCCAGAACCATTTTTGTTAGCAATGTAAGAACTCTTACTCTGTTCTTGGTGTGGGAGGGAAGGCTTCGCGGATAGGTAGAGTTTGTTTAATTTCTGATGTTTGTTGTCACAGGTTCATTTTGCTGCCACCAAAGATGGCCTGTCTCGGCATTTTAATAGATTTGGGGAGGTTTTAAAAGTGATTATAGTTACTGATGCAGCAACAGGGCAGCCAAAAGGGTAGGACGTCACATGTCAAAATTTTTTTTTCATTCATTTTATGTATATTCAGTATATTTTTTAGAAAATTTACGATGGTTCACATTTATTTGAGCTTGAGCAGGTCAGCTTATGTTGAGTTCATGAGAAAAGATGCAGCTGATAATGCACTATCTCTGGATGGCACTTCTTTCATGACACGGATTCTCAAGGTATTTATCACAGCTTGGTAGTTTATATACACAATTTCTCCCTGAATATATTTTAATTTACTTCAGGCATTTTTCTCCTCCTTGTCCTCCATTTTTAAGATGAAAATTTCTAGTCACTTAAAATGTTTGTGGCACACCTCATTAGATAAGAACTTTCTGTTGGTTTCATTGGGATAATTATTGTCCTTTTGTAATATTACCTAACGAAATAAAGCAGATTATTTTTTTCTTACTTTTTACCTTGACTTATATTTTTAATAAAAATGGAATCCTTGGAATTATATCCATGGGAGTCGAACCTGGTTGACTCCTTGTTGAGTGTAGAATCTCATCTTTTTAACATCAGCAGTGCTTTATAAGAAGACAATGTAGCTGTCAGTTTTAGCTAAATAAAATTTTCAGAGGATAAAACAACATTACTGGCTTGACTAGAAGTATATGGCATGATAATGCATAAAATGAGCCCATCATTTTGTAGATTTTAAGCTAAATATAATAAGGTTAGTGAACTATTTTATTTGCGATTTTACTCTACTGTAGGTTGTTAAGAAAAGCGCAGCACATCAAGAATCAGCTCCAGCTATGGCATGGCCACGCATTTTTAGGGGTTCACCATTCCCTTCCGCTAGGTTTTCCAGACATCCGTTTCCAAGAGGTATTTCTGGTGCATTTAGACCTCGACCCCCGATTAAATTGGGTGCCAGGAGCTTGCAATGGAAGCGGGATGCTCAGGGATCTGACAGTAGTTCATCTATGAGTACCGGCAGTGTTGCTGCTCCTGCAGCCCATGCTGCTCGTGGTTTCACTTATGTCAGAACAGAATCTAAGCCCGAAAGCAGCTTGGGTACGACATAGTTTATTCTTAAGATGGTGTTAGACAGCGATTGCATCAGTGCTTTCTGTCTGATGGTATAAAAACTAGTAAAAAAAATGATGTAAGGAGACGCCTGCCCTAAGTTTTGAATTTTTTATATGTACATGGAAGGTGGATATTTTAATATCCTAGGTGTCTATGTAGGTAGTAGATGACTTCTCTAAAAAAAAAGGTTGTAGAAGACTTTTAACAATGTTTAATTTTTGTCTTGGGTTGAAGCTATATAGATGGGAAGGTCATTGATTTTATTGGAGGGAAGAGAGAAGTGTAATGGAAATATATATGGTGGGAATTATCCATAGATTGAAGGGTGGGCCCTGTGTGGTCTTGGTTACGGGATGTCTTGTTTCTCTGCATTATTTTTGTCTAAAGTGTTACCTTTGAAAAACAAATAATCAGGGAGGAGAGTTGAGTTCGATTAGACTGCGTAATTATCTCAACTGTTCAGAACTTCAGATCATTAAATATTTTATTCTTTCTGTAATTTTACACTTTTGTACTTCTGGCTCATGATACTGCTCTTGTTATTTTCTTTCTTGTCTCGTGCCGATTGGCCAAAGCACTTGAGTTGAGCATCCTCTGTGGAACCTTCATTTATGTTTTCAGGGAAATCCTTCAGTTCTATGCTCTCTACGTTGCATCACCACTTCATTATACAGTTGTCAGAGAATACTATTTTTTGTTGTAGTATTTAAGCACATGCTTTCTTTTTATTATTCACCTCAATAATGTATGATCATAATAAATGATTCTGATAATTTTTTTTAATCAATATGGTAGGTGACATATAGTATTTGAGTTATAGAGTGAGAAAATATTTTGTTCACGAAAATATTTTTGGTGGAAACATTATTTTATTGATACATATTGTTCAAGCGGAAAAATAAAATTGAAGTGAGATTTTTTGTTTTTTTATTATAAAACCTTAAAAATAAAATGTTTTAATTTTCTGTAAGTGATTTTTCCTCCAATTTCTAATTTTAACAATATATAGATGTGTATATATATATATTTAATAAAATAATTTTATTTATGTTTTAAAAATATAATTATTATTTTATAAAATGGATTGATTTCTAAACATAATTTAGACATAGACCGGAATAAAAATTATTTGATTGAATTTTAGTTATAAATTTTTTAATTTTATTTCATTTATTTTTCATATTTTTGTGGACCATCCTATATTTATTGAAATAATTGTGGTGGTCAAATTATACTTTATTATCTGTTCATTACATTGATAATTTTGGTTATTTTGGATACCTTATCATGTGGTTTGTGAATTTTTTAATCAGAAAAAGGAAATATTGATTTCTAGAATCAGACTTTTAAATTTTTTATTTTTTCACTTGCTTTCAATGAATATATTTAGACATATTTTTTCATAAAATATTAAAAAAATATTTTAAATTTTTTTTGTAAAAATCTAAAGAAAATAACTTCTTTTTATAAATTAAAATTAACTTATATGTGAATTAAAAATAAATTAAAAAATATAAAAATATTTCACAAATAAATTAATCAATTTTAAATTATAAAAAAAATAATTTTAAAATTTCGTTCCATAATATACTCAAGGAAAATCTCAAGCTTCTCTCCTTATTTTATTTTACCAACCAAACATAACATGACTAGCCGCTTGGAACCTGTGCCATCTTTTTGGAGTTATTTAGTCAGATTTAGGTCCCCACTTGGATGACTAATAAGTCAAGGTCAACGGCCCACTTATTTAAAACAAATTAATTTGGATCGCCACCGCCATCTGTTTCACAACCACATTGTACAACGCGGAGCCCAACCACAACCCAACCTTTATTTTTATTTTATTTTCTTTAAAATACTTTTAGAATTTTCTAAACTATACCAAATTTTTTTCATTCTACAATTTTTTATTTATTTTAAAAATATTATATTTTCTCCTCTTTCACATTATACATGTTTTTTTTTTTTTTTAAATTTTAAAAACATTACATTTATACTCTTGATAAGGGAGACATTGTAATGGTGAAAACAAATTATTTTATATGTTTTTTTATGTTTAATCATTTTCTGCTACTCAAAATCAAATGTCAAAAATCATTTAGAATTTATGTGGATAATTTATTTATAAAAATTAGAAGAGAGAAAATAAAAGATGAAACAAACTACTTCTTAATTTAAAATTATTTAAGATTTCGTTTTAGTCTCAATTTATTTTTTCTCATTTTAGTTCCTAATCCAAACACTTATATGATATTAGTATATAACACATTCTTAAGGACCAAAATCAAAAGAAATAGCTTAATTTTAGGGTTTTAAGTGAAAATAAAAAAAAAAAGGTCCAAGAGTTTAATTGATTTATTTTATTAATTCATTGGATTAATCTAAAAATAAAATACTATTTTTGTAACTGAGTTAACCATTTACTCTATAAATTTTGAAAACAAAAGAATTGCAGAGTGAAATATAATTCAATCATTCAGAATTATACACATTCACAATTTACTAGATTATTATAATGGTTGGAATATAATCCAAAGAAACATATCCAAAAAGTTGAATTAAAAATCAACCAAAACATGTAATACACATACTACACATGATACAATAATTTTGGACTGAAAACCCTAGGATATATTTTCTATGAAAAAACGAAACCAAAAGAAATTAATAAGAAAAAAAAGACATGAATCTCAATTTCACATCCTTTTATTGTAGGTGGATCTAGGGTTTGATCATTTGTTCCTCATTATACTCTTATGAAGTAGCATGCACGTAGCTAAATCATGGCTTAAAATTGCAAATAGTATGCAACAAGGGAGAGGAGTGAGGCACCAAGGAATGGACCAAGAAGAGCAGCTGCACTGTCCGGCGTGGCGAGGCTGGCGGGGGCTTTGGGAGAGGCAAGGCTGGCAGGGGCTTCGGCCTTGTGATGGCTGCCGTGTGCCACGGCGGCGCTAATGGAAGCCACGGCCAAGATAACAGCACAAACAACCTTCTTCATCTCCATGACTAAGATAGTGAGTATAACACTGAATTGAACTTGTAGTAAAGAAAGAGAATTTTGTGAAATATAGATAAAATAGGTTTAGACTTTAGAGTGTTTTATAGAGGGAGGAAGGACCACTTTGTTGTCACATTTAGATAAATATGTTTGGTTATCATTTTGAATAGGAAAAAAAAGATGCAATTTTTGGTTAAGAAAAGAACAATTAAGTAAATAAAACCTTGTCTATAGTTGGAGTCTTGTGCTATGTTAATGATTTGTGGCATTTTTTTGGTAGTAATTTTGGTAGATGCATGCTTACTAAGTTTATGGAATCAGATTTTGGTTTGAAGCTCAAATGGGGACCAAATAAATGTGGTAGGTGTGTAGTGCCAATTGTGGATGTTGATGATGAGTGTTCATTCCATTTGAGTGAATGTTTTCTTGGATGATTGGTGTCAATAAAGTTCTTCATAATTAATTATTAATCTTCCTTAAAATTTGGTTAAAATTAAGATTTAATTTAGGAAAGAATATTAAGAAAGAATATTAAGAAAATTTTACGTTAACTAAAAATGAGACTGAATTATAATATATAATTAAAATATAAACTTTATTTTTTTTTACCAAAATTAGATACCGATAATCACTTGTTACATTATATCATAATATTTTAATAAAATTATTAGATTAGAATTTATTCAGCCGTTACATAATATATTGATTATTGAAACAAAGAATTTAAATTATAACAACTATTTCAAAAAAAATTCTCAAACAATAATATTATTATAAAAACACATTCATTAAAGATACAACCTTTTTTATTTGACAATGTAATCAATTACTGTACCAATCTTTTGTTTTATTTGTTTATGTTTTTTTTTTTCCTTATTTCATTTGTGGGCCTGGTTATACAAAGCCCATAGCATGTGTATCTTCGGGTGTCGGCCCAACTGCACTTTTTTGTTGCTAAGATTTTCACTAATTTTGCTAAGAAGACCACTTTTTGTGTCATATTTTGATGTTTAAAAGATATTTGCTTCATGAAGTGTGAAAAATAATAATTTATACCAAACTTTTTAGATTTTTAGTATCTTTTGGTCTATGCATGAAAAAATATAATTAAACCTATAAATTATTTTAGAAACAACGTAGATGGCACGACTAAAAATATTAGTTTTTATATGAAGCTATAATCTTTCTATCTATAGAAGATTGGAGATTAATTAAATATAGAGTTGAGTTATAGAAATGAAGGAGAGAGAATTTGATTGGAAGAGATAAGTTATAAAAATGAGGTAATTCTTCGATAAATTGACCACATACCACATTAAAATCATCTTTACTTTTCTTGACATATAAACCATAATTTGTATCATTTTAAGATCACAATTCTAACCAATCAAAATTGCTTTCTTCAACTTCTTCAATTCTGGCAATTGTCTTTGTCATACGTTTGAAAAACTCTCTTTCGTCTTTGTTTTCAAACCAATCATTCATTAATTAATAACTTAATTGTACTTTGCATTACCATACAACTTTCGTTAGGTGTGATAACGACATTTTTTCCAAAATCAAAAGATTGTAAATAAAACATTCTTAATTAACATTAGGTTAAAAAACTATTTGAGAGAATTTGTGGATGGATTTTATTTGTTTTATAGGTATATATCTATAATTTTCTGGTTTCGACATATTAAATTAAGAATCATCTTTGTTTAATTAATTTTTCATATTATGAATAAAAAATGGATGAGTTAATTTTTTTTTGTAAGTTACAAATTTTAGAATTTAACTTAACCTATTATATATTATTAAACGTTAAGTTTAAGCCGTTTGTTTGTTTTTTGTGTCACTTTCTTGTAGTTTGGTACAACCTACAACTACAAATAGCTGTGCCTGCCTGGAGCCAAACAAAAGGGACGAACCCAATGATAAAGACGGCGCAGCAAATTCAACACTTCATTTCAATCATCATCCATTCAACATCTCCAAATAACTTCTTCTTACATTTAAATCTTATATGGTTATAATAATTTTTTATTAATAATTCATCAAATCCATAAATATTGTTATAAGAAAAAAATACGTAACGTGTTTAATTAGAAACTAGAATCCGTAAAGATTTAATTTTCTTCCGCCATCATCAAGCAAAAGCATTCTCAGGTGGCCAAAAATGATTGTAATGAAACTTTACTTGCCAGTAATTAACATTAACTATGGTTCAGTGTTTATTAAGATGGTTAATCTGAGATGTAACCTAAGTGGAAACAAGAAGACATAATGAAGGAGAATCTGCGGTGGATGAATCAAAAACTGCGGTGGTGTTACTTGAACGACAAGTACTCCAACAAACCAGGTTGTTTAATAAAACACCAATAATTACGAAAATACAGCACACAAACGTAGAGACAAAATCATCACCAACCATTACTTCTTCCACATGTTCCACCTGTCCACGTTTTTCCTCGGTTCCAACGCCCCCTTCTTTTTTCATTTCAATACAAAATAATTGTTAATCTTTTTATTAACTAAGAATGAGAAACATCAAGTTGAAAATAAATATTTTTTTGTAATATAAAACAACAACAAATAATTTCAAATAAAAAATTACCAACATGGCACTTATTTCAGATTAAAAAAATGATAGTGATGTTATTATTTCTTTTGTTGGGTACGTCCATAATTCACCACTTACAAATACAATATTTTCCTCCTATAAATACCCTTCCCTCCATCATCATTCTTCAACATCTCCACCTTCCACTATTCAATTATCCATCGTAATATCTTTAACCTAATCTCTTCTTTATTCTCTCCTCATGGCATCACCAAAGAGCATCTTCATGTCCCTCACCGTCCTCCTCCTCTTCGCTCTCTTCTCCGCCACCGTCTCCGCCCAGGGCTCACCAACCCCGGCTCCGGACGCTGGAGGAGCGGGATCAGTGTCCAACTCCGTCATCAGTGTAGGAGCCGCGGTTGTCTTGTCCATGCTTGCCATCTTCAAGCACTGATTTCATTCATGGTATTGTGGTTTTGGTTACGAAAATATGCATTTGAATAATACAGGTTTACCCAGTGAGGATTATGGTGAGTTTGGTGTTTGTATATAGTGTATACCCGTGACAGAATGAGAGAGTATTTACGATTCACTTATATATTTACTTCTGTTATTTAATTGTAGGTGTTAGCAACAAATAATTCAGAAAGGATCTTATCCTTTCTCATCTTTATTCTTTTGTTTTTCAGACTTTGTTGTATAATTATTATAATATATATCATGTTTGTTGAATTTATTTCCTTCTTCTTATATTTTTCTTTATATATATATATATATATATGCATATAAACTGTTTAGGATCGATATATAGTGGTGGTCGTTTTGTGTACATATTTTTATGATAATGAAAATTAATTAATATAATTAAAAAGTTAAAAAATAGTAAGAATAAAATTATAAAAAAAATGTGTAAACAAATAATAAAAATGGTCATAAATATTAAGAATGAAGTTTTAAAAAAGATTGTTGTAAAAATTAATGAAAAAAATATAAAACATTACAAGCAAAATGATAAAAAATTTATACACTAAAAAGATGGTTACAATGTTAATTATTTATTAGATAAATTAAGTAAGTATGTTGATAAAATCGTAAAATATTTAAAAAAAATAATGAGAAAAAAATGAAATGAAACTTCTTTATAAACTACACAAGTTAGAAAATAAAAATTTAGGGAAATTGTTATAACTACTTGGAATTTTTTTTATATAAAAGTATTTTAGATAGATTTGTTCAAATATATAAACCCTTGAAATTAAATACGACAAGAATTTGGTATAAAAAGTGAAAATAAAAAAAATATTCTGTCTTTTGTAAAAAAAATACTCATAAAATACACATAAAAGTGCTAATCCACTATTATTTTATAGAACTCAAATATCTTTGATTAAAAGTGATTTTATGGAAAATTTAACATAAAACCCTAACCTGCTAAAGGATTGATGATATGAGACAGAGAAGACTGCAGAAAATTAATATAAGTTCTTTATAGGGGTTTCAAGATATAAATTAGTATAAAATTTAAATCATGATTCAAGCCCATAAAAAGATAAGCCCAAATGAGTAAATATAAACTTTTGCTTCCTGCACCCCATAACTTTTATCTACACCCTCATATAATTTTTGAAGGATAATATTATTTTTGTATTTGACTGTAAGATAAAAATTCTTTGAAAGTGCTATTTGGAATATATTCTGGAATGTTCCATCCAGAATATTGTAGAAAAAAATATAAGTTCCAGAATCAACCATGTTAAAAAACAAAATTTCAAGTTGCTGGTTGAACAATCTAAAACATATAAAAACATTCAATGAACAAGCATGTCAATCAGAAGAAGAACAATGGTCGAGAGTAAGAATTGCAAAGGTGGGTGGTGGTGAAAAGTTTAAGAGAGTTCTAAAACTGAATCTGGTATTATTTTCTGATGCCAAAAACAAAGAAAATATACTACTTATTTACAATTATCAATAATTTATAATCACAATTTTTCTTAATTTAGAAATCAAATAGTAAGAATTTTGAAATTTAATTGTTAAATTGCTTAAACAAAATATTTAAAAATAACATTAAAAATATAAATTTAAATAGAAAAAATTAAGTCATAACAAAATATATTATATTATAATTGTTTTTTAAAAATATTAAAATTGATTTTTAATTTGGAGAAAAAATAAATTTATTTAAATTTCAAAAGCTTTAACGTTACAAATTTAAAGCAATTTTAACATTGGAGCATATACCAATTTAACGTTGGAACTTGCAACGTTCAAATCATCTTTATTAAAGTGTTCAAATTAAATTTTCTGTCTTTTTGGCATGTACACAAAGTCTTTACCTTTATTATTATTGGGTTGTGCTTAACTTAATCATGATAGGGATAACAAAATTCTTATTTCGGTTAATCTTTTCTATTTTTTTAAACAAAACCATATTTTTTAATTTTAAAGAATTAAAACGTTTTTTTTTTTAATTTAGGAGATTATAAATGACTTTATTCTAAATTTTAAAAACTATTTATTTATTTATTATTATTATTATTATTAAATTTAATTAAAGAATTAGTTTATTCTTATTCAAAATAACACTTTATATGAGAATTGCACTAAATAGTAACACAAAAATTACGATAGCAACACATCATAGATTATTACTTAGTCAAATTATTTGAATTTAATTAATAGATAATTAACATGATTGAATAAAAAAAGAAAGATATGAAGAGAAAATGAAGAACAAATTTAACAGGTGCCAAGGTTTACTTGGAAGTTAAACAGTCACACGAATAAGCAAAGAAAGCCGTTTAAGAAAGCCAAACAAACGTGTAAGATCACAGAACTTCAGACTGCCATATGTCCCTTCTTCCCTTCTTTGCCTGCCACGTGTCCACGCTTTTACTCTCAATTCTCACTATAAATATCTTCCTCAACCACTCTTCCACACTTCACTTTTCAATTTCAATTTTCCCAAACCTTTCAATTTCTTCGCCATGGCATCACCTGCAACAACCTTCTCCGCCTTTTTCCTCTTAGTTGCTCTCTTCTTCGCCGCCGTCAATGCTCAAGACTTTGGCCTGTCGCCGGCGCCGAGTCCTGATGCCGGAGCGGCAGGATCCGTTTCGAGCTCCGTCGCGGTTGTCGGAGTTTCGCTTGTGGTGTCATTGATTGTCCTTTTGAAGCATTGAATTGGTGAATTTGGTTGGTTTGGTGTAGAAAATTTACTCAGTGGTGTTTATGGAGTTTGATTTATTGGTATAGGGAGAGAGATTATAGAGTATTTAATGTGGTTATTATTACTATTATTGTTCTTATTTGTATTTAGGAGCTAGAGAGAATAAGAAGGACTTTATCTTTTACATGTATTCTTTTATATTTTTATTTTGTAATAATATACTGTGATTTACTATTATATATATATATATATTCTACTTATTTTTTAAAATAATAAAATTATATAAATGATTTAAAAAAATATTTGATTTTTGTTAATAGTAATTTATATATTTTATTAACCTCTAAAAAATTAATCTGAAAAGATTTTTATGTAAATGATTTAGTTTAATTTCCACAAAATATATTTTTATATATTTTCTTATTAAATTGAAAATGGCCTTCAAATTAGGTAAACGAAAAACTTCTTCCAACTTTTGGTAAACCTAAATCTTTTCACATTAAAATTTCTTCACCGTAAACCTATAACATAAAATAAAGTTATATAAAATTCTAAAAATAATAATTTAAATTATACTTCAACAAGAAATAATAGCTAACTGTAACAATATTCAAATTAAAAAAATTCTTTTTAACTGTACCAACTTGAGTTTTAAATATAATTTTGAAAATTAATTTAAACTAAATTATGTATATGTATATAATTTTATTATTTTTTAATAAAATGAGATTCGTATCTTTTTTTTTTTATAAAACAATATTTGTCTTCTTTATTTTATTAAAAATAACATTAAATGAAATCTAAATAAAAATTATTTGAAAATATGAAAATTAATAGACTTTTCATAAATAATTTAATTATTGAATTAAAAATATCTAAAAAAATTATATTTTCACTCTTCTATAATTTTTTTTATCAAAATATTATATTTTTGAGAAGATGTTGTTATAATATTAAAATAATAAAATAAATTTTTTATTTTATTTAAATGTGAATTTAATAAATATAATATGTTATAAATAGATAAAATAAGGAATGAGTCTTATTAATAATATATGAGATGAAAATATTTATTTTAAAATTAAAAAATATAATGTAATTTAAAAATTCTTCTAGAGGATGGTTGTAATTTTTTCATAATTAAATTATTTAATTTATTAAAAATATTAACTTTTATATTTTAAAACCTTAATTTTAATTTTAATATTTTTAATTAAATTTTAATTAATGTTATTTTTAAATAAATAAGGGAAGTGATTAATATTTTATTATGAATATAAGTAAGATAAATTTTATTTTATTAAAAATATAAAATAAGTTGAGGTCATTTTTAAGGAGTGTGATCTCTTTATAATATATATATATATATATATATATATATATATATATATATATTCTTGAATTGTAGTCTATTTAAAAAAAAATTATTCATTTTTTATTTCTCTAAATTTGAATTTAGTCCTATTTAAATCATTTTACCTTTATTTAAACTACTTATTAGAAAAAAAAAGACTTTAAAAAAAAATGAACAATTTACTTTAAGAAAACTGAAACTGAAGTTTACATGTTTCATGACCAAAAATATATTTTTTTTCTATTTAGATTTGTCACACGTTAGAAGATTTGACGTGTTATAAACATGATAAATTATGAATACTTGTCACAGAAAATCATGAGGAGAATGACATAATATTGAAAAAATTGAGTTGTCACAACTAATTTATTTAGTATGGAAAAATTGATAAGTATTAAAAAACTGGTATTGAAAATAAAGTTTGGAAGGTAGATTAATTGAATGTTAAAAACCTATAAAATTAATTGCGCAAGACTAATAAATATTCATTTTACCAAATAAAAAGAAAAAGAAAATATATCTTAAAATTGTTTATTATTATTAATATTTATATTTTTATTTAAAAGAATTTATTCTTACACAAGGATTAAAACCAGAAAATGGGTGGTCATAATAGAACATGCTTCAAAACATAACACTCAAAATAGTTTGGCATCACGCACTTACACTTTATTTTGTCAAAAAAGAAGATGAAATGTTTGTAATGCGTCATCAAATACGTCGTTTGTTAATGTGAAATGACAAAATTGTTCGAAAGTATTTTTTTTTTTGAAACAGTTTCTATAATAAATTTTAAATTATTACGTGATAATTAATCTTATTACAAATATTTTGTATAACAAATTTCATTATAAATATTTGACCATTTTTAAAGTTTAGACTTTAACATAAAACCGTGTCAGTCCTCAAAATACATTTGACCAGCGACCATGTTTCTTTCGTGTTTTAAATATGTTTTTTCTCTTAACATGAACTCAATCCATATAATAAATATCTACACAAACAAGATTTAAATATATAACTAAATTTTATTTTAAATACCCAATAATTTCTTTTATAAATCAAATATTCAATATATTAAACATTTTGATTTAAATTTATAAACATTTATTTATTTTGATTTAAATTTCTAGAATATTTTAATTTTTTTTGTTTTTCAATATTTTTTTTATGATAATAAAAATAACTTAATATAACACGAACATGTGTACACGCGCTTTGCTAGCGAACTTGTTAACTACGCAACCAAACTTTCAAACCTTTGTTTGAATTTTAGTTGTCAAACACTCCCTTTATAAAGCTAGCTTTGAAGCTTCTCTTTCTGTTTTAGGTTCCAATAAGCAATGGTACTTTTGATAGAGAAACTAGCAAAACATTATTACTTCAAGCTGGAGAATCGCCACCATTCCATCACACACCCTCAAGCAGAGGAGTTGTCATCATCTTCACTGCTGGCCTTTAAATCCCATGTGTCTAAATCAATTGACCAAATAGCATCGGATTTGAAAGCCAGATCTGAAACCCTGTCCTTGACATGGTTTGAAAGGTGTTTAGGCCTCTTGCCTTTCATCAACAAGGCTTTTGCAAAGCTTGTTGTGGATATGGACTACCCAATGAGTAAATGGGAGGTTGGTTTGACTGAAGGGTATCTCAGCTACACCTTTAGTTTGCTAGAGCTTTTGAATTCTATTTCTTCTTGTCTTTCTCATCTTGGCCAAGCTAAGATTTCTCTGGCTCATGGTTTGACCCTGGTGGAGAACTCACCTTCTTTGGCTAGAAAGTATCTGAAAGGAATTCAATTTCAATCAGGGAGTTTCAGCACCAACTTTTGTAAAGATCTTGATGAAGTAAGGGTTTTATCTGGCAAGGGGACTATTGTTCATGAGGCTGTAAAGGAGATGAGGAATATTGGATTCTGGGTATGTGGGGTTCTGTTGTCTTGTTTACATGGTGACGGTAAGGCATATATGGAGTTTAGAAAAAATGTTGGTGGATTTGATTGTTCTCTAATTTCCACACTTGATTTCAAAATAAGTGCACAGTTCCTGGAGAAAATGTCAGTCTTCAGCGAGATCAAAGAGGTAAACGATGCTGTTGCTGATCTTGTTGATGCTTCTGACAAAGTAAGATATGATGCAGCCAAGGAATTGCAGGCAAAGCTACGAGTGTTGGAGAAGCTATCTAATAATATAAGCATGGAGGTGGATAATCTGTTTACCAATGTAATGACTCAGAGATCTGAAATAATTGAGGGTTTTCGACTACAGCAATAGCCACAAAAATTGTGTCTGACCATATATTATGTATATAGCAATAGTTCTAAATTACTTCTGTAATAGTTATAAATTATGTAGTATCAATTCATGTAAATAGTTATACAGTGGTTATTTGCACACTGAGGGATATTTGTAATAAAAATAATAAAAAGATACAATTTATAATATTATGAATGACTTGTTCTTAGAACTTGTATTTTCAGTTGACAATCAATTGGATGATTCAGAATTATGAAACTTCTTACATATTTGTGATCACCATAAAGGAAATGTTATTTCCCATAATGTAATGGCTTTTATTCTCAAAAAATCACTGCTATAAAAACAATTACCTTCTCAAAATATGCGAATCATGGACTTAATTTCTTTTTTGTTTAGTAGTTTTGGTTCACTCCCACCCAAAGACAAGGAAATTGCTTCCCCTTTAATGTCACTTGTCTAAATTGTCTCTCAATAAGAAAAAGAAAATTCTCTAATTAAGAACTAAGAAGACATTGGAAATGTAGAATGGTCTTGATCATTCAGTAATCAACTTGGTGGTTGGACATAATTAAGACAAAAAAAAACATAAAAAAAATATTAGTTAGAAACAGTAAAATAAACCTAAACATTTAAGACAGTTAAAATAAATAAATCGACTTGGTGAATATGAATAGGCAACTGCAGCCAAGTAAGGTGGTAGTGGCACATAATTAAAACTAAACATTGTCTTCATTAGACCTCTCACAATCACAGTTAATTAGGTCACAATTTGCTAAAAATGGTCAATCTGCATCTTGCCAATATTCTAAAAGAGCTAAATTCCAATTTATAACTTGAGGGGTCACTTTTAGTCATACTTTTACTCCCTAATCTATATTGTACATAACTACAACTGCAATAAATTAGTCTGAAATTCTATTTCCAGTTGAAATAAGAAAATCAGAACTCTCCTGAGTCATTTGAAAAGGTTTCTTTCTTGGGGGCCTTCCTCTTGAATACCAGCAGGCAACCTACAGAATGAGACCAGTAAAGTCGGGAAATGAACACAATAGGAGGAAAATCCCTCAAAACTTGATTAGTGTTTTAGTGCATTCAAATCTTTTAAGGTGTGTGTAGCTAACTAATTAGATAGGTTTGAAAATGCTGTAGGTAGAAAACTGAGATAAAGAGGTTTAGTCAAGAATGGAAAAACTAATGCAAGAAAGCTTGCTGAATTCAAATACACACACGACTATAGCAACAACAACAACACCCTATGCAGTATTCACGCAAGACACTTATGTTGTAAATACAATCCGAAAGTGAAAACCGCTGACACTATTGAACATGTGTGGCGTCAGTCGCTTGAGACTGTTTTTAACCCAAATCATAGTGAAAGTATTTTATCCATGAAAATCAAGAAAAGTATTGTTTTTAGTTTCACACTAAAATATAGGCAGTCAAGATCTAAGCAATTTATTTAGAAGTGTGATAATTGAAAAACATAGTACCCCAAATGAAATACTGTGTCTGAACTTCCTTTCTCATTTCCATAGTTATGGGCCAAGTTGAGACATCTGACACCAGTATTTACAAAAGTGTTCTTTCTTTCAGTACGTTGATATTGAAATGGGACCATGCTTTCTGATTGTGGGAACAGACAACGAAGCTCCTCAACCTATGACATGATATAGGAAGAAAGAAAAAGCTATTAATGAGATAAGATGCTAGAAAATTAAGATGCTGGAAAATTAAGATGCATACTAAGAAGAGAAAGTGAAATAATATTTGCCTGTCTGCGCAAAGTTTCATTCTCCAACATAACCCGCTGTTCCTGGACAGAATAAACCAAACTAGTTACCATGACAAAAAAGGAACACATTTCAATTTTATCCACCAATTCCTAAGCACAAAAATCAATTTCTTCAGTCTTTTAATATGAGGACCATGGCGGTCAACTGTATGTGCACATCAATGTGAAATGTCTAACATGCTGATCTGGTGCAGTTCATAAATATAAAATATGAAATTCTATGTTACTTCTAAAGTTATTGATGTAAGTCTATCCATGAAGATCAAGATAATGAAAAAGGCTTAGAATAAGACTTTTTCTATTTTCTTATATTCTTTAATTAGGCCTTGTTGGGACTTAGTTTAGCTTGTTGGCCTCTTAAGAATGAGCCTTAGTGGGTTTTAGTCATATAGTATAAATATGCTAGAGGGAAGTTTTGTAATCAGATTTGAATGAAATCAAAATTAGATTTGTGCTAAGTGAGAGTTTTCCCTTGGTTCTTGTTTTGAACCTTTTAGACTCTTACAAAAGAAACTTTTCTTTGGAAAAAATCCTCTTCAACTTATCAATCCTTAAGGATTGTGGTATTGTTCTTTTCATTTCTTATCCCCTATCTTATTTTCCCTTTTGTTTATAATTTTCCTTAAATTTTGAGATGCGTATTTGTGATCCGTAGAGGGGTTTCCATCAGTTACTGATCTTCCTATTTCAGAAAACATATATTCCATATTGAGAGAAACTACATGTTATCTTTGCTTATAGAAATACCAAGCAAAATACATTTACTACCAGATTTCCTTTGAAATTAACAACTATCCAGTAAAAGGATTGATTTCTTATTTACACAGTCAAATATTCACTACCATGTAGGCTGATAGAGTGCATAATTTGGTTAAATGCTTTATGGGTGCATATCACTCTATCAGACCTATTAAGCCATTTTCACATATATTCTCAACTATTTAGACTTTCTTGCAAATTGTCCTTTTGTGAGGTCCATTATAACTTTATAAACCTAACTTCTGATTCCCACATACCTGTATTCTAGATTGCTCCAGTTGCTCCATGAGTAATTCCTCCTGAAAGATCAAATGTTATGGGTTGACATTGCTCTGAGCAGAAACCAGTAATTATATTCTACTGATGACCTTCAATGAAAAGGAAAAAGCTAAAGAACGTAGAGAAATGGAAAAGGGATAAGATAAAATGTGACCTTTCTTGCCTTGACGGACAATAACCCCTCACTAAGTTGCTGCTCTAAATTTTGCAGTTCCTTTATACCCAATCCTGTCAGATCTTTACCCAATAGCTGTCTATAGTCACCAAGGTAAGAACTCATAAGTGGCACTGCTATCAACAGAAAAAGGGAGTAGAATACAAAATAACAATAATATAAAAGAAATTTTCTAACAGATTGATAAAACACATACAATTGCTTTGCTTCTATCTTTGAAATTTCCTCTCTTAGAATATCCTCCATCTTAGAATCTTCCTTCTAAAGAGAAAAAAATATAAGTTTAGTAATCCCTAATGAATCTAAGAAAAAAATGATGATAAGGAAGTACCTAACGAAAGAAATTTTAAAAACAATGCAGGAAAAAAAAAAAAAATTTGCAGCAAAGAGAACCAAACTACCGAAATAGAATAGGAGGAGCAAGCGTAAGATTCAAGTCAGTGGTGGATAAAATGGAGGAGAGCATTGAGTGTTATCTCGGATAGTAATTGATGTCAAAAGAACACCAGAATGTCAAGAAATTGTCTTAAAATGCCAAAGAAAAAAGTCCTTTAATTTCTAAAACTGAAAACTGCCAATTCGTTTTAGTTCTTCGCATCACAAATCTTTGAATCTAAAGGTGAAGTACAAGCGATGGCCTGCCACAATTTGGTAATAAATTCAGGTTTACCCATCAAAGAGAAATCAAATGCAATCTTGTGAGACTTATCACAATTTGATAATAAAACTCCATAAGGGATTGAAATTCTATCTGGATTTTAAATAAGGAAATGATATGCTGCTTAAATCTATAAAAGAATTATATGAAGTACCACATGTGAATTAACAGGTGATATGAAAAAAATTACTGCAAATATGTAGAAAATACTCAGAATAGTGCAATGATTACAAGGGTAAAATGAAAGAAAACATATAAGAGATGGAAAACTTTTCTTCCCTTTGGCAACGCCTTCACTCTGCTCACTCACATTTATCCCTACTCACCCAATAATCACATTCTCCTTCTCACCCATTTTCTACTTCTTCCTTTCCTAATCTTCCCCTATATATATATATATAATTACTGGGGATCTATTGCTATTTTCCAGTTTGCAATTGAATGTTTGTACTCTAACCAATATATTGCTGATTTAAATAAAAGAAAATTGTGAAAAAACAGAATGCACTGTGCAACAACAACAAGCATATTTCTTGAAAATATAAAAAAATGCTCAAACTATTGTAAGATAGTGAAACCTTAATGAAAGTTAGTAGGATAGAGGAGTACAAGAGAGAACCTGTGTCTTAGTTTCTGCTCCAGAACCATCAGTAGAACCAATGCATTTGTTGTATCTTGAAAGTGTTCGCGTCATACTGCAAGAAGGACTTGTAAGTATACAAAATAAATATAGTTTGCAGGGAATGAGCCAAAGGTCATATGTCCATGTGTTGATTTGTTAAGGTAGTTATGTATTGTTTCCTTGTGTAGTTAAGCATTTGTGTGACAACTACTCTGTTGTCATATATATGAATAATAATATTTGTTTGCAGGACTTAGGTCTGTGTAATCTATTTAGTGTACTACAATTCTTGTACTGTTTTTTGATTGCGGACGGAAAAGACTCCTTGTATGTGAAATTTATGGCTTGTTTGGACAAACTTTTTCACAAGGACTTCTAGAACAAGAAAAATAAGAAAAAAATAAAATGAGTTTCTCCATAAGTTAAAATTAGTTTATGTAAAGTTAACAAATAAAAAATGTAAAGAAGTTATATGAGAAAACTAGAAGCTAACATAAGCTAGTTTTAACTTATGGAGAAACTCATTTCAGTTTTTCTTATTTTTCTCTCCTATAAGTCTTTATAGAGAAGTTTCTTCAAATGTGTCTTGTGCCATAACTTTGGCATAAAAATAAGATCATTTTAACTAATAATGATATGTTTCAGTGAGTTTACTCTTGAGTTAACGTAATTTAGAAAAAAAAAAAAAATTCTTGAAACATCCAGCTGAGAAGGAAAATAAAGAAATTTCATTGATAAAATCACAAAAACAATTTAACTAGACAAACTCATCATAATAGTTCATGCTAATTTATCAAAAGTTTTGAAAATTGTTTAGACTTATGGCTGAGAGACAGAAATTCCCTAAAACCCAATAAGAACACTAAAGGATTAGTTTCAGGGAGCAGCAAAAGTTAAAAGTGGCAATCTATTATTCCTCTATCCTTACCAGTTTAAGGGTCTAGAAATCCAGTGGAAAGCTCTCAAAGACTCCTCTCATATTATGTCTCATACTTCAAAACTTTTGCAAAGCAAAATACTTGCTTGATAAACTAAAATCACAACCAAAACATAAAAAACAACATAATTTCAAACAGGATATAACTGTCTCTTTTCTAACTAGGACCATAAGTTAATTGCCCCTTCAAGATATGGCATGCTTAAAATGAGACCTATTATTCTTACTTCCTATATTTTTAATTTTCAACATCATTTTCATGACTTATGCTTTGATCGATCCAGCTGCAACATCACACAAACATACATATATGCCTCTTTGTCATTGCAGTTTCGCATTTCACCAGCAAAGACACATTAATGACAACTGTATTATACAAACAATAATAAGAAACAAATAACTGTTAGACTAGAACTAATCATTTACCTTACTTTTCCTCTTTCATTTATCCATAAGCCATCATATTAATTTTATAAATCTTAAATCTTAAATCTTAAATCTGTGTTTGGCATAAACATTTCAGCAACATAAATATTTAAAATAAATAGTTCCTTTTATCTCTTGTTCATAGTTGTACATGCATAACAGAACCAAAATTCTAGAATTGAATTCCGCAAGCTTGTACAAACATTAGAAAAATTCAGTATTTTTAATTAAATTATCTTGACAATGGTAAAATTGAGCACCACACAAAGCAATTTTAAATTTTGTAGCTTGTTATATTTATAAAACAAAATCATAAAAATGAAGACAATGAACAGTCAAATAGGGAACAGCCACTGGTGGCTGCCAGGAACCTGCCGTGTGCAGTAGCTACTGACCATAAATTTTTTTATTTCACGTGTGCTGAACAGTAGATACAAGTTCAAACACCGATGAAGTTCATAGAACAGACATTTTAGTAGCAATCATCAATTGAATCACACAAACCAACAGAAAATTTCAACCTTTTGCACAAAATTTACTTGAAAATCATAGCTTACCTTGATAAGATATAAAACAAAGCACACACACAATGAGTATAAATGTTCTAAATTTTAGTACTCGACTGCTACCATAGTTAAAATTTACCAATCACACCAAATTTAAAAACAATGGAATCAAAACTATCTTCATACATTATACAACCATGGTTAAAATTTACTAATCACACCAAATTAAAATCAATGGAATCAAAATCATCTACAAACATTATAGACCATTAAGAAAAAAAAAGCAGATTAATTTTATTTTCTTAAAAATCTTTTTACAAACAATAGCACTAGTGTTAAGAGAAGTCCCAGTCCCTGCAACAACCTCATAATCACATAAGCCGCAATTTTCTAAAGCCGGGATTTTTACAACTACAGATTATTACTTATTACAAAAGTTTAATTCTTTTAAGTAGATGCATGGAGAAATAAACTAAAAGAGAGAAAAGGAAACTAAGAGGGTGAAGGGGAATAGGGAAAAGTAAGAGGACATGCAAAGGGGTGTTGAAGAAAATGAGACGCACCCAGAACTAGAAAACTCGAAGAGCTTGCCAGTGTTGGAAAAGACAATGACGGCAACTTCGGAGTCACATAGAATGGAGAGTTCTTGAGCCTTCTTGAACAAGCCAGTTCGGCGCTTGGAGAAGGTGACTTGCCTGCTGCTGGCATTGTCGATTCTTTTGATCTCGATCTTCCCTCGACCCATTGGACATGCCCAACTCAAGCAGAGAGTAGAGAAGACAGAGTTTGAGGTTTGAAATGAGAAGCCCTGTGTGATTGGTTGAAGAGGAGAAGAAGAGAGGAGAAGAGAAGAGGAAAAGGTGGGTTGGTGGGGGAGACAGTTTTACCTCAAACGACTGAGCAGAGAGGTTGGCTTGGATGGAAACGGCAAGTTTGCATGGCTCCGTGTTGTTCTCTGTGCATTTAGAGACTGTTTCCTTTTTGCCCCATTTTGGATTTTTCTCTGCACCTGTTGCGGGTCCCATTCATTTTCTTCTTCTTTCTTCACTTTCTCTATTAACACTTCATTTACTTCTCTTTAATATTTACATTAAATATATATACAAATATAATCAATGAACTTGTTTATATTCATTTTTTTAATAAAACGTTTTTATTTTAATAAATAAATAGATTTCAGTTTTTTTTTCTTTTCAAAAACTATGTATTTCAAGTTTGATCAAATCTCCTTTTTTATACAGTTAAAATTCTACTATTTTAAAAAGTCGCAATAACTATGAGATTATATTTTAAAATTTAGAAAAAGGAAAAAGAGTTGAGAAATTTAAATAGAACATGTATGTGTAACATTTTTCAAAATTAGTCCTAAATAATTAATGTATGATAGATAATTTAGGAAAGTAAACCCATATTATTTATTTATTACAAATTACATGTTTTTTTTCTTATCCATTTGAGTTGATCGATAGTAGAATATTTAAATATTTAAAATTAAATATCTTAATTTTTTATATTTATGAAAAAAAAATACAATTCATAATAATTATTTGGCTTAAATATATTTTAATTATAAAATAAGTATGTTTTGATTTTGGTTTAGATAACTTTCTTTTATTTTTTTATTTTGTCTCTCCACAAAATTAAACCATTACTCTAAACCGATAAAATAAATGAATTTTTATTTTTGTCTCCTTAAAATATTTTTATTTGATTTTAATTTCTATAAAATATAAATTTGGTATCTTTAGTCTCTACTAAAATTTATTTTAAAGTAAATAATTAACTAGAGATTTTTTTTTTAAATTATCAAAATATTGATATCGTACAATAAACACTAATAGGTGCTATATTTGACCCTCTTTTTTTTTCCAAATTATCAAAATGTTGATATCGTATAATAAACACTAACACTAATAGGTATTATATTTGACCTTTTTTTTTCTTCAAATTATCAAAATGTTGATATTGTACCATAAACATAGTTCATTTCAGTAAATAATATCCTAAATTTAAATATGTTATTCTAAAAATACTCATAGAAATAAATGTTTTAAATAGTAATAATATTTATGGATATAAGACATAATTGGAAGATATTTAAAAAAAATGATTTGCATTATAAATAAAACTAATAAATAGATTTACATTTAGCTATGCTTTGGAAATCACACAATTCATTAAACTAGTTAAGATAGTTGAGTTGATATTTATAAAATAATAATAATTAAATGGTATATAAAAATAACACTGAAAAAATATAATATAAATAAAATATTGATTTATTTCAAAAATAAAAATTAGAGATATATTTTTAATTATTATTATTTATAATTTATTAATTAAAATAAATTAGTATATTAAAATATAAATTAAAAAATAAATTATGAAAAAAAATTAACTCTTTTTGAATAGGAGAATCTTTTCTCATACTAAAAATAACATATTTTATAAATTTGAATGTACGTAAAAATAAAATTTATTTAAGGTTAAATAATATAAATAATATTTTTTAAAAACAAAAAATTTATGAAAAAAAATATGGTTTAAATACTATAGTTTTTATTTTCATGAAAATAACAAATAATATTTCAATTTTTTAAAATAATGTTGACCCGTTCAGAACCAGTTTTATCCATTTTTTCAATTTTTTTTTTATTATTCTTCAATTTTTTGAACCGATTCCATTGAAACTCAGTTTTATGATTTGAATGGACTTGAAACTAAACTAATTTATCGATTAACGGATCAATTCAAAGATATATATAAAAAATAATATTATTAGATAACTGGATTTGAAAGATTAGAAGATCTAAAAAATTCTTCTTTACTTTTTAAGTATTATTTAACAAAACATCCAATTTTTATAACTTAAAATTTCACAAAATCACTTATTATATTTAATAAAATAAAAATGAATTATTATTCCTATTTAATAAAATTTGTTCACTATAACTGGTTCATTAATAATGAAAGTCAAAGCCTTCTCTCTAATCATATCTTTTTAGACTTAGATTCAGATAAATAAATTCAATAGTATTTAGAATTTTGAAACTATCTAGAATAATAATTAGAAATGAAAATAACAAGTAAAATGGAATTTACATCTACTTATTATGAATAATTTGAATAATAATTATAGTAACTTTGGGATTTCCAAAGTGAATAAAAGAAACATAAAATTGTTGAAAGAAAAGGAGAAAATTCATATTGAGTAGATACAAACTAGGCTAGTTTATGCAGAAGAAGAAGAAATTTTGAAGAAGTGGAAGAAGTGGATTGGAAGGTTCAATTTAGTTTATTTAGGTTGGCTGCAGTGGCCATGGATGCCGATACACCGCCAGGTTCGGTAACCAATTCTGTGGTGGCCCCCCTCCGCAATGGAGACTCCACCTCCGCCGCATACACAGCATCAGCATCTTCTGTTGTCACTGCCCTGTCCCCTGGAAGCTTCTCCGTCGCATCCTTTAAGACACCACCACCATCATCATGTTCCAAATTATTCAAATGGTTAACCATGTCTTAAAAACCTTAAATTACTTTCTAATTCCACTTAATACTATAGAAAATACGAGTCTCTAATATACATTTTTTTTTATCCATTTTTATAATAAGAGAAAATAATATTAATCCCTCAAAAACTGTTTTAAACTTTATTCTTATCTTTATTATGTAAGTAGACTCTTATGTTGATTCTTAAATATTACTCTTTTTACTAACAAGACTTAATAAAAAATAACTATAAGATCTAACTGATTTTTAATCTTAAATTTTATTATGTTTTATTTTTTTAAAACATAATTTATAGAAAAAGATAATAACTAAGTAAAGAAAGAAACTTAAATACAACTTGTGTCAAATATTAAAACATGATAAAATTTAAAATTAAAATTAAATATGCTTATCAAATTTTATATCTGAAATTTTGAATCAATTTTTTATATATTTTTATATTCTACATTTAATCAATTAAAAATTTTCGATTTTAAATTAAAATGAACTAAAATTTATGACTTTCTAAAAGGAAGAACGAATTTTTTTCTAATATAAAAAGACTAACTTACCGATAAAAAAAAGAAAACAAAATTTATATTTAAATGTAAAATAAAAAATATTGAGATTTTAAATAACTTAAATAAACAAATTAAATATTATTTAGAAAGTATATAAAGTTTAAAAATATAAAATTCAATACAATCTATTTATGATAATAATATATAACTTTTTTAGAAAAATAAAGTATTAAATACTTTTTTTTAATAATAATTTTCTCTGTTATATTAATTTTAGTGTAGATTAAATTGATATTAAAATTATTATGGTATATAAAAAAAGACTATTTATTCATTGAATATTTTTTTTCTTATTATTATCTCTAAATAATTTATTTTCTAGTATTTTATTTATAATATTTTTCTATTTAACTTTTATTATCTATTTGAATTAAATGGATTTAAAATAGAAAAAAGAAGTGTAACGAATTCGGTAATGTTGTTACCGTTAAGATATCGGAAAGCTTCGTCATGTCTTGGGCTCTCATGACGTGACTATTGGAAGTGGCCGCCGCTTGCGCCGTTTCACCGACGCCGCCGGTCATCACGCTGTTCTCTCCGGAAGCCCTGATCTCGGCAGCGCTGATCGCATCGGCATCGGTATGGTCGACCGCCTTATCCCCAAAGGATATGGCCACCGCTTCCAGAGCTTCGCCGATGGTTATGGGGTCGCCATCTATGGCGGCCGAACCAATGCTGGTGGGAACCAGCGGCACTTGATACTCGACGCACTTCCCCTGGACGTCGCCGTCGATGAGGACGCTGGAGATACCGAAAACGTCGCCCTCGTGTTGGGGGATTTCATGGTCTGGTTGTGACTTCTTGGGCTGGGCTTGGCTCATTTTTTTGGTTGAGATGAGAATGTTTTGGTGTTATTGCAATTTTTTCTGAATATAAGCTACGATCATTGGAATATTTTGGATGGTGCATGCAGGAACACGTGTTGGCTTTGCACAAACTATTGTTGAAGGTGGAGTTTCCTCCTTCATCCACCTCCCCAGATCTTCATCTTACTTCTATATACACACGTGCCCTTTTTTGGTGCGTGTACAAAAACGGTGCATATATATAATTCATTCTTATTTTGTATTTGATTCTTATTTCATTGTTCAATTTACAATTTTAGTTTTTTTTTTAGGTAGGTTAATTTTTTTTAAATGTTTTATTAATACAGTAGTTTGTAACTTTTTATTTTTTGGAAATTGAAAAGTTTGTTAGAACTTATTAATAGTATTTGGTAAACAATAGTTTTTACTAATATTGGAAGTTGTTTTGCAAAGTTATTTCTAGTAGTATTTTTAAAATCTTTACTTTTAATTTTTTATATTTATTCTCTTTTTATCTTTAAATTATTTACTAAATTTCTTTTAAAACTTATCCACACAAAACAAAATTTTATGATATATTTTACAGATTAAATATGTTTAGTCCTAAAAAACCACTAATCTGTATTAATAGATAAATATATAAACAATAATAATAAAAATAAATTTTATTAACATTGATTAACTATAAAAGAGAAGACAGTATACAAAGTTGATGTACATTTGAAGATGCTATATGGGTTCATCATGTCATTGAGATTTGGCTGCCAGAATCTCGTTGAACTTGGATTGAAATTTGATGAAAGATTTTATCCTGTCCAAAAGTGAGACATTGGAAGCGAAATATCTGACCATCACTGACCTTCTTGAACCTTCTCTGGGAAATTCTAATTCCCTATCAATAACAGTCAGCTTCATACTGTCTAGATCTTCAAGCAATGGTAGTGACACAGAACCCTGAGACTCTAGGTTTCTGATCCACCCGCGAAGTAAGAAATTTATGATCTACATAAAAAATTTCTTGTATTAATTATTTAGATAATGATCATGACAATCATACTATTGAAGGAATACAATTTAATAACTGTAAAATTTCCATGGAAACCTATAATCAATTTGCAGGACTTCATAAAAGTTAAATGGTAACATTCTTTTCTTAAGATTCCAGATAGACAATATCAACTGACAAGCCTGACAAGCCTGACAAATTTTAGTGACTAAAATTTTCATACCTCAGGAACTTCATCATGAGGGCAGTGACCAGCAGGGCTGATTTGATAATATGGAGCTTCAGGCACTTGCCTTTTAACCTGTAGTCCCCAAACTGGCCCAACCCAGGGATCTTCTTTTCCATACATGAGGCAGATTGGCACATTGTTTCCTCGACATCTAAAATGCAGAAATCATGAAAATCCTTAACTTGTGAATTCATGCATATCTAAACCAGTTTCACTGAAGGATAGTGTTTCACTACCAGTTTCACAGAAGGACAGTGTTTCACTACAGAGAGCTTGTAATTTCTACCTGGCTAATGTTTCACTGAAGGATAGTTCTCCTTGAGGAGCAAACATTATCGAGGCAAATGAAGCTGCAGCAGCGGGATGCCTTGTGGTTTCAACTATACGTGAAAAAACGTTATCTACATTTGTTGAGTGATCTGCATAAACCTGACTAAGTATCTCAGCAATACTTTTAGGATCAGAAATTTTCTCCCACCTAGAGGATAAAAGATTATAAAATGTCAGGTTAATGAAAAATATATGATTGATTACATCTGGAGTACATATTTCATGGTTAATTGGTAAGAAACCTCAGTGGCTTTGTCTGCATGAGAGTTTCTTCAGGGTTAATGGAATGATGTTTTTCTTAATAGTGTTGTAAAGTTTCTCCTTCTAATAGAACACTAGGTTCATTAAGCAGAGTTTCTTAATTATCACTCACATATGAATGGATAAGTACGTAATATGTATGAACTATACTTGTATAGAAGTTCTTAACTAAAATATTGAAAGCATGTAAGCAAAAAAGATAAAAATGATGCAATAAATAGGAATAAATCCATACTTACAATAACTCTGTGAGTCTCTTTATACTTGAAGGTAGGGGAAATGTTCCAGCCCACGGAAATATCTTGGCTAGTTTTGGACTTTTTATTGGATTAGGCAGAAGCCCCCAAAAAGGTGTTGCATTAAGCAATGTGACACCTTTCACTAAATGAGGGTTGCAAGCTGCAAAATACAATGCAACCAATCCTCCTAGTGAGTTGCCCACAAGATAGACTGGTTCACCAATGACCTGTTGTAACAAAAATTTAATTTGGATCATTGCTTCGATAATTAATTTCCAAAAGCAAATTAGCTTCATATTAAACTTTTCCTACTGAGCCTTCAAATTATAGAATACCATAATCCTTTGTGTCAACTATATTTCCGATTAGCCAATGTGGTTATAATAACATTTGCAGTATTTCTTAAATACTGCAGATTTTATTCTGTTATGTAGACTTCCATTAGAGCATTGATTAAACATCAAAAGTATATGAAACATTCAAACACTGACTATTGTTCCCGGCTCTTTTAGTAGAAATCTAGCATATGAACAGAATTTTTGTAGCATACAATAATTTAATGTTAGTAACAATAATTTTATTGTCATGGTAGTAATGGTTTGACAGTAAAGATATTGGAGGAGGGACAAATGGTGTATCCTTAGAACAAAAGGGGTACCAGAGATATCACAAAAATTCTATTTTTTGCATAAAAACCAAGCAAATCCTATCTTGGTAAATGCCATCAATGCAATATAAATCATGCTTTAGTTGTTGAAAAGGCATTATACATGCACAAGTAGATGTGTATGAGAGTCACCAGAGGAACAAAAGGGCTGCAAAAATCCCAAAGTCATCGTTTTGAAGTCTTTCTTAGTACCACATTAAAAAAATAAGTTATTCGAATCAAATAACCTCGCCTAGTGTTCCAAATATATCCTACCACGAATATTAGCAAACCAGCTATCTAGTTTATTCCGTAAATTTCATACTATGGTGTTACACAGCTATAAATTAATTTTCTGATTACACTATAGATACAGTCCACATACAATCCTTCTCCTAATACTTAAGAAACGAATATTACAGCTTTAGCAAATGTTAGAAGAAATCCAGAAGAAAATTTGCCTGCAAAAAATTTCAGTATATAGTCTGAGCAAACATAAACAGGACTGAAGTAGCTAAAAATTGACTTGGCTACTACCAAACATTGTATCTAACCAAAATAGAAAAATCATGTATTAATTGTCTTGAGTTTTTATTAACATCAAATAAGTCATTTGAACCAAATGATCACATTTATTGTTCCAACCATATCCGACTATGAATATTAACAAAACCAGCAAACTAGTTAGTACTAGAAAATTCATTATATTTTGGAGGTGTTAAACAAAGCTATAACCTAGTGAAGATATAGACTTTAGTACCATACCATGGGACAAACCAACTAGTCCAAAATCTTAAATTGTTAGATATAGACCAGTGAAGATATTATCGCATCTTACAACAAGAAATCTAAAACTACCGAGTGAAAAATGTAAACCCAGATGCAAATTCAACTAGAACAGTTTTATCATGTATTTGATGGTAAGAGCAAAGCAAAGTCAGCAAATAGTGCATGTCCCTTACCTCCTCTACAAAGCAACGAACTTGATCTTGCCACAAATCAACTGAATAAACAAGCTTAGCCGCCCACGGTTCAGTTTCATCTCCAAAACCCCATGAAGAAATACTTCCATTAGATGCAGCCCCTTCCTTAGACAGAGGGGCAGGGTCTTCAAAAGGCAAAGACATTCCTTGGCCTAGAAAATCCAGAGCCCATACTCTGTAGTCACGCCCTAAATCCTTTAGTTGCTTCTCATAATGGAAAGAGCCAACACCAAAACCGGGCAGAAAGAGAACAGGAGGAGAATCCACGTTTTCGCACCCTGCCTTCTCATAGTGCACGTTGAGTTTAGGCTTCCATCTCCAAAAACAACTACTTATTGGAGCACCAGATTCACCATTTGAACCATCAGGTAGACCTGGAATCAGAACCTTTGTTGTAAGCTCCTCTATCCCTGAAATATCCCTTGCTTCCTCTTCAATCACATAACCATCATAACTTCCACTACAAACTTTGAAATTGAGCCTTTTAGAGCCTCTTAGCTGCACCCGACCCATGTCATAAAATCTCACAGACCCACATGTAGAAATAGTGTTGGTGTTATAAATTCCAAGTTTTCCTACAGAGGAAACTATTGATTGACGTGAATTCAAACTCTTTTCAACCAATTTCCACTTTGAGTTAACAACTTGACAGCATGGTGCTGATCCATAAGAAAGAGTTTCCATACCCACAAATTGTGTTCTGCTCTAACCAGCAAAAAATGAAAATGGTTCAGTGCAAACTCCACTCGATTTACTCTGGGATAATAGACAAGGTGAGCCAAATTAAAAATTTTCGTATTACTAAACGCCAAATTGATTATTTTTTGTCACCAAGCAAACAAAGCAATTAATGCATCATGAACTGCATTTACAAGAAAAGTGTTCCATGATTTTTTTAGCCACTAACCAGAAGAGAACAGGAAATATAGCAATTTGAACTTAGAAAACATACAGAGGCTTTTCTTAGACCATATATAAATCATTAAAAAAAAAAAATATATACTTCAGATCTTGAAAACAATCATTATGATTATACCTTGACTTGTTTACGGAAACTTTACCTTTAATTTAATGAAAGAAGGAGCATGAAAATCTGCTGCTTCTTCAGGTTTCTGGGAGTTTGGAGCAAGAGTTACAGACAGAGATATGTTTCTAGATCCATCATGTTCCCAGTTCCTTGTAAGATTCTATTTCCTTATTATAACATCACATTGTGATTTTTTTTTTATCATATCACACTGTACGACTTATGTTAACTATCACATCATTTGTTAATTTTAATTAAAATATATACATAAATATTGATATATATATATATATATATATATAATATCTCAATTTTTTATTAATATAAATTACATAAAAGTATTAATTTAATAATTTGTTTTGAGAATAAATATTTTAATTAAAATTATTCAATAATAAAGATTTAGTATAAATATAAGATTTAAACATAGTTTTAGTCCATAAAATTTATAATAAATATATTTTTAATTAGAAAAATCATTTTTTATTTTTAAAATTAATAAAATATAATTTAAGTATCTACTCACTGGTTTTGTACCGTCATGCATATGCAACGTGTGCAACGTGGGCAGTCCAGAAAGTTCTGCCTACTTAATAAACCTCCCATCCGCCACGTGTCTATTCAAATATACAATTTGACACTAATTTTGGTTTTCATAAATAGATAAATTGTGAATAGGTTAATTATTTAAAAAAATTATCTTTCATCATCATTATATTATTATTATTTTAATTACTAATATAATATCATAATACTTTTTTTATTATCATTATTATTATTATCATATAAATCATAATTTAATTTTTATCATGATAAATATTTTATCATTTAACCTTTATTTTTCTCTTATCATATTATATTTTCACCATGTTCCTATATTTCATCTCATCCTATTTTAACTATATAAAAAGAAGGTAAAGGTATATAATTAATATTAACAATTTTAAGAGTTTCTTTTACTATAATTTTTATTTTTTTATTTTTGTATAATTATCTTAAAAGTGTACTAATGACATGGTTAATTAATTCTAGAAAACTTTTCATAGAAGAGTAAACTAAAAGAATAGCCTTAAATAATCTTAATTATTATTTCATTTATTCATTATAAGAGAAAAGCTAACAATTGAATTTTTTTATGCATCTCTAATATATTTGATAATGAGTTGAGTGAGAATTTTGGCATTGTTGTGAACCATTTTGTAAACTATTGATAATAATGAAATAATTTGAAGTTATCGATAGATTTGTATAACATCTTATACCTAAATGTTGTTTCTATATCTTTATGGCAACATGAACAAATTATTTGTTTCTTTTGACAGTAGGAAGAACTAAACAAATTGTGAGTGTGTGGAGGAGAATCTTAAGAGGTGTAGAAGAAAACAAAGATAACTTACCGTATAGGGTTTCTCTTTAGGTTGCGTGGAAGTGATGCCTATTATGAGTTTGGTCACTGTGTTTTTAGCCAACTCAAAAGTCAAAGACAATGCCATATGATGGTGAAAGTGAACCAAAACCACAATCTAAAGACTTGGTGATATACTTGCTAATAGTATTGCTTCTGGTTTTTTTCCTCAAAATGGTTCAAAACTCAACTTTATGTAATACTGCATAAATCCTATCAAATTTGATTTGAAGTATGTTACTCAAATTGAAGAAATGGTTATGAATTTAATTGCTTTTTATTTTTCTCATGGTCAAAGTCATGTTTGCTTACTGCTTCAAGTGTGGAAAAATGACATCATGATGTTGATTTTCAATATAATTCTAGTTGTCAGATTCTTGTATTACGTTCCTATCAGTATATTTCTGCATAGTTACATTGAACTATGCATGACCAATTATCAGCTCCATAAATGCTAATAAGAACCAACCATAAAGGATTTTCAATATGTATTTTTCTTCCTAATCTTTCTTATAGAGTGGTATAAATTTCCTGATTCTTTTTCTATCACACACCTCTATGAAACCTCTGATTCAACATACTAGAGCATTAGTGTTTGCCTGAACATTATGAATGTCTCAAGACTCTTAAATGAGTTTTTTGAAATAAACTTGACACATATGATACTTACACAGTTACTTCGGTATGAGGGCACACCAATTTTGATTTAACTTCACCATACTTACTCCAATTTACAGATAGTGTAACCCTATGTCACAGTGTGATGCAGTAAAGTTGGACTCAGAATTTGAGAACCAAAATGTCAAACTTGAATATATCTAAGAGAACATTCTAGGCTGCATTAGCTATTGTACCTATTTCTTCAAATATAGATAATAGGATCTAGAAAGGTATTAAATAGGTTATTTCAGGGTGGAAAATATACTGATGCGGAATATAACATCCACGTATGGAGTATGATCATTCAAATAAGAACCAACAATTAGAAAGTGAATAAAAATCTTATCAAAGAACAAATTTGGAGATTTCAATCTCTTGTTTCTCATCTTCTATTCCTAAGGTTCATTCATAACAGAGATTTTAAGCATTTCAAAGAAGAATATATTATAACAGAAAATTAAACATTTAATCGAGTTTAAGCTTGTGATATTCTTTCCTTTCCTTCGTTCTCCTTTCTTTTTCTCATTCCTTCTCTTCTTGTCGACCTTCTGGATTTAAAATGAAAGAAGATTTTCTGATTGTTTTTAAAGAGATACAAGTTTAATTAGAAAATATAGAAAAGTGAAAATTTAAGACTAAAAATTTGTATATCTTTATTATTTATATGTTATTTAATGTGATTCACTCTAAACTCAACTCACTTTCAATTTTAACCGATAAGTCTCAACTCTTATCCATGATTAATGGTAGCAACCAGGTATCATGCTGAGTGTGTCAATTCAAGGCCTTCAATGCAGCTGCAATAGTTTGGTGTGGTGGAATGTTCATCTTGGTAACACAGAATGCCGACACTAATGGGAAGGGAAACAAAATTCAAGTCCAAAGCATGCATACTGCTATGAACATAGGCCCCCCCTACTTTCAATTGTTCTAAAATAGAATATAACCTAACTCAGTACTTCAGTTCAAGCTATTCTAGGATAAGAGACAAGTTTGCTGCTATATCTAAACTTCACTTTCTTTGCCCATCTATTCCAATACAATCCAATCCATGATTATACACCTAAGGTAGCAATTATCTTATCTCTCTAGTATGGGTGATTTAAGGGAAAGAAGAAAGTTCCATTTCGTTAATTATGTCACAAAGAAGTGGAAGATAAGAATCAAGTCACATTTCCTAATATCTTAACTATGAATATAAGGAAAGTAATCTATATATCTTGAACCAAATAATCTAATGTTTATAATCTGCAAAACCAATTACCCAAAATGTAACCAAAGCTCAGACTTATCTAAATGTTTTTGCACAGCTCACTCTTTCTTAAACGAATACCATTTAAAGATCTAGGCTCTGCAACTTCTGCACATATAGTGAAGACCAACAATGAGTTCAGCCATTGTAGCTTCTGCTTCTGCTTGGTTTGCAAAGTAAAGAGTTTGAACAAGCAAAATATTTGCTTTGGAAGCATATTGGAACACTAACTATCAACAGAAGCTCATATTTTCTTACTGGAACAAGAATTATGAATTGAAGAGAAACAAAATTGTACTTAAACAAATATTTACTTTCTCTTTCTACAAGTTAAATATATGTTAAATATGTTATTAATTCTGTATCTTTTTTAAAATTTGATTTTAGTTCTATCTTTTAAATTTTTATTAATTTATTCTTAAATTTTACAAAATAGGTTAATTTAGTTTTTTATTAATTTTATACACAATATTATATTTAAATATAAAAACAATTAAAATTGTATGTTATATTTTTAGTTATTTTATAATTTGTAATAGAAATAATATTACTAAGCATTAAATTAAATATAAAAATAATTAAAATAATATATTTTTAAATAATAAAAAAATAATTTAAAAGATAAAAAGCAAAAGATAAGATAAAAAAAATCTAAAAAAACATACTTTTTCTAAAATATACAATTTCCACGTGCTGTGTTTTCTTCTGACACGCGAAGTGCTCCACGCGCTGTTGTGGCATGTTGTTTGCAGTTGGCGACTGGTGGGTCCAACATAAAAGATACTTTCTAAGGAAGAAGAGAGGGGAATGGTAAAAAAAATGTCCGAATGAAAATAACAGTTCAAGGGAGTAACGGCATCTCTCTACCAACATTCGTTTCTGAACTCGGCTGAGACACCGGAACACCGCCACCGTCGCCGCCACAAATGGGTGCCGCAGAGCATGTACGTTTTCAGCTTTATGGATTAAAAGGGGTTGCTATTTGTGGCAAGTTTTAATCTTTCTTTTCTTTTCTTTTGGCGTGGTAGGTGGTGAAAGAGAATGAAACTATAGCTGTAGCAATGAAGGAGGAAGACATGGAGAAAGGGGAAGTGGGTGTTGAAGAACAGAGGAATGTTCAGAGGAATGTTCAGAGCAATGATGTTGGTGATGATAAAAGTTATGATCATGAAGAATCTCATCTCTCAAGTTTCCACAGGTTGAACCCCACTAACCCTTTGAGAATTGTGATCAATAGTTCCACCAGAGTTGCAACTCCTTCTCCTGCTCAATCTCAACGTCCTCAGACTCAGACGCGCTCCACTCCAACACCGCAACAAGTACTTTTCTTTTTCTTTCTCTTTGTAGAGGAATGGAATGCCTAGTTCAACTCAATTCTTTTTTAAAGGAAATTTGCATTTTTTTGTTGAAGATTATAAGGGTTCTTTGAGTTTGCAAAATTCTGTAAGTCTTGTGTTTGTTTTTATTTTTGTTAATTTTTGAATGTTACAATCTTGATGGGTTATTATTCTAATTCCCTTTTTTAACAGAACCCCCAAGCAGCGACTCTGAATAACAGAAGATATACCAACAAAATATCCTTGTTTCTCTTTGTTCTCCACATGTTTTTAGCTGTTGCGTTGGTGTGTTTTCTTGTGTTCAAGGGAGTTCAAGGGCTTATCCAAGAATCGGAATCTACCAAGAGGAAAGAGAAAGACGTGTTAAAGTATTTTCTTCCCCAAGTGGAGGCTTCATCTTTTATGAGCATAATCCTTGCATTTATTTGGCAAGGGGCGATCAGGAAATGGCCCACTTTGATGCTTCATTTCATACTTTGGTTTACATTTGTTGTGTCCCTGGCAGCTGGGGTTCTCCTCATTTGCTTCCAAAAGCCTCCCACTGATGGTGTTGGAGTGTGTTTCATTGCTTTTGCAATTGGCAATGGCTTATATGCTTGTTGGGTTAGTCATAGAATTAAGTTTTGTTGTAAGGTCTTGAGTTTGTCTCTTCAACCTGTGTCCACTTTCCCTGATATAAACAAACCCACGTATCATGTTCTTGGGGCTGGATTCTTGTGGATATCTCTATGGAGTTTAGCAGTGATTGGAGCATTGAACTTCTATTTTCCTCCTTTAACCATCATTGCATTGGTGCTGAGTTTGTGTTGGACTACAGAGGTCATGAGGAATGTCGTTAACATCACTGTTAGTAGGGTTATTGCCTTGTATTACCTAAGAGGAATGGAATCTAGCATCCAATTTTGTTTTCTTAGAGCTCTGACCCGGAATCTTGGAAGTGCTTGTTTGGGGTCTCTCTTTGTGCCTGCAATTGAAGCCCTGCGGATTGTTGCCCGGGGACTGAATTTGCTCGAGGGAGAAGATGAATTCATGTTTTGCTGTGCTCATTGTTGTTTAAGAGTCATGGAATCCATTTTCAGAAATGGCAATGGCTGGGCATATGTACAGGTAACTCGACCAAATCAACAAGTAATTAGTATGCATAATTGCATTTTATGAAATTTAGTCAATGTTATGGTATATATGTGATTGTGATTTGTTAGTCTTCAAGTTGTGAGAAAATTGAGTTTTCCCTACTTAGCCTACAATCAATGTGTTCTGATGGTTGAAAACTAAGGATATGTTTGGACATGCTTCTCCATAAAGATTTTTATAAAAGAAAATATAGCTTATGGATAAATATGGAAACACTCTCACATACCTTTTCTAAATTTCTATTTTTGAACTTATGCAATTAACTAATTTTAGCATGGAGAAGTTTATCCAAACAATCCCTAACAAATATGCTTTTACTGTTTTTTATTGTTTAGTTATTTCAAACTAAGATTTATCTGTAAGCTTGATAATTTTGTGCCTTTGTCTGATACTCTTTGGATTCTTTTATATGGTCCCTACCAAGTTTCAAATTTCATCTTGGCCATTATTTCTGTTGTTCTGAAGTTATTACTGAGCAATCACCATCTGACTCTGCTTCACAGAGTGGTCTTCCTCCAACTTTATTTGACTGTACATTCAGCACGATTAATTCATACTTTAAGACCAGTTACTTAACTAAGTAATGTAACTTATTTTAATTCATCTTAACAGATAGCAGCATATGGAAAAGGGTTTGTACAGGCCTCCCAAGACACTTGGGCCCTCTTTGAAAAGGAAGACATGGTGTCAATTGTAGACGCTGATATAACCAGCTCAATTTGCTTCCTCACAGGAGTGTGTAGTGGCTCTATTTGTGTCATTGTTGTGGCTGCTTGGACCCATAAAGTACACCAAACTTTCACAGCTACCCTATCCCTCCTCACATTCTTCATTGGATACCTTTTGGTTGGTACCCCTTATCTCATCACTTTATTATTATTTTTCATGTTATTAATAACAAGGATTGTCAATAACTAATCTCTGTGGCTGAAACTTGTTGGTCATTTACCATGTTTTTTCCTTACACTAGGTTCAAACTCCGAGTGCTGTATTATTTAGACCAACGACATGTTGATGCCACTTTATTTTTATTATTATTATTAGTAGTAGTAGCTCACAAATGAATAATTAGCATGTGAGCAAGTGGTGTTAATTAACATATTAAACTTTTTGACTCTGCAGACTAGGATTGCCATGGCAGTGCCGCATGCCTGTGTGAGCTGTTACTATGTATGCTATGCTGTGAATCCAGATAATAGATTGTTTGATAAAACAATTAAGGAACGGCAGGCCTTGTTAAAAACTGGGCGTGATGTGGTTCCAACGCCAAGGGGATTAAGGAGGTATACAACAAGGACCTGACCCAACTGCATAATTTGCTTCCTTTATTTTGATTGATTTTAGAGACATGGTTTATGTGACCATGTCCGAAAGGGTTGAATTGGAGTAAAATCCATGGTGGTGGATTTGTTGAGAATGATGTGGGTGGGTTAAAGAGATTGAGTCATTATTGGAATGGAAGAAATGTGGAGGGTAATCAACATGGGCACTACAGAAAGTGATTTGTGGTCCCTCCTTGTATTGTTATGTATATTTTTTGCATATATACTTTTAGGATATTCCGTTAGCTGATCTTATTTTATTGCAAGATGTGCGTAGAAGCCACTAACTTTTTATTTATTTATTTATTCTTGCAAGCGCTTCGCGACAAAAATTCAGACCGAGTTATTGCGTGCTCTTCCATGACGCGTGTAAAACGTTGTTTTATATCGAAACGTATTTATTTATTTTTTTTTATATTGGAATTGTGACACGACACGTAATCTTAGAAATCTCTCTTAATTTTAAATTTACTAAAAGCCGTAAAGTGTATTTTAAAAAATAAAATAAGACATCATGAAATCCTAGTAGTTATTTATCTTCCATATCCTTCATTTTTTTTTTCTTAGTCTAATAAATTTATGAAGTATTTTATTTTTTACTTAGATTAAAAAAATGAAGGATGTAGATGAATAGGTTTTTTACTTTTTCAAACGTTATAATTTTTAGATTATACTGTTAGATTTGTTGCTACTTGTAACTTATCTTTTATATTCAATGTAAAATAGTTATTAAGTTAAAGTTAGAATCGACAAGCATACAATTTAAGAAACAAAGTCAAACCAAAAATTGCTTTAAGTTCACATAAAACACCTCAAAATGAAATAAAAAAAGTATGTTTTCTTGATAACGCATCTTAAATATATTTTTAACTTACAATTGTCAAATTATATATATATATATATATATATATATATATAACTCTTTAATAATAAATATTTTTTTATGCAGATAAGGAACTCGAGGACCCAAGCAACGTGTTACATCAAAATTCAACGTGGTAAACAAGAATCGAATTTGAGCAGCGACACGCAAATTAAAAGCTAAGACAAATAAATATGAATAGAGGGTTTTTCACACCGTTGGGAATGAAGTTGGATGGTAAAAAAAAGAATGAAAATGTAGAGAAATGGCATTACAGCCTCACAAAGCTTGAAAGTACTGATATTGGTGGAGTTTTGTTCTTATTTTATTGTATTCCTTATAGCTAGTAAGACCCAATGAAGAAACTCAACTACTCTTCTTTACCCTTCTTGTTTTCACCAGCTTTCAGAAACCGTGAAAACCAATACGCAGATGATTTGGGGTGCCTGCTGAGCCCATTTTTATAGTCTACATAGACTAATCCAAAGCGTTTGGTATAACCTTGAGCCCATTCAAAGTTGTCCAGTAATGACCATGCAAAGTAGCCCCTCACATCTGCTCCATCCCTGTACATTCAAACCATACACAAAACTTAGTCTGTTTAGACTCAACTCAAATTATTATTCTGTCTACAACGTCAACTTTAGTCGTTGTGCTGATTTAAACAAATATAGGATATACGCACATTAATATATAAAAAAATATAAATTTAAATAAGCATCACTAAATGGTATAAATGATAACAAAAACACAAACATAATTTAATCTCAAAAACAAATGGAAATTAATCAATATCTCATAAATGACTATAATATCACACTTTATACCTTCAATCTCATTATTTTCTTGTCCTTCACTATTAGCAACTTTAAGAATGGCTATCCCTCCAAACGAATCTCCTTCATTTCTACCAATATCTCTTGGTTTCCTCTCACGCTCATTACAATTCTTACTCTTTCTTCAGATGAAACGGAGATTCATCTTTATCAAAACTAAATCAACTTAGTGGTGGGGTAGGGGGTGTATGGGTGTCGTGCGTTGCCAAATAGTACTCAAATTACGTATCCGTTAAAAAACCTATTTTTGGTTTGGATCATGTTAGTACCCAAAAATATTGAATACTGGTAGGTACCTAATAGGTGTACAATGACTATATAAGAAACTGTGGCTGAAGGGGAAAACTATATTTGGTAATAATATGAAATTTGCATTTTTTTTCCAAATTCTTTTTCATTTTTTTTTTCAAAAACCTTTATAGGAAAGATCCGGTTTAGGGATCTTTCTATTCTCAAACATACCTCAATGTATGGAATGTCGTGATAAAAAAGGAAAGAGATAAGGGCCAGACAAGAAAAGTACAGATAATTTTAATATAAATAAGGTTATTAATTACTTTGTACGCAAACCTTTCGATCAATCATTAACTTCTCAAAGGTATACACAAAACATGAAATTATTATATGATCCTAGACCACATGTTCTATAATGCCGACAATCTTTTATATGAATGTATTTAAGCTTTTAAATTTAAGATAAAATAATTGATATATATTTAATTATGTGTGATATAAAGATTGGTTAGAACTATGGTAGTCAAGAATCACCTAATAATTTCTCGCATAAATTGCATTCATTAACTTCATCATATTCCTAGGCAAAAGACAAGAGTAAAAACAGAAATGCATGAAACGAAAATGGCATACCAATATCATGTAAAAATGTTTCTAACCACCAGATTTCTCGTTAGTTGGTGAAATAAAACTGTTTAATTCAAGAAGATGGTCCGTACGTAGAAAGTAACAAACTCACTTAATAGCTTGAGCAACTGAAGCAAGATATCCCTTGTAATAGCGAACTCTAAGTTTGTCATCTAGCATCTCATGTAGCGGCATGTTATCATTATCTTCCTCATCCATACCTTCCAAAGAGAAATCCGGCCTCAGATTGAAGAGAACCATTTGATAATGTATTTGCACACATGCATATATAGTTCATCAAACAATTCTTAATAGCCACTATATAGTCAAAGATTCAATACAGGAATTTAGCCAAACAAGGTCATTAATGCCTTTCACCTGACATCTGATTTCTTGAAATTTTCTCTAGATGTTTATATTCTACATGTTTTCTTGCCAAATTTATAGGAAGGATGAGTATAGTTACCATTCTCCGTGACAAATATTGGAGTAGCATATTTTTGTGATACGTAATTGAGAATCTTCCGAAGACCCCAGGGAACTACAAAAAGCCACTCTGATGCTGCCTGTTACAACCACACAGAATAAAAAACTTGCATGTTTGGGCTTATTATATGCATATGCATACAACAAGTGTTATAAATTTCCTATGAAATTCTTGAGGGCTGCAATGGAGAGAGGAAGCATTGAGAGAGGAAGAATACACACCTTCTCACCTATGGCCTGGCCACCTTCCCATTCCTCTAATGACAGGAAGCACACATATCAAGGAGAATTCATTATGGAAGATTAATTAGAAAATGAGAAAATGTTCCAATTATTACCAATCCTCTTCATCTCCTGCACCTTGTAGTAGTAGTTTCCTTCAGCGCATTCTGTCTCATGAGAAATAAACCTTGACGTATAGTGATTTAGACCAATAAAGTCCAATTTATTCAAGAGAAGTTTCTTATCCTCCTCAGAGAACTTGGGAAGCTGGTCTCCAAGTCGTTCGCGCATAACTTCAGGATAGTCTCCGAAATAGAGTGGATCCAAGAACCTGGGTTAAAATTATATTTTAGCAAAAGTATGCATCTAACACCATGCAAAACTGCACAAGCCTCATTCTACTTTGAGTTGTTCTCCAATTTTAATTTATCTTCAATTTCCAGAGTGCATCAGGGTTAAAGAAAAAAGGGATATCAGTTTGTCTCCATTAACTCTGGTGTTAAGTAGAAAAATACAAAGGAAAAGTTTCAAATCCAGACCTTCAGCTGAATAAGTTCAACAGTTTATAATATCATGATAAGGAATTCTAATGGTGGTGCTCCATTGAAATAAATTTTCAGTAAAGTGAGTAGTCGGAGACCATAACAGCAAAAGCTTTCTGTAGAAAATGATTGTATTCCCACCATGAATGATTGATTATAAGGCAGAAATTATTTATCTTGGTCTACCTCTACTGCACTCTTGTTTCTTGGTCAAGATTATCATGATCATTTTGAAAAAGATATGAACAAAATGCCATCTAAAAATACTAAACAATGGAAGAAGCCGGACTTTTAGCTTTGTAATTTATGGTGGCCCAGGCACTTAGTGGAACCCAACATATTGGACACTCTTAGAACATTCAAAACATGAAACTCATTCTGAAAAAGGGCTAAAAATATTTGTAGTATGGCTGCAGGATTTGCTAACCAGAATCTTCTGAATTGATTTGAGTCTTCCTTTCATATTCTTGCTAACCATATGTGGTGCTTCCTAGCACACACAACACCTAAATTGGAGTCTTTGATACTAGTTGATAGAACTGGATCAAAAAATGAAGATACTGAAATGGATATTGAGAAAATCCAAATTATGAATCATGGTTACAGAACTTAATGTAGTTTCAAACAACTCATTAAGAAAAGGAACGATAAACAGAGGGAAAGATGTTCTGAATTTCTGTATTAACTGCAAGAGAAAATTACAGCAAGAGAAAATACTCCTTACTGCCCAGAGCTCCTTGAAAAGAAACAAAACGTTTCTTCTACCCAAAACAATCCCAAACGCATTCCCCCCGTTTCTCACCAAATGATTCCTATATAACAGAATTACATCTTATTATCTTTCTCTCTCCTCTAACTGCCTTCCCTCATCTCTCATGCCACATCAGTATTTTCCTCTCTTCCTTCGCGAATACACCAGTAGCTGTTTTGGAGTGCATTTCCCTTCATGGGCCAAGGGCTCAACTAGCCCATTTGGGAATGGGTCCTTTCATATTCTTGCTAACCATATGTGGTGCTTCCTAGCACACACAACACCTAAATTGGAGTCTTTGATACTAGTTGATAGAACTGGATCAAAAAATGAAGATATTGAAATGGATCTTGAGAAAATCCAAATTATGAATCATGGTTACAGAACTTGATAGGGAAAAAGGTTGATGCAGATGTACACCCTCCTGAATGGTTGTCTTAGTTTATCATTTTTAGGCAACCAAATGTGTCAATCGCTTATTTTCATTATGTTTTGTCCCTGAAATTAGGATAAATTTAGTTTTAAATCCTATAAATTTGAAAAAAAAAGAAGAAGCTATAGACGGTCAAATGTAGAAAAATGTGGTTTTAGTCCCTCCAAATTAAATTTGAGAGATTAAAATAATATTTTTTTAAATTATTTTTAATCTTTCAAATTAAATGAACAATTTTTTTTATTTGAGAGATCAAAATCAGATTCACCCTAAATTCCAAGAACTAAAATGTCATTAAACCAGGCAATAGTATGAAATAAATGCACAAGCAACTACCAGCCAATCTGAAAATCCAGGCGCCTTGCAGCAGCAGATTTATCTTCAATCTTATCAGAATTAGCCTCTGCCCATTCACAGTCTACCACGAAGCCCACTTGTCCCCCTTGTTTATCCTAAATCATCAAGACATTAGAAAGAATAAAATAATACATTCACGTATAATTTGATAATTAACAACAACAATACCCTACAATCAAGGGGGATTTGGATTATATATGGATCAATCAATTCCACTGGTCTCCATCAAAACCTACCTTTTCACTCCAACATTTTTCTATGGTTTGTACTAATGTTTTATAAGTTCTGAGCATATGCAGATAATTGAAATACAGAAAATCAAGTTGGTAATTTAAAGATCGAAAATATAACAAAAATAGGAAAATAATTGAAAATCAACAAAGTACACAAAGGGAAGGAGTGGGATAGCATCAAAATAGAAGAAATAGTGCACAAAATAAAACTAACCCAACTTGCAAAATACAATTTTTCAGTAGAAATAAATGAGTACAGCCCTGCACCTTGTACTTGCTTCGGTATATGGAAACAGCTGCTGCATGGGCTAAAATCTGATGATATGCTGCCAAATATGGCTCTATACGAGCATTCTCACCTCTTCCTGGAGCAAAAATTCCCAAATCATACCCATTGACCGCAGTTTGAAGTGGCTCATTAATAGTAAGCCAGTTCTTCACTCTATCACCAAAACTTGCAAAGCAAGTGTCTGCATAAACAGCAAAGTATTCTCTGGCAAATGCCTCATCAGAACCACACTATTCAATACTAGAATATTGAAAATCAATCCTTAAGATGATTTTAGACACTATTCTCAATAAAGGCACAAGAAAAAAAAAAATTAAAAGGGAGCACCTAGGAAAAAGCAAAGAGATGAGAAAAGGTGGGCTTAATGTGAGCATAATGGATCAAATACAGCATTAGGTGTTCAAGGCCACTAGAATAAATATACCACAAATTACAAGTGTAAATTAGTAGAGTCTAACAAATTCTTGAACCCGGCTTGATTAATAGAAAAAAAAAAATAAGTGTTCACATTTATCATATTTATTTAGCCAGACATTTCAGCAATCTGTCAATCCTTTTTAATGATTGATTTTAACTCAGATTGAAGATGTCTCAATTTAGCATTTATATACAAGTATCCTCCCAACCTTGCCAAGAATGAAAGCAGTAAACCACTCAAGGTAGCATTGATTCAGAAATTGTTGAGAACAGCAATGTGAAGAGCAAGGAGTTATGTTGCTCCCATGCCGAATATGCTGGATTAACAATATCAAAGTCACGATCTTGCTTGGAGAAAGAGTGTGGAGGAATGGAGGAAAAGACAAGAAATATAAAGCTTGTAGCCTCTGATCACCCCTCTACTTGTTGCTTCAATGGAACAAAACTTTAGTGTCTCATTTTAGTGTAATTTTTTAAGAGGAAAGAAAGTAGATATAGGATATTCTAGAGTTGGGAAGGACATGTTTCAAGATCAAAGAGAAGCTCTTGATAACCATGTTAGAATTCTAGTAGATAGAGAGAGAGTGAAATAAGAATAGAGAGAAAATAAGAAAAATTCTATATATGCCAAGGTTAAAGCATAGGCTCAATAATATAATATGTTTTAGAACTTTTTAATAATATAATAATATACCAAGCATAAAATAAGTCCATTAGTTCTACAAGTATCTTACAAGAAAAGAAAGCAACTACAGCCACAATGAAGGTCGTAATCATTGTCGTCAAAAGTCGCAGTGAAAGTCACAAATGCAAAACGTAATGAAGAATGAAGGACTGAAGGTTGTAAGAATGAGATGAAATAAATCTATATAGAGATTGAGGCATTATAAAGGAACTCAACTTGGGAGATTGTTGATAAATCTATAGACAAGAGAGCTACTAGGTGTAGACGATATAAACATGAAACATAACTTCGATGGGACATTAGAACAGTACAAGACAAGACTAGACTGGTGGCATAGGAATATACCCAGACCTATGGGATTGACTGTGAGGAGATATTTGTCTCTGGCAAAAATGCAAACAGCAAGAATCATTTTCTCCTTAGCCGCCCACTTTCGTTGGAACCTTCAATAGTTTGATGTTTAATGCCTTCTTGCGTGAAGACCTACAAAAGGAAGTCTATATGGAGATTTCCCCAGCATTTGAATCTTGCAAAAACTAAAGTTTGTAAGTTGAAGAGCATGGTTTGAGAGTCCCTTGAAATTGTTTAGTGATAACAATTTTGTTATCAACATTGCCCATAACCCAATCCAACATGAAAAAAAACACATTGAGATCGACAAACACTTCATAAAAAAAGGTGGGTGACAGCTTTATCATTACAACAAATACGAATAGCACTGCAAGTGGAAAATGTCTTCACTGAGGGGCCTCTTAGTGTTAGATTCGAATATCTTATTGGCAAGTTGCAAATGGTTGATATTCATTTACCAACATGAAGAGGAGTGTTCTTATATATCTTTAGGATACAGGATATTGATTTATCTTTAGGATATCATGAGATATTTGTTTCTCTTTTGGATATCGTGAGATATTTGTTTCTCTTTTTTGTATTATTTCTTTTTCTAACTTTAACCTTTAAAAGAGAGATTTGATTGTACATCCTACACAAGTAATATACAAATTATTTTTCTTTCAACTAAAAAGTTCTAGATAGACTACTTGATTTTGCATTTGTAGCTTAAGTGAGAACAGATCACAGAAGTATCATATGCATCCATTTTCATTCTTATTACTTTATACTCATAAAATATATATGAGCGTCATAACCATTCCAGCTCCACATAAACAGCCTACTACCTCATAAACTTAATACTTTCAAGCACAATACCAATCAGTTTTATGATTATCTGAAAAGAAACAAACTGTAAAATAAAAAATTTACATGAAACCTTACATGATCTGTTTATTTAACCATCCTCCCATTGACTCATGAAGATGCAGCGGAAGATCCCAATGGTACAAAGTTGCATAAGGTTGGATACCTGTTGGAAAATAGTTACTTAATATAAATATTTTAAGAAAGAGATAAAAAAAATTAAAGGTAAAGTAGCTGCATGCAAATCATACCTCTTTCAAGAAGAGCATTTATAATGTTGTTATAGAAAGTTATCCCTTCGTCATTTACTTTGGTTCCTAAACCATCTACACCAAAAAAACATTCAATAAAATAAAATGATAAATCCGAAGAATCCTTATCATTTTCAGAATCCTCTGTATGCACTAAAAAAACAAGTCAAATATCATTTTCAGAATGACAACCAAATTTCTAGACTTATTATTACTAATTGTACGATTGATTGCTTATTTTTGCATTGTAATTATACTTCTGCATTTTTTTTATTCATCTATATGTATATATTTCTGTAAAGGAATTTTGAGTTGTCATTTTTCCATTATCTGATATTAATAACACCATAAGTTATCTCTAGTCTAGTGTGGGATAAATAGATAAGTTCTCTCAAAAGTTCTTTGGTCTTGGAGATGAAGATGCTCATAATCATGAATGGCTAAGTGAAGCACCATCCGACATAGAGAAAAGTGCATTTTGAACCAACCATGGAGACTCTGAATTTCTAGTCATGCCATATGGGTTCACCGGTGCCCCTTCAACTATTCAAAGTCTGATGAATGAAGTCTTCTATCCGCACTTCCATAAGTTCATTTATGCTTTCTTTGATGACATCTAATACAGCAAAACATGAACTGAACTTAGGCATCATGTGAAGTTAGTTTTTAAGTTTAGAGGACTAACTTATTGCTATTAAAGAAATCCAAGTGCCATTTTGGTGAACCACAGATAGCATATCCTGCTCATATTATCCATGTGGATGTGACTAAAATCAAGGAAGTCACAGATTAGCATGTTCCTCAAACAATCAAGGCCCTTCAAGATTTCCTCGAGTTAGCAAACTATTAACAAAAATTTATTAAGGAATATGACCCAATAGCAAGCTGTTTGAGGAACTAGTTGAGACCCTATCAGTTAGGATCTTTAATTAATATCGTAGCTTTTGAAAGGCACTATGCTATTGGAATAAGAATCATAAAAAATTATTTCCTTTTCCTAAAAAAATGTTGTGTGTTTGTTTAGGAGGGTTTCAATCACAGAAGTTTGCTCTTTGCATCCACTATAGATCACAAGGAGTCTTATAGTTCCTTGACCTTTGACTCAAGTCTTATGAAAGGGCACACATAACATGCTCTTTCCTAACATATATTTGGTCAACATTTGTGGACAATGGACATATATTTGGAGCCAAGATATGAACATTAGCTACTGACTTGTAATGCTTAAACAGATAAACTTTCAGGATTCATGATGTCATGGACATGCAAATTGATTTACTAAACAACTAACCATATTGAAAACACGTTTTAAATTCATAAGTAAAACATACCAGGAAAAATGCGAGACCAAGAAATTGAAAATCTGTAAGCCTCAAATCCCAACTTGGCTATAAGATCAATATCTTCCTGTACATTATTACATTCAGAATGTTAAGATTTGAAAATTGTGCATAAGGCGAGCCAGCAGTTAATACTTCATAGAAATAAATATAAGATACCCTAAATAAAATTTCAGATATCCCTCCATACTCGTGCAAAAATAGAGTCAATGACATCTAAAAGTATTTGGCTTCAAAAAGCAAACAGGTACAAAATTATTAATGAAGTGGTAAAAAGGAAGAAGGATGCATTCATAAGAGAAAAAGACAGTGTCCAGGGAAGAAACATTGCTTGAGCAATATAGTGTAGCCCAAAATAAATCGACAACAGCAATATATAAACAGAAGTAAAACGAAGGTTGAATGATCTTTTCAATCCTTGAAAGCATATATTTTTTTTCTATTAGTGCTTAAATATTGATAAATTAATAAAATATTTCTAAAATTACTTTTTTCTTTCATAGTCATCCTTCATTTTAAGTAGGTTCCTACATATTATAATAAAAAGGCAATTTATTCGTTACATATCTGAACTAAATGGTATTTTAATGATAACATGTAGGACCTACCTAAAATGGCGATGAAGTTATTTTTAGGAACTCTATTTTAATTTATTTAAATTAGGACTATATTGAAACCTCCATACACTTTCAAGGGTCCAATTGGCCGTTCTACTTGAAACGAATGTCAAAAACATTAAAAATAATAGGTTACTGACCATATACCGATGATAATGATCAACAGCAACATCGCCATTGCTTTTGTCGAGAATTTTTCCTAATAAAACAGTAAAGACAAACCAAGTAATAAAGCATGAAGGAGTGCCAAGTAAGATGATAGTAAAGGTTTTCACAATCTATGACTATTAAGGAAAAAGTTCTTATACCTTCAGTGTGTGAAAAGGCATCCCATATGCTAGGACCTCTACCACCCTCCTTCCAAGCACCTTCTATCTACAAATTAACAACAAGTAGTTTAATGTAAAATTGAACAATTTTCGCATCAGTTATAAATACAGAATTGCTTATCTTAATATTCCATTCTCCTAATAATTGGTCAAAAAGACATTGATCCAAGCTGTCCCTATCATAGAATTTTTTAAGTGTTAATTACCTTGTCTTTCATGATGATTACAAATTACAAGCTATTTTGAATAAATGGTTACCTAGTTTAGCTCTATAGCTATCATGAATTCCATTTGATAAAAGTCAATTTTAGGATATGTTTAGCAGAAATCCGAGGAAGCCTGTGTTTAAGTAAAAGGAGTAAGAAAGACCGAAAAAAGTAAGCACTACAGAGTATCGGCAACCAAAGAAGGAAGAACTACAAAGTTTAAGAAGCCCAAGAATTTCAAAATTCAAATGACATAAGTATTTGGTGAGGTGCAATCAATGTTTGCAAATCCAATATAGTGATGCTATGTAAAAATGTTGTTAAAACACATCAAAGTTAAAAACTGACAGTATAAAAATTCAAGTATTCTCCACCAAAAATTGTGTCCAAGCACTGAAACCTTAGAACTTGCTCTGTAAAAAAGAAAAACAATAAAAATAAAGTATAATAAAATAAAATAAACTGCAACATAAACTTCTTACAGTATCCCAAACGACAACACTAATCCAATGAAAGTCAAAACACAGACATCTTGAACGAATTTTTAAAATAATAACAACAACACAGAGCTTTCTTCTTCTTTTGCTAAAAACATAGGTCAACACACTAGTTTAATAGGATTAAAAAGGCAAAACGAAGAATCAAAGCATTCACATTTGGCAAGAAATGCTGATAAAATTGACATAAAATAATGGAAGAGTGAATCTGCATCGGGAGGAACCTGATACGCGGAAGTGGCGACTCCAAAGACGAAGTTGGGAGGGAAGTCAATGCGCGAGACTGAATCATCTTCGTTGTGGCCGTTTTCTCTGAGGAACTCCTCCTTCTTCACCATTCTCAACTCGCTTTCTCAGCACTGTCCAGTAAATTGATTCCAACGATTCTTTATTTTTCGTTAACAGTATTTATCGACAATTCAAGCAATGACACGATCCACACAACCTCTGACCATCTCTGTAGAGAGAGAAACACACAGGTTTAGAGTTTGTTAACGTCCTCCTATCTTTAAAAAGAAAACAAAAAAAATAATTAATTCTACTTTTTATTCTTTTAAGGAAAATATTCGCAATAAATTAAATGTTTATTGGTTAACTAAAGGATTTATATATATGGTCGTAGCTATTTTACTTGATGTAAAAATTAGTTATTTTATTTAATGGTTTTAGTAATTATTTCAAAGATTTTAAACATATAATTCTAAAATGTTATTATTTTAATATCATTAAATGTTAATTATACTATATAATTATTATTAATTTGTACCAGTTGTCTCTGTCTTTAATATATTTATGAATTATTAATAATTATTTATTAATTATTATTATTAACGACTTGATACATTTGATATGATTACTATATATATTCTTATCATTTACTTTCTTATACATTTGTAACGGAGTGATCAAAACATAATAAAATCATTAATTTAATATAATTAAGTCTAATAAATTTCAAAGACTATAAAAAGATCATGTTTCTATTTTTATCAGTAAAAGATCTCTTTATTAATAATGACTGATTATAAACAATATAAGTATATAGATATAGATTTATATATGATAAATTCATTATTTTTTTGTAATAATTATTTTTAAATTATAAAAGATGATTGTACTATAGATTGATCAATTTAGCAAAAAGACAAACACCAGATTACAAACTAATAAAGCATTGGTCAAAACATGAACCAGTGGAGAAACAAGGATGTGATGTGAGTAAATGCAGGGTAAATTTAGAAATTCAGAAAATCTTAAAAGTTACAACGAACTAATATTTTACAATCCATTAATTGTAAGTGTCCACTTTTGAGTGGGTCAGGACCACGCAAATAGGAAGCAGAGCCATCAATGTCAGGAAAAATGGCATAAACATTTTTTACGCAGATTCTTTTGTCAGACAATCCTGAACATATAAGTAAATTATTTCTAAAGTTTAAATTAAAATATTTAATATAATAAATAAAATAAAGAAATATTGAAAGATATTATGATGAAATGTAAGGGGTGGAAGGAAAGGTAGAATGAATGTGAGGAGGGTCATATCATATTGAAATTGGAGCCAAGTCTATGAGGTAGTTAGGACATGATGTCAAGACAGACCCTGTCCAGTTAGGAACATGCATGAATGTGAGAAAAAGGAGAATGCTTTCAAAAAGACATGTTAAACAAGATTGAATCAAAGAATAAGAAATTATTCCTATTAATTTTCTTCTTCTTTTGAAATTTCTCTTTTTAAGATTTTTTATTTGTCTTTTCTTTTTTTCCTCTTTAATGGTTTTCTTTTTTTTCTTTTTCTTTTTTTCACTCTTCAATATTTTTTTATTCATGTTAGCATAGAGGAGTTGTAGGAATCTTTCTCTTGGTGATGGCGATAACATGAAAATCTTAGATAATATATGAGAAAAATTTGAGAACCTAAAATATCAACTTCTATAAACTTCTTAAAACATGTATAGACAAAAAGATTCTAACTTTCTATTGCTAAAAACAAAACCAACTAAACTTGTATGCCCTATAAATCCTCTAAAAGAACTGAAGATATAAATTTTAAAAGTGTGAAAATTTGAAGTTGAAGAGACTAAGTAATGTAATCCTATTAAGATTAGAATAATCTATCAACTCATAGATGGATTTGAAATTGAAACCACAAAAGCTTACCAAAAACCAAGAACAAAGAAGAATAAAGGAGTAATATGAAAAATTAATTAAGGAAAAAAAAGATGGAAAGATTCATCACATAAAATCCCTCTCCTACATAAAAAACTAACTCTCCAGAATTAAACAGAATATTAAAATATCAAGACACTTAATATCATTCAAAATAACTCATTTCATATATATTGGGTAAATTTGAAATTAATAAGGAGAAATTAAGACGTTATAATGTAACATCCCAATTTATTTTCTCAATTTCCTAGTTATAAATAATTGCTTTGTGATGTGTTTGTGTAATATTTTAGAAAAATATATAATTAGTAGAATTAAAATTTATTTTATTAAAAAGATAGTTAAATTTGATTTCAAGATTTAGGAAGGCAGATATATAAAATATCGAGTCTAGAAATTTTGTAAAAAAGAGATTAAGTGCCATCATATTTTAAATTTTAGATTTTGTTTGTTATAATAAATTCAATATAAATTAGTAAGAATAATTAGAAGTGTTTTAGAATGAATAAAATTTAAATGATAAGAAATTTTAGAGGCAAAATAAAAGAGAAAGATGAAAAGTGACTTGATTAGTAAATATAACATAAAAGCTGGTTAGATCTTTGTTGCTTATAAAAAAGAGAAACATTTTCTCTATTTAACTATTTCATCCTTCCCTTGATTATTCCTTGTCTCTACAAAACCAAACAAAAAGCACCAAAGGTTTTCATTCAGCTTACAACCATACAGTGTATGTACGTTCTTATTGTGTTCTATTTTAAGGTTAGCTGTTAAATCTGATTAGGTTTATATTTATATCTAACTACATTTACCTTTCATTTTGATTTGGAACAGAAATGGTTTCTACTGCAAGCATAAACCAATAATGTTTCGTGCAAATATTATCTATTCTGATTTCTCAATTGCTCAACAATTTTTGTTCATTTCATGCAGAACAAGGAAATTGTTGTGGAGCAACAGGGGGAGTCCGAATGTCATGGACTCCTTACTGCATATGCAGAGTGACACATCAACATTAGCTCCTCCTGGTGGAATAGCCAAGGTATCCAAAAAGGTTAGTGTCATGCCAGTGCCATGACAGTATTTAACAATATTGATTCAGAGAGATACGGGCATGACACAAGTCGGAGGATGTTTCATAAAATTGAAAATCTGACGTTGATTAACTGCTAATATTGGTATACTAAATTATAAAATGAATATGTACAAACCAATAAGAAAATTAAAATAAAGAAATAAAAAGCCTCAGAAGAAACTGGATGCCTACACAGTTATACGTTGCTCATCAGTGGTTACAATCTTCAAAGAGGAAATTCAAACTCTAAACAGAAATAAGGAAATCAGTAATAATGCAGCAAATTATCTACTTTTGAAATACTTCAAGAACCAACTCAATATTTGCTACACTTCCTATCATTAATATTGCACCAATTGAATTCATACTTATAAAAAATTCAATGATCTAGAAGCAAATTTCCATTCTTTGTAGGAGTTGGTGATAATAAAAAGTAAAATGAGTATACAATGCAATACAAACTGATAACAAATAGAATTAATTATCTTTTCTTTATCAAGATCCTTATTATACTTACTCCACAATCTTCCAATTCTTTCACCCGATTTGCAAGAGTGACAGTATCCAAAGCAAGGTAGTAACAGTTCATTAATAGGCAACTTGGTACTGTAAATATATATCCTCATTTTCTATCATCCCTAGTGATTAACAACAAGTAGCAACATGAATCACCGATGCAGCTACAGTGGCATAAAAGATACCTCTTTCCCAGAAAAACTGTTGACAGTAGTGGCCACAACAGCTGTGCAGCTATGCTGGCACCATGGTACCACACAAATGGAGCTCCAGTAGATGGACGCCGCTCCACACAGCACAACCCAATCTACAGTGACTGAAATTAACTACTCTGCTCACAGCAAATCCTCAGGTGAAAAAAATAAATAAATTCCCGTGACAAAAACAACAAACACACCGAAACTCAACAATCCTGTTATTCATTCAAGCATCATGAAGGCGAAGGAAAGTCTATATTAACCAAGACAGCAAAGCAAAAATTCATATCAAAATGAGAACACAGCCCAATAAATCTACAACAAGTTTGCACGACACAATTTAACAATAGCCTACTATTTCAAAACAAGTCTCATTTTTTCCACGACTTTTAAACCATTCAATCAGGAGGCTTTGGCATTCCCCTTGACCTCCCCGGAACAACACCCGCCTCCATGCTCGTGATGGTGGTGGTGGTGGTGGTGATGGTGGTGATGATGATGGTGGTGCTGCTTCCCCTTGAGCTGCTTCCTCATGTCATAAGCATCCTCTCCGTCCGCATAATACTTAGCCTCCACATCATGAATCTTGTACCCCAAGGTCTCGGTGTACAAATTGAAAGCCGCTCGGTTGCTCTTGCGCACATGCAGGGACACATACTCGGCACCAAACACCTGTGTGTGAGAATCCAATATAAGACAAAGAAAACAAAAATATAAATTTAATTAACCTGAATTAATATTGGTTCCTATACTTTACAAAATCAACAATTTTAATCCCTAAATTCACTCCCCAATTTTAACATGAAAGATATGAGTGGTGGACCTGTTCCATGGCGTTCTGGGCGGCGGTCATGAGTTTGGTGGCGAGACCTAGTTTGCGGTGGGTGCGGAGGACGGCGAGGGAGGTGATGTGGCCGTGGCAGTCGGTGGTCTCCTCCTCCATCTTGGCGAGGACGTAGCCGACGATGCGACCGTTGTAGTCTTCGGCGACGTAGAGGAGCTGGGGCCAGGAGAGGATGTGATAGAGGTAGTACTTCATCTGGTAGTTCTCAGGGAGGCAGAACAGGTTGCAGGCCTGCATCGCCAGAAGGTCCTTCACCGTCGCCTTCCTTATGCACACCATTTTTCCCCCTTTCTCAAATTCCCTTTGCTTTCTATCGATTAGGGCTGTTTCATTCCACTGCCCTCACTGCACCAAATATATATAAGGCTTAAAACTCTCTAATTTTTATTTTATATTTTATAAAATTCGTAGTTTTTTGTTTTTTTTTAATAATTTTTAATTATTTGCAATTTTGATTCTTAATTATTTTTTATGTAATTTTAATTTCATAATTTTTAATAAAAATATATGTGTTTATTTAAAAATTAAAAACAAAAAAAACAGAAATGTAATCAGCAATTTTATCTTGATACTAATTACTTCCAAAATATTATATTCTTTAGCTCAACTCAAGTTTCTTGACTATTATATTATTTTGCAAATTTACTCTCTTTATTTTATTTCATGATTTAATTTTTAATGTTTTAATTATGTAATATTTTTATTTATTAATTTATTTTTTTTCTCAACTTTAATTTTTAGTATTTTAATGTAATTTTTTAATTATTAATTTGATATTTAAATTTTAATAAAAATCCTGAAATAACACTTTATTATCCGATTGCATCAGCAATTTTATTAAATGAGGATAAATGTGAAGTTAACAATATATCAAAATTATGTGATTAAATAATAGGAAATTAAATTCGTGAAAATAGACTAGATTTGTTTATTAAATAATGATAATAATGTGACAACACCCACCAATTTCATGAATTTACATTAGGTATTTAAAAGAATGTAAGTTAATAAAACTCATTTAAAGTAAATATAATAATCTTTTTATATGACTTTGACATTGGATAGCTGAATAAAATTCATGGATTATACACGAGTCATTAGTTTTTAGAACGATAAATTTCTCATCCTCACACCATAGATAATTTATTCACAAACAGTATAGAGAAAATTAAATACTTGATTTTACAAAGAAATGTTACTTTTGAATTTCCATAGTCTGATATCATTGGTATTGTGTGTGGTAACAATCTTCTTCATTCCAACAGCGAGGCATGTAATAGAAGGTCGAGCAGTTTTAGGAATGAGATCAATATTTATGTAGGTATCTTCAGGCAACCTCTTCCCCTTTCTTCTTTGAATGAACCCAGAAGGACTTTGAAATGTTGATAACAATTTATCCCCCAAAACGCAACGCGAAACAGTATTGCCATCGTTCTGATTTAGTAATCTTACGATGCCATCTATTCCACCAACAGCTAATGTTGATTTGTCACTCTGCATGTGCTGTAGGGAGTATATAACATTAGGACTCACTCGGTTGCTCCACAATAGTTTCCTTGTTCTGCATGAAATGAACACACAATGTTGAGCAAATAATAAACCAAAATAGTTAATATTTTGTCGTGATGATTAAACAGAAGCGGATCATTACTGGTTTACTATTGCCCTCAACTGAGTTTGTGTTGTTGTTACTTCCTAGGAAGAAACGCTTTTTTTTATTCAATTCTTACCTTGCCTAAGAGACATAAAGGTCCCAGCACAAAACAATAAGTAATGGAAATAGGAAAATTTCCAAATTTCTGGGAATGAAACAATTGGGCCAGACCTAGAGGAACAAATAATGTGCTTTATTACAGCAGTGTTTTAATTTGTTCAGGAATTTCCTACCCTCTAAGCATGTTCATAAACATTATTCAGCTTCAGATAATTTTTTTTAACAAGTCATTACTTAATTTGTCTATTTGGTTCCCTCTAACAAAGAAGATTAAAGCTACTCTCAAAGAAATTCATGGAAATAATCAATATAATTTGTTGTAACAATTGCCTATGTAGCAGCATGTAACGCTTAGGGTTTAACATCTTGAGCGCACGAATCCACTTAAGGAGCAACCTTTATTGCACTAACTGTTGCATTACCTAAGGTCCCAACAATATGTATATCCAACAGCTGATCCTGCGAAAATTAGCTGAGAGGAGGGATTGAAACACATAGTCCTAATGCCTGTGAGACAAACATTGAATCAGATTCCTTTACTGCACCAGAAATGTTTAGATCTTTTAAATATTGGTTAAAACTAATCATGGCACTCCATAGCATACAAAATAATAACCTCATCATATAAAGATCAACAAAATATTTCACCAAATAGAACTGGTCCACCAAAAAAGATATTATAAACTTCAACTAAAATACCATAGGCCCATGAGTACTGGAGTATACCAATAGAACCATGTTAGCATACAGGACAAGAGAAGTGCTAACCATGCACCTGAAAAAGTAAGGAAAAGTTTTGTAGCAAGATCAAGTACTGAAGAAGGAAAAAAGGCCATGGGATTGACTTTGTGTGAAATCAATTGGTTCAAACAGTTACTCAGAGAACTCAAATTTGGGGAGATTACTCATGTCAAAAAGACATTCAAGTGTGATAATGAAGCTCCTTGATGAATCCACTATTTCATGAGGACCAAACACATTGAGATAAATTAAAATTTCATTAAGAGATCATATCCATATAAGAACCATCACTTGCTTTGTTAAAAAAATTGACTAGTTAGCACATGTTTTCACCAAGTCTTTGAGAGGTCCTCAGATAAGTTAGATATACAACGAACTTGTTGTATATTACTTATTTTCTCTAACTTGAAGGAGAGTGTTGGAGAATATGGGCTAACAAATCATGTAATTACTTGTAACATGTATAATTTTTATCTTTTTTGTGTATACAACAGCTAGTATAGTTTAAACATACAGAATTCACCTATTGTCTCTTGTTTCTCTCTTCCCTTAACATTAGCCAAAAAAGCCAATTGAAAGGGATAAATCATTACCTCTGGCATCACTTGATCTAAGTGTTGCTACCTGCTGAACAGAGGAAGGATCTGATATTGTTATACTCCCTGAAGTAGAGCCACTCACTATCAATTGATCTTCACTCAAACATAAGCATGTTATCGGTACATGGTGCATTCTGCAGATACCAAGTTGTACAAATCAAGAATGCTACAAGACATCTTTAAGTTATTAATCAAGCAATATATATGAATCGAGTTACAAGAATAAGATTTTTAATATTGTATATGAATGGGATTATTTGTTTTAAGCCATAAAAAAATATAACTGCACCTTTCGTTTTCAAGCAATATTGATAAGAACTTGGCTATTATGGGGTGTCTCCGTCCCACATCAAATAGTATGGGATACTCAGTGAAGTATTTAAGTATGTGATTCTCCCCCGTTAATAGCTAGCTTGGTTACATATCAAATATGCAATTCAAGTTCAGAATCTTTTCTTGGTAAACTTAATAAAATGTTGCTGACCAGTTTTGGACAGAAATCAAACTAAGAAAATCTTCAAAATACCTTATTATTTGAGAACATCTCCTACTGTACATGTCAAAAACACGAACAGCTCCATCATCACATCCAACCACAGCTTCTGGATCAAAGTAACTGAAAGCACAGCACAAGAAAAAGATTTCAGATATCATATGCAAATAGCCTTTTTGTCTTACTTCTGTTGAATAATGACTATCTTCTGTTGTACAGCTTTTATAGAGCTGCTTTTGTCGTATCTAATATGTCAAAGGCTGTGGCCTTTATCTCTGATTTCGCAGTTGTACTTTCAATTATTCAGATATATATAAATATACATCAGTGAAGAGCAAAATTAAATTTTCCAAATATAAAATTCTCAACTTGGTATCAGAGCAAGTACTATCTGCTCTACTGTCCTCATCATGGGTCACTGTCAGTCTGTCAGTGGAAACTGCTGTCAGCCGCCAGAGCCCCTTTCTCCCCCGACCTTTGGGTTGGTGCATCTCTTCAAGCGCAGCCTAACTCAAATGGTTTCAAGTCCAAACTCCTACCAATGCACTCTAACGTGTGGATCTAGTAGACCATGAAGCTCACACACCATTCTGCTGCCGTCAAAATGTCACAGCATCTCTTCCATAGCTTTTGGCAGAGCTTCCTTAGTCTGTTTTGAGCATAAACCCTCTCTCCTGTAGTACTTTGCTTGGTTTGTTGGCTTGTAAGTGACTCTCCTCTCTGTGAATTTGAACCCCCATTTTTCTTTCTCCTTGGTTCCTTAAATGCCCACCCCTGGTTCTGTTGGGTCTGTTCCAGGTCCTGTTTTCTCTATTTCTGGGACACTCAACATCACCACAATGAAACTAAATGGTAAAAATTATTTATCATGGGCTGCCTTTGGAACTTTAGTTAGCATATGGAGAAAGAGGACAGGAGAGGATCTACATAGTGATGCTCAGTGGAAGAAGCTTGACTCCCAGCTATGTGTCGTACTGTGACAATCTGTAGAACTACATATTTAAGGGACTCTCACAACCTTTAAAACTTGTCCTTTTTGAAAAAAGGCTCAAAGTATTTTTGCTAATGATATACAATGTCTATACAACTCAGTTGAGAAACTATCTTCTCTCAAACATCTCCAACCATGACATGACTACTCATCTAGCTCTAGCCCAAGCTGCGGTGGAAGAACTAAAAATGTTCTTAGATGTTGATTCATGGTGGCCTTTTATTTTTTAAAGGTCGATTAGTTTTATCATCCTCCTCAACTCTCATTTTCACCCTTCTCTTGGAGTATCATGATTCTGTTTCTAGGGGTCATTCCAGTTTCACCAAGACATATAAACGCCTCTCTGCTCATTTCTTTTAGAAGGGAATGAGGCAAACTACTTTGGCTCATATCCGCCAATGTGGCATTAGTCAAAGGAACAAATACCAAGCTATGTCCCTAGCTGGTTTGCTACAGCCCATCCCTATCCCCGACATGGTATGGGACACTATCTCTCTAGATTTTATTACTGGGTTGTCACATTCCAATGGATTCGAAGTCATACTGGTCATTATAGATCGATTGTACAAATATGTGCATTTCTTGGCTCTCAAGCACCCCTTTACTGCTTGTTCTATGGCAAAGGTCTTTGTTCGTGATGTGTCCAAATTACATGGATTTCCCAAGTCCATTATAAGTGGTCGTGATCCTCTTTTTGAGTAAATTCTGGAGAGAGCTTTTCCGTCTTCAGGGAATAGTTTTTGCTCATGAGTACCACTTACAACCCTTAGACCGATGGCCAAACTGAGGTGGTTAATCGTTGTTTGGAAACTTTCCTTTGCTGTTTCACATTAGAACAACCCTCCAAGTGGTCCTTATGGCTATCATCGGCCGAATTCTAGTGCAACACTTCATCTCATTTAGCGACAAGGACGACTCCATTTGAGGTTGTTTATGGTCGTTCTCCCCCATCGGTGCTTAGTTACTTGCCTAGAGAAACTCAAGTATTTTGTAGCTGCGATTCTTCTAGATTGTGATGAAGCTCTCCACCAACTGAAGTTTCATTTGCATCGTGCCCAACAAACTATGAAGAAATATGTTGATAACCTCCGTCGTTATGTGGAATTTGCTGAGGGCGATTGGGTTTATGTGAAGCTTCGCCCTCATTGTCAGCAATTAGTAGCACGTCACATCAATCCTAAGTTGTCTCCCCGTTACTTTGGCCCCTTTCAGATTCTCTCTCGAGTGGGCGTAGTTTCTTATAAAGTAAAACTTCTTGACTCAACCCGCATACACCCTGTTTTCCATGTTTCACAGCTTAAACGCTCTCTCAAACAAGGTAAAGTTGTTGCTCCTCTTCCCTTGCTTCTTGAAGTAGATGACATTGCCTCCCCTCAACTTGGTGCTATTTTATCCACCCGTCGAGGCAAATACTAGGGACAAGCTGCCGAAGAATGGCTCATCTTATGGAACTCACTTCCAGTGGAAGAGGCTACTTGGGAATTGGCTTCCTCTATTAAGGACAAGTTTCCAACTTATGCCTTAAGGACAAGGAATTTTCTTTAGGGGGTGGTATTTATAGAATTCAGGCTTCTAAGGGATAGGCCCTTTAATGTCTACTCCCCCTTTACTTCCAATAATATCTGGAAGTAAAGGGGGAGGAAAAAGAATATTTCCATGAAATGGAAGTTTCAAAGATTTCTCTGACTTTGAGGGAGTTTGATATCATTCTATTTTAGTCTATAATTCTGCATAATTTCATATTTTGCACTATTGATTACCTAGAGAACTTGGGACTGAATATTTGTCAGTGGTCCAATAGCATGAGCAACATAAGCCCAACAAACCTCATTAGAATAGGTTTCGATAGCATCTTAGAAGCACAACCCTACAAAACTATTTTATAAGGTAAGGTTTGCATTCATTTATATGCTATAATTTTTATCATATATCTTGTCGATGTGAGAACTTTAACAAATATGAATCTCAAGGTCTCGATTATTTTGAAGCACAACCATTTGTATCTTGTGCTGCTCTTTTGCCCCTAAACTATATAATAAACTCTATTATTATGCATAATGAATGTAATGAGTCTATATAAACTCATCAATTCTATATTCAAACACACGGTATTCAATCTAATGTTTCTATGTTGTCTATTTTAATAGAATTGGTTTCTATTACTAGGAAATTAATGTCTAGGATACCTAAAAAGGCAGGTTTATGTATGGTGGCTTATCATTATCCCAGGAAGTCACATTCTAATTATTTCTCTTAAATGTAATTAAATTTTATTTCGAGTGATTATAAACTAAAGGTGCTGTTGAGTGCTTCGCTCAAGCAATTAACCAAATATTATTATTCAACTTACTTCATGCCATCACTCTACACTAAGAAACCAAGATAGTAGGTTATGAAAAGAAGATAGGAAGAGAAAAAGGGCATTGATTAGTTTACCGCATGCATGATCCTTTTAAAAATTTGCCTTCCAGCGAAGGAAATATGCTTCTTTTCCCATTCCGCCTCCATATGCATAAATGAGTACCAATTAGACCAACAATCTGAAAATAAATTTTTTGTAGAATTTCAGTAAGCATAGAGGATACAAAACTTACACAAGCCTGCAACTTCAAGAAACTTGAATTGATCCCAGCACTTTTTACGTGAATTAACAGTATAAATGAAAAGATGTAGCAAAACAAAATAACACTGGCCTGCAGAAGATTTGCAGCACAACTAAATTACATAGAAAATTTCAGACAATTTGTAGGATAACAACATTGGTGCAGGTGATAACACTAGCATTGTAGTGTTTGACCTAGATTAGTCAAAGAATTGCTGCCCAATCAGCCCAGATAGGCTCTAGTGTACATGGGGGGATAGGACCTTGGTGTGGGGATTATAAGGCCCCGGGCTCTCCAACTACATAGCTAGCTTTTGTAGTGCAGTTCTCTCAAGATTATTGTGAATTAGATGATTGGTATCAGGCATTATAATTAAAGAAAGGAAAATTTGCATTTGTATAAAGTTTACATGACTCATATCACATTTACTTATCAAAAAGTCTAAAACAATGTTTAGAACTATAGAACAGCAAGGATAATAGAGTAGTATAGTAATTCTGGTGTACAGTTACTTTCTGTTATAGTTTCGGTTGTGCATTTACTTTTCCTTTAGAGTTTCTGTTGGTTTGTTACCTGCTGAGTCAGAAGTTAGTTAGACTCAGTAGCTTGCAGTGCAATGCAAGTCTTACTGCACTATAAATAGCTTCGTCTCTCTTGTATAAGATTTAGCTAAACAACAAGAAACTTTTTCATCTTGTCACTTGCACCCCCTTCTCTCTGTATACTGAACTCTATTAAAGGAAAAAAATTTCCTCAATCACACTTTGCTCCGTACAATTCCCTCCCAACTACATCACATGTGTCATCATGCCACACTCCACAGCCAGCTAGACAGTTAGTGGCCTATTCTCCCTCCCAAGTTCTGATTAGGTGCGTCTCACCTATTCTTCCTTCTCCTAGTACATCACTGAAGTCTTACATATGAAGGATATGATAAAAAATAATGAAATGAGTTTAAATTTCATAGTAAGGCTTTTCATTCCCAAAAAAGAATACTTTAAACAGATGGCATCATATGATTTACTGATACAATTAAATTTCTTATCTGTTCACTGTGGAAAATTAAATCCATAAAGCATTCATTCAATTACTTCACCTTGCTCTCATCAAAATCAAAGTCAATTAAAGGGAACATATCTGGCATTGAGTATTCTTCTATGCATTTGTGTCTGTCTAATGACCAGAGACGAATAACCTATCATAATGCCATGGAAATAATTAGTACAAGGCTAATCAAGTTAGAAACTATATCATACCTAAAGCAAGTAAAAAAGACTCAGACTAACCATAAAACATTTCTTATATTTATAAAATACAAATATGATTCTGTGAGCTAGCCCACTACAGATTATTGCTGCTATGCACTTCCAACCAAAAGATAAGATGCAAGGGACAAATGAATTAACATAAAACATTCACAATTATGCTTAAATAAAGAGTAAGCAAAAGCAGATAATCTGGCATGAATCTATATACTGCTTTCACGAAAAAAATGCTTTTATAAAGATTAATATAGTCAAGTACAATAAAAGTATAAACTTCTACAAAAAATAAAATAAAAACCATTTTTGAAATTTATCGACTCTTTGATAAACTTTTCTCCACCCACCAATAGGTAATAGAAACAAGAACTTCAAAGAAGTTTAAATCCTTAGCAAAGAGGTTTTGCACCTTGAAACCTTTGTGTTTTTTTAATGTTTAACCATGATTTGTAAATAATCTCTTCAGATTTTATCATTTAAATTCTGTTTGAGACTAAACCTCCCCTGCCTCCACCCAACAAAAAATAAAAATGAGAGAATGTGTTTAGAGTGTTATCATCCAACTTCCGTAAGCAGAACCAGAGGTCTGTATCAAGAAAGAAGTACCCAATGATAAAAATTCATTTTTTACATTACCATCTTTCTCCAGCACCCTAATTAATGTCAGATTAATCCCACTTCCCTTGATTAAAAACTGTAAACAAATCTATACACCACTTGAATAAATTTGATATGCAAACCATAAAAAGTACCAAGTAACATTCCATCTTGAGACCTCTCCTCACTTATTTTTTTTGAGTATCAACCAAGAAAAAAACTGGAAGTATTGTCCCAGGGTCCAAATGAAACAATATATGCACTACCCAACAAAGCAAAGGCTTTTATGCACCAAATTCCTAGGACATCCACCCCTTCCTTTCTTATCTAAAAGTTAATCTATCAACCCATGGGAAGGATCCCTCTTAGCTGCTCCAAACCTCAACTAGAAGAAATTCCCAGTGATATATTACTTCGATCAACAACTCATAATAATCATAAAGGAGGAAGATAGCCGATTTGAATACTAGAAAAACAAGCCTAAACCAGAGAGTGATACCATCTGTAAATAAGAAGCTTCCTTCCAGGTACCAAACCTTGCATCATATTCTAAACCATTAGGGCCTGACACATGAGATCATAAACTGCCCAATGAAGCTTCAAATTATAAGTAGCCAAAGTCCAACAATGAATTTTTATAATTTTAACTACAAACAATGATATATCTCAAATACAAGTAGAAATCCAATAATGTATTTTCTTTTTGTTGATACTTACATAAAAACTAAATTAGTACTTCAGAAATTATCAGATAATGTCAAAATGATGTCTAATTGAAGAACAATTGCTAGTTGATTTATGATATGTACCCAAGCACTTGGAGAAGTCACCCTCAAAAGCTAGCTATTAAAGGGAAGAGCCAACCACTTACATACTCCACCATACTACTAGGACTTCGACATCCTATGATACCTAAGTCCCAATGATAGCACAGCCGCTAAGAGATAATGTCTTGGTGGCTTTCACTCTACAACAATTAACTTGGTAACACTTCACCGTAGGTACCCCTTTCTAAGACACGAGAACAAACCTTGATACCAATTAATAAGTACCAAAATATTGGGGGAAGAACCAAACCCTTAAATACTCCACCCAAGTCTCCATCACTTTGTAAGGCTACCTACAAACTACAAGTTCCTCAATCAATGTGAGATCTTCAGATATTGTCTTGTAAAGAGGTGGAGATGTATACTGATGTCCTGCTATTCGTAACTAAAATTGTACATGCAAATCTTAAGGGAAGACAAACCAAAAGGTGAGACACAAAAAAAGTTATAATCCACCGTTCAAGAAGTTGATAATCTCTAGAACAGACAATAAATCAACTTGTGCTATGTCAGCACCTTAGGGAAGGAAACTTTTTAAAAATCAGAAATTGGAAATGTAGGAGATGAAATACCACCCATACCTTATCACCCACGCCAGTAACAAGCATGCCCATTTTCATTCGGCACTGAGCAACCCTAAATTGAAAGGAAAGTATTGAACATCAATATAAACCTTGCATGTTGACTTGATAAGCACTTACAACACAGATGCACACAAAAGGGCATGCAATAATGCACTGAATATGGATTAATCAACATAACAGATTCATCAATATTTATAAGAGGCCGTGACGGTTGCAGCAGATGTATTGAGAGTATGGGACTAATGCTACAGAAGTGTAAGCAAAATTTATGGGAGTAAGGTTGTTTACATACCAAGACCTCATAGCAATCATGCCAAATAATATCCCCAGCATTAACATTCACTTCAATAAAATTTCAATAAAATTTTTTAAGTTTTCTATTTTGAAAAACATGAATGATAGTCAACAGAATGTTAAAGTTCTATTTAAGGATTACTAAATGAAAGCTAAAACACTTATGGCAACAAACTAGGGCCTCATTTGGACTTGGACAATACACAGATCCACATAACAAACCATCAATTACCAAATACCAAATAATTCGATTCAACCATTTACTATCAAGTGAAAAAGCACCTTTTAACGAGCAATGCCTCCAAACGAATTTAGAATCCAACGCTACCAAAACTATCCCAATGGCAGATTCAGAACATCTCATAATGTTAAAATGACACACAACATAATATCTCGACTTGCCCATTTGATGTAAACAGTGTGTAAATGTAAATTTGTACAACTATGTCTGCTAAGGGTATTAGTCTGTTAGAGAATTGTTAGCTCTATAGAAAAAAACATACTCTCATTGTATCTTTTTCAAATAAAAAAATTACACAACAGTTTATTCTTTGAAAGACCTCTCTTATTCTTTGAGATCTACGATCTTTTGCCTTATCGATTTGGTGTTACTTGCATATATTCTCATTTTTGTGATAACGTCACTGAATAAATTATTATGTAAAGTAAAGTGATTGGAAAAATAACTGTAGTGTAAAGGGAAGACTTAGTTACGTAGTTGAATGACCCTTCCATTGATCAACGTAAATGCCACCACACTGAAGAGCCACTCTATGCTGCTCCATAGCCACCTCCCCTAAAATCTTCCTCAAGGGCTTTTGGGTAAATTCAGACGAAGAATTCTTCATGTTCCTCTCACAAAACTCTCGCAGCGACCGGGAGTCGATGATGGCGTTCCTTCACGAACGCGCACGCGCGAGTCCAGAAAGGCAAGTGAGAATTATTGGGGATGGTTTTATTGAAGTTGATTGGATAAGAAAAGAAGAGAGTGGAAGTGAGAGAAGTACCAGAGTTTGCAAACGAGGGAGCAGCGAACGAGGTCGAACATGTCGAGGAAAGCGAAGATGGTGCATACGATGTCGGGGTCCAGAGACAGTATGTTGGTCGGAATTAGCCGCCGTTTTTTCATTTGGTCGACGGTCGCCGTAGAAGGACCATTCTTCGGCGGCGTGAAACTCTGTTGCTGCTTGCTCATTGTTTCGTGACAGTGACAGAACACCCAGCACTGCCACGGTGCATGTGGTTTAACCAAGCAAAGGGTGGACGAGGAATTGGAAGAACATGATCGCAAAATTATCCTCTTACTAAATAGGCCTGGACAAATATCACAACAACCCATAAAATACATAATTTTTATAATAAGGTAAATGAATTATTTATTTATTATAAAATTATAATAAGGAAATATTTATAATAAATTTATTTTCCCTTTTAGAATTAAAAGTAATGTATAAAATTGTTTTAGAAAAAAATATCAATTAAAATTTTCAAGTTTTGTTTTATTTGTTGCTTTTTATTTATATTTTAAAGAGATAATTTTTATTTAAATTTATGTTATTGGAATTAAATAAATTAATTTATATTCCAAATTTTGGACTTATGTTTTAATTTTTTGTTGAATAAAATGAAAAAAAAATCAAATATCCATTAATATATGTAGATTTTTTTAAATCGGCAAGTAATTAAGAGTATTTTGGATTTTCTATTTCATTAAAAGTTTTTAAATTGTTTTTCTATTGTGAAGAAATGTTTCTTTAATTTCAAATACTATTAAAGTGTTTTATTCCTTTCTTTGTTTCTTATATAAGAAACCTTCATATATAATTTTTTAATCATAAAAATATTATTTTTCAGTTTAAAATCATAAATATGTCTGTGTTTTTTTTTAAATTATTAAAAAAGTAAAATTATATATTATTTTTTTATGAATGATGTGATATTCTAGATATTGCTAGACTGTACTAAAAAATTAAAATAACTTTTGTTCGTTTTCATCTCTAATCCGAGAGCATAGAATATATTTCTTGTCCCTAATTTTTTTTAAAAAAATTATTTTTTGTTTCTTTACTATTTAATGTTATAGACTAATCTCTATATTTTAGAAAAATTATGTAAAAGGTCCTTATCAGACACGAATACTATATAGCACGTAAAGATGTGAATACTTTTATCTTACTAACAATCAACTGCATACAAGAAAAAAGAAAGAAAGAAAAATAAATTTAAAACACCCAAAACATTTTCATAATGAGTCACATACGAAAACTTACCATATGTAAATATAACATAACGAAGACTTTAAACTTACCATATGTAAATATAACATAACGAAGACTTTAAACTTACCATTTTTCTCTTATATGTATGTCCGAAGTGGGATTTCACATGTACCCTCCAACACAACCACTACCAAAGTTTTGAATATAGAAGATTTAGGTTTATTGCAAATCCAGGGAGAGCCATGAGTAAATTGGAAGAGAAAGAAAGGGAAGATAATAGTTACCACGCACAAATTAGATTTCATTCAATTTGATTTCAACACGCCTAGTAACCAATTGGAATTAACTGGCGGTTGCATAAAATGCAAAGACCCAACTACATAGGAGCAAGTTGTAAGTACCAGTGATGATAGATTTGTTCCTACGTATAAAAGTGGTTAATTAGACATGATCAAGGTTTATTTGAAACCTGTTTAAATACAAGTGTTTTTGACAGTTTTTTCATTAAAAATATAGAACTTTTTCAAGTAAAAAACTCTCAAAAACATCTGGTTTTATATCAAAATAACTCTTGCTTGCCAATGTGCTTAGACAAGGGAGGAAGAGTAAAAATATAAGGGAACCAAATTTAATCACCAATTTGAAGTTATATCCATGAATCAATACACTTGAGCTTTGACCAATGCAGCATTGCAAAAAGTATGCTTAATCCTTTATCTTCTGGACTCCAACCCATCGAGCAAAATCTACCCACCTACTCACATATGTGTAATAAATAATGAGGACACAAAAGAAAGAGAAAGCTTTATGGTACATATGCATGAGATTAATTGAGCTAAATCAACAATCTTACAGTAGCGAGCCCCAGTAGGTATTGGCAGTTCTAACAGTAAAGTATGCTGCGGTTAGTATAAGCTTGTTTCCGTGTAGTAATGGTTCTAGAATTCGTTGCTCAATAATTCCTGCAAGTACTTGATACCTGATCAAAAAGGAAATCCTTAATAAGAGGTTTTCTTGTTTTTCTTTTTTCTTGTTTTTCTTTTTGTTTAGCAAACTCGCAGAGATCTCATGATATGAATATTTTCAACTGTGACAAGATACTAGTAGTGGATATTTTTTCCTACTTGAAAACAATGACATAGTTGAAATCACAAGTTTTTCCAGCAGGCAGATATTTTGGAATAGCATACCAGTTTCTCTTCAATGTCAATTGGGTTTTTGTACCAGATCCTGGCATTGAAAGGATTTTCTGAAATCCCATTGTTATTATCAGAAAAGGTTCCATTATTTTGATATCCTTCTTGTAATCTAGTTCTTCGTTTAATAAATTAGGCTTAATTAAACTTTTTGTCCTTCTAAACAAATCCTTTATAAAACAATTTTCTTTATCTGTATCGAGACCAAATGAAAAAAAAAACGACAAATACCATTTGGTAACAGAAAAAAATGTTAATATAGAGACTCGTTTAAAAATGATATAAAATTTTGAGCGGCCAAACACCTAATTATCAATAGATTATTTCATTTACCAAGCAAAATGGATGGACAAATCCCTACGACTAATAAAAATAACAGCACGTTTCAAATAATGTTTTGTATAGCATCACAACTTCCTGCTGGGTCACAGCTGAAGTTTTCCTAGATTTCAAATGGTAGCACAATAACATATGCACTACAATTTTTTTCACAGCAGCGTAGGGTATTTCATTCCTAAAATTATGATAACTAATCCAGAAATACAGTCTTTTAATTGTAAAAAAACCACACTATTTTTATACTCATGAAAATAACTTAAGAGTGCATTCATTTATTCACAACTTCTACAATCTTGATGGGATGTCCAATACTCTAAAAACAAAAAATTAGTACAAAAATGGGGGTAAAACATATCTATAGTAGTTTGTTATGAAAATGGAATACCTGATGTTGCTAATTACAACCATGTAAACTCCATGTGCTACACTGGTTGATATTACAGGTACATTCTCAGCCTGGGAAGCAAATGTTTTATTAACAGCCTTCTGTACATTGATCAATGCATTGGTTATGCTTGTACCAACCTGAAAAGGCATTGCCACAAGTCAAATATAGAGAAAGCACGCCGAAGATAAATCTCAAGTCTCTTGATATTATTCTGCTTATAGGACTTCACCAAGAATGATGAGTGTAATTAGTATAATAGAAACAGTTTCCTCTTGGGAATATATAGCCAGTATGCCTCATACGAACTACAATACAACTGCTTGAGAGGAACAGGTGACAGACATATCTCTAAAATAATTTTTTTAAATGTACTTTATGTCCTCTACCGTATTTAATGATGCATCTAAACTTATTCTTTTACGAGTTTTTTATTTTTGAATTAGGTTATTCCTCAATTGAAAGTTAAATGATTAATTCCTTGAGATACTGAAATCTATTTAAAAAGTTGACCTCATTTTACTACACATGTTTTTCCATACACACGAGCCAAGGTTTGAACTCCTGATCACATTGTTAAAGAACAAAGCTATCTACTAACTATGTCACACCACATTACTTTATATATTTCCTAAGTTATTTAGTTTCAATGTTTTCTAGTTGAAGTAATTCACTGTCATATGGCTAAATACAGTCTCGAAGTAAGCCCTTGGCAAAATAATTATATTAGTCTAATGTTAAAAATCGCATGATGTAAATCTCACTAATTTTAGATACATATATACTTTTTAATATAATATCTAAGTTTATCCGAGTCTATTATATCATTCAATGTCATGAAAATCTCATCTACTTTCTAATATACAGGAAGAAACATCAATAAATTTTTTAATGTATACTTTTCCTATATCTTAAATCCTAAATCATAAAGTCTAAAAAGCTCAATCTTCTAACCTTTATTTTTTTTTTTCTGTATATTTTGAAGATCAGCAAAACTCCAATTGTAAGGATTAACAAGCTTCATAGTGGTGGAATTTTTTTGAATTTGCCAGAAAGCTCTAACAAGCTAAAAGGGTAATTTTGTAAACAAATAATGTGCTAATTTACCAATGAAGCACTGGTGCCAACAACAAATAGCTTTGCGCCGTTACGCTGCATAAGAGATGGAGATGATCCTCATTTAAAAGGAAAACATTATGTGACTTGCTTTAAATGATCCAACACATACCACTATAGCACCTATTCTTTGTAGAAGGGTATACGATGTTCCAGGTAAAGCCACCTGTAGATATTATTAACTTCTAATCATATGCACTATAACAATTACAACTAAAATTATAACATAAAATAGAGAAAAAGGAAATGCAGAAAGCTAAAAAGTGTTAACCTGAAAAGCATTATCAGGACAACCATAGAATAATTTAGCAATGGGTCCAGCACTGACTGCAAGAGGAGGTTTGAGAGAAACAGTTGGTGCAGGAAACCAGACAAGTAAATATCCTGTTACAATGCCTGTTACCTAAGATAAATTTAAAAACTGAATTAGGCGGTTCCCAAATTCTTACATAAAGAACTCGACAACATAACAAATTGGGTTCCCCATAGCGCAAACAGTTAATTCAAATATGATTAGTACAAAAGGGAAAATGTGAGACCAGACTGCTTCTAGGCCCGAAAAATAAACATAGTGGATTGACTTTCGAAGGATGATACGTTTGGATAAGGTTTTTCACAAGAATTTTTAGAAGAGAAAATAAGAAAAAAATAAAATTAGTTTTTCTAAAAACTTAAACTAGTTTATAGTTAAATATATCTATTTTTAAAATCTTTACAGATAAGTTCATCGAAAAAATCAATAATTTTATATCTTAAGGTCTTGTAGAAAAATATGATTCTATCATTTGTTGATCTAAATCTGTGAATTGGAAACCTAAACTGTCTTCAAAACTCCTCAAAACTTGAGATAGAAGAGATACAGCTAATACATTATAGTTGCAAAAAAAATATTTTTTAATCTCTATATTTTTTTTTCACATAATTCGTCTCTATATTTAGAAACATTACTTTTAAACTTTACACATCATTTTATTTATTCTTTATTCATACAATTTTAATCTCTTTTAGTCTCTAAGGAAGGAATGAAAAAATTGAAAATGATATTCTTTGGAACTAAAAGTATAAGAATTAAGGAGGATTTTTTAAAATTATTGTTGTAACCAAGTATGCAATTAAATCTTCAAAGTAATGACATTCTTCAGTTAGATACTATAGAAAAAATATTATATCTTGGTGATTAGCATACCACATTAGCAACAACAAAATCCAGCTCCTTAGTGAAGTTTTCTTTACGGCGCTCCAACTCTGCAGCGGCCTGAAAGCACACAGGATATCCATTACAGATTGATCATTTGTATTATAGATGCTTCACTAAAAGACACCAGAAGTTATTTTATTGATTGCACGATTTTCTACGGAAATAATATTATATATTTATTTGTTGGGTGACTGGTGAAATCTCAATCCATGGTTAATTCATAACATCATCTCACTCTGACATCTGCTTTTCTTTTTCAGGTCAAGCAAATTATATTTATACAATTAGCAAAACAACCGAAAGAGATGTTACAAAATTATAGAAGAGATTGTGATTATTATCTCAAAATCTCAACCCTTCATTATCTCACAACCCTTTATTTTTTTTAATTATTATTTCTAACATCGCTCTTTAATTAGAAAATTCTCAACAAATTTTTTTCACACCAAGTTTTTCTCAATCTTCTAAAGTCTTCTAAAGTTTTGCTCTTCACACATGTGATTACTTATGGCAATTATAACATTCAATAGATTTATCATACCTCCTTTCATTTGTTCTACCAAAATTCTTTCTACCTCTTCCTCTTCCATGATCTCTCCTAAGTCATGGCTCCTTTTATTATTATCAAAATTGTCATGATCTTCTCTTTCTCCTCTTCCTTGGTCCTTGACTCTTCAATTGCACAAATCACAAAATCAAATTTTGCTGTTAATGATCAAAGAATCTTCTCTATCACACAAACATCTTTCATGTTCTCTCTACAGCACTTCATTTGATTCACAATCATTATCACCCTATCATCAAAATCTTAAATTGATGTGAAGTCCTTCAAACACAACGATTCTTCAAGAAAAACCCCGCACACTTGTTTAGAGGTGATACGTTGGACACCATCTCAGACATCCTTTCATCTAAACCTTGATAAACATAATTTCTTCTTGATCCTTCTCATTTTTCTTCAACCTCCCAAGCATCTTCGGAACCTAGAAAGACTTTCAACACCAACTACTATAATTCACATTGGTAATCTAACTATTATAAATTTCCAGGACCTACCAGTATAATCAAGTCTATTATTTAATACAATCATTCCACTCTTATTTCTACACTTACTAATAATTAAATAGCTAAATATAAATATATTTTATAAGAGCTAAAATTAAAATTTATCCCTCTGGCATAGAATAAAAAAGACAAATATAATTATATTATCGCACAAAAGAGAAATTATAGATTGATAAAAGAAAAACCTTGGTGAAGATTATAACAGTAGACTCGATGAGAAGCTTGGCTAAGAACAAATCATCTGCTAGCAACCTTTCCCTGAACCCTCGGAACTTGAGCAACCACCGAAACAATGCTGATTCTTCCAACTGGAAGAACCTCCGCACTATCGAACCCGGTACCCTCCCCGCAGTAATTGCCGCTGCTAAATCTTCCGGCAAACTCTCCAACCACCGCCCGGCTTCCGTCAGCGCAACCATCGCCTCTTCCCTATTGCGGCCCCTTTCCTCCTCTTCATCACCGCCGCCACTACCCCCATTACCGCTGCCACTGCCACTGCCACCGCCACTCCCCAGGGAGCTGCCACCATCCCCGCCTGAGGAAATGGCGGTGACTGTAGTTTGGTCGAAATGGGTGGACGTGGAAGTGCAAATTTTGAGTTTGGAAGGGAAGAAAATGAGAGTTGGATGGTGTGGTAGAGAGGGTTGATTGAAGTGACAAAAGAAGCGCGTGGAGAGAATGGAGAAGAACGAAGCAACTGCCATTTGATTTATAGAGAGAGGGAGAGAGGGAGAGAGTGAGAGACGATAAGGCAGTTAGAACGTTTTATTTCATTATTCTCTCTCTAAACTTTTTAGGCATATTTTCTTGATTGCAATTCTTGCAAAATTATTAAAAATTTCATTTGATTCTCATAAATATATTTTTTCTTTTAACTTAATCAAATTTAAAGTTTGATATGATTCCCATTTTGTAAAAATTTGATATCTTAATGTATTTGTTTATTATTGAAATTGATTACTGATTTTGATTATTAAATTAATCATTATTCATCAACAATAAATTAATCATTATATATCAACGAAAAATTAATCATTATAATCAACAACCAAAGTTATATTGGCTGACACAAGTTGATTATTAAATTATTTACTAAATTATTGTCAAATCTTTAAAAATTTGTCGTTCATCTTTTCATCATCACATGTTCAAGATTATTCAAGAAAATAATAATTTATTAGATCAATTAAAGTTCAAGATAATATTACAGTTTATATTTTCATCACAAAATATTTGAAGAAAAGATTCTATTTCTTTTTATTTACTTATTATTAAAATAATTATTAGATTTTTACTTTTGTTTAAGAAAGAACTCTCCTTTTTCATTCATTCAATATCAAAGTAATTACCAATATATAATAATCATTTTAATGTTAACATTATTTAATCTCGAAATTTTAGTGATAAAATTTAGAATAAAACTAATACGTGAATTCAACGTCTTAGTTTAGAATTAAATTCATAAACTTTTTATTTCCTTTCCTTTTATCTTACATTAACTTAAAAAATAAATTAGCTGTAGAAAACTCTAGAAAACTACGATGAAATAAAACTAATTACAAATATTAATTTTTTATTCAATAATTATTATTCTCTAAAATAGAGTTTGAGTCAAATCATTATTGAAAGAGTGTGAGACCCATATTAATTTTTTCCTAGCAATGAAACAAGGATTTGTCTAGAAGTTGCTTATTTTTTTTTCAATTTTTTTTTCTTTTCTTTTTTCTTAACAAACTATTTTGTTAATCAACTTGATTCTTCTCCCATTTTCCAAAAATAAAATAAAATAATAGAGTATAATAATAAAAAGTATTAGAAATAAAATACTAATATTAATAATAATATTTTAAAACTTAATTACGTTGTTAGTATAGGGTGTTTTAGTTTTAATTTAGTTTCTATTTTATTTACATTTCTTTTCTTTTTAGTTCCTTTTATTATTATTTTTTTCGTTAAACTTAATTGTAATTACTACATAACACGCTAGTAAAAATAGACAACATGTAACAATATTTCACGTAATAAAAAAAATATCATGATTTTAGGTATATAAAAAAAAGTATTATAGGTACTAAAATAAAAGTTGACATTAATTGATAATTGAGATTGATAAAAATCGGAAATTGAAACCAATTATTTAAATAAAATTAAAATCATATTTACTTTATTATTACAAATTTTTTATAACAATAAATGCCGTCGTAACTGAAATAATATTAAATTATATGTTAAAAATGATTAACTTAACATTTTGCAAAGAAAATTATTGAACCAAAATCAATACGTATAAGATATGTAATAATTAGTAATTGATTTTAGTGGGATATGTAATAATTAGTAATTGATTTTAGTGTGATATGTAAATATATTTTGTATAAAATTTATTTTACTCCATTATAATTTTTTTTTTGTCTTTATAAATAAATATGTATATATATATTCTTCATAAAAAAAAAGATCTCTTATGAAGATCTAAAAGATTTGATAGGAAAAGAAAATAGATGTTTTAGTACGAACCACAAATTTCAAAATCGCAATTATGATCAATAATTATTGTATCAACCGCCATCTCCTATGTAGTCGTTGACAAATTAAAAAACATATTTTTATTTTAGTTTCTTATAATATTATTTACTCATTTCATACAGTAACAACTGAAAACAAAAACAAAAAAACAAGAAAAGTTAAAAAAAAACATAAAAATAATAAAATAGAAACCATCATCAAGGCCACTTTATAAAAGACCAAAGAATGATAGTGTCTATTTTCTTTTAAAATAATATCATATTTTTTTTCTAAATTATCTCTATTTATAGAAACATTATTTTTTTTCTTTGTTTTTATGAAACTGTTAATAGAAGTTAATTTTGCTGATGCATGGTATTATAAAATGCTGGATAACACAATACTGAAGATCACACAAGACACGAGGTTCATCTGAAGGCCAGATTCAGTGAACAGAGCACAACACTTCACAGAGAGAATTCTCAGAAGAGAAGAAGAAGAACATAATCAAGAATGAGTAGCAGCACTGGACAAGTGGCGTGTGTCACCGGCGCTTCCGGGTACATCGCTTCCTGGATTGTCAAGTTTCTTCTCCATCGCGGTTACACTGTTAAAGCCACTGTTCGCGACCCAAGTATGTTTTTTTTTAACCTTATTTTTTGTTCTCGTCGGTGGTTATTTTTCGGCGCGGTTGTCGTGGTCGTCCTGCATTTAAGATTGGATAATGTGTGATGTGCAGATGATCCCAAAAAGACAAATCACTTGCTTAACCTTGATGGTGCCAAGGAGAGATTGCATCTCTGCAAGGCGAATCTTCTAGAAGAAGGTTCGTTTGACTCTGTCGTTCAAGGTTGTCAAGCTGTGTTTCACACTGCTTCTCCCTTTTATCACGATGTGAAGGACCCGCAGGTTGGTTTCGTTTGTTGTTGGATTTTGCATGTGATTTTTATCGATGGCTGCGTAAGTTTTGTTTTAATTTTATCGATTTCAGGCTGAATTGTTGGACCCAGCCGTGAAGGGGACTCTCAATGTTCTGAAATCGTGTGTGAACTCGCCGTCGCTGAAACGCGTCGTTTTAACTTCTTCTGTTGCTGCTGTTGCGTACAACGGAAAGCCTCGAACCCCTGATGTATTAGTTGACGAGAATTGGTATTCCGACCCAGATTTCTGTAGGCAATCACAGGTATGTTTCCTCAAATAAACAATCGGTAAAAGTTAATTTTTTTTTTACAGAGATGAAACTTCATTGTTGGACCACAAAATAGTAGATATGGTAATGTTTTGTACTTTTAAAAGACAAGAATTAGATAAAGTGCAAAAGGTATCATTTTGTGCTGCTCTCCTATCGCCATTAGAGTTTCATATCTGTTTTTGAAACGGAGAACAATACAATCACTACTGAAGGGTTGTTCTTTTTTAAATTTTGGTTTCATCACTATTATTAATATTGCAAAATATTTTGGAGAAATTTGCGATGCGATTAATGAGATCAAAGACAACCCCAAACCCTTATGGTGGTTATCCAACCATTTTCGAAACCTTACTTTGGTCTATGATATTGTATTTGCACTGGTGGGATTACTTCATTTTCTCTGAAGACTAAGGGTTTTCTAAAAACTGTTTTTTATTTTTCAAAATATAGTTTCACAGGGTTGCTCGGACATTGGGTGAGTATAAGTCACAGAGCAGAGTGTGTGAAATTGAGGGAGATGTTGTACAAGAAGATAACATGAGATGAAAATGAGAAAACATTTTCTAGCCATCTCCATTTTTTTGTTTTTAGGACCGAAACTATTTTGAAAAGTGCTGGATTTTGAGTTAGAAATTGGTTGCTGAGAAGAATGAAATTGTATAGAAAACAGTTCTTTAAACCAAATAATGAGATGGAAGTCAAACAGGCCTTTATTCTTTTGCTCAGTCTACTAATAAGCAAGCCAAACAGAAAATTATGAATGCAACATTTCTCTTACTTACACATATGGGAGTCAAATCCTTCCAACGAACCATTGGCTTAACACCATTGATGGAAGAATTTAGCAAAGTAACTCACAAGGACAACAACCAATAACTTCCAGCTGAGAATGTCTTCTAAATTCAGTTTGTTGTAATTTTGAGGTTATGCACTGGTTGTTCACCTATTCTCATGTGTAGCTGCGCTACTAAACGTTTTAAACTGCTCTCTCATTTTGTTAATATTCAAGAACAGCTTAATAGTTGTAGATTTATATGCATTACACAATTGCATCTGAACTATAATACTTATTTTTTTATTCAAATTTCTACAAAGTGTTATAACTTGTCATGTATATTAGGTTACCATGTTCTTGATGTTTCTTGCTAATTCCTATTTATGTTTCAGATGTGGTATACACTTTCAAAGACTTTGGCGGAAGATGCTGCCTGGAAATTTGTAAAAGAAAACAACATTGATATGGTTACAATTAACCCAGCAATGGTTATTGGACCTCTCCTGCAACCTGTCCTTAACACAAGTGCTGCTTCAATTTTAAACTTAATTAATGGTAATTACTATTTATTTATTATGCTGAAATTTTTATTATTTGCTTTGTTTGCATCTTGAACTCAAACTATTTTATGGATCAAGTAACATTAAAAGGAAATATAAAATAATGAAATAGAAATTAAAATGGAATATGAAAAGGAGGGTTATAATAATAAATGCAATCTAAATGTACAATTGTACATTTGAGACATCAAATATGTGCATTTTAATCATAATAGTTATTGTTGAGCTAAATGATAGTATTGCTATTTCCTTCATCTAGCTTGATTATTGTATAAAGTCAAAAGTTGATGAGAACTTGCTGATGTATTAATTTTGTAATGAAAGAGAATGCAAAGTATGGCCTAAGCCCAAGTCAAAGAGCCCTCTCTCTATAACAGACTACCCCTTCTAATATCTATCATCTGCCATGTTGGGCTTGAGAGTTTTGGTCCTTTAGGTATGGACCTAAAAAGGTCTCTCTCCTATTGATTGCTAGATCCTATAATACCACCCCCTATAACTATTGCCTTGTCCTCAAGGAAGATAGGAGGAAACTGTTCTCAAACTTTTTTGCTGGCTCCCAAGTAATCTAGATTTAAAATATGAGAAAATTGCTCAGGTTTTTGGTCCTTATTTTGGTAAATAGGATACTAAAAGGATTTATTTATTCTGCTGCAAGTGCCTATGAAGCTATTATGCATCATCAATTCTTTCATCAGCATCCATAACCTAGTTCAAAATTTACCTTATAACATGTTCAAACCAAGTTGAAGGAAGCATAGATTCGTACAAATGCTTTGTTGAAGTCAACCTTTGATTTTAATGTCAGCAAGCTGGGAATGGCTGATGACATCAGCTTTATGGGGGGTACATTGGAACCTAATCTCAGAAAAATGAGGCATACAACATCTCACTATCTTTTTTGAGTTATTTAGTTGTTATTTTGATGAATATTAGTAAGTTCCTATTTGATTCCAATATATTTGATTTTCGACTACACAATTCTTAGATAATTAAAGAAATTGTTCCATCATCTTGATACAGGTGCGCCAACATTTCAAAATGCGTCTTTTGGATGGATCAACGTGAAAGATGTTGCAAATGCCCATATTCTAGCATATGAGAATGCTTCAGCTAATGGAAGATATTGCATGGTTGAGAGAGTTGCACACTACTCAGAGATTGTGAAGAAGTTACGTGAATTGTACCCAACATTACAACTTCCAGAGAAGTGAGTATAATTGTTTTGATAGTTTCTAGAATGCATACAATTGATATAAAACGTGAACAAAAATCTCCATCTGTTGTACCTTTCTGTTTAGTGCTTTATATACTTGTTTGAAAACTGAATTTAGTGTCAGAAATGCATTCAGCATTGATGATATGAAACTATACCAAACCTTAGATTAAATAGGCTAAAACAACATAACAGCCTTCCTAAAATAAGACTATACAATTACCAATTTCTCCTAATTTACAATATCAATCTATTGTAACTCACGCTTAAAACTGTTGTAATTTTAAAAACTACAATATATTACTGTGCAACTGGTGTGGGTGTGGGACAGTAACTCCTATTAGCTGTAGATTGGATATCTAATAACGTTTTCATAGATGAACATTGTATATATTCCCTATGTTAATTAGGGATCCAAGATTGTTCTTCTGTGAATGTAATATTGATACATATTCAACTCTTGGTGCATATTTGAGATACTTGGTTTCACCGTAATCTAATATCTAGCACCTCCCACTATTTTACGTCTCCAGTATATATTTATAGTTATGCTAACTGATGCGGAGCTTTTCATTTGGAATTCATTTCTGAATTAAATGTTCCTGAGGTGAGGCCAAGAATATATGGGGCTCAACGTGACTCTTCATTCGGTCTAATTTTGTTTTGCATTTTTATGTATAAATAATTTAAGTTTTTTCTTGTTTTTTTTTTTCTAATACCGTTCACTGTCAACAATATTACCAGGTGTGCAGATGATAAGCCATATGTGCCAATATATCAGGTTTCCAAAGAAAAAGCAAAGAGCTTGGGGATTGAATTTACTCCTTTGGAAGTGAGCCTCAAGGAGACTGTGGAAAGCTTGAAGGAAAAGAAGTTTACCAAATTTTAATTTGTGATATCTCTTAAGAACGTGAAAACCTTGTTTGGTCACTTGGCTTCTTATGCTCATGCTTATGAATAAACTTACTACTGTAAGATAAGACTTGAATCAAAACTGTTATAAGCACTGGTCTGGTTTGTACTAGTGACAATCAAGTTTCAAACATGCGTGTCCAGGTAAAGTTTGCGTCACAGATTGTGTCCTTGTTATATTATAAACAAATGGGTGTATCTGCATTTTAAGTTATACTTGGATTGAAAGTGAATATTTGTTGATGTGGTGTATTAAATTTGGAGACAACTTTTTTAAGATTAACAAAATAAAGTGTATGGTTAATTTGTAAAAAATGAGATAAAAACTGAATATGGAATAGTTTTGACGAAAATGTTCATCTCTCATGGAATCTCCTAAAGTTGCATGCTTACAACAACACATTGATAGATTTCAATACAAATTAGATTCATTCCATTGAGGTCACCAACTCTGTGTGTGCAATGCAATCTCCATTCATGACTTCTATTCTAACAGATTTTGCATCCACCTTCAACACTCTTCCTTATTAGAAGGATGGAATTAGAATCATTTTGGTTTTGTTTTAGACTTTTGTCTTGTTTGGCCTTTGTGCTCATGAGGCCATTAATGGTTTAGTCAGTGATATTTTCAATCATTCTTTTTTAGTTTTTATAATAATAATAGTTAGTTTAATACGCATAAAATGAAATTAAATAACTAAGATTACAGAAAAAAGATCAGGAATCAGAATTGTGGATTCTGTGAAATATAGGAACCGAAGTTATGATTAAGCCAAAAATCAATAACAAACAAAAACCTATTCTAAATATGAATGGAAAAGAAATATTTAAATTTTGATATATAAACCTTTTACTTATAAAAAAATCACACTTATTATCTAATTTTGAAATAGATATTCCCTTTTTTTAATAATAATATTTAAATAGGTATACTTCTTATTTATATTTTTTAATAAATAATACTCACTTTTTCTATATTTTTAATAACATAACGATTACCTCTTTTAATTTTTATAAAAAATAAATTTTTAAAAATATAAATTTAATTTTATTAAAAATATAAAAAAAAAACTATTTTTTAGACTAAAAGAATTGTTAGGAGTTAGACGTCAAACGAAATGCGACAAGGTGGCCCCATCCTCATGATGAGTTATGCAACTGAAGAATTGTTCAACATTTTGTATCCTACGATCAATCCTTTGACTAACCATTTACACGGAAATTAAGGCTAAAGAACAATCTCGAGCAACGCATAGATTTCTCCCACGCTAATCTATTTCCATGGGCTGAAACATACCAAGTACCAAGCTAACAGTTACATATATAAAGAAAACATCATGCTTCTGGTGCCACCAAGGGCCAGGTAACTGAATTCACTCTCTAATCTTTAATCTATAATTTTTATCAGAAAGAAAGTACACTCTTATGTTCCTTTATTGGCTTTCATATGACTCTTCATCAATTTTTTTGGCTACTATTATTCTCTGCCATCTTGCTTCCACTACACCTTGGATTCTCTCTCCCCTTCCATCTAACTTCAATTTTGAAAAGGTTTTCCTTTATGCTTAGTTCTGTATTATTGGGAAGAGAATCCAACTGGGTAGTCTTTATTTTGCTCAAATAAGCTGCTTCGGGAATCTTTGCCACTCCAACATCTAAATTTGAGGATAGTATTTGACATCATTCCTGGGCAATTGTGTAGTCAAATATATATTCCTTGATCAAGACTGCTCAAAATGAATTCTTGGACTGTTTTTGTTCTAGGTATATGCTTCTTTGCATATATTCCATATTAGGTCCGTGTGCATCTGTTTTACATAATATACTGGGAAGTTTTTGTGTTCTATTCCATTTTCAAGTCATAGTGGTAGTCAATTTCGAATGGATGTTGCAGACACACTATTTTGTTGAGAGATTGCAGCTGACTATTCATTTAGGGTGCAGAAAGAAAACATGGATGATGGAAATGCTGAGCTTTCTGATAAGCTTTCAGATAATCTTCTATTTTTGAATCCAGAGTCATCTAGCAGTTTTCATGTTTCAACATCTGTGAACACAGATCCTGAATTATGTAGGAGTACTAGCAGAACATGCACCCACACTCACACTTGCAATCCACCTGGTCCTGATGCTGCTCACACACACACATGCTATCACACCCATACCCAAATTTTTGCACCTGAAGATGATGACGACAAGGAGCACACCAACTCCAAACCAAAAAGGCCATCTGGCAACCGAGAAGCAGTTAGGAAGTATAGGGAGAAGAAGAAGGCACAAACAGCATACTTGGAAGAGGAAGTTAAGAAATTGCGTATGGTGAATCAGCAATTAGTGAGGAAACTACAAGGGCAGACACTTCTTGAAGCAGAATTGGCAAGGTTGAGGAGCATCTTGGCACACCTTAAGGGGAAAATAGACAGTGAATTGGGTGCTTTCCCCTTTCAAAAGCAGTTTAACTCCTCTTACATTTTCAAAGAAGGGGATGCTGGTTTGCTGTCCACTGCAAGGACAATTGGTCTTCAATGTCAGGACAACTTGCCATGCTTCCATCCACATGCAGGATCATCATCCCAGGTCAACATTTGTGCATATGGAAAGTCCATGAGTCCATGGGAAGGAAACTGCCAACCAGAAGTTGTAGATTGTCAAGTAGATGCAAATAACATGACCAGTACTGAAGGACAAACTGTGGAGACAGTGGATAACTTCTTGTCATCTGCATCTCAAGAGGGATAGTTTAGCCAGATAAATGTCTTTCTCGTGAGTTTCTTTCCAATTGCTGTCACCGATAATAGGTAAGATGATGCATATATAATTAGTGTTACCCTAAAAGGTATGTTTGATACATAACTCATAACAAGAGTCATGAAGTTTGCATTCTACAATCTATAGGATATGTATATATATAGGCAAAAAGTATTTTTATAAATTAGTACAATATGCTAGCACGCAAAAAGTTCTTTACTTGTTAAACAAAATTTTATATATTAAGTTTGTCATGATAAAAATTTTCACCTGCTCGAAATATTACTAATGATCTCTCTAAAAGCATCTCATCCTACAACAATATGAAATCTTTCTTGGGAAAGTTTTACATCATGTGTCTGAATTCCTTGAGTGTGACTTTTATATACCTTTTGGACAATTTAACTTAATACCAATTGATTTTAAATTGAAATTTAATATGGTAAGAGTTTATAACTCATCTTGATAATTGTCTATTCTGGTAGGCATGTCTATCTTGGACAACTTCGCTTAATGTTAATGGCTTTAAGAAGAAATCTGACATTCAAAGTTAATTTTACCATTAGAAATCTAATCATGTTTCCTATTTGTAATGATGTAGAATGTATTGGAGATGTAAGGCATCAATGTTATTAAGATTGGCTATATAAGCCAGAATGTACTCATCATGTTTGTTGATCTTCTCATTTGAGTAAATTCATAGTTCAGTTTTATCCTTTTTCTTTCTTTTCAATCTTCTGAACCGTGGGTTCTGATTGATTTGAAAGATTTTTATGTTGAATTACACATGCACCATATTATTGGAAATAAGAGGAATGAGTATTACCAGACTTTACCTTCAAGAGTAGCAATTTCTTAACCTCCAGCATATTCTAAAGATAAGCCTCAATATTAGGTTGTAAGTTAATTAATTTAATGTTTGAAATGAATGTTATCCCCAGCTGACGCATCAAAATTTTTTTATTCACTTTTATATGTTTAAATTCTAAGAATAAGATGGCACATGGTAGCTGTTTATATATTTTTAATTTTCATGAAACTAGGCATAAATTTTTATTACTTGCCTCAATATCATTATGTTCTTGGATATCTATTATCCATATAATTGCCACTAACATTGTGCGATTAGATACTGACCACTTCTATAAGAATAAATGACAGTTGAAGTAAACTTATTTGTTAATTTCTTACCTTTTTGAAGTTATTTCTTACCTTTTTGAAGTTATTTGTTACCCCTTCCAAAAAGAAAGAGACATAGAAACACGGAGGGCACTGGTGGGGATGGGGACATATAGAAACACTGACGCATTTCTGTAAAAACGGTGTTATTTTGCTGCCTGCCGATTTCACAATCTCTGTACTGCTTCATTCTTCATTATTTCTGTAGTCATGGCTAAATAAATTCAACTATTGTCCATAAGTGTCTTACTGGAGCTAAACTAGACACTATCTGCTAAAGATTACTAGTTACTAATCAGTATTACAGCAGCCAGCAGATCTATGATATGACCTTAGAACTTCAGAAGAAAAACCAAACCAGAGTTTCGTAAGAAGTTATGATCAGAAAACTGAATAGTTGAATCAGTGTGGACCATGTCCTTTATTAAAACGTCATGAAATGAACAATTTCCAATCTGAGAATAATGCGTATGTTCTGCAAGATTCAGTTATTTTATTCTTACCTGTATCTGTTATTTTTAAGGATATGGAGATTTTTACCTGCTTTTTCATAAGTTTTATAGAGTGCTACCTGCGAAATGGCGAGTTTGGTTCAATTGATCTTAGATTCTAGAATATTTCCAAGAAGTTGGATACGTAAAATGTAAAAAGACCATACAGGTTCAATTCCTTTTGAATCCATATTAGAAGAGGTGTTCATATTTAGTGTCCAATCGTGCTTCAAATAGGATTGACTTCAAAACATGAGACATCTGGGAAACAAAATAGAAGAGTATTTTTATGTTGTTCTCTAATTAAATTGAAGTTAAAATAAAATTACGATGTAAGATTATGAAAAATACTAGAACTGTTAAATGTAAAATGTATTTTTAATGTTGATTACATCTTCTTTCAATCAAATAGTCAATTACTTGCTAGAACTGTTAGATTAAAATATATAAATAAAAGGTGAGGACGATGACTAATTATTCTTGGAGTAACTTTGCTTTCTCCTCAATTGAAAAAAAGGGGTAGAAATTGATAGAGTTAAGAAAATTAAGGACAACAAAACATTAAAATTTCAATGATTTTCTATTATATGAACCTAAACTCGATCTACAAGCTTAATATACGATGGTTACAAAAATGTCAAAATGCCTTTTTTTATCCTGTCACAATAAAGTTTTACAGCACTCTCTATTCTTTGTATGACAATTGAAACATGTTCTTCTCGTTTATTAGCAATAATTGACTCTATTGTATATGTCTCCATAATGATGTTACAATTTTTTCTTATTAAGTATTGCAAAATGGTTTTGGAGCTAACATGTTAAGACTTGCAACAAAGTACTTGGAATTGAGATATCAGACACTTATGTAATAGTACTTGGACTATATGAAACCCTTACCTTTATAAGAATGGAATTTGTTAAGAAAAAAAATCTGTTTTATCGGTAAAGAAATGGACTTAAACATGAATTTGGGGGTTTAGATTGGTATACCTGTCTAAGCTAATTCTTCTCTCCCTTTTGTATCTTTCACCAATAAAAGGACTATTGGCTTGAAAGTTTATATCTTTGAAAGCATTTGCTTAAAAAGTTCGAGAGAAAAGATATATATATATATATATATATATATATATATATATAGAGAGAGAGAGAGAGAGAGAGAGAGAGAGAGAGAGAGATTATACTTGTTCTTCATAAGTGAAAGAAGGTTTTTTCCAAAAGAAAGTTTTATTATATGTAAAAGAAGATCTTGATCACATACTAGAGGGATGCAAAATACTGTGACGAGCAAAATGAGTCAATCATGGTGAAAAAAGCCACTTGTAAGGGTTTTGATGTTTGGTAGATATGAAAGTTTAGAAGTGAAGAAAATAATGACCATAACAATTACATTAACCACGACAACAATAACAGCGAACATAATATCAAAATGTCATCATCAACAATAATAATAACCATGTTAACACAATATCTAATAATAATAATAATAATCTAGCATAAGGGATGTGAGGATGTGATAGGCATTTTTTGCTTACGACCATAAGGAGCGTCATGTAGTATATAGACTTTAAATGGAGTAGTGGGGTCTCAAATTGGTCCCTAATCATCATGTGGAGCCAAATCAGCATATTAAATTTTAACTTGGACCTAATCATCACGTAGAGCCTACATATATGATCATACTCAAATTTAAAATAAAATAAAAATAGTAAAATAAAGTTCACATATTTTAATGGAATTTATCCAAGTATCTCCTTCCAATAACTCCAACCTGTAACTTTTGAAAACACCTTTCATGAAGGAAAATATTTATAAAACCTTGAAAAAAGCATGAAAATATCATCCATAGTATTCTCAAGAATCCTACATCATAACTGCAAATCCAAGAGATATGCCGTGAAGCCCGTAACAGGTCTTTGCTCCATTTTCTTTTACTTGGCTAAGCTGAAGTTAACAACGTAATATAATCAACTAGACAAAAGTACTACCTATGGAATGGATATAAACAAACTTAAAAGTTAAACAAAGACATATTCTACAAAAGCAAGCACTTTCAAGCAGGTAAAGTGCCACATCTTCAGGTGTACATTTCTTGCCCATCATTGATTTCAATATGCAAACTTCTACGAAATGAATGTTAGCGGTGTTTTTTGACAAAGAGCTTGCTTATGTCTTCTGTAACAATGTTTTGCCTGAAAATTATAAAATCAGAAATCCATGAATATGTATATAAAAGGGCTTACTAAAAAAGTAGGCTTCTAAGCTAAAATCTGCTCATTGTCTCAACAAAACTAAAATAACAAGTATAGAAAACAATAAAAAAGTGAAAATGCCAGTTTTAAATTGATGAAATCAATCTCTAAATTATAAACAGACAGCAGGGCAGTGCTCATTTCAAATTCAATCTAAGTGCATAACTAGTGTAAACTCACCTCCTAATTCAAGATCTACTAATCATTGGGATAAAATATTGAAACAAACAAACTCTGACTTCTAAAAATAAGTAGCAACAAGTGCACAAATAAGTCAAACAGCATACTGTTATCTGTCAACACATGACTACAAACCTTCCACTTATCTGTGGTGGAAGTAGCACTCCACCAGAAGTTTCTGGAACATTCCTTGAATGAGGCAAGTTTCCTCTGGGGACTTTACTACGAACAGTGGAGGAGGCCATTCCATTTGAGTCTCTCTTCCGCGAAGCATTTTCAGCTTGAGCTGCAGCAACTCGAGAGAAGTGGTCACTGGCACTCATCAGATTAGATGAGACAGTGGGTGCATCCAAAAGAAGAGAAGCATCAGGAAGTTTCTCCACTGAAGGGAGAGATGAATGTGGTTTATTTTCTAGCTGCTGGTTTGAAGAAGATCCAGATTTAGTCCTACACATTAAATAAGTATACATATTGAGACTAGAGAAAAATGTTGATCAAGAAAGGTGAAATAATATAATAGTTTATGTTGGTTGACACTTTTCATAAGACTTCAAAGTCACACGTGTGTTCACAGTGCACACACATGTATAAAACATGCCTTTATCTCCAGGTCCTTTCTTTTTGTACTTTTCAGGAAAGCAGAGTTTTTATGGGAACTAGCTCACTGATGCAGTTATGATGACTCTTTATGGTCAACATGTATCTTACGCAAAAATCATGAAAAGAGTATACATTCCATTTTTTTTACAAGAGAATGAAATTATATAGAAGAGATACATGGGTAAGATCTAAGAATAAGAAATGGAAAAGCAAATTGAAAAAAAAAAAAATTCTAAGAAAAACATTTCCATACCAGGAACAAGTAACCACTCCACTGGTTAAAGATTTTTAGAAGAGGTTAATGAGCAATTACTTGTTGACTTAATTGTCGCTCGAATAGTTATATGTTTCTAGATTTGAGAGGAATTTTACCAAAATTTCCATTTTTGTAGTTTCCCATAAGAAACCATAGTACAAACAACATAGGCACAAAAGATTGGGAAAAAAGGTTAAATATAAATTAAATTATATGAGCAATAAAGGGCTCTGTGCTCTCTCTGAATATTCATCAAAGACAGACCCTAGAAGAAACCATAGCAGTACAGCACAAGAGAGCTTGCATGAAAATTCTTTCACAGATAAGCTAAAAAGGCATAAAGCACAGTGAATTTTAACATTAAACTGAAACCCAGTAAACACCAACGGCTTCTTTATAAAACACACTGCTACAATGCCATTGCCTCCCTCTTCCTTCCATGAAAATTGCATAATTTTTTCCAGGGCAATAAGGCTGCATAATATCTGTCTCTGCAATCTGAGTTCCTTGTTCGCTGGTAGTTTTCTTCAACATCTAAATTGAGGATTCCATGGTTGTGATTCTTGCTTCATTTCACTCCATCTCTCCCCAAATTCAAATCCCGAAGTCAGATCAATTTGATAGGAATCCTCTACACTCAAAGAGAATAGAGACTGGTTCCCTCAGGAAATAGAAGAGAATAGAGAGAATAAATTTTGTATTATCGAAGTAAGAACTACAATGGGATAACCAATGAGCCCTTTCACACAAGGGCAATTCCATATAAAAAACAATGTAAAGCTCTCCCCCTGACCACCCTTGAAAGGGTCTATTTATCCTTTCTATCTCTAATTGATTCTGTTAGGACCCCTCATAGCTACACTAGTGTGCTTTCTTCCTTCTTTGGCATACTAACAAAGCTTTTTGGTTTATCCTGTGGCTGACCTTGATCCTCTTTCCTAACAAGGGGGCATAGGTAAATAAATAAAAAATTTATATGTTATCATTCTACCTATTTCCTAATTGCCTTTGTAATAGGAAAATTTAGCAAGGATCAGCAGCCTCACCCACCTTAGCTAAAATTTGAATTGTATCTGAAAAAGTGAGCATAACCAATTAGCTTATATTCCGATACTGAACGTTTACATTCAGTCTTTTTTGCAGCTCTAAGAAAAGGAAACAAAACATTATATTCTAGGCTAGGCTGCAATACTGTTATTAACAGTAAACAGTTTCAATGGAGTTAACTATTAGATTTAGGATCGGGAAAAAGGGTAAGAGAGAAAATGGCTCAAAAGACAGAAAATATAATATGTTACAATACCTTAACCCAATGCTCCTATTTGTTCTATAATTAGTTAAAGTACTAGTACAAGCCTAATCACTGAAGTATTTAATGAAACAAATCAAGAAAGATATCCTAAATATTCACTAGCAAGTTATTGATACATTGCAACAGCCATAGATTTTCCCTATGAAAGAATGGTAAGAAAAGTAAACACCATAAAGTAAAGCAGCAGTGAAAGGATCTCAAATCTCTGAATGTCCCATCAAAGACAGAACTATGAAGAAATCATAGGCAAAACACATGCAGAATTCTGATGCTAGAACCATGAGTCTGTGTATGTTACTAATAGTGAATATAATGTGTAGGATTCACTGTTCATATAATAAACTTGCAGGTAGCTTAGTGCTACCTCTTAGTTACAGTTAATGATGACAGCTGTGGAATTAGTTACAAGAGCAATCAATCAGCTATTTAGCCAGCACTCTCTATCACATTGTACAAAATAATCTCTTTGTAATCAGATCAAATAACAATAGAAAAATAATTGTTTAGTTTATTCTATATTTTTTCCTTCACTATTTTTTCAGCTACCAAACTGAAAGTTATGAATATGGGTATGTATGGACAAGTTTCTTCATAGCACTTCCAGAGGAAAAAAAACTGAAATAAATTTCTCAATAAGCTAAAAATTAGCTTATGCATAAGCTAATTTATAAAAACTCTCTCATATAGCTCTCTAAATTTTTAATAGAAGGGACTGTGACACTATTGTTCACTACTGTCGTTATGCTTTCATGCGATCCAAATCACTCTGATGGTCCTAGTCCCTTCTCTGTGTATTATTGTCCATTGTATAAAGTACAAAGTAATACAAGAATTAATAAAAGCCCCAACATTAATTGCTAGTACTTTATTGAATATAAACCTAAAAATGTCAACCACAACACTAAAAATGCAAATGAATACAGAAAAATTATCTATTAGAAAGATAAAGAACTACTATTCGGAATCAAACGCTGAACTAAAAAAATTAAAAAAAAAAAAAAAAACATAAAGCAAGGAGAATAACTTTGGTGAAGAAGCAAAGGAAAGGGAAATTACTGAGAACGAGGAGGAGGAGGAGGTGGTTGGGGTTCCTCCTCTTTCTTGCGCTCGTGTTCAGTGGGTTCCGGAACGTCTTCGTCTGAAGAGGAAGCGTAATCGACAAGCGACATTTGTCGTTCGATTTTGAACTTCAGTCCGTCGTCGCCGGCGTTCAATTTGCGGTGGCTCTCAGCCGTAGTTGACGAGTTTCGTGGTTCCTTCAGCGGTATGACGCAGAGGGCGAGCGAAATGATATATACTTTCCTCCTTAAAAATTGATGTCAAGAAATTATTATAGCTGACAATTTTATTCAAAAGATAAAAAATATTGTTAATAGAAAATATTTTGATTATATATATATATATATATATATTTTGTTCTCAATTAGATTTTAATAAATTCGTACATTTATTTTAGTTGACAATAAATGTTCTCCTATGAAAAAAATGTTCCATGTTAATCTTTTATAAAATTTAATAATAGAATAAAACAAAAATTAAACCTTAATATATCACATATATTAAAAAAAATACTTTTGGACATAATTTGTCATTCTCCAATTTGATTAAAAATATATATACTTAAAATACTTAAAAAATGACATGTGCTAACTATTAAAAAAAAAGTGAAATTTCAATTTTTATAACAAATATACCAGAGGTAAAAATCTTTGACTAAAATTATTTTTGATAGATTTTTTTTATTGGAAGAATTGTTTTTCTACTATTACAAAATTTAAGACGATAAGATGTTAAGTTTCATAAAAACTTTGTTAAAAAATGTCTTATTATTATAAAATAAAATATTTATTTTATATATATGAAGCTATAATTATTTATACAATAATTATAAATATCCTTTTAAATTTTTAAACTCTAAAAATGTTATAAAAACTTTATTAGAACTGAATATGTGAGATTATAAAATTAAAATAAAATTTATTGATTTGATTATTAAATTTTTATAATTTTTTTATCAAAACTATGAAATAATAATTGTAATCTAACAAATTTTATTTATTGATTTCAGACAGTTAAAATTTAATTAATAAATATAAAATAAAAATTAAATGAAGTTGGCAATCTTTATATTCGATTTGTTATTAAATTCAATTTGTTTATTAAATGGTAACTAGTTATTTAAATGATATAGAAAGATTAGTAAAAACCTGCTATGTCGAAAATTAATTTTTGTATTGCATGTTAAGTTAATAAAGTCTAACTATTATGAAATAAGTATTCATAGTTTACTTAATTACTTTTGAGGCAATGATAATTCTTTTTAGAAATCGTCTTTCTCAATTATCTCAAGATACCCTCCTTTTATGTTTATATGTATTATATTGACCATCCATTTGAGTTTAAGAATAATATCATGTCACAATTTAAATTTATTATAAATTCAAAATATAATGTATATATTTCAAAACATTTATATGAATTTCAATAATATTATAATTATATAAATAAATATTTATCATTGATTGCGCAAGCAGCAATGTTTTATCAATACAAATCTTGCAATCAACTAAATATCAGGCAAGAGAAAGTTGGTGACTGTAGACTAATTCACATTCTAAAAGGATTAATTGCAAAAATGATAAAACAGAGAACACGACTACTTAAGAGTGATTGCTGCATTCCTTAGAGCCAGGTATCTTTGAATATACTCACTAGGAAGCGATCTGATGATTTTGAAAACTTCAGTATTTGCATACCAAAGATTAGATCTAGGATCATGATACCGTGCCTGCAGCATAAACTAATTAATTAACACCCCAGTTACAACTGATTAGATAACAGCATGGCATAATCATCATCACCTTTATAATTAAAGAGGTAAAAGCACATTTCACACCAATATATATATGCATAAATTCTTGTTTTAGCATGCATTAGTTCAATTAACAAGCTGCTCAAAAGCTTTGTCTCATGATCTCGATTTAGTATTCGTTGTTCAATATTTTGAGTGATCTGTCTTCCGATTATTATGGGGACAAAAAAATGGGAATTTAAAGAGGAGATAAACTACGTATTATACAAGCACTTCACACTATCCACCTATTTCCAACAACAACGATCTTAAATTTTGAACCTTAAACAAACTTGGACTTTTAAATTAGGCGAAGCTGAAAACGTTTCACTCTAAATTCTACAAGGAATCAAATCTTAGCTTCTCTGTACTTTCCAAATTAAAAATGCCTTAATCAAGTAGGCATTAATAGAATAAACATATAGCTCGGATCCTATCACTAGCATAAACACAAACAAAGCAAGTTGCAAAACCCAACCTACAAGCCCAGCTGCAACAAACACATTCAGATGGGCAATGCTTCGGTTAGGATCCAATTGCAAATTAAAAGTACGGATTCTAGTGTGGGATTTATTTTCTTTAGTGATATGGTTCTCCCAGGTTCTTAAAAATTAGTATCAGAGCCTTCAAACATGTTTCCTGCAGCAAACAAGTGAAAGTGGTAATGTTGACACTTTTATATTGGGCCAACATGTGTCACATGGGCCTAAGACTTGGAAGGTTTAACATAAGAAGAATAGAGGGTGATGCCATGAATGGCTGAGCTGTAAGAGAAAAGAGGAGAGAAGTTTCTATGGTGAGTGTGTACTTATTAGATAATGGGGGGAGAGAAGTGGAATCACTAATAGGAACTTGGATATTTGGGCCCCATAATATGGATGTCTAAGTCCCACATTGAGTTGTGTGAGATGCTCGGTGAAATGCTTAACCGCTAGGTTCTCCCCCATTAATAGCTAGCTTTTGAGGGCGGGTTGCCCAAGTGATAGGGTACTTATAGCTGGTATCAAAGGTTGTTGCCGGTGTCTTGGAAAGGACTTCCTATGAAGGGTTCTGACCAGTAGAGGTTTTGACTAACAAGGAGTTGAGTGAAGTGTCACTGAGTAATAGGGGCTGAAGTTTTTGAGGTCATACGGTTGCATGGAGTACCCACTGGCTATATTTAGTAACTGGGATCCAATTTTGTTAGTAATTTCTGGAAAGAGCTCTTCAAGTTACAAGGAACTAAATTTAAAATGGGATAGGCTTATCATCAAGAAATAGAAAGAAATTTGGGGATTTTCTTTCTAGATGTTTATCACTGATCAGCCCCGAACTTGGTTGAATTGGGCTGAATATTGGCATAAAACTACTTTCCGTGAGACTGCATGACCACTTTCGAAGCAATGTAGGGAAGGAATCCAGGGCCAGAAGCAGAGACACGTGAGTGTGACTATTAGGATACCTGGTTTAGGCCTAAACCCAATAAAAAGGCTGAACAGAGAAGTTTTGGGGCAATAGCTTATATGGCAGTTAGTGGGGATAGGCAACACAATATTGAAGAGGAAAAATGCAAAAGGGAATCATTCTGTTCATTTTCAGTTAGAACATTGAGGGAGAGAGTCATCTCTCCTCTCCTCTGAGAAGCATTAGCTATGGGATTGCAGGGGATTTCTTCTATAATATAGAAATTGTGATATAATACAATTTACTGTTTTCCTTAAATCAGTTCCTATCAATTAGAGAATGGGAGCAGATTAGTGCAATCATCTTGGTGAGAATTAGGCATTTTCTTATGGGTAGGGGGCAGTAGCTCTCTATAGGCACTTAGCTCTGTGACAGTAGGAGGGTTTCACCACTACAACAATTGTTTACCGTGTTCATATCATTGAGTGATTACTTTGTTATTTCTCTCCAATCCTACAAAGTTGCAATCATAGGTATAATCTAGCATGGAGACTGGAGGGTGAAAAAGCCCATGGAATGGAGCGATCATATGAGTATGATCGCAATTTGTCAACTTACAGCTGACAAGAAAAATATAAAACATTAAATGTTTTCACAAATTCTGTAGAGGCAGTTGAGAGTCTTCTAAATAAATATTAAGCAAACTAATGCACACAAGAAGCACTGTCATTTAAAACTAAAACTCTTACTCTTAGGATAAAAATTTTATTCCAAACAGCGAATGGTCTTACTAGTAATGATCAGATCATAGAATTGTAATTCGACAAGAATAATAAAGATCACAACATACCTCAAAGCCCGTAATATCACAAATTCTCTTGCAGGGATGCATAGATGGAGGTGACTCAATATTGACATCTGCAAGATAATCCAAATTAAAAAAAATATTTGAAAGTCATTGGCAAGGATGGCACACATAAGCAAATAAACATACAAATAACCAAAAAAAAACTAATTTCCTAAGAAAGTAAAGATAATGGGAGTGGATAGCTCACAATTGGGTTCATCAGGAGGGTAGTTCTGGTAATTCTCAGCTTGAATTATCTGCTTCAGATGTTTCCAGTGCCTGCCTCTGGCTTGGCCTTTTGGATATTTCTCGTACATTTGAACTCTCTTAAAACTGAGATAGCTTGGCAACACAATCTCTGCCTCCACCACTTCTGTCTCCATATTTTACCCTTCACTAACATAGTGAACACAAACTCTTTTCAGTAACTGCTTTCTGTTCAAAACATACTATAAAAAATACCATCAAATAAACCTGAAATCACAAGGTGCTAAAAGCAGATCACCAGTTTGGTTTAAAAAATAGTTTAGATTTTTGTGATTTTGTTAAGTGTGTGATTTTGGGTGCTTGACATTGTCCTGTGAGCGAAAAAGAATTGGAAACAACATTATAAGATTAAAAAGAAAAATGCATATAACAACATTTATGAAATTAAAAACAAAAAACAGACAACTAAATTCTGAAACTCTGAAATCTTGAAATCTTGAAAAGGAGAAAACACGAAAACATGGAACAGATGAAGAACAAGAACGGCCACATTGAGAACAACAAGTGAAAAAACAAATAAACGAGAAAAGGAGATGAGGAGATGAGGAGCATCAGAAGAAATGGAAGGTAGAAAAGGAGAAACCTGTTATGGGGAGTTGCTGAGCCACCGGTTAGGAGGTTGGGAAGAGAGAAGAGATGTAAAACCCTAGCTTTCACACTAACACACTTTCACAGTTTCACGAGACTGAGGATAGAGGAAGAGAACATAAATAATTGTAGTTAGTTAACAGAGGATACCGACCCGACCGCCAATTTTAATAATATTATTACTATAGTTTTTCTGTTACTATAATGATATTAAAATATTTGTAATAAATATTCTGTTATTAATTTTATAGTTTATAGCACGTTTTTATCAAAATAAAAAGTTTTAATAGTTTATTTTGCATAGTTACTTATTTGATATTTTTTAAAATTTTATCTCATTATTAATTTAATATTAGTTTTGTTTATTTTTTTATCATTATCATTAAGTTAATAAAAAAAATACAACATAAGATTGACGTAATTATAAATATTAAAATATTTCATGTCAATGTGATATATTATTATAATATATATATATATATATGATATACATATTTTAAGTCTATTTACGTCAATATCACGATACAATAAAACAAAATTAAAAAAAATCAAGAAATAATTAGATAAAATAAGCTATTAAATCAAATAAAAATAATATCAGAAGTGTTTATGAAAAAAAAAATAGTTATTAAAATATTATGATCAAAGGTAAAATTGTACAAAAAAATATGTACATCAAAATCATTTACAAAAATTTATCTCATTTATATATTTGTATATATAATTTATAATATATTGAAATTTAGCATTTAATATGTACTAGATTCAACTTTGAAGATTTTGATTAAACGCAAATAAATTTTAAAAGTCAATTAAAAGAAAATCAAAATTACTTTTTATTTTTATATTTGCATCTGTGTAATTATATATTTGTATTTGCTCTTGTTGCAATTGATAAAAGCTTTAAACTCATTTAAATATAAAAAATCTTTTTGATAGAAGAAAATCATCAATAAGGAAATTCGAACTCAACATTCAAAGATAAAAAAGCATCAAGTCAATACATGTTGAGAAAAATATATATGCGAAAAACATAAACATCTACATGTTATGTAAATACCATCATCTCCTTCTTACGATAACAAAATGACATTTTAGAAAGAAAAAAATATGAAAAAGCTTTTTGTCTAACACTAAAAACTATTATAGAAAAATATTAAGTATTTAATACCACAAATATTTAATTTATGTATCGAAAAACTTCTATAATATGCTCAAACTCAGATAAACGAAGATTTAAACATAAAAAAGATGAAGAAAATATAACAACTATTTTAAAAGAATTATTACAAAGACAACATATATCTTTGGAAGACCTATATATAGAAGAAGAAGAAAAAAAAAGTTGCTAACAAAAGATTTACAGTGAAGATCAAAATATAGTGCACATATTCTTTCTTTAGACCTATTTCACATTTGAAGCCAGAGATCCACGTTTCGGATGTAAAAAATGAAATTCCAAATAGTTTCAGTTTGAATATGAATCATGGACCTGCATTTAACAAGTCCAATACGAAACCAAAGATGCACTATAGCTTTTGACCAAGAAGAGATGGCCTATAAAACACATGGCTTTGCGCAATCTCAATGCGGTCACGGGGATCATTCATGTTCTCATCTCTTAATGCTTGAAGAATGGCCTGGGCTGGATATTCCCTGCAGATCAAGGTCAAAAACCATTGAAAAAGCTAGTTTAACAATTGAATTCAGTTCTCTCATATATTTTTTTTCCATGCAAGGAGGAAAAAGAGGTAGCAAAATGTGTACCTTATTATCAAAATTCTGTATAACATCTTCAAGATGGGACAAAGCTCCACTGGGGCTACATGCTTGTTTTCTTCAGGATTTAGGACATTTAAGCTGGACTGACTAAGTAGCTCATAAAAGGCCCTAACAGCAGAGACTCCCTACAACATGCAAACCAAAGTGGATATTAAGTTTTTTGGAGAAACTAAAATGTTTTAGTTGATGAAGCAAGATTATTACATTTTTCCTTTATAATATTTTCTTCTATAAGTGCTTATAAACCTTGTTCAATAGAGCCTTAGTACAAATCCAAATTTTATTCATTTTCAGTTCCTATTGTTTAACAAAAACAATGTAAGTTTTAGGAGTAAAGCTTTATTTTCTCCATTGATAATCATCAGAAGATTTTACACATAAATAGAAGACTAAGGGCTAAAAAAAAGGAAATCCATAAAATCTGGAATCTCCTAAAATAACTTCAGGTAAACTATTTTATAATTATTCTTTCCTAAAATAGAATAGAAAGAATTTCTCCTAAAAATCCGACGCCCACTCAAGTTGGAGCATGGATGTCTAACATGCCCAACTTGCTTACAAAACATTTTAAAAGTAGACTTGGGAAGCCCTTTGGTGAAAACATATGCTATTTGCGGCTATGGCAAGTTCTACATGCTTTGTGCCATCGTGCTGAACAGGATTTTGACCAATGGCAGCTTTGTTGTCTATGTAAAACTTCATTGGCATTTGTATGGGCATCCAAAATTCTTCAAGAATTCTTTTCAGCCAAAGCATCTCACACACCCCATTAGCCATAACTCTATATTACCTTTTTGCATAAATCCTAGCTACAACATTTTGTTTTTTACTTCACCAAGTCACCAAATTTTCCAAACATAATATAAGTACAATATCTTGAAGTCGATCTCCTATCAGTTACTAAGTCTGCCCAATCTGCATAAGTATATGCTTTTATATTATGTTGTGGACTCTTCTGAAAGAGTAAACCATTGCCTAGTGTAGATTTCAAGTATCTTAGGAATACTGCTTCAAGATTCTTTTCAGATAGTGAATGCCTAAACTGACTTACTAAGCTTATAGCATTGACAGTGTGTTGACAAGTATCTGATAAATAAATCAATTCTAGTAAAAGTCATGTTCTTCCCATCTTCTTCGGCAGATTTCTCACCTTTATTAACAGTTTTTTCCCCCTTAACAGATGATGGTTTCTTGTTTTCCATATGTAATAGAAAATCTTTGATGTAAACCATATCAGTTTTTAATTCTGCCAGTTGCAGATCTTGTTCTGGCAGTTGTACGCCTTGATGCAGTAATGACTTTCTCCAATGCTCTCACCCCCATTCTCTATTATGATTGGGCATTCAGCAGGTCAAACAAATTTTGCCCCAGTTAAATGCCTACCATCAATCGCCAACTTGACAGATTGGGTCCATTCCGGGTAGTTCAGTCCATTCAACTGTGATAAGTAAGGGACCTAGCTGAATTTGGTGGGTAATATTCAGTAGGTAGGTAAGGAGGAGACTAAAGGAATGGCATAAACAGTTGGGATAGGCTGGACAGGATCGGAAGTTGCAGAGGAAGAGTTGGTAGAGTTCCTCTGGGGTAGGTCATGGCCGGATTTTACTACATTGTACTAGTCAAAAGGAGAAAAAAGAATGGAACAAAGAATCTAGCTTAGATGTCATGTAAGTTTTAGAAGTGCAACTCTACTTATCAGAAAATATTACATATAAATAGAAGACTAAGGGTTAAAACAAGGAAATCCATAAAATCTGGAATCTCCTCACTCAGCAGATCTCTAGGATATTAAAAAGGAAAAAATCTTTCAACAATAAAATCTGAAAATAATTGCATATCTTCCTATAATCTGAAATAATAAATTCAGATCTTCCCTACTGAAATACTTTGGTATTTAGAAATTACTCTTTCCTAAAATAGAATAGCAAGTATTTCTCCAAAAAATCCGACAAAATCTTTTAGTTTATGAAACAAGATTATTACGTTTTTCCTTTATATTTTTTCTTCTATAAGTGCTTATATAAAGCTTGTCCAACAGAGCCTTATTTCAAATTTCAAATTTATTCAATTTCAATTCCTATTTTTAACAAAATCAATTTAATTGGTCCCTTACCAGTCATGAAGGACTAAAAGCACATGATTTTGTAATTATAAGGATTAAAAAAAACTAAATAGAGACTACCGAGGTTTTATATTGTGATCACACTAGCAGTTGTGGTTTTATAGCAATCCTTGAAATTGTGAAAAAAATAGCTGATGTGGCCATAATTGTGGTCGCAATGACACCAAAATGCTTGAAGACACAGCTGAAATTCTAGTCTTTCTAAAACACAGCTTGAATACACCAAAGATTGTTTTTAAAACCTTGGAGATTATTAGTGTAAAGAAAATAATATTTTTTTCAGGGGTCAATTGTATATTTATGCCTAATTCTTTCTTCTGTATTACAGCAAGACACGTCCATTATCCCCAAGTCACAAGCATGTTGAAATTTGAATGAAAAAAATCTATACCTGAATCATCCCCTTGCCCTTGATACTGTCACCCATTTCAAGGTTCAATTCCCCTTTGGCCAACTTCTGTCCATACCATGCATTACGACCTTTCAACAAAGTTACATAAGTATCAGCCAAAAGTGGCCCTGCAAGTTTCTCTGGTTCTTCTGCCAATAGATGAGTGATAAAAATCATCTCTGAAGTACAGTGAGCAAAGTATACTGATTTGCTGGTGGCACTTTCATTTGTTAAAGCAGCTACCATTCCTGTTAAATTGAAATATCATGAATACAGTTTATTAGATTTGACATATTAAAAGAGGCCGTTCAAACTGGCAGAAAATTAATTCAAAGTTCAAAACATCAAGCACCACTCAGAAATATAAACACCTCATATTTAGTCTCGAAGACATCCCAAACGATATTAGGCAAAAGTAAATACATTAAACTAGATTGTTCAATGGAAAAAGACAAAAAGCAGAATGCTCAAGAGTCAAGATGGAAGAAAGTAGGAACCTGGGAAATCTTTTAGCCAAAAATTGCCACTGATGCAATGCATCCACTATCTAATGAGAAAGATGTCTAAGCATAAATTGTGCACACAACACTAAAAAACACTTGATGACTTGCCAATCTTACCAACATCTCCCAAAATCAAATAATAGCAATTCAAGTAACGCAGGCACCATGAGCAACAGGCAAAGATCCAACACAGACAATATTTTCTCCTGATGCTCTATCTCCTCAATAAAACCACAGCGGATATTATCTATTTCCTGTTTAAAGGAATTTACCTACTAGCTTCTATGAAGCCGTTCTTTATAATGTATAGAAATGTAAGAAGAAAATGATGAAATTACCAGCTCCAATAGCATATACATTCTTTAACCCACCCATGATTTCATGGGTAACAAGATCACCATTATCCCATACTATAAAGTGAGGCTGCCTCAAAAACTTTGCCAATGGTTTCCTCCATTTTTCTGCCCCACATAACCGAGCATTTGCATATTCTTTGTTGTAAATTTCTGAGGCAATATTTGGTCCTCCAAGATAAAGAATGTTCTCCAAGGGAACTCCAGCTGCAGAGAAATCAGACAACGATGGGAATTTGATAAAACATGGATGTCAGGCACCATTACAAAAATAAGCACTCCAGAAAGAATATCAAGATTTTTTCCCACATATCAATTAATTAAATAAGCTTCTATATTGAATGCCAAAATAGTGACAATAAATGAAAATCAATTATGCACAAGGTATCAAGTATTATATCAAGAACAGAAATCATCTTTTAAAGTTTATTAAACATAATATCAATATTTTGAAAGAAACAAGCAATCTAAGATACTGTGCTGACTCAGCACTAATGTGACAGTCAACAAAACTGTTATGATAAACTGAAAAGTTGTTGTGGCTAACTGAAAACAGCAAAGATAATGATCACCTATAACAAAGACTATCATAAAAACTACCAGGAAATCATATAACTAGGCCTGTGGCCACAGGCAAAAGTTTATATATTTGTAAAGAAAATGAAAGAGAAGATAGATTTTATTATTACTGAAATATTCAGTAGGATACACATTTATTATAGACACACTACGAAGAGTACATAGCAAGCTAAGACTGCGGTACTGACTCATCACTAATGTGACAGTCAATAAAATTGTTATGACAAACTGCTGTTGTAACTAACAGAAATTACAAAGTTAATGATCATCTATGAAAAAGACTATCGTAAAATCTATCAGGAAATCATACAACTAGGCCTGTCTCCACAAACTGGCAAAAGTTTATAGTGTTTTGGTAGTGCAATAGAGAAACCAAAAGAGGAGTAGGAAATTTGGCCTAGTCTGTACCATATAATTCAAATAAAAGTATTTAAATACGCTAAAAGAGGACTAACTAAGCATTAGACATGTTTAAGTTGCTCCACAGAAATGCGAATAGAAAGAAAGGAAACTTTAGAGTGAAAATCACTCTATCAATAAAACAGATAACAAAATAAATGTAAATGCATCTTACTTGCTCGATTGATCATTAGAGTGGGAGTTATTATCCGAGGCTCAGTGCCCAATTCAGCCTCTACACCTTTCGCCAAGGATACGATGACAGGGGCAGTGATTCTCTCTTTCCAGTACTTACTAATTTCCTCAAACACCTCAAGAGTTTCCGTTGATGGCAAGCCATTAATCACAATATCAGCATCCCACACAGCCTCCTGCAGATTTGTCACAACCTTCAGAGGGCACAGAGGGGTATCTATCATATTCAAGCAAAACCCATCTTTCAAGATCTCATCTGCATGAAGTATTCTATCACCTAACCTAGCCTCAACATATTTCAAATATGCACACCTCCTAATAAGCCTCCTCAGTACATCCTCCCTTGAATTGATCACCTTGAACAAGTGCTCAGCCGTTGGCCTGTCAACAGCTCTTCCCGGCCTTCTCCATATCCTTATGAGAATCTTTTCTCTTAAACTACCATAAGCCTCCTGCAACATAGCAATAAACACACTACCCCAAGCGCCAGCTCCAACACCAACTATTCTTAATGGATCACCATCCACTTTCCCAATAAGCTCACGAATCTCATCAACCTTCTCTTCTAAACTACCACCATTTACATTCAGAAGAGAACTATTTGAATGTGCATTCCCGTTACTTCCAACCATCTTCCTTCCAAATGACACTGATAAATTACCTCGATGTTACCCCCACAAATTCTGACAGATTTGCCAACAAAATCTCTCTATTTTCTAATAACCCCTCAAATCCTATTTAAAAACCTCATTAAAGATTGCGAGTTCTAACCTTTAACTTCAAATTCTAACTAAAACAAAAACCCCACCAAAACAGCATCAGGTAAAAACCACAGAACTACCTTACAAAAATTAAAAAATATCCAAGGTGATAATATTGATATGATTAAGTGACTATATAACCTTCAATTAGCAACAACAACTAGTTTCTTTCAAGAACTTCTATCTTCACAACATGCACAGAGAAGACAAACAAGAAACCTCAAATCTAGCAGTTTGGTAAACTAATCTAAAGAGAAGCTAACAAAACAAATAAATTATGTAGGCGACTACACCAATGCTATGCCAATTTGGTTTTTGCGTAGAATGGTGGATTTGAAAACGTGCTTTTGAGTGTGAAAGGAGAGAAGGTGATAGAAAATTGGGAGTCACTTTCCTCGGAAGGGGAAAAAGGATTAAGGAAGCGCTTGCGTTAGTCAATTTCCAGGTAAAAGGGCATGTTTGTCACACCCAAATCATTCCCATTTCACGATATAGAAAAAAAACTAAGGAAATTAAATTATTCATTTATTTTGAAAAAAAAATCTTTAACTATAATAAACCATATTAAGAGTAACTTATTATTATTGTATTCTAGTTAAATTCTATTGAAAATTTATTCCTTAATAAACTTATATTCATTATATAAATTTTAATTAAAATATAAATTTTCGATATAAATATATTTCCTCTGAAATATATTTAGAATTATTATACGAAAATTATTTAAACAATCCAAGAAAAATATCTAAAAAAAAGAAAACAATTAAAAGACATAAAATTTGTGTTATAAGGTTACCTAAAATGCTAGAATGAATTTGTGATTCCTCATGAAACATTCTATTAAATTTGTGTCTATGTTTCTTAAACCTTAAAAGACATAGCACTTTACTTTTTAGATTATTTTACTCTTTCCTTTCACTTATATGATTAATTTAGAACCATATATGGTTCGACCAATTCAAGTTTCATCTAATTCTTGTGTTTTTCCATCCAAACTTAATCTCAAAGTTAGTAGAAGTTTCAAACTCATTAAAAATACACTTATTCCTATTTTTAAAGTTAAACAATCAAATTAATTTTAATTAGTTATATTTGAAACAATAGTTTATTTAAAAAAAAATTAAAAAGTCATACATTTGCAAAAATACTACTATTCTAAATATATAATTAATCTTCATCAGCTTCTTCTTCTTCATATCTTTAACTTTTCTTGTAGTAACTATTCCTTTAAATATTTTATGTTCATCTTCGATTATTTTTATATCTTTAGATTTAGTTTTAACTCTTGTTGTAACTCTTCCTTAATAATTTTTTTTTCATCATGTTCTTATTAGAGGGTATTTATCAAATTTAAATAAAAGTTGGAGTGATAAGAAAAAAATTATTACATCATAAAAAAATTTCAAAAGAGTAAAACATGAGTGACAATTTGAAAAAAATATTTGTATAAATTAATGTAAAAGAAAATTTTACTCTAATATTATTCAATAAAAGAATAGAATGATGATATAATTAAAATTCTTATTTAATTTTGTTTTTTATATCATGAGTCAAAGCTTCTTTATTGGTTTATCAAGAAATATTTTCCAAACAATATATAATCTTCGGTATAATGTTTTGAAAAAAACAATAAAAAAAAAAGGCAACCCAATCATGAAATTTAATCAATTTTCTTATTAAAACAATATTACAATTCAAAGTAGTAACACACAAAATATCAGAAAATAAAATTATAAAGAAGATGATAAAAATATGATACCAACACCTTCAATAGGAGATTATACTCAATTTGCATTAGTAGTAATAATTTTAGAATCACAAGAAGAAGAATATGTAAAACCTATGCAGATCAGAAGTCATATAATCACTATTGTAGTAGCAGTATCAATTATTCAATCTCTATTTTGAGTAATAACATAAAGACAAAGAATATAGCTAGACATGCTTGGCCACAAATTCTGTAACAGAAGTAGTCATTTTTAAAGACACCATAGAAATTTCAGAAACACCAAAACACAATTATGTTTCCTCCATTATAGAAGAAATCAGAATTGCCTTTGATGACATGTTAAAAGCTTCAAAGAGAATGTTTTTACTTAGAAAAGAGGTAGAGGTTTTCCCTACATTATCTTCTCAAACTGTACAAATATATATGATATTTACAAACAAAACATTCAATTTATCTTAACATAATTTGAGTAGCCAGTTATAATCATATGGATTATTTTTCTTTATATATATATATATATATATATATATATATATATATATATATATATATATTGTTAAGATAAATAGTGTAAAAGCATTGTGTGAAAAGCCAAAAGCTTCTTTACTTATTGCAGGATGATGCCATTGCCACTGCTTCAGGTGAATGTTCCTCATTTTAGAGCCATGATCATGATAAATGGATCTTTTGTTATAAATGGATCATTATTTAAGCACATAACTTTTTGTTCATCAAATTGGTTACATCAAATACAATAAAGATCTGGTTACAAAATTGATATATACATTCGTCTGTAATTTTTTAACACTGATAACAATATTTTTGTCTGAGAAACTTCAGATATTTCACTTAATATCAGTTTATTTGAGATAAAAATAAATATTAATTTCTTCTAAATACTAATTTTAATATGAGACAATTTTTAAGTACTAAAAGCTTATTTAACTTTGATAAGTGTATTCACATAGGTATGCCATAAGGCCTATTCTCATTTTAGTTTCTTTTTCACGTTATGAAAACGTGGCTACGTCATGAGAAAGTTATAGATTTTTGAAAAATTTGTTGGCCAGGGGCAAGTATAGCCAAAGGGTCATAAACAGATTTTCTTTGCAGAAAAACCTCCCATTGGGAACCAAAGTGCACCCTCCATGCTTCCTGTGAAGTGTAGTGAGGCAAATATTGCTTTACCCCAAGATGAGCTCTTTCACAATACTCTAAAATTTTTTTGTTCTGACTCAAAATATGTTCAAGACCATCAGAACCATTGGAAGAGGGCACTGCAGATGCAAGAAATGCCACCAAGTAGAAAATATCTTCATCTGGCATAACAACAGAAGTTCTGTTGTCCCATCTGCATAAAAAAAACAGATTAATGTTCATCTTATATCAAACATTTCTTATTTTTGATAGTGATTAATAACATAAAATGTTTGTCTTAGTTACATATTTTATCATTTTATGAATATTATCACCCAAGTTCTTTTTACATACTGTATAATCATATTTTTCAATTTCTATATATATTTTACCTATCCTATAAATATAGTGTCGTATTCACATGTAAAAAGAAAAGACTTAAACAATATCAAAACAAGGTTGACTTGGAAAAAATGGTAACAAAATCGTGTTATTTCATATTTTTTACTTTTTTTGAAATGTTAATACGAGTGAAGACATGAAACTTAAAAACTATGATAATAACAATATAACAAGTGAAAAAAAATAGATTGTAGTTGAGTAATAAACTATGCATGCTTAATAAACTCTAAATTAAATTGTAGTGTTAAACATTGGTGGAGGGGGAAAAAGAAAGAAGAGAACAAGTTTTGTGTACCATTACTTTGATTTATTCACTGGGTAGATCAGGACAGGGCCGTTGCTAGTTTCTGTTACGATGTTCCCGAAGACAACCTCTGCAAAACGGTGTATTTTGGTTTTGGGTATAAAAAGATTGAGCCATGGGTGTGGAACATCCCACAAGCCTTTTGAACGCAACTTCATCTCTGAGATATGCACCCTGTCTAGAAAGTCTACATATGTGACTTCTGTTAGGAAAAGTGTTGATGGGATATAGTTCAAGTTGGGACAAATGTTTCTCAACTTCCTGAAAAGAGAAGAAACATAACATAACATAACATAACATAACATAGTGAGAGAGATTGTTGAATTAGTTTTTATTTGTTTTTGAGAAATGTGTTTTGCAAAAATTGTAAAATCAAATCAAACTTTTGGTTGAGCTGTTGGTCCCTCACCTGATTCACTACAAGGGTTTGTTCCAGATTGTAGTATTTGGCCAATTCTAGGCAGAAGAGAGTTCTTCCATCTGACTTGAACTTGCTAGCTTGAACTGGGTCTTGTGGGTTGAAGGATGATCTCCAGTTATTTAGCAGACCAGTTCTGTTTATTATCACAAACCCTTCTACATAATCAAAAGCTTTTTCAGCAAATATTAGTTGCTCTTGGTCTCTTGTGAATGCTGCGAAATCTGCATACAGCACCCTGATCCATTTTACCTGTTCAAAAAACACAAAATACTCCATGACCACAATTGGTACTTGCAAGCAGCTAATTAAAATGGAAAGGTCTTGTTTCTGGTATTCTTGTCCTTGATGCATTACCATGGTAGGTGCTGGTTCCAGGAATATTCTTGCTTTTGTTATAATGCCAAACTGACCTAGCCCTCCAAGTACACTGTGAAAGAGGTCACCATTCTGCTCCTGAGAACAGTTTACCACCTCTCCTGTTCCTGCAGTCATTTTATAGACCATCTTTTTTCATTCATCCAAGAGAAACCATATATTTTTGTTTAAAAACTTATTTACAACTTGAGACTTCCTACCTTGCCCAAGTCTAAGTCAAATAATGTATACTAGGGAATTAAGTCAGTGTCAAGTGAATTATTGGTTCACAAGAGACAAAATAGTAGCTGTTGTATTATGTGGAATACGTAGAATATGTTTTATGTGTTAACCCCTTTAGACCCTTGACCTTGTTCTTATCTGCCACAAGCTTTTTCACATTTATTTTTTCACTAAGTTACCAACCTGTAACAATCTCCAGCTTCTGAACGTTACTTATCTGGGGACCATGCCTAAATGCCTGGCCACTTACACCAGCGTTTGATAAAGTGCCACCAACTGTGAGATGTAAGTAGTCTGTCCATGATCTTGGTGTCAATCCATACCTTAGTGTCTCATGCAAGATGTTTATCCACAATTCCCCTCCTGAGACATCCACATAAGGAGATTCTCCTGTATACACCTGCATTTCTGGGACACTGAGTGACTCCATGTTGATCACAACTCCTCCATGAGACTGTGCCTGGCCATGGAGTGAGTGGCCATGGCCCCTAGCTGCAACAGTGAGCTGAGAACTAGGCCCCAAGTTCCAAATATGCTTTACGGTGTCTGCAATGTCAGAAACTGATTTTGGATGCAGCACTGCCATGGGGTGAGACTGGTACCTGTTGCCAAAGTCCCTGGCTGCATGTTTAAGGTCAACCTCTTTAAAACTGAAGTGTCCCTCCAAGGGAAGTGCTTTGAGTGAGGAAGGTATGCTGGACATACAGAAATTAAGCCTGATGGTTAAGCAACTGAGGAACAAAATCATGAAGCCTCTTATGAACAGAATGTTGTATTCTCTAAGGAGGCTAAATGATGGATAACTCATTTTTCTGTAGGAAGACATGTTGGTAGTTAAAGGGTGGAGAAGCTTAATAACAAAAGGGGAAGTGATGAAGTGACGAAAGAAGAGAGGGTTGGGGCAGAATTTATAGAAGTGAGTAGGTGGCTGAGTCAACCTTTCAGTCATGAGAATCCGTATGAAGACTGGTTACTTGGGAGGATTCCTTTTGGTTCTCCCTTTTGGGCTAGTTTGTTTAAAAGAGAAACCGAAGCCATCATAGTTATGCCAAGTTGAAGAGGAAAAGTGACAGCATAGAGAGATCTCACAAATCTTCCCACTTTTCCAAACAGTTCCTACCACAACCCCATATTTCCATTAAGGACAGACATGTTTCAAATTTTATGATCATTAACCAATTTAAGTATACTCTATTTTTTCCCATTTGGGAAAATGAAAAAACAAAAAAAAAAACTTCTTGCTTTTGTTTTGCCACTGCACACGTTTTCTCTCTGCCTCTTGCTATGCCCATGCTCCTGTCTACCTCACTATGTTGGGGTGGTGGTGGTGGTGGTGAATCCATTACTGTCGGAGTGTAAACATCGAGTATCGCTGTTATTAAATTGAATGAGAAGGACGTGCAGGGTTGTATTAATACATTCAAGAGGGAGATATGACATTGGTGGGGTCTTTGTTGGTCCATGTGACACGTGAAGTTTCATTCATTTTGTGCTACTGATCAACCATGTAGGGTCTAGGGACCTCTTCTTGGGCCACCCTTTGTAGGCCAAGCTATTGGAAGAAGAACAAATGGAAACAATGAAAGACTGCTACTAACATTCTGATGCAATGCTGCACAACCACCACTGCACCACTGCTGCTCCTGCTGATGTTATTTAGAATCTTTAGTACAAAGCTATTGGACAAGTTTTTAGTGGTTCTCTTGTCTATACCTTCCTTTTGTTATATTTTGATGCCACTGTATTTCTCTACGACTTGTACTCTTCTGCCTTTTATCCTTTTCCATTGCAACTTGTATTTTGGTCCAATGAGACATTTCACAGCTTCTTAGACTGATACATAGATGAGCATCTCACCCCCAACCCCTCTATAAATTTGTCACTTCATTGGATTGTAAAACATGCATTCTTAATTTCCTGATGTTGGAACTACTTTTTGGTCATCTATGGCTTCCATGTGGTCCTGGAATTGGAAAGAAAAACTCTCTTATTTTGTTCTATGTGGGAAACCTTCACTTATGGGAATAGCCTCTAGGTAGCAGCATCTATGTTTCATTGAGGGGAAAACATAATGATTATAGTTCTTAGTGTTTGTCTCTCTTTTTGTTTTCTCCTCCTTAATAAGTTGGATTACTATTTTCTGTCGACTCAATTACTGTGAACTTGCAATTATAGGATATTCTATTTCCTCCTTATGGATTCCACATGTTCTCCTTTTATTGCTAAGATTTTTTCCTTTTTACTCTTGTTTTATTTTGCTTTTACTTCCTTCAATGTATTTAGGTTTAATTCTAATTTTAATATCTGGGTCTTGTAAAATCTATACATAACTTTGTTTTCTTCAAGATATAATTACTCTTAACATAGTCAAATTCTAGAATTATGATATATTACAAACTTCAACCATGGCTTACGATCATATTACAAATGGCTTTGCCACTAAAAAGTTAGTGACAAATTAAGTTTATTGCGTTAACTAGGGTTAATCTATCTTGTTAACGCTGTTTTATTTACAAATATAAACTCAAATTTATAGGAAAAATGTATATATAAAAAGTGATTATGGTCTTTAATTCACTTCAGAATCGGTTTAGAAGATGAGATTTACACTTCATTTGTATATTATACTTCGCCCTTATTTTTAGTCAATGTCTCGACATCCTCCTTATATATTGAGGAGTCATTCTCAATTCGAACATGATCCGTTAACAGGTGATTCAATCTAGGTCCAACAACCTGTCAATCAAGATTTAGTATATTAACAAGTGACCTAGGCTCAACAATCTTGTTAACGCGCATCTGATATCATGTAAAAAGTGTTTATAAGTCTAACTCATCCTGAAAATCGATTTAGAAAGTAAGGTTTACATCTCACTTATATACTATAATTTGAACTCATTTTTAGTCAAAGTGGAATTTTTCTAAATGAATCACTTAATCTAATCACACAAAAGCATTATAGTATGATTATAATCCTTCATAAGAGTTAGTCATTAAAAAAAATTTTGCTAAACACTATTTATAAGATTAAACCATTTTTTAGCTTAGAAGTTAACTAAAATGTTTTTCAAATATGATGATCATTTAACTTATGATGACAACTTATTGCTTTTTTTACACAAACTAAAACATAAACCAAACTCAAAAACTCTTTTCCTTATAAATAATCTCTACCATATTTGACAACAATAAAAGAATCCAAACATTTACGACAACAATGAATGAAGCCAAAGATAGTGTAAAACAAAAACGTAACTAATGGTTCATGGCTTCATCATACCTATATGTTTTCCGTACATGAATATTATTAAAAATTTCGAAACACCAACATAATGTGACTTCTTTGTCATGAATTAACTATAGCAGATTAGATCACACTTTTGATTATGAAATAAAAAAAACAGGATTCACTTTCATTAAAATATTTTTGTACACATTTTTAAGACTAAGATAATAATTGGGTTGATTAAATAAAATAATTAAAAGATTATGGGTTACCCTCAGCCTTTGTGTGGCGTACTGATATTTGACGGTTTCCGTATTGGGAAGGATGGTGACAAGTGGGGATCAAATTCTGTTCACTTAAAGTAAACAAAAAATAAATATTAATTTATAATCAAGATTCATTGCTATGAAAATGACATAATCACGATATGTGAAACCAACATCATAACATATTCTGAAAATTATAAATTAATTAAAAATAAGATTTAATTATAGTATAAGTTAAAAATAAACTTCATCTAACTCAATTTTGATGATAAGTTAGATTCGTAATATTTTTTACATAATATCAGAATCAAATTAACAAAATTGTTAGACTTAAATTAAGTCATTTATAAATATATTGAACTCTCGATAACATATAACAGATCGTTGAACTTATATTGGATCACCTATTAAGAATTTATGTGTAAGTTGAAAAAACCTCCTAAGATGAAGAATGTTAAAGAAATTTTATATTAAATATTAATTAAAAATAAAGTTTAATTATAATATATAAATTAAAAAATAATTTTCATTTTTTAAATTAGTTTTGACATTTATAGATATATTGAACCATTAATAACATTATAACTTATATTGGGTTATCTGTTAACAGTTTATGTTTGAATGAAAAAACCTTTCAACATAATAGAAAATATTAAAAAAAAATTATATTAAGAGTAAATTTTATCTTCTAAATTAATTTTAAAAATGAATTAAGCGCGTAATTGATCATGCAAATGTCCTACCCAACATTCCCAACATTCTGGTTTTGAAGTGAAGTGCTTATATACAGAAGAAAGGGATAACCATTGATCCATTAAGTATATATAAATTATGAAGTGAACTTCGTCTGTTTGTGATAGATTCTGTTCACATATATAATAATCAAAGTGTAACCCTATGAACATGCTTAAAAATAAAAATTGTTGGGTATAATAGTTTGAAATGTAAGGAAAAGTAACAGTGTTCTCAATTATGGTGAAAACCCTAATTGATGGCCTGTTTTCTAGAAGGAGACCGACCATTAATAAAGAAATGAAGGCACAAATTATTGTTAGCTCAAGTAATTATCATGTCTTCATTAAACAAGTGCTCGCCACTTATTATAAATATTCTTAATTTTAATACTCTTATTCATACTAGTCAAAAAATTCTAACAAAATTTAACTCTAATTTACATAAAGAAAGACATAAATATTCGTATATAGTTTCATCCAAACTATCTTTGACTTTTAAAAAATTAGTTTAAGATTTTAAACTAATTTTAAAATCTTTTGTAACCTAAAATCAAATTAAATTTGATAAAAAAAATTAGTTTTAAAATTAAATTTAAACTAAGAATTGAGTAATATCTTAAAGATAATTTTCATTTTTTTTTCATTAATTTTTTAAGATTAAAAAAGAATGTAATTATAATTATACTCTGATATTTAAGTTAATAAATAATATAAGTATCATATAATACATGAATAGAAATGATTTTATATCTTAGTGTATTTTTTATTTATAATATATTCTGATAATTTATTATTTTAATAGATCTAAACTATTATATTTTTAATAGATTTTGAAAAGTTTATATTGTTTGATGGATTAATAATAATAACAGATTTAGATTTAATATTATTAAATCAAAAATAAAATTAAGTAGTCGAAATTACTTTATCTTTTTCAAAAATAAAATAAAATTGTTAGATCATATTAATTGATATTTTCATATAATTTTTAGTAATCATAAAAAAAAAAAAATATATATATATATATATAATTTAAGAAATATAGAATATTAATAAAATGATTAGGGATAAATTAAAAGAGAAAAATGAGGATTGGATAGTGAGGGATTGTTGAAGAGTGACGAATGAAAATATTGGAAATAGGATAAGAGGGCACCAAGCCGAACTTGAGAGGCGGGATCGCCACATAAGGTAGTCTCTGGATCCCATCATAATGTGATGGTGATTAAAAAATTGTGATTAGAGGGGTTGGTAGGGCACAATTTTGATTTAGGGTTCTAAAGACCATTAGATTATAAATAATTTTTCTTATCATGTTCCCCATCACACTTTTATTCCACTTTAATCAATGTCTCCTTGTCTCAACACCAATCATAAGACCCTAATCCCTAATTACCCCATTTTATTCTTCTCCTCACTTTCATCATTCACATTACTAACCCCTCTCTAAACCTTCTCCTACTTGATTAACTCATTAGGCCATTTCTATTCCATAAAGATCATCCTTGTTGTCGTTCTTCCATTAGCTTCTCCATTCCTAAGCTATGAATATCAACATGCACACTTGCTCTTGGTAAATAATATATTACTCATCTACTATCAAATCTAGATCTTTAAAGAAAAATGAAATCTGAAACTATTCTAATTTGATGCAACCGAAAGTGTAATGACTTTACACGTCTAAGATCATCAGCATCTTTAAAGGGATAATTGATTGAATATCTTCCATGACTATTCTTAGACATCAAATTTTACCATTATTCCTATGATGTCTGGTGTTATAGGTTCTCTCTCAATAATTGTGTTAGAATTTAAGATAATTTGCAGAGAAAGTGAGTATGTGTTTAATTTATTTTCAAAACCGATTTAAAAGATAAGATTTATACTCACTTATATATTATAATTCGGTCTCATTTTTAGTTAATGTAGAATTTCTCTAACACATCTAACTCCAACAACTTGTTAGCAATCAAGGTTGTACATAGCGATCATTAACAATTTTGTTAACAATCATGACTTTTCAAATCATGTAAAAAAAAATTATAATCTATTAACAGGTGAGTCAATCTAGGCCCAATAACCTGCTATTTAGGATTCAATATATTAATGAGTGATTCAATCTAGGTCTAACAATCTTGTTATCGTGGCACTGGTAGCATGTAGAAAGTAATTATAGTGCCTAACTCACTCTCAAAACTGGTTCAGAAGGTAAGACTTATACCTCACTTATATACTATAATACGGTCTCACTCTTAGTTAGTTAATGCGAGATTTTTCTTAACAAGTTGAAATTTCATATTTAATATAAATGAAAAGATTAAATAATATATAAATAATAAATAAAAAGATACACAAATTCTTAATATAAAAATTTTAAGTAATAAATGAAATCATACTTTTATATTTTTATTGTAGTAGTAAAAATATATCAATGTTATATCCCGAATACCTCTGTCATATATCCACTAATAATGAAAGAGATTTCAGCAAGTCATGATCTGAAGGAGAATAAAGCACAAGACAAGACAAAACAAGAGTATCCAAATATAGAAATAGATATACATAGGACCGCACAGTGAAAAAAAGGAGATAAGGTATAATATATAGTACAAAGAGATTGATTCAAAATCATTCTACTTGAACTTGAACTTGTGGTTGTGCCACCATATAGAATCAGATAATTTGAAATATAGAAGAATACGTTAAAAAAAAAGTTGCATGTTTTGTTATATCATAAAGATAGAGTTTTCAAAGTAGAGGATTTACATTAATTTGATTTATCATATTTTTGTGTGGATCAAATTAAAAGATAATTAAATTTTATAATGAGTTTCCATTTTTTTCTAGTTATAATGAGTTGAGTTGATTAATATACCATCTATCTAATATAAAAAAGTATATTAACATTAAGATTTTATGAGACTAATAATAAAAAATGTTAATGACTATTTTATATAAAATAATGTTAATTTGAAAAATGTGCCAATATTTCACATTATGCCTATGATTAGTAGGTATGAAAATATCAATATAATTAAAATAGTGAAATATATAGTGATACATTATATATCAATTTATAAAAAAAGATTAAAAAAAAATAGAATTTCTCTTCATAGAAACATCAAGTTCTTTCTCCTATATTCATTTTGATGTGGTTTTGAATCATTATCTATACCAAAAATCTAAACAGGAAGATAAGAAATACAAATCCTGATAATATTCCAGAAACTGATATACTTTTGAACTTGTCCTCACAAAATATAAAGAGAGAAAAGAGGTAACTTTGAACTTATTCTCCACATTCTCTCACTTCCAATGACCATGCAAAGATGAACTAGAAAAGGAAAAGACAAGGGCATTCATGTTGAAAATTCAACATATTAGAAGTTAATTATTGCTTAATTTTCTTGTAAGCTTCATATTAATGGCTTAAAGTAATTAAGGTAATAATAAATATATATTAAAAATTAATTAGTCAAAAGTTAAATGCCAATTACTAAAATTTTGAGTTTCATAAAATGTAAATGGTGGTTTACCTTTTATTTCTTTCTAAGGATGTTGAGTTGAACAGAAAAGCAAATGTAAGTCGAAAATGGAAAGAGAAAGTAAAGAAAAAGAATGGTGGTGAGTGAAAGTAGTAAAAAGAATTAGTGTTTGTGTGAAGATTATTAACCTTAGTGTGAACCCTAATATGCTAAAAAAAACATGTTTCATCATTATGTTTACATGTCTATACATAATTATAATTAAACATATATTTTATTCTACATTTTAAAAATGTGTTTTGAATATGAAATTAAATATTTGTAGGATAAAAAAGTTAAGTTCAATAATTTTATTAGAATAGATTTTGATATCATTATATAAGTTTTAAATTTAACTAAATCTTTTAAAATTAATTTATAAAATAAAATTTATATTATTTTATATATATTAATTTGAATATAAGATAAAATTTTTAATATTTAATATAATTAATAATATCTGTAATAATTTGTATATATAAGATGAAAAATATTAACTCGATGTTTATTTATTATGAAAATTAATATATTTTCCTCAATACATATAAATTCAAGTAACTAAATTGAACCAAAGTGTTTTCAACTATCATACTTCAACTAGATTATTTTTAAGAGTTTCTGTATTTTTTGAAATTTTTATTAACATTTCAGCTTCTTTAATATCTTTAGTTTTAATTTGAATTTTAATATTAGCTTAATATCTATCAACAATTAAAAATAATCTTATATTATAATGTAAATGATTTATTATAAGTTTCAAATAAAATTTATATATTAAAAAATTTTAATTATTATAAATTTTAATTGTAATAAGAAAATTTAATTATTTGATTTATACATAAAATAAACATTAAAATTTTAAAATATAAAAAATATAATATTGGTTTTAAAAATAGTAATTTATTTATTTATCTAAAGAACATGACATGATTGACTGCGTCTCACGTTGCATACTATGTCGGTCGGTTTAGGGCACGGCTTCTAGTGGAAATAAATATCCACACTCTAACATTAAGCACGTGTTTCAATTAAATTAATCTTTTAAATTATTAATGTAGAAAATTAGTAAAATAAAAAAATAATATATTTTTTATATATTATATGATAAAATTCTTATATTTTGTTTTATTTTATATGAATTATTTTAAAAATTATAGTAATAAAATGTTTTTTATTAATTGAAAGTAAATCAAATTTTATATTTATGTATACATATTAATTTTAAATGAAACTACTGAATTTTATTTTTCAAATAAAATGGACATCAAATTTCTAACTAGAAAATATTATGAATAAAAGTCGAATGCAACGTACACCTTTTTCTTATAGTGAAAATAAAGCTTCTAAAAGTGGGATGCAAATTTGGTCTCTAATGTTCATAATTAGTCGTCTTCATTGTTTAATGGTTAGGCTTGTAGCATAACTAACGGGGGTAGAGTTGTAGACCTATGAGTATAGTTAAGAGTCATTATTCATTATTCATTGAGTTTTGTAAAATCAAATTTATCTCATTCTCAAAATTGATTCAAATAATTTAATTAATAATTAAAATTTTTTAAATTATATAAAAATATTAGTAGCAATTGATTATTGATTGAGTTTTATTAATAATATTAGTAGTGGATTAAAGTCTTGTTAGGATTGGTTCTGATACCATATTAGTAATATTAGTACCAATATTAATAGTGAATTAAAGTCTAACTCAACCTTATAAAATCGGCTCAATGAGGTGAGGTTTGTACCACTATATAAAGCTTACTTTGACCTTATCTCTAATCGATGTGGGATTTCCAACAACTTTATTCTCACATGTGAATTTTTATCACCTCTACCATGAAACACTTCATAAGATTTTCTTTGATGTGTTGGTTGAAGCATGTTTGAGTTTTTATAGGAATATTTTATTCTCTGATGTGAATTTTGATCAGGCTCTACCATGAAACACTTCATGAGATTTTGTTTGATGTGTTGGTTAAAGCATGTTGTGTTGCGGCTGAGTCTGTGGACCGCAAATATAAACAAAGTTGTCGAAGATGATGATGATGGATGAATGTGGAGCTGAGAAAAAAAGGTGTTGGTTAGGTGTAAATCCAAAGAGCAATTTTATGCAGAAGCCATGCTTCAAATTCTGAACCGTATATAGTGGTGAACATCAACCATGTTACTTTTTTCTTATCATAACAATCTAACTTTACCATTTCAAACTTCTCATACAAATCTTGGACTAAATTACATGTCTCAATTCAACTAATGACTACTGAGTGGTTCAGAGTGGAGATTTCATCATGCCTTTCTTCAACAAAGCATAGTAAAATCCGCAAGTGAATTATAATGGAATTCTCTAAAATTCCAATTTTTAATAGTGGGGCTTTCACCCCTCACTTTTCTAAACTTTTAAAATCACTTTTAACCATTCATATTAATATTTTAGAACTAAAATCATATTTTATTAATTTTTTATTTGAAAGACTAAGAAAATATAAATTCTGGAGATTAAAAATATATTTAAATTTTTATTTTTAATTCCAATAAATTTTATTTTATGACATTATTATTATTGGATTTGATTACTTATATATTACACTTAAAATTATTTATTTTAATTTTACATATATTATTTTAAATTTATTACAACTATATACTATTTGGAATATCTTATGATTAGGTTGAGAAATAATTCAATCCGATTTGACAGGTTAGTATATAATTTTTTTTACTCGATCCGGTTGATATTTTAAAACGGATGATGATATTAAACCAAACTTGTATTGGACCAATAAATTATTTTGATCCTTACAAAAAATTAAAATATATTTTTAATTATAAAGTAAGAAAATATTTTTAAATTTTTTATAGATATTTTAATTCATGCTTATGTCTTATTTTTGGCAAAAAAAATTGAGAGTCTTTTGAGATAAAATGTGATATTTCCAATATAATAATAAAGACTTTATATAAGAAGGACATTCTAAAACTTATTTTGATAAAAAATTTAAAAAAATAATAATTATTTTACTTGTGATAAATAGATATATGATTTTATTAGGATTTTACAAACATCATAATATTTTTTTTTTTTAAGAATTTGTGATATAATAATCATAAATCTCTTAAATATTTGAAAAATCAAATAAATTTTAATAAAAGATATGTTAAGTAGGTTAAAATTTAAATGATTTCTTTATCATCAAATATAAGTAAGAAAAAATTAATATTATAATCGATATTTTATCAAAGAAACATATTTTATTTTATGTGCTTGAAATAAAACTTATGGAACTTGATCATATAAATAAATTATATCATTAAGATGATGAATTTTTTTAAAATTTTAAATAATTCTTTAAAGGATTATACGAAAACTACTTTATTTAAGATAAATTTCTTTTAAAAAATAAAGGACTTTATATTCTCCAAGAATTTTTAAATTCTCCGAGAATTCTTAAGAGAATTATTTATAAAAGAAACACATGACAAAGGTCTCATGAGATATTTTGAAATTTCAAAAAATTTGGATATTATAATTGAACATTTCTTTTGATCTTCTCTTAAACATTATGCTCACAAATACTGGAAAAATACATCTCTTTCCCCTTTTCCTTCCTAACATTACTTAGATTTTGTATTTGGGTTTATAAAGGTGAAGAATGACAAAGTTTCATCTTTGTGATTGTAAATAGATTCTCAAAGATAACTTGTTTTATACATGATACAAAGTTAATGATAGATTGTTCTATTGTTAATATATTATTTAAAGATAACAAGTTCTTGAATCACTTTTAAATGTTTCTTTTAAAGAAAATTGGTACTAAACTTCTCTTTTTAATAATATGTTATTTCTAAACTATCTATAAATAAAAGTGGTTCATAAAATTTTATTTCAACTACTTCTTTGGATGATATATAAAATATAAGTGGGAAAATCTTTTTCTTTATCTAAAGTTTGTTTACAATAGTAGTTAATTCTACAACTTTTCTCTCTCCTTCCGATATAAAATATTATTTTATGGATTAAATTTATTAACATCCATTGATTTATTATTTCTTCTTAATTTTGATTTATGATATGCAGCAATGGGTTAGAGAAAGAAAAATTTGTTAGAGATTTGCATGGCAAGTTAAAGGAACAAATAGAAAAGAAAATTTATCTGGCAAAGTTATCTTCTAATTAGGTGATTAAATATGGCTTCAAACAAATAGATTTTTTCTAAAAAAGAAGTTCAAACTTCAAAATAGTTGAGATGAGTATTTATAAGTGTTTAAACATGTTAATGTATATAAATTAGATCTTCCTATTGAGTATATTCTAAGTCACATTTTCAAAAAAAATGAGTTATCTCCTTGTGATGTAGGTCTTTCAAATTTGTAAACCAATTCTATTTAAGAAGGAAAAATTGATGAGAACATGAATAAGACAAATGCCTACATAAGGAGTTTTCATCTTCATTGGTAAGGCTACTTAGTTGATCATTGTTGAATGAAGCATTATCATTTTTAGAATTGTTTGGAGCACTTGAAAGGTATGATTCTTTTATTTTATTCTTATCTTGAGTTTCCATTGCCGTGAGTCATAACTGGCACTTATCCTCTAGCTCTAGGAGACATGCATCTTCTTCATTCCATATTTTTATTTTGTTTCTTGTTTACCTTTAATTTTTAATGTATCCTCTGCATAACCCTTTCAATAGTTTCAAGTTACTCCATTGTTGAACGGTGCAATCTTCACCCAAGCATCCACACACCACAACCAAGGCTTTTTTGGATGATCTAATCGGAGCAAATGCATTAGTTTGCTGTCGTCAGCTTGTTTGATTGGTGCATCTTGATTCTTGGAGCTTGTTTGGTAGATCCTAAACTTCAAGAATCCATTGCTGGGTGTTATCATTAGAGGCAATTTCTGTTATGCTACGTGATTTAATGTTAGTTATCGGAAGGTTCAAAATTCTGTTATGCTACGTGATAGCATCAGCTGACACTTGATTTGAGATCCATGCCTGCAGGGATTTGTTTTGGCTACAAAATATAAGGAACGAAATAATATTCTCAGAATTAAAAACCCAAACGTTTGTACTCTTCTTTCTTCTTTCTGGAGTCACTCCTGAGGAGATTATCAAAGACTTGGAGTGAAAATTTGCACCTCAAATAAGACTCGAGCAGCATTGCCTCCTGTAAAGAATAAGGTGGTCTAGACCATTTTTTTAAACCTTAGATATGGTCATAAGATGCATTTGACATGGTTCTGAGTTTTGACTTTAGAGCACACAAGTGATCAACTATTCAATGAAAAAATTAACAACTTTCTGTCACATTGAATCCCAATTCTCAACCAAAAAGAATCAATTTTTAATTGCAGATACATTACAAACAATTTTCTATCTTCAAGCTACCCATGGTACTAGGAACAATGGTAACGCAAGCAGTATCTATCATTTGAAGAAACTTTCTTGATCTCAAATTGGCACTGAGCAATCTGAGTTAATGCTGAGATCCCTCAATGTCTGACTTAATTTCAGAGGTCTAGGAATGCCCTTTAAGCTAGGAGATCTTTGCTGATTGCTACTTAGCTTGTTCATCCTACCAATACTAAGCACTTCACTATTAATAGAAGTCACAATAGGTAACTTTTTCTTGCATGGTGAATAGCTATCAGAGTTCATGTCAAAATTCCCTCCTGTCCTTGCTCTTGGGGAGCTTGATCTTGCTTTTGCTTGAGTTGATTTTGTTGCAGCCATGTATGTAGGAATTGCAGGTGAGTTTGGGAATGAGTGATCTTCTGCCTCTGAATTCTGGCTCCTGTAGGGAAATGTGGTCCTTGAAGAAAGTGCCGGAGAATCTAATCCTTCAACCTGATTTTGTCTCTGAGTATTTCTGAGCTTTAGTTGTCTCCCTCCACTTTCCTCCCCAGGTCTAGAGTAATGTGGACTGAAAACTGAGTCTAAATCTTCAAGTTCTTTACTCTTGGAAAGTTGTGTGTCTACCCACTGCTCCATCCAGTACCTCCATCTTCCATTTATTTTGTTTCTTTCTGATTCAGCTGACTTCTGAAAGTATTGTCTAAGTTAGAATGAGAACAATAAGCCCTATTTGGTTTAATAAATATTCTCTGTTTTCATTTCTTCTTTCCACAAAAGTATAACATTATTCTCTCTTTTTTCCTATTTTGAAGGATTTATACAGGAAACAGTGAAAATAACAAGATCTTAATTTTAATACTTCTTAAGGAAATTGTTGGAAATAGGAAATAAAATGAAAAGATAGTTTACCTTTTAATTATTATAAAAATAGAATATGAAGACAGATAATGTTTTCTCAAACTAAGGAAAAACTGGTTTAAGAGCTTACTCTGTGGTTAAATGAGTATTCTTTTGCTCTTTCTCTCTTAACAACTGCTTCTTTCTTGCTAATGAAAGAGGCATCTACCTCTTCCTTCAACAAAATGCTGTCATCCCACCTTCTCTCACTGTTTGAGTCCATCTGAAAAATATGAAATTTCAAATTTAAACCGTGCAAGGGATAACAAGTGAGAAAATATATTTGTAAGCTTCCATCCATAATAACATGCAGATTATTACATTGGCAGTGAAACTTTACTTTTGTGATGTGATGAGAACGTAACTAATGATCAACACGATTATGCTATCCCTACCCTTATTATCTTGTCTTTTAAACCTTGCATATCTTCATGTTCACCACAATCCCATCTTCCTTCAACCATTTGGAGTCTCCTTGCGAAGACTTTTGACTGGATACTTACTATGGACTCCAAGCACTTCAGAGTGGACAAAGCTTGGCGTCTCACAGCTCTTCCACGAATGATAGCTTGAAGCTTCACTATTCCCTTCAATGCTCTCAAAGCTTTCCTTGCCTGCAGACTCTTACCAGTTAGTGAATGGTGTGTAAGAATCTAGTAAAATGGCTTCAGCTACTTATTTTCATCTACTTAACTTATGTTACTTTCCTCTTAATTTTTTTCTGATTTCTTTTCCTCTCTTTGGTGTTACACTTGTTACATATGATTAAACAATTTAACTATTTTCTGTTCAGAAGTTACCTTATTCTCGATTTTGAGAAATCACTAATTGGTTAAATTTGTGAAATATGTTACAAAAAAATGTAGTTTCTGTTTCCAATTTACCTTATTCTTTCTTGGGAAATCACTAATTGGTTGAAGACTTCTAATGAATTAGTAGTTACTAACTTCGTAACCAAGTTTTAGTTCTGAACATAGTTGAGCTTCAGTTTGTGTATCCTTAGTTATATTTGGTTTCTCAAATTTAACTGAACCTATAAGTGACCACTTAGCTAAGAAAAGTGAGCAAGGTGGAGAAAGGATTAAGCTTCATATATGTAAATGAGAGAGATTAGAAAAACTCACTAGGTAACCTCTAAATGCTGTTTGAATTTTGATGGCTGAAGATTCTTCCATCTTCCTCTGGCAGCGGTTTGTGGCATCAGGAGCATCATGCCTAGTTTTTACAGGTTGAAGCTGTTCTTGTTTTTCTTTAAGTTGTTGATGAGCTGATTGGAGCCTGACAACCTCAACAGCAACCTGTGCAGCAGTAATAGCAGCTTCAGCAGCAGCAGCTGAAGCAATGGCCACTGTCAAAGCATGCTTGCTGTGTTCTTCTTCAGCTTCACTTAGTCTTGTTTCTTTTGAGGGTGTTGGGGCTGTAATTGAAGGCAATCTCTTGGTCTTAACCCTCCCAAATATCCAAGCCCTTCTCTTTTCCTTCTGAAAACAGGTTTGTCTCATGAGCAGCACAATCTTGCTTAAAGAGAACTATTAGTCAAAGAAGCAGAAAATTTACCTTCTCTTGTGAGGACTGTGTCCCCCATAAAAAGACCTTCTTAATCATGCTAAACCAACCCTTCTTAGCCATTTAACAATATTACATGAACCAACTCCAGTTTCTGTGATCTGAGAGAATGCTCAAAGAATCCTCTCTTATACAGCATATATCTTGGTTTTTGTGTATCTAACAGTCCCAGGTCAGCTTGAACAAGTAGATGGGTGAAATGTACAATTTGGTTTGCGAGTAGAGACTAAACTGATTTAAGTAATAATGGACTTGTTGAAACCTAAACATTACACTTGTCCGAAAAAGAAGGAACAATTTGCAGACTTTGTCATAGAATAACTTATCATAGGCAAAAATAGTCGTTACAAAGACCAAAACATGCACATTAACCAAAACTTTGCTTTCAGAGAAATTTAACACTAATGCACACAAGTCAAGAGAGTTAAAAAAGATTAAATGATGAAATATGATGAAGATAGAGTGTGATCCAACATTCCAGTATATTACTTACCCATCTTATAAAATCTCATAAACTCTTCGAAAAGTGCTATAAAACAAATATAAACTCCTTAAAAAGGACGAACAATCACCATTTAAAAGAACTAGAAGCTTGCAAAAAGCGCAGTGTGGTCACTAAAATCTGATGGGATAGCTTTGAAATCTGCCAACATTCTTTATTATAGTATCAGATACCCAAGAATGAGGAACTTTGGATGGATTTCACAATAGGCACGGATATCAATATTTTTAATATTAATTTTCCACAATAGTTAGAAATCACAAGCTTGGAACTTTTGGTGAAGTGGATATGATTTAATGTGGGTGCAACTGCAATCATTTCCCGTTTTCTTCTTTCTCATGCATGATGAGCTTTCTCTGTTCAAAGAGTGGGCCCTCAAGAGGAAGCGTTCCACAGCAAAGAAACAGACCCACTTTGCTTTCATTAAGAAAGCCAGTGATTAAATAATAACGAGCAGTTGCTCTCAGCCTTGTGGGCCTCCTCCAATTTTTCCAACTGGCACATGTTCATATGCATATTCCCTGTAAAATAGTGAAATCACAAAATTATCCACCACTCAAGCCTCTAATGTGATTGATTTATAGAGACATGCTTACAGCACAATTTCTATAATATCCGAGTGGAATTGAATTTAGAAATATAATTAAGAAAAGAAAACTTTATTATATGTAATTGATTAAGTTTTTTGTTTCTGATAAACAAGTACTCATCAATAAATACTTTATATAATTACACAAGAGCCAAATTAATCTAATAATAAGAAATAGCAAACATAGGAAGGAACACCAACCTTTATTATAATACTAGGATTGTGAAATTACTGAAGGAGGGTTCAGGGTGATTGATCTGCACAAGGATAACAACTACTATCTGCCAGTTGAAACAAAGACCCAAGAGTATGGCATTTCCTTGAACCAGATTTGATTTCATATGGCATTGCACCAAAAGTCAAATCTCCATTATGTATGAATGTGGAAACTATCTATGTGAATACTGTTGCTTACTTGGACTATCACTTCTCATCCTGCAAAGGTAGGTAACAATCAGATGTGATGGGTGCAGATATCTCTGATAAACAATTGTAAAGATAATCCAAGGATCTTTTTTGCATTTGAATAATTACTAGTATGATTTGGATAGAAATTGTTTAATTCCAGCTTGTTTAGCTGAATCCAAGGTTAAAACAAAGATATATTTAGTGAGCATATGAGACACATTTAGAGGGACAAATGGAGGGTGAAGGGGGTGGGAAAGTGCATGATTGAACATGTGTGGACACCTAATATGCAAAGGGCATGGAATGTGAGGAAGAGAACAAAGAAGATTTAGGTTGTGTGAAGTAAAGACAGCTGTAAAAGGAAGCAAAGAGAGGAAGTGTGATGATACATTCTCTCATATCTCATCTTTTAATAAAGAGTGAAGTGAGGGTTTGGTCGGCTATTTGAAAACCAAAAGCACAGACTTTGTCACTCTGTGGTTTGCTTTAAAATGACTTCTCTGGGTTGAATCCTTTGAATGAAAAAGATGTTTGTTTGGTTATAAATAGACTCCTCAAGCAAGATTTGGTTAGCTTCGTCAATCAGGACCTACCCACAATCATACAATCAATGTTTTAGGGGAAACAATCTTCAAGCAAAACTGGGGAGTATTTATTATTCTAACTGTTTCACTTGAATTATCCTCAAGAGACAACTATGAAGTTAAACCACCCATCAATAATTTATAACAATGTAAAGTTGTCTCTAGTGTTTTTCTTTCCAAAAACTAATCTTTCAAGTAACATTTAGGTTTATGCACTGTATCCATATAACAATGAATCTATGTTGATTCTACTCTGTGTAAAAACCCATTAAGCTCACAATGATTATAGTATCTCATGTTTTGACCTAATAGACTAAAACTCATAACAAAACAAAACATAAATAAAGTTTAACAAGATGAATTTTGTTTCTTTCAATAAAAAAACTTCATACACAAAATCCAAAAAACATTGTCAACTTGAAATAACTTTATAAGCTACTACATTGGACATGATTTGACATAATACAAAGAAAAATAAACAAATTAAAAATTCTTAACTAGTTTATTAAATTATATTAATCTTAAGAAATTGAAATAATAAGAGTCATAATAACAAGTAAAAGTCTTTTAATTATGAAAAAAATTGTTTTAAAAAATATTATAAATAGATTGAATGCCTTTTTGGTGAAGTTTTTCATTCCTACTTTCTTTTTTTATTTTCATCATTTTCTTATTTTTTTTCTTCATCTCCATTACTTTCTTCCATTTCTTCTTCTTTCTTGGTTTTCTTTTTCTTTCATTTTTCTTTTTTTCTCTCTCTGTCTTCTTACACTTCTAGTGTTGATCAAATTAAATATAGTGAGAATTTTGAAGAAATAAAAGTACATTTCAATAAACATATATAAAAACTAAATGAAAATCATTAATTTCTCTTCTATCTTTTTTACAACAACTCAAATTTTACATGTTTCATCTTCCTCGCCTAATTATATTATTCGAATAAATTTAATTTTTATGCTCAAAATAATTATTTAAAGAAAATAAAAAAAGAGGAAAAGGAAGAGAAAAGAGAAGTAAAAGGAAAATAAAAAAAAAGGAAGAAGGGAAGGAGAAGAAAAGAAAAAAAAACGAATAAAAAAAATATATATCTTGAATAATTAATTTCAAGATGACTTCATATAAAAAGAAAATTAATTTCATTAATTAACTTTCATCTATAATATGATATGGAGATCAATAATTATTTATTTAAGTTTGATCATTTTAAGGATCAAATAAAATACATCGATAAAAAAATTCAATCAAGAAATAATTACTTGAGCTTAAAATAAAAAATGATTATTATAGATAAATTTGAGAATTTATTAGAGGTTCGGAATACACGAAGCAAATAAATATATAAATTTTAGAATTTATTCAAGGTTCGGAATACACGTGTTCATCATATGGAGGTCTGGAGGACACGTGTAATAATGTGGTGCTTCCTGAGTATTTGATTCAGTTTTAATTTCGCTATACGAGAGTGAAGAAGCACATAGAAACCCTTGTTCTACGATGCAACACAATATTTGAATAAGTTATGAACATATTAATTTTTATTATAAATAATTTTAAATATATTATGGTGGAATTTATTTATAAAATATAATAAATTTCATTTCATTTAATATATACCAATAATATTTTTCTTTATTAAAAGTAACGATACTATTTGAAGATTTGTCTCAAGTTTCTATCTTTTTTTAATATTTAATTTTTTTTTGCCAAAAAATAATTAAAAAATACTTATTATAAATTTTTTTAGTAGAATTTAGAGATTTCTAAGTATTAAACATAGTTTCAATTATTGAGATGAATAAATATAAAACAAATAAAAAAAAACATAGTTTCAATTATAAGACATGCAAGACACAAACTTTACTAAGAAAAACAAATAACTTTGAGGTAATTGAAAGAACCATGAAAAAACAAAACAAAAAAACATGAAACTCTTGAAAAACAAAAACCAAACATTACAAAAAGAAAAACAAACTTTTTTAAAAATGTTTTATAATAATTTTCTGTGAGTATATTTTTTACATGTCATTACAACATCATTCATCTTAATTAGAAATATTACAAAAAAAAAAAAATTAGTAAAATATTTAAATATAAAATGTTTAAAATTAATCGAATAACTTTACTATATATTAATTATAAGTTATTATAAATTACCAAATGAGACTTTTTAAGAGTCAATCAAATACTAGTATAATTTTAGTTTCAAATTTTCTTTTGTTATATATAAATTTTAATGATAAAAAATAAATAACATGTAAATTTTAGAAAATAATTAAATAGATTTTAAAAAAAATTTCAATTATTTTTGAAAATAAAAATTGGACAACTTGATTAGAAATTAGAAAATCTAATCTTTTAACATCTAATTGTTAAAAAAAATTCTAAAAAATTCTTATAAAAACTTTTTAAACATAAATTACATGTAAAAGAGAATATTAAAATATTTATTTATATCGAGTGATTAAATCTGAGAAAAATATTTTTTAAAAAGTTTAATTAATAAATTAAAATTATTTTCAATTTACAAGAATATATTAGATGACTTTGGTAAATCTTTTCTTCATAAAACTATTATCTTGAGTTTAACATTTTTTTTTTCTTTTTTAATGCTTGAATGTTGTTCTTCAAAGTCAAGTCTTTGGTTTCTTTATTGTTTATATGAGAAAAAAAAAAAGTTGACTTTTATACATTAATATCATCTTTATAAAGTTGATGTAACTTTAAAAGATCTCATTAAAAAAAAACTTCATAATACATATTCTTTTAAATACTAATTAATAAAAAAATTTACATATTTTAATAAATTCTTATAAAACTTTAGAAATAATTTTATTATTCAGAAATACTTTTGTTGATATCTTATTATAATTTGATTAAAAATATTAATTCTTAACATTAAAATTTATAAGATATAATCTATCTTCTCTTAATATTTTGATCGTGAAACAATTTGGGTTAAAAAATAATATTATAATTATTAAAATATTATGAAAAAATTAATTAAAATCAACCGCCAATATATTTTATAAATATTTTAGGGTTTAGGGTTTAATCAATTATACTTACCAATTTGACTTAAAAGTAAAAAATTATTAATTTATACTTACTCATTATAAAAAAAATTACAATTATTTTTATCATCCTCGTAATGTAACAGGAGATGCAGGGAATCTAAATGAGGAGGGTGACATGGGCTATAAATTACCCCCAAAACTGGTGGTGATTGAATTGAAGCAAACAACGACTGTGTTCAAACTCTGAACTTGTTCTTTCCCTTCCTTTTTCTCTTCCTCAATTTTTGCGAGCCAAACTCATTTTCAATTTTTCGTAGGTATTCCCTCAAATGGGTAGATGGGACAACCGTCTATCGCGAAGGTTCTTCCGCTACCGGAGATCTCCGGTGCCTCCTCCCACATTCTACGACATCAACGCTTCTCTTCCTGGTATTTCCCAAATTCCTTCTTTACCTTTCAATTGCCTATCTTTATGCTTTATTTTCTTTTTCTTGTTTCCGAAAAGAAAATTGGACTTTGGCATTGCACTGTTTATCTAGGGGAGGGGAGGGGTGCTTTGTTGAATTTTATGAGGAACTAGAATCCCTATATTGTCTTGCACTTAAGAGATTGTAAGTGAACTCTTAAGTTACGGGTAAGTTTGGAATGGAGATAGCTGATACCTTATTGATTGAGATGAGTGCTGACTTTGCTTGGAGGAAGATGAATGCTAGTATAACACACTCTTTTTCATTCTAAAATTTATTAAAAAGTACAAATTCATGAATCAGATATTCTTTGTTACTGATTGTTAAAATTTATTTAAAACTCACATCAAGAGTGCGATTCGTCATACAAGAACTGAGATTCGTTAGATAAGTAGTAAGATTTACAGAATCTTATGTAATAAATGTCCGACAAATAGTAAAATATTGTGTTGTTAGCATTTCTAATGGGTTATTATTATTTATTAGTGGCTGGGAATCCTCATTGGCAAATACTTGATGGTAAGTAATGGATAGGAAATCCCAACATAGAGTGGCAACTTGAGGATTCAAACACTTGATATTGATATTCGTCGGTAAAGTTTGCCTAGGTTTTTTGTCCACTTTTATGATCACCAGCCACTAAGTGTTGTTAAATAGCTACTATAGTGATAGACCAAATTCTGATGGGTCTAAAGGCTTATGGAAAAAAAAATTAAATAGAAGGTAGTTAGGGTTTATATGCGACAGTAGGAAGTTATTTCTACTGTATCAGTTATTATTTACTGTCAGAAGAGTGCATTTACTGTTGGACATTATAAGTCAGTTATTTTATTAGAAGTTAGGGGGTGTTTTATTGTTGTTTTTAGTATGTCTGAAAGTTATGAGGAGAGCGGGGTCTTTGTTAGGGCTTAGGCCTGTGGGGTCTTTGTTAGGACTTAGGCCTGTGCTTTTGCAATTGCACCGTAGTTCTGATTCTACCTAGTATTGTTATCCATAAATTATCTTATTTGTGTATGCAATTTCTTGAGTCTAACAAATTGTTCCAACCTGCCGAATTCCTTTGATGAGGATGGACTCAAAGAGTTGAAGGATTGGAGAAGCAAGTGGCAGAGATGAATGATAAGATGTAGAAATCCAATTCTCACCATGAGAAACACATGCAAAAAATGGGGAGTGCCATACAAGACATTCATATAGAGATTTTGGGGAAATGATAGAAAAGCTTGACAAGTTGGATACTGTTATAAGTACAGAAATAAGGATCATATCTTTATTGTTACAGATATCAGGATCATAACTTTAGAGAAAATATCAAATCTCCTTTATTATTAGAGGCCACTCGCAGTGTTTGTCCTGCATCCTTTTGTCATCTCTTGCAAAATAGATGGCCTCTGGAGTGGGCAAATCTAAGTCTCTGCCCCGCTCACTCTTATGATTCATGATACAATTCAATTCGCAATTTGGAAATTGGCCTTCTAATTCACGATATTTGTATCTCTATTCAACAACCATGGTACAAACCCATAATAATATATGAACTAAAGCTTAAGTCTAAGAGAAATTTCCTAGGGATAGTTTAAGAGGCTCAAGTAATCGCTGGAAGAGAAAAATATTTTCTTAGGAGTTGGATCTAAATGGTAATGCATGAAGAAATCCAAGGCAAGCAGGTGGGGTTTATGCGGTATATAATATTTGTGAAGGCCTAAGTGTACAATAGAGGAAGGCCCAAGTGTACATTGGAGAAATCAATACAAAATCCCCACTTTAAATGGTTGTACTTATTATTTGGTTTTCTGGAAGAGCCCCGTGGATTTTGGCTGTGTGTTTGTGTATAATAACCCTACTCTAATAAGTTACTTGTCTGTTTTATACTTCAGTTCAATCAGCAAGGTGAACTGATTTTCTACAATGTCAGGATCATGATTTCCTAAATTCTAGGTTTAATTTTTGTTTTCTTTTCTATTTGTTGTTAGTATCCTTTAATTAAGTAATATTTTTTTATTTGTTGCAAGTTTCCCCTGATAATGTAGGGCATGCTTGCATACATGTTCCACTCAGTTGGCTAACGTTCCCAAAGCACCATTTTGGGAGAAGCAAGAAATTTTTGCTTTTACTTGAATGTCGGTTTTATCAGTTCAAAACGGAAAAACAAGCATAGTAGTAAACTTCCTTCGATTGTGCTTTTCCCATTGTTATCAATGGTGCATTATAGCACCTTATTGATGCAGAGCAGCCGTGTGACATTACAAATTTTGAATAGTCGTGAATTTTCTAATACTGGTTGTTGCAGCTGAAATAATGGCCCTTCAAGGTGCTAGAGTGATGCATTAGGGAAGCCGAGATTTTGTCCTCAATCAAGTGTCATTTTGGAGAGTTTTGTCTTGATGATATGACTTAATTCCTTTGAAACTGTTGCCATTTCTTTTTCTACCAAAATTCTGTTAAGAACCTTGGGGCATTGTTCTTATCAATCATTAAAATTTTGATTGCAGTGGAAGAACCCATAAAAAGAAAAATAAAAGAAACAAAAGCAAATTTATAGTTTGATGAGAAGAAAAATTGATGTCTAAAGTTACATTTATGGTTAGAGTCAATATAGTATGCTTGTCTGTGTTTTTGCCTTTACAATATTCTCTTCTTTATTGGTACTCTTCAATAATGTTATTTTAGAAAATTGCTTCACATTTAGAAATGATGTGTTTAAACTTGAGATATATCAGTATATGAACATTTATCTAAACTTGTCGCCCTCTAGCAAATTTCTTCATCGAATTGTAGTTTTTTTTGCTATTTAGTCATCTTTATTTGGTATGGTTTCTCCAATCAAGAATACTTAATAGGAGAATGGACCCAAAAGCGAGGGCTTAGGGGTCTTTCAGAGAAGAAAGAAACTAATTATAAAAGAGAACAGAAGAGAGGAAGTGGGAGAGGTGGGCCAGAAGTAGTGGAGGAAGAGAGAGAGGAAAATAACTGAATAGGCACGTGACAGGAAAGGAGTCGAGAAGGGGAGGCTGGAGTCAGGAGACAGCAGAGAGAAATGAGTAAATAGAAGCGGGAATAGAAGAGGGGTTATAGGGAATTTTGAGGGAATATTGTGAGCTGGTAAGAAACTTCTTCCTTAGAAAGGGTCTATATGGGTTCATATATTTTATTGTCTACAATCTTATTCCATTTCTAGCATTTGTAAGGAATGTAGCTCCTTTTCACTCTTATTTCATATTCTGTTTCTATGGTTTTGAATATACAGATGTAGGCAATTATCATTGCTATTACATTTTTTTTATATCAGAATTTTCTGTCTTCCATTCACTGTTGTTGTGCAGCCTTTTTGTGATAATTACTATGATGATTTTATTATTCATGCCTTGCCAATGTAACTTCAATATTCAATATACTGAATTTCTTGTTTTTTAATGTTGTTAGAGTATTGGCAGGACGGGATACCTCTATGGGAGAAGAAATACTGCACTGTAGTTGGATTGGTACCATGGCAGAAAATTGTTGATTCTAAGACATTGATATGCTGCCACAGCAATGTGTCTGATTGGAATGATTCAGCCGCTGAAGAAGCATTTCGAAATGCCAAAAAACATTACTGGGCAAAGATCAACAGCCTTCCTTGTGATATTTCTCTGCCTGATCCAGATACTTACATTGATCAAATAGATTGGAACCCTTCTATTGATCCTGATCTGATTAAGGAAATAGATAGTGCATTGTTTACTGTGCCTAATGAGGAACAGGAAAATGTGACGAAAACCAAAAGAACAAAAACTTCAGCTAATGGTGAAAATCCTTGGGAATGTACTGATACACCTCTTAACATTGCTTTAGAAAATAATAAAGTACAACAATGGAACCAGGGAAACTCTGGAAATGTGGATAATACTGACAATCCATGGGAGTGTCGTGTTGATCGTGGAATTGGTGGATTAACCGACAATGATTTGGAAGGTGGTCTTCATAAGTCAAGGGGTTGGAATAAAGGAAAGTACCATAAAAATCAATGTAAGGATTGGAATTCTGGAAATTTTCACAATAAAGAATGGGGTGAAGTTAGGGACAGTTCTTGGAGCCAACAGCAGTCAAATAATTTGTCTAACATTGGCAACTTTTCTTGGCAATGCAAATCTAGCCAACAGAATGTAATTCCAATGAAGACAGAATGGAGAACCAGTGGGGCAAATGTGTCAGACTGGAAGCATAAGGAAAATGCAGATGTTTCAAGTGATTTGCAATTTAGAAGGAATAGTGGAGATTGGACTGCTCGGAATCAGGGTAACCAGTGGAATCGGGGCAACCAATGGAGGGAAGGCCCTCATCGACAACACACTTTGGGCTATAATGGTGCTCGATTTCAAAGAGATGGACGTCAAACAGGTTATTACATGGGGAAGGAGAAAAGTAAAAAGCGGGATTTCGTCCCTTGATAGCTATTAGAACACACTTTTTTTGGTGGGCAACAAAATTTTTTTGTTTATACTGGTCATTATTGATATGCCTGAGTGGAACTGTTTGCCTGGATTTTGGGGGGGAAGCGGGTTTTGCTTTCAGTAGTATATGGCATATGCTTTATCCATGAGCTTTAAAGGGTTGTCACAGAGTAAATGATAAATGTGGCGTATTTCTTTATCCTTGGTGTGTAAAGTTTATTTATTTCTGTGCCCTGGATCATCCTTTGCCTTCTTTTTTAGGGTTTAGGGGTTTAGGGGTTTATGGAAAACATTCTTTCACCAACACTCCAGGACCAATATCCTATCACAACTCAATTCTACATTTGCATTATCACTATTTAGTTATAGTTCAGTGTTAATTACAATTTTAACTAGTTTTAAAAGTTAATTTAACAAGATCTAATTTAATAGGTCTTTAACAATTAAAATCATAACAGAAAAAATAAATCTTATTAGGTTTTTTTTTTAAAGTATTATACATTCATTTTCTGTAAAGAAAGTCATTATAAGAATCTTATAAAATGTAATTTATTCAATTTTATATTATAGGAACAAAAACATCGAAATTCTTTTTAAAGATAAAAATATAAAATGGACATAACTAATTTAAATAAACCCGGGTCTTCTATCAATATGAAGCCAGAAGCGAAATATGAGTAGTGGGAAAGAACTGGTTGATGAAGAAGAAGAAGAAAGAAGAAAGAAAAGAAAAATTTTGATATCCTGAAAATGCCTCCACAGGTTCCACCCCCAACTAAACCCAACAACTTCTACTTCTTCTACGGCCACCGCAAACCCTCCCAGAACCGCCCCACCGTCCGCGGCGGCCTCTTCTCCAACCGCCAAACTACCCCCTTTTCCCCACCCAAACCCAAATCCAAACCCCAACCATTCAACATCAAAAACTGGGACCCACATTACCTCTCCAACCCTTCCCCCTCCGCTTCCTCTTCCTCTTCCCCTTCCCCTTCCCCTTCCCCCTCCCTCCGCCTCTCTCCAATCGCACGTTTCATCGTCGACGCCTTCCGCAAAAACGACAACAAGTGGTGCCCCAACGTCGTCGCCGAGCTCAACAAGCTCCGCAGAGTGCCCCCAAACTTGGTCGCGGAGGTCCTCAAGATTCAAACAGACCACACTCTCGCCTCCAAGTTCTTCCACTGGGCGCGCAAACAGAGAGGCTACCATCACAATTTCGCCTCCTACAACGCCCTTGCCTACTGCTTGAACCGCAGCCACCAGTTCCGCGCGGCAGACCAACTCCCGGAACTGATGGACTCGCAGGGGAGGCCCCCCAGCGAGAAGCAGTTCGAGATTTTGATCAGGATGCACTCTGACGCAAACCGAGGGCTTAGGGTGTACCACGTGTATGACAAAATGCGAAACAAGTTTGGGGTGAAGCCGAGGGTGTTTTTGTACAACAGGGTCATGGATGCGTTGGTCAGGACTGGCCATTTGGATCTGGCCTTGTCGGTTTATGAAGATTTCAAAGAGGATGGGTTGGTTGAGGAGAGTGTGACTTTCATGGTTTTGGTGAAGGGGCTGTGTAAGGGTGGGAGGATTGATGAGATGTTGGAGGTTCTGGGGAGGATGAGGGAGAGGTTGTGTAAGCCCGACGTGTTTGCGTACACGGCGCTGGTTCGGATTCTGGTTCCGGCGGGGGATCTGGACGCATGTTTGAGGGTTTGGGAGGAGATGAAGAGGGACAGAGTGGAGCCGGATGCCAAGGCTTATGCTACTATGATTGTGGGGCTGGCTAAAGGGGGGAGGGTTCAGAAGGGGTATGAATTGTTCAAGGAGATGAAGAGTAAAGGTTGCTTGGTGGATAGGGTGATATATGGACGGCTGATTGAGGCTTTTGTGGCTGAGGGTAAGGTTGGACTGGCTTTTGATTTGTTGAAGGATTTGGTGAGCTCTGGGTATAGGGCTGATTTGGAGATATATAATTGCCTCATTGAAGGTTTGTGCAATTTGAAGAAGCTTCAGAAGGCTTACAAGCTTTTCCAGGTGACTGTTCGGGAGGAGCTTGAACCGGACTTCTTAACTGTGAAACCGTTGTTGGTGGCTTATGCTGAAGCAAATAGGATGGAAGAGTTTTGCAAGTTGCTTGAGCAGATGCAGAAATTGGGTTTTTCAGTTGTTGCTGATCTCTCCAAATTCTTCTCCCTTTTGGTGGAGAAGAACGGGCCGAAAATGGCGGTAGAGGCATTTGCTCACTTGAAAGAGAAAGGTCATGTGAGTGTTGAAATATACAATATTCTTATGGATTCTCTTTACAAGATTGGTGAAGTGAAGAACGCGTTATCTCTATTTGATGAAATGAAAGGCTTGAGCTTGAAACCTGACTCTATCACATATAGTATTGTGATTCAATGCCTTGTTGACCTTGGTGAAATTCAAGAGGCTTGTGTATGTCACAATAAGATCATTGAGATGCCTTGTATTCCTTCTGTTGCAGCTTATAGGAGCCTTACTAAAGGGCTTTGCAAAATTGGAGAGATTGACGAAGCCATGATGCTTGTTCGTGATTGCTTAGGCAGTGTTAGTGATGGACCAATGGAGTTTAAGTATAGTCTTACCATTATTCATGGATGTAAATCAAATAAGGCCGAGAAGGTGATTGATATATTAAATGAGATGATGGAACAAGGTTGCTCTCCAGACAATGTCATATATTCTGCAATCATCTCTGGCATGTGTAAGTACGGAACGATTGAAGAGGCTAGGAAGGTTTTCTCAAACTTGAGGGAGCGCAACCACTTGACAGAATCTGATACAATTGTATATGATGATATACTAATTGATCATATGAAGAGAAAGACAGCAGACTTGGTGCTATCAAGCTTGAAGTTCTTTGGTCTCGAATCTAAATTAAAAGCAAAGGGCTGTAAGCTGTTGCCTGGTTGAAAAATAATTGTGGGGACTGATTGTTCTCATTTTTGTCCAACATGTTGGATTCAGAAAAGTATTTGGAGGATCAACATTATTTTTATCTGGATATGGATTATCTTCTTCCTGATATATTCAATGTCATGGCTGGGAACACAAATATCTTCCCAAGAATTAGACACGTATTGCAGGATGGATATTGTTGCATATCCTATAGCATTTGACTGTTGCATTATGAAGGTCATAAAATTCAGGTTGGAAAGATGGCTTCCTTAAACAAAAGCAACATCGCTCCAAAAAGGTTAACTGACATCAAATCATAAGCTAAGGTCTTACATGCTTCATGGGTGTAAATGGAATTCTGAATATCAGTTGTTTGTGCTCTTAACATAAATCCCTTGCGGAATGAAGAATGGAAATAAAGATATTTTAATATAGATTTTTTATATATATAAAGTATATATAATTAAGAGTATTCCTGTGATACAAGAATTTATGGAAAAAGTCTTTTCTCAAACTTAAGCCACCCGTCAGGTAGCGGGTTATTGTTCAATGGGAAGTGAGGATGCATATTAAGGAATATCCAACTCATTATCTTTGGAGAAGATGGAGTTATTTAGGATAGTTATAAAATTAGTTAGTTAGAGTCAGTGACATAAGCTGGCTCATTTGGTGTTAATACTATAAAATTACTAGTAGGTTTTGTTATCTTTGGGAATGTAGGGAATTAGTGGGCCACTTGTTTCTTCTCTTCTTTGCATCATGAGTTAAGGAGTGAAAATCATGCACTGTTACAGGTAGCTCTGCGAAAGATCCATAAATTACTTGACTCGTGGATACCTTAGGCCTGGAAGAATTCAGATTGAGAGAGAATTGAATATGATATATGCAATACTCAAAAGGAAAGGAATCAACTGGATGCAGAACCTGCCTTCTTTTACTAGAGACACTTAGAATTATTGAACTTGATATGTTGTCATTGTGGGTTCTGAAGGCATCTCCTTGCTTCGGCCTTCACTTCTTTTTTGTAGTCTAGTCAGTATATATTGTATTACTTATGGTTGATGCCCTAGTTGGTAAAGTTGGAGCAGCAATGTAACAATAACAGAAACTTAGTGACAGCAGTACGATCGATTAAAAGCAATAGAACCAATAATCTGAGACGTGTGAAAACACATTGCCTATAAGGATTTAATAGATCTGTCTCAGTCAAGGCTGAGATAGCAGAACAGAAGAAATTGTTATATCAGAAGATGTTCCCAGGAAAAGAAGCAAAAAGCATAGAAGATGAAGAGTTTTTAAAGAAAGGTACATGGTTTCCATCAAAAGACACGAGGATAGCCATTTTCAGTTGGCAATCATTTCCAAATTTCAATTAGATGCAAGAAAGTGCACTTATTGTCCAAAAAATGTCAAAAGGTGTTAATGTGCCCAAAAGATCTGCCTTGTAATTAGGGGGAGCATTTTTGTTAGTAAATGTGAGAACGATCCAACTTAGCCCACTAGACTGATCTGACTCGAGGTTAATTTAGTCGGGTTTAGGTTTGAATATAGACTTAATCTATTTTTAAAACAGATTCAGGTTGTGTTTAATCTAATTTAGCTTCAATATTTTCTTGAAAATATGTTTGTTTAACCGTGGTATATTAGTGATACAAAAAATATATAATAGAGAAGATTTTGAACAACATGATATTATATTTTTGATAAATTTATTTATTTTTAAATATCTATTATAGTCTTGTTAAAATCAAGAATAAAGCAAAACTATTTTTCTGCGCTTACATGTTCGAGTGTGAAAACTATGAAATGTAGCGTATTTACTTAGCTTCTTATTGGTATTTTCAAAATAAATAATATTTGTACTATAACATTTTAAATAAGGTTACATATTGATCTCACATGATTACTGCTTTTTCAGTAGATTTGATGACAAGCCAACCAGTGAACTAAAGGGAACTTGGAAGCTTGAAGAAAGACACCTTCCCTCTCCCTCTACATTTGAAAGTCTGCTGATCTATCTACGGCAGCAAGATCATCCTACATAAAAATATGCATTTATACACATAATGAAATTTAAGCTTCTCTTTTGGGTCTGTTCCGGGCTTTTGGAAGGGCAGGTTCTTCTTGCAGGGCAGGTTCTTCTTTCAGGGCAGGTTCTTCTCGTAGGGAAGGTTCTTCTTGCATATAAGTTTCCATACTATCGTCTTCACTTTCATCATCGCTGTCGTCATATTCATCGAGTTCCATTGCAGCTTCAACTCTTTCCATCTGATATTGTAAAAGATGTCAAGAAATCAGGGGTAATAACCCTTTTTAACCCCTAAAATCAATTTCCCCATAACAAAATTATCTCCAGTTCCGCATACTATTTATCAAAATGACAGATAACTAACAAAATTGGACTGTTAAATATAATCACATAGCATGTTGTCCAGTGACAAGTGTTTCAGATGTACGCAGGTAGAAATCACATATCCTTCCTGGAAATGTAAAATAAAATGGAGAATTCATATATAAGGGTTCAATTAGTTTCTACTTATCAAAGAAGGCATTATAATTGTTATGACAACTTAGAAAGAAAATATCTCAAAAAAATTTAAGGTCAAATGTTTCACTCTGTATTAACTGGGAGTCGTCATGCCTGAATCCCAAGAGATCCAAATTATGCAGAAAAAAATATTAAAAATCTACACGATTCTGGACTCAAAAAATGTGTGTTTGCTCGTGTATACACTCTAACTTGAGTATCAACAATCCTCTACAGTCTGAACTAAAAAAAAACCCTTAAGGTGCAAGCAAAGATTTCGTGCTAAATTAAGAACATATCACGTTGAGATCGCACGAGTCTCACAGTTAAAGTCATCTTAGTAGGTCAAGAGGAAAAGTGTTTACAAACTACTTTACTTTAATTCCTAAGCAATGTACGGTTTTTTTGGTGTACAGGAATAATTTCTTTGCTCTTATTGTTATACCGTGAAAGCTTTTATATTTGGGGAATTTCGTCTTTTAAAAAGAAACAGCAGTGCTAACTCCATGCCCAGTAAACTAGATGCTACACTGCTGCTGTGTGAGTTAATGAGTGACCACAATTGCATAAGACCAAGATGGGGAATTTCGTCAAACAAGTGGAAGACATGTAACAACATTCTACTAGCAACACAAAAACCCACATTACCTAGAAAACCGTAGGTTTAATCATCCACTTTTACTCTTAACTCCTTCTCATCCACTTATACTTTTTAACACTTTCTGGATCCCTCCTCTATATATATTATTTTTAAATTCATTTTGTTCTCAGACATTTTCAACTATAAAAACTAAAAGAAATTTAAAAGTAAAAGTTAAAACCAGTAGTCTTCAGTACAAAGAAATAATTAACAGTTTTAACTTCTCCACAAAGTTTTTTCATTCATAAATAAATTTTAAATTTTAAATTATAAAATAAAGATATAAATCCACTTTTATTCCTAATATTTTCATAAATATAAATGTACAATTTTAGGTTTTTATAACAAAATATTTTCACATTCAATTCTCTTACTTCTAAAATTAAACAATTTTGATTTACTAATAGTATATCTCATATGTAATAAAAAATAATATATCTTGATAAGTGTTAACACTGATTATTAATATCCTTAGTACATGAAGACACCTAATATTAGCGGAACAAACTTGCATAATTTTCAAAACTGAAAAATCAAATGTAAAATTAAAAATTCTTATAGAATCGAAATTCTGCATTCACTGTGAATACTATATGATTCAGAAGTTGAAAATAAATTTATTTTACTTTTTCTCATTTTATTCATTCTAAAAAATTTATCCGCATGCAAGCTAAGGTTACCTCCTCCCGCCAATCTCGGTCGAGTTTATCGCCAATTCGAAGTGCAGCGAAAATGGTGGCGGCGAGGAGAGAGGAAGGGATCGCGATGGCAAAGAGGATGCTCTTAGTGCTGGGGCCCGCACGCGCCACCACCGCTGAGCCTCTCCGTTTCCGTGCGGCGGCGTGTATGCGAAGCGGCGGAGAGTTGAAGAAGGGCGCGGTTCTGAAGGAAGCGAATGCTGAGGGATGAGAAATTGGATTGGAGACGCTGAAGAAGCTCGCCATCGATACGGTATTTCTGTTGTTGTTGATGATGCTTCTCTTTCCCTTCTCTATTTTCCTCTTCGACTTTATATTATCTTCACCTTCTTTTTTTTTTTTTTCAATTTATCTTTAATTGAAGAAGAACCTTTTATATATGGAAATATGTTAATTATGTTTTCAAATTATAGAAATGTTATTTCAATTTTTAAAATTATTATTCAAATAAGAAGATTTTCTATACTAACATAATAACACTTAAAAATGTATCTGCGTTTTTAATTTGTATGATTAACAAGTGTGATAACAAAATTTCTCAATAAATTATATTATTCACCAAAATAGGAGAGAAATTGAACACAAAAATATAAATGTTCTTCACAGAGATATCTTTTAATTTTTAAATATTATTAACACTTTAGTAATTATGTGAATAGAGTCCTTAAGTACTACTTTGTGGCAACTATTAACTCTGAATTAAATTAATGGAAGACCAAATTGAATTAAATTTAAAAAATTAATTAATTAATTGTTTAAAAAATAAAAAAGACTAAATTAAATTCGAGCAAGAAGGTACAAGAAAAAGTATAATTTATTTTATTTTTACATTCATTCTTTATCAATAATAAGATTTTTTTTAAAAAAAAAAGTAAGAGGCCAGAATAAATTTTGTCTTGAAAATATTTTTCATATTACATGATAATCCAACCATTTTTGTATGATTTTAAAATATTGCAATTAATTATTATATTTTTATTCTACTATAAAAACATATTTGGTTTTTTTTTATCTTAATTCATATATATATATATATATATATATTACAAAATTGAAAATTTATATTTACTATACTTTGATATATTTTTATTTGATGAATTTTGAATATTTTGAATTTTTTATATATAATTCAATGAATTTGATATTAAAAAGATTCTAATAAAAATTTATTATGAAAAATAATTTAAATAAAATCAAATTCAATCATGTTTATATTCTAAACCAAACCAATAATCATATATAGACAATTTTTTTTTGTTATGTCACGGATTTTTGACAGTTAACAAAATCAGATACTAATTTCAATCGTTTGCAGGATTGTGAATAGAGAATTAATTTGATAAACTCATATTTTTCTTTTTAAAATCGATTTGATTTGGTTTCATTTATTAATGCTACTAGACAAATGAAATACAACTGAATAAAATAACTAAAATAAGATATTCTTGTCTTTGAAATCGTTGGCAGGGAACTTCACATGCTTTGAAATCGCTGTGTAGCATAAGACGTATAATACAAAGAATAGTTGACACAAGTGTGAAATAACATTCTAATATCCCAGTCACAATTTAATACCTGGACTTAAAAAAGGGCATAAAAAATGAATTCATATTAATGGCATTCAGGTTTCTATACAAAAAATTGACTGAATAAGATATCTAACTGTTTTCATCAAGTGGTGCCATTCACTTCCAAAACACGCCACTCACAAGACAACACTCAATACTTGGCATTTGGACAGTAGCAACAAACACCGAATATATTCAAAGCTCGGATAATCAGAAAAGCAACAATGTTGCTCTTTCTTCCCCTACAGATTCATATAATATGGCAAAATATGGCGTGTGTAAAAGGAAGGATAGCAATGATACTTGAATGGAAGGATGGTCTCAGACAGATCAATTATGTGAAACGAGGTCATTGTCATCTACTCCAGGGGGAGACAGTGGTGGTACAGCCACTTCGTGAAATGCAGCAGATTCAACAGACAAAACCTTCCTTGTAGCTGCTTGAGATTCTTTGGTTCTTCCAGCCTTTCTAGAAGAGAGGGTTACAGAGCCAGCGCCTCTTGATGAGTTACTGCTATCGATTGACTGCAGAAAGTTTTCTTTGGAAAGGGATGGAGCTGATGCAATGACAGAACTGAAGACTCCAGATTCCCTTAAACTTTGGATTATGACCTGAAGACCATTGCATAAGGAAATGACTTTGGAGCATAAAAAGAAGTTGAATTATTTTTGTAGGTCCTTTAACTATTTGAAATTTTTTTAACAGGTCTCTACATTCTAGAATCTGTAACGAAGCCCATCAACTTAAAAGTCATTTTTAATTGGGTCCCTAGCTAGTGAGCACATTTTCGTTAAGAGTTCTGATCAGTACAAGGACCTAATTTAAAATTAAAATAGTTCTGATGAGTACAAGGATCACGATAGAAGCAATTCTTTATACCATCAAGAAAGTAAAAGTTATCATTAGATCTTAACTCTTAGTAAGTCATATCTCCATCTTAAGTGACACATTTTAATGTGTTTGGCAATGGGGGCAAAACAGGTGGTAGAAATAAATAACTAACCAAATGTTTTTCCCTCAACCAACTGCGAAAACTGCTCAACTTTCTCTTCGTATAGTGAGGATCTTCTTTCAGTTCATTCCATTTTTTTACCACTTTCCAAATCTATGATTCACTTATTCAATAAAGAGCAAAATAAACTTGTTAAGATATTCGCGTCTATTAGGTTATTAGTCTTGTTATTAGCAAGCAGGCCTGGGTTTAGTAATAGTAGTATTTAACCTAAAGATGGGGGTACTGGGTCCGGGTATTGCAATAATATTTTATGTTTACTACCATTAAACTTCTTTATCTTCCCTAACACTACACTTATAATGCTTATCACTTACCATGGGAGAATATATGCGAGTCAATACTCCCTTCCTCAAAAGTTTTATCTTTAGGTCTTTATCACCCCACACAACATGCTCATTATACCTGGATCAACAAGCAAAGACCAAATGTTTTTGGACGATCAATAAGAGTGGTTAAATCATGGGAGAGATGAGCATATCTATAAATAGGAAGAATTGAAGCCTACATACCACTTCTGCATCTCATCTTCAGTTCCAGTTGAAGCAATGATAAATGCCTGAAATTGATAAGGTAGTTGACATAATTAGGATGAATGAATGTTTACATACAAGTTAACATTTCGGCACCAGAAAATAGAAAAAGGGTAGTTCAGCGCATGAGGCTCCTCCGTTGTTGAATCTAATAAGGGTCACAACTCTAGGAAGCATCATCCCATACGCAGGAAGGCTATTTGTTATACTTGAACCTGTGACCACCAGGTCATAATGCATTGACCTTACCATTACAAAAGTGTCACACCATCCACACTAGAGAAAAGATAGTCTACCAAAATTCACTAATAGCGGAACTTAACTCCAAGCTATTAGTAAATACCAATAGGAGTATAAATGAGTTTAACTATTTGTGAATTGTTGAACTCCAGCTTGTTAAGTGCTCAATCGATCTTGTTTAATTTGCTAAATGAACCATTTCAAACTGCTCAATTATTTAAATGAGGCAAGCTCAAGCAATATAGAATGGATATTAATAGCTAGTAAATAGCTTATACGTATACCTAGGTGTTGATATAATTTTGTTTATTAAATTAATAACTTCATTTCTTATTATCCTACAAATCTCATTTATCTATTTTAATCATCTAGATTCATATCTTAAATACAGAACCATAAACTTTGTTTAAAATATTTACCTTTTCTATCATAAAAAATTATTTCTAATCTCAAGTCATCATTATAAATACAGAATTATATTTTATTTCTATTTTTACTTCATCTGGTATATATGGTGTTTGCTAAATAATAAATATTAAATTAATAACTAAAGACATTTTACAGAAATTTTATAAAGAAAAATAATCATTCCATAAACTAACTCTAATGAGTCAATCCCATGTATCATATATTTTAAACAATCTCAAGTTTTGAATTTAGCTTGTTATAAACAATGAGTGAAGCTTTGAGCAATCTCTTTTCCTCACAAGTCAAACCTCAAGTTTAAGTTTTTATCTCGTCTCACTTTCACTCCTACATACCGGCATAAGAAATCTTTTTAACTGACAAAATGGAAAACTGAACAGGGCAGGAGAAAGAATAACAAATAATAAGATCTGGAAACTTACAGATCTGTCAAATTCCAACATGAAGCATCTTTTAACATCTTCTTTTGTAGGTTTGCAACCACAGCGGTCGCGTCTAGAAGTTAAGTCTGAGAATTTAGCATATGTGTAATGTAACACAGCAGCTTCTTCCAATTTGATTTCACTAGCATAAATGAGAAGAACTATCAGGAAAATAACAAAAATGTCTAGGGATGCACACATGTCTTATGATTCAAGGATCATACTTTGGTGTTTTCATATAATTATGCCATCTATGTGCACCATTAGGCCGAAGATGATCTTGTATCCGAGCAGCTGATTTTCCATTTCCATAAGTCAGGAAGTAGTTTGGATTGCCACGTACAGAATCTTTATACATTCCAAAGTATGTATCCTTTGGAAGATGGTCATAATTTTTCTTAAACATCGATACCTGCTTTGACAGATCAGGAGAAGAAGAGGTTACAGATTTATAACTTAGAATTACTTTTATGTTAAAAGATTTAGGTCAAACCAATCTAATCTAATCTAATTGTGGTGCATAATCAGAGTAGGAGTCTGGGAAAAGTGCTGATAGTATTCAACTTTGCTTACTAGAGGGTTTTGTTTTTGTGCTACGAGACTACTGAAAGTACATCCCCAATCAAATGAGGATTAGAACCATAATCAGATATCCCAAAAGACTTTTTCGACCCCAAAATAAGACCTTGTTTGACTGAGGAAATCATGAAATAGAGACCAGTCAAATGCTTATTCTAACATTAAAATGCTGCCACTGTTCCCAGAGGCAGACAAAACCCCATGCTTTTTCTTATTACACAATTAGATTAAGGGAACTCAGGTCACTGCCTAAGGTGTGTGAGCCTTGAACTCAACGGAATTTCAGTAAAACCAGCTTCGTCAGTATAATGTGATTGTCAACTATGTATAGATATAAAGAATTCATTACTTTCTCTCAATAAACTCGTATGTTCAATAGTGGAAATTAAAAAACTGTCAGCATGGTTAATTGAAGAAAGAAACAGCATTGCAAACAGATTTAACACATTATTGACGAGAGCTTAATACAATTATATTTAATCCATGACATGCTATTTATTTCAGGTTCTCTGCATTAAGTTAAACACTTTTCAGAATGACTGTGTATAACTTTCATGACTTACCTCACTAAAAGGTTCTTTGATATCATCTCGCTCAATACTGCTCTCCTAAAATAGACAATCACAGCAGCACTAGTTACAAATTGAAGCTAACAATATAACAAAATCTTTTCCAATACCATGAAATATACATCAATACTAAGCAATTAAAAAGAATCTGTAGATTCTACTCACATAGTTGGGAAAAATGACCATGTCAACATGTCCTGGAACATCAAGGAGCAACTGCCTTAAAGAATATTCCCGAGCCCCAGCTGGGTGTATTAATTCATCTGTATCAAGATGAAGAATCCAGTCCATGCCAGAATCCTGATATTTCAATTTCAACAAGCAGAACACTGTGTTGATAAACTGAATTACACTTAAAAAAAATGGAGAAAAATAAGGATTAGTGCAACAAAACAGTTTGCCATACCCTTGCCATAACAATAGCCATCTCCATGTTGAGAGATTGCTTCACAAAAAGCTCATAATTGCATGGTTTATAAAAGAAACCTGCCAGCCATGTCTCGTTCCAAATACGGCTGATGCAACCAACAAAATAAATAATTAGTATGACAAAACCATCTCTTAGAAACTTAAAATTTAGAATAACAAGTATCCTGAAGAAAGAAGGGAAATTAAATATTCTACAAGAATATTAACAGTATAACATGGGCTAGGAAAACAAATAAAATTTTATAGTAACCAGCACGACCAAAAATATTCAGAAAAAAAAAAAGTTGAATAATTATAAGCCATTATGGACATGCTGAAACATCAAACTATTAAGGTCAAAAGCATCCTCCATATATCAATTTACAAATCAATAAAGTCCAAAATACACTATTCTATCACAAATGTAAATTAAAAAACTCAACTGAAAATATACGAGTCAGTAAGAAAATGATAAAATTATTAACCTCTTAGCTTGTTGTTCTTCCAGCTGTTTTGTTCTATATATAACCTTTACACCCTGGTTTAAATGACAAAAACGAAATTAGAATAGCATTATTATGTAAGAGAAAGGAGGAAGGAAAAACAGATGAAAAAACAATCAAATCATGATTACTGAGATGGATAGAATACTGTTTGTCTACTTACAGGAATTGATTCCAAGACATTTGATACTTCAGGAGAAGCAGCCTTCCCCTCCACAAAAAGGAAAAAATTTGTCACACCAATGACTTTATGATAAAACATCCAAGGTAGAATCTGCTCAAGCCCCGCAGATGTACTAGTTGTAACACAGATCTGCACATCAAGAAGAACATGTGAATTAAATCAATAGCAACACAGATACTTCCCAAGACATATGCAGAAAAAAGTAAATCAAGTTCTCATACTAAAAAATAAAGAATGAGAAAAGGCTTTCTTTCAATAAAATAACTAAATTTCTCAATCATATTTTCACATAAATTTTGCTACTAACAAAAAATCTCTCAATTCACAAACAAAGCATCCAGCATAACAGATCACAGAAAAGCAAAAAAACACAGATCTTATTAGCAACATTTACTCAAACGCAATCAAACCAATCAGCACAATCAACTCAAATCAACATTCCAACAAGATCTGTAAAGATATGAACAACTTCTACCAATAAAATCGCTTGGAAATAGGAGCAATAACACAAACATGTCCTTAGAAACAACTTTCACATAATCAATTACAATAAAATTCCCAAATCATCACACACAGATCACCCGACCTCACACCAAATACTAGCTCAAATTACTAAATAAATCCATCTCAGCCTGGATCAAACTCATCAAACCCAAAATCAAAATCCCAACCATGAAGCAAACCCTTTTGCTTCAAAATGCTGCCATAGTAAGGGGAAATGACAAAATGCACAACCCCCACAGACATTTCCTATAATAATAAAGAAGACCAAATTTGAAATCCCTACTATTTGGTTCAAACTGCAGGCAGAATGGAACAACCAAAAAATTAAGAAAATAGGAACACCACTAATTCAAATGAAATTAGAAAAACGAATGAAGGGAGAAGTGAAGAAATGGAGCAAAGAAGGGACCTTGGGGGTGAGAGAGGCTCCAAACTCAAGCTTCCAGTTGTGGTAGTAAGGGAAGGAAGGGGAATTGGTGCGGCCCAGATTGACGCAGTCAGAGTGGGATTGGGAGTGGGAGAGATGGGAGAGGGCAGAGGGCTCCATGCCGGGGAAGTAGTGGTGGGACCCACCGGGGGACGAGAGGGTGGTCGGATCGGTGATGCCGCCGCGCCATTGGAGGATGAACGCGATGGCGGCCAAGGACACGGGGAGGATAGTGAGGAGGAGGAGGATCTTTGAGGTGAAAGAATGGGAAGAGGAGGAAGAAGAAAAAGAAGAAGAGGAAGGGGTTGAACGGAGAGGAGCGTGGAGGTGGTGGTTGTTGGGGTGGGGCATGGTGGTAGTGGTGGTGACGGTGGATGCGGTGGTTCGCACGCACCCAACACGGTGGCCAGCAACGAACGAGACTGACTGTGACTGTAAGAAGGGCGTCAACTGTCGCAAGGTGTACACCTTTCCTTTTAAAAATGAAAAAATAAATAAAAAATAAAAACTAGATGAGTCCAAATCTCTAACACTATCACTCCAATTAAAATGTAAAATTTTTGGTTTCTTTAATTTTTTTTATTTATGAATTTAGATTTTCATTAATTTTTGGATTTTATTTAAATTTTAAAAATATAAGTATAGATCTAATAGATATTTAATCCTTTTTATTTCCTCAATTCTACTCAACTTTAAATTTACCATATTTATTCTTTTGCCCTTTCTTCTTATTTTTTAAATGTTATATAATCAATTGTAGGTTATAAAACTTCAAATTTTTGCAAACTTTATTGAATGGACATTACATTAAAAAAATTTGTAAATTTTTTCATTTTTATCAATTACATATATTTATAAATTTCTACTTATTTATCTTCTTTATATATAATCTGATCTCATGACTGTTATTGTACACTGAAATCAATAGTGATTAATATAAATACTTTTTTGTTTTCTACTAAATTTTAGGTTTCAGATTCACAAGCTAATTTTGGGTTGAATATTGATTGTGAGTTTCTTACTTTGTTTTTTAGTGTCTTTAAATTAAGTGTTGGATTTGGGGGTTCTATTTCAGAAAATAAAAAAAATAAAAAAATATTTACTCTTTCCTTTTAACAGTTTACATTAGCAATTATTTTCCATTTTTCAAATTTTTTAATCTAATTAAAATTAACAAAAGTTAGAACCATTATTATCCTTTGGTTATAAAAGTTGTACTACGATCTAATAATGAATGGTAAGCTTTATAAAATATAAAGTTACTTTAGTTAATTATTTATTTCATTTTTTTTATTTTTTACTTAAAATAATTACAAAAGGTTTTAATTATAAGATGTTAAAATAAAATTTAAAAAACATACATTTTTTTAAAATCTAAATTAATTCTTAAATATTAAGGAAAAACAATTTATGAAAATTTTAAATAATAAATGAGAATTTGAGGATTTATTTTAATCCAAAAAGAAAATGTGAAAAATTCAATTAAGTCAAACATTATCTTTTTAATTCCTGCTTAGTACATGTTTTATTTTTTTGTTAATATTTAATTAGCATTTAAAAGGACTTCTATTATTATTTGACTAACAAAAATTGAAACAAAGTCAAACATTTTTTCATAAACTAAGTGTATTTTCTATGAGAAGCACTTCTATTGTAGTCAATAAAATCTCCTTCAAAGTATTGAGATGGATTTTAACATTTTGATAACAATTTCATATTTTTTAGTAATAATAATTTATAAAGTAAACTTAACTTACTCATAAAATAATTTGTAAGCAAATCAAATTATATACACAATCTCTATCATATAAACTTTATAAATTCTTATTTTTAATTATTCATAAAGTAAATTAATTTACACCTTTTAATTGTAATTTGTGGATAAATTAATTCATAAAATTTTCTTTTCCCTTCTTATTTTTCTCTTCTTGGTAAAAAATGTAAATCATAATAAGGTTTGAAAAGTGCATTCCACAAACTTTCATGCCATGTAACATTTATTGAAAATGATAGAATTAAGTTTCATCAACCATAGACATTAGAGGATTTTAGCTGGCCAGAATTAAAGTCTCATCTACCTACAGTTCCAAGTGCTCCATCAAATTTACAACACCATAAACAAAGAAAAATACAAAGACACTGCACCCTCTATATACAAAAATTATTCCATCATGCTCTCTAGTAAGTAACATTAGCTCTACCAGGCTACACCTTCAAATGCTTTCCTCAACGAGGTTGGTGAATTCTGTGAGAGAGAGACTTGATATTCACATGCTGTGCTGGCTTTTCAAGATGCTTTGCAAGCCCTGCAGGGGACTTAGGACCCCTTTCCTTTGGTGATTTTGGAGTCAAGTTAATCAGAAGTGCTTTAACATCCTTGTTAATATCTGATCAAGAAACAAATTGACTTAAGCATTGTAGTTATTCTATCTTATCTTATGATAACCACCAACTGAAAGATCCTTTCAATTCAAGTAATTCATGTTGTAAGTAATTCCAAAACAACATGAATGATACCACCACCATAAAGAATAAGCATTACAAATGATTAATAAGCTTCACTTTTAAGTTATAGATTTATTCACCACAGAATTCTAAACTAGTGAAAGACACTCAATTTTGTTGTAACATAGACACTTTTCAAATAGCATTTGAAACAGAAACGAAGTCATGTATGTAGACCAGCACATAAGAAAATGTTAAAAGATATTCTGTAAACAGTCACAGATCAGTTAGCTATTTATCTTCAATGCTTACCATTAGGAGCCACTTTTCCATCATTAGGATCATCCTGAGCAGGATGATCTTGAGCTACAGAGGACATCACCAACTGCTCAAACTCGTTTTCTAGAACATTGAAGTCTTCTTCCATGCCTAGATCAAAAGTTTCTGATAGCATATTCTCCATATCATCATTAGTAGAGTCGTAACCAACTTCTTCAAACTCTTCCTCCTTATGTTGACTCAGCCAATAATCACGAAACCATGTTGAAGATTTCACAAGATCCCACCATTGAGGTGAAAAATCCTCCACCTGACGAAGAGCAGCAGGTATGAACAGAGGTGCATTTGGGTTCAGAGCAGAACTTCTTCCAGAGACCAATGCCATCACACCTTGACAGTCAATTACACTAACTTGAAGTCAATCTACACAGTACATCAAAGCAAAATATCAATTTACCTGATGTCATTCATGTATTAGAAAAATATAATTTAGTTTTAACATTTACCACTACTCAACATATCAATGCTACCATTTAAGATTACCCATGTCATACATATCAATGACACCATATCAATAAGAAAATAGGATAACAAACAGATCCCAGAATCAAATCAACCCATTGAACATCACGTACGAGACTAATTCAATTAAGCTAACAATTACATGATCCACTCATGGTTTAGTAAATAGCAGCAGCACCACCCTCCTGATTTAATATTCAGCCATCACAAGAAAAACAAATCCACAACACACTCCAATCAAATCAGAAATCAAAAGAACCAAAACAACATAACCAATGATCGCTTACAAGATCAAGCCCCCTTCCACCTACCTACTAAACAAAATAAAAAATAAAGAAACCAGAAATTTAAAGTGACTGCACTAACTAAAGAAACCACCAATCAAACCCAGTGAGGAATAAAGTAAAAAAAAAAACAAAAAAATCAAATCTTTTAGGTACTGTCCGCACACATACACACACAAAATCTGCTATGTACAATAGGATCACTATATTAGCATTAGAAAGGAAAAAATAAACTATAAAAAAATGGGTTATAGCTTCATTCACTTGAAAGAAAAGATAGTGCACAGTAGACTAACAAAATCAGAGTAAGACCCGGAAAAAAAAATATATAGAACCTTTATATTACAATCCGTATAAAAACACGACCTAATCTAACTCCTGAAACTTAGATCAGCAAACTACTATTTAAAGTAAAAATGAAACAAAACAAAAAATTTAAGGAGAAAATTGCATCCATCAAGTTGGCACACAAACATATGAAGCAAACTTGATGATGAGGATGATGATGGTCTATGGTCACCTAGTTTTAGGGTACCCAACACTGAAGTTATTGATTTGCGAAGAAAGATCACAATTGCAGACTGAGTGAGTAAGCGAGTGAGAGAGAGAACAAAGGAAAATAAATAAGGACAAGGGGAAAAAGTGGATAAAGAGAAAGGGACAGCAGCCTCGAGCTTCGGGACTCCCGAAGCTAAGGTTAGGAACCAGTCTTTTATCGAGTGGATTTGACACGTGTATTGAAAGCGACAAGAGTGATCAACGGTGGAGAGAGAAAGGAATGATCGGATGGTCAGAAAAGGAACAGGTGGAGAAGATATTTTCAGATAAGTTTCAATTATGAATAGAGTAACCTTCAAGGGGTGGCTTTGGGAGAGAAATTAGCTGTGGGCGGTTCCACAGTATTCAATATTTTAAATTAAATAACCCACTGTGCCGGTTATCAGATCAGGTCTTGAAACTTGGGATTCTGATATTTGTTTGATTATTCTTTATTGGATTTTTTAATTTTTTTTATGAGATTAGATTATTTAATTCAATCTTTGGAAGTGACCTGAAAACAAAAAATATATAATTTAAATTAAATCAGATATTTTTAATTTATTTTATAAAATAATAGTTATATTTTAAAAAAAATATTACTTTATGATATATATATTATAATTTATATATTAAATTTATTATATAATCAAATTTATGTTGTAAAAATATTTTTTTTCTTGCACCGTCATTGAATCAATCAGAGGTGAGATTGATATAATTTGATGACTTTGTTGTGGTGATATCATAAATTTAAAGCATTTTATTATGAAAATAATTTGATACTAGATGTTTAAAAGAACTTAAATTAACATTGATTTTTTTAATTAGGGTGAACCAAATCACTTTAGTTTAATTTTCAATTAAAAAATGATATAAATTAAACATGAAAAATACAATTTAATTTAATCTAATTTATATTAAATCTGAATTAAAGCAATCCAATATTTACCGTTAAATCTAAATAAGTTTTAACTATTTTCATCATTATAAAATTATTAATGCTGATTGTTCTTTTTGTACTCTAGTGTTTACTTTCAATTATCAACTTTATTAATAGAACAGATTTTTCACTTCAAAAGGAATTATAGCGTTGTGTAGATAATTAATATTAATTTTTAAAAAATACTGCAAAAGTTATAACCATTTTTCCATTGTTCATTCATAAGATCAAATGCATACATCATTTCTGTATTTAATTTATTCTATTACAATTATAAGAGGTTTATTAGTGAGATGATAAAGTTTAGGTATAATCAAGATAACACCTGCAAAACAAACATGAATAGATTGTCAATTACAAGATATAATAATAAGTTATAATACAATTAACTTTTATAAAATAATTACAATATATAACTCATCTTAAAATTTTTTATAAAAACTATATTATAATTAAATTTTATATTTAATTAACATAAAGAAAAATAGTTAAAAAAAAAACATTTACCTAATTTTTAGGTGATTAACCGTCAGTAGGTGAAACTCGATGTTGAACAAACCTACCAAACGGCTTCATGTCGGGTTTAAGGGGCGGAACTTGGTGTTGTTGGGTGAACCAAGTGGATTTACTGTTTGATACGTGGTTCAATGTGTCTGATTCAACAATAAAAATAAATTAAAATCCACTCATTTTTATATATGAAAAAAACAGTAATTTTTAAGTTTTAAAAAATAAAAATTTACATGACTAAAATAAAAAAATTTAATTAATATTTTAAATTATGTTATATATATATATATACCTCCACATTTGAGATCAGGGGGTATCGGTGATCCACATGACTCTGCAACATAATAAACCTTATCTATGTCAATAAACGACAACACAGTCTTGGTTAAGTCCATACAGACACATGGAATATTAACTTCATTGACCTCATCACAGCACTCTTGCGATGGCTCCATCCGAGGGACATGCTTTTTAACATAGGTCAGACATTCATTTATGAGGCCCTCTATGCTAGGGCACTGCCCTACAACAACATCACCACAAAACACTACGATACCAATCATGCCCAGAATCACAAGGTAGTTGCTTTTCACCATCCTTCCCATCTTTCTACAACTTTTTTCTTCTGTTTTCGAGGGGTTTGATTTGGGTACCTAGCTTTAAGAATTGGAGGGGGTTTTATATCGGGTCAAGAGTATCAAAAAGAAGGACGCATTTTTATCAGGATCATCAAAATTATGTGATGAAGAGTTTTTGTTGCTTCTGGGAAATGGAACTCTTCTGCACTACTCACTGCATCAGCAGCAATTGTATTCATCTGATATATACTATAAGTTTGTTGATACGAGATAGAGATAAGTGAGACCAGTAAAATTTGAATTATTTTATATATATTAATTTTATTAATATAAAATTTTTCATATATTTTTTTATATTAAAATTCTTATGAACGTAAATTTAAAATATGAGATTAGATATTTATTTAAAAATTTTGTTAACATAAATTTTGATCTGAAATTTAATTTATTTTCGTAAAATTAATTTATATTATTTTATATATATTATATATATATTAATTTAATTATATTTTTAAATAAATTTTTAATATATTATTTATATTAAATTTAATTGCACGATTTTTAATGATTAAATTATTGAAGCTTAATAAGAATAAGAATGTTTTGAAATGTTTAAAAATTTTACATAATTTAAGAATGAAAATTAATAATAATTTATATAGAGACACGTTAGTAATTTTTTTAGAAATATGTCATTAATTATTTTAACCTTTTAAATTTAGTTTAAAAATTGAAAATGTAGTTTTAAAATTTACATGACTCAAAAATATATTTTTTTTAGATTTAGAAAAATAAAATTTACTCTAAAATTTAAAGATTAAAAATATAAATAATATTACAAAATTTATATATAATGATAGGAAATATTATTTATATTTTTAATCTTTAAATTTTAGAGTAAATTTTATTTTTCTAAATCTAAAAAAAAAAAATTTTAGAAATCACCGGTAAATTTGAAGTAATTGATTTTTTTGGAGAAAGAAAATGGGCCAAACAAGGTGTTTATTGATTTAGGCCCATGATTCCATCCCAAGTCCATTCTAAGAGGACAAAGACAGAGGAAGCATTGAATTGAAAATCGAGTGACAATTTTTATTTTGAAAAGTGAACCTCACAATAACCTGGCGCGTCATGGTTCTGCAACTGTAACAAGGTATCTCCCGTCACCTCTTCCTCGCGGAAACCCCAATTCACAAACCAACCCCAATTCATATCATCTCAACAGGAACGAAACCCTAACCCGATGGAGAACCGGCCCCAGGTTCGGTGCCCGGAGAACCAAGAGCTGGCCGCGTACATGTGGAACAAGTGGCAGGAAATGGCGCAGCAACCCAAAGGCATTTCTGATAACTTCGAAATGACCCTTTCCAAGGCCCACTTCAATGTCTGTAGCTCCAAAACCCCCATTCGAACTATCAAAGATTTCTCTCAGGTCAAGTATGTCTCTGTTTCTCCCACACCATGTTACTGTAGAAATGCCACATTCTTAAAAATTGTAATTATATGGATATTATGAAAATCAAATTACTCTATGACTAGCTTGTCATGTTAGGAGTTTTTTTTGGGTCACCATGACGTCAGTGGGATTGCCGTCTAGTATCATGTCTGACTACTTTTAGTGGGATTCCTTCCCAACCACCCTTTTTCTTTCCACAAGGTTCGACTGAAGACCTTCCTTAAGGGATTCGAATTTAGTTCCACTTGGACTAACAATGTATTTGTTTTGGTGTTTTCAATTTGTGCATTTTTGTTTCATTGTGTTATGTTTATATCCTTGAAGATTTGGTCTTTAAGTGAGCCAAATGATATGTTGTGATCCATGTAGTTGACCTTAACTAGTGATATGAGACTTTTTTGCTGTTTGTGGTTTTATGTTTAAACGTCATATGTAGAAACATGTCATAGACTATATTCACAATTATATGTGAGGATATTATGTTGTCGTATATTACAAAACTCCAATTATATTTTAAAATTTGAAAACTATCGAAAGTTTGATACGTCGGTTGTGGACCTTGGAGGCTTAAACTTTCTTGTAAAGGGGTTGTTGGATCTTTAGTGATTGGTTCTACGTGAGTATTGGTGTCTTTGTGAAGTGAGGATGGGAAAGGATGAAGGAAGGGTGTTTAAATTGAGTTTTTTAGGGTACTAATCTAATAGTGCTCTTTTCTATTTTCTGGAAGGGGTGTGGGGAAAATGATATTGAGGCTGATGCAAGGGTTTTTTGGGACTGGTTCTGGTGGTTCTGAACCCGAAGATTTGACTAAAAAGGGTATGTCTGGTGCTATATATTTATCTTTTCTTTTATTTCAATTGACTTTACTTTTTTTCGTTTCTTTTTATGCATAGTTCTGTCTAATTTTCGTTTCTGCTCCAATCTTATAGGAAAGAAAACTAAAGGAACCAAACGATATGTGCCACAGAGGAACTCTGTCGCATATGCATTATTGATAACCCTTTACAGGTATGCATACACAATACAGTCACATGCACTCTCAATGTATGTGTGTTTTTTGGGTGAAATATGTTTGGAAGTTATCATGGTAAAACTTCTTAGATTATGAGATTTAACTCATTTTTTAATAGGGGAACTTCAAATGGGAATGAATTTATGCGGAAGCAGGAACTTATTGATGCTGCAGAAGCCAGTGGGCTATCTCGAGTGCCAATTGCGTATGTTTAGTTATTTAATGTTTCTGTTTTCTGTGTTTTAAGTAGACAAGTACCTATGAAAATGTAGACAACTTTTGATGAAGCTCATTTTCATAACCAGGCCAGAAAAAGGGAAAGGAAAACCTGGACATTTTGGAAGCTCTCCACAGGATTGGTATAGTGGATGGAATTGCATGAAGACCTTGATAGCAAAGGGATTAGTTGTAAAATCAAGCTGCCCTGCTAAGTATGGGTTTCCATTGTGCACATGTATTTTTTTTTTTTTTTGCAATGTACTGCTAGTTTCAGTAATTATCTTTCACATATTAAAATCCACTTGTTAGGAGAACCTTCTTACTGTGAACCTGTAACTATTTATTTGTTTATTGAGAGTTAGGATTGAGCACATTTTTGTCCTTATTACTGTACTTCAACAATCAAGGCATGATAGTAACATACGAAATCCTTTTAGGCATTATTTTTATTTGTGATTCATGTACCAGTGAACATTGTAGCTGTGATTTAAGAGTGCCTTCTATTGATTAATCTACCTAGCAATGCTAATGTTCATCTAAAATTTAATTTAGTGGATGCTAATTTGTAAAACCAACAATTGTTAGAATGGTTCTTGTTAAACAAATTTAAACTCTTGGATATGATTTTTAAATGAAACATGAAATTTGATATGTTCAAATGAAAATTCTCCATAGATGATTTTTGTTGTGTTCAGGTACATGCTAACTCAAGAAGGGAAGGAAGCAGCTTGTGACTGTCTTGCAAGATCTGGAATGGCAGAATCTATAGAGAAGTCGACATCTGTTGAAATTCCTTCTTATACGGGTAACCAGAACTCATTGGATGCAGAACCCAACGGTCATGGCCTGGAATCAGAGGTGTTGTCGCCATTGACCCTGCAAAAGAAGCCTCTGGAAGTTCCTCTTGACTGCCTTGGAAGGGTATTTTTCCTCTTAATTAAATTCCTTGACAATGCAATGAAATGATACTCCCTTTTCTTCCAAAGAAGGTTCATGAAGTTTATGTACTAAAATATCTTGATGTGCTTCTCTTCTTAGTCTCTTGTCAGTTCACTTGCAGATGATTTTTCTTTGCCTGATAATTGAAATGTACTTTTTTCTTGTCTATTACAATTTCTTTGTTTGCAGTTTACTGAAATGGGTTACTGCAAGGAAAATATTATTAGTGCTTTTGCTGAAGTTTCCAGAAGCCATCCAAATAAAGATGTCTCATTAATGTGGCCGGCTGTTTTATGTCATCTTCGAGAGGAACAAGTCTATGGTTCACAGCCAGAATCTCTAAGTATGTAAATAGTTGTTCTTTGATTAGTGCATATACTATTATTTCTTTTCCCGCCTCAGAGTTTCGTAGTGACACTGAGCAAATTTTGACTTCTATTAGTCATTTAATAAATTATCAGGGTCCCGAGATCTCACTGGAAAAGAGAGCAGAGCTGTGCGCTCATCTTGCAATGGGCATGTGGCTAACATTTGTTCTGATGATATTCCTCCTTTCCACTTGAGAGGTTGCTCTTCAACTGTATGGTTTGATCTATTTACTAAAATTGATATATTTTTTATATTGTGCACTCTTTCTAAAATAATAATAGATTCTTAATGTGTGTAAATATAATGATTATTACTTCTCAGAATGATCAGAAATATTTTTCTTTTTGAATTACAAATATTGTTGGTTCTAAACACTTTTTTGAATTTTTAAAAGGATTAACCACTAACAAGTATCATTTCTGTATCACAAAATACTGTAGAAGTTAGATGTTGAATAGTTGCATCAACATCATTTGCATTTTGCATTCATTTTATTCTTTTGTACATTCTGTTCATGTTATCACTTTTGCAATTACATGTGTGTGGCATAAGAGTAATGATACTGCTTATTGCCCTGATCTATTATTTTTAGTTGTACTGTTCGCCACGATTATCAAATTAAGCACATTAGACCCTAGTTGAACACAAGTACACAAATCAGTTCATTTTTCTTGATTCCTCTGATACATCTGATTTAGTTGTTGAAATCGAGATTATAAGACAATTTCCTCTCATTACGGATCCTCTTCTCATCCAATTTCTTCTATTTATTTCTTAAAATAATATTTTCAAAGACATCATGATATGTGCATGCTGGCAGTTACCAACGTAAATAGTACCACATTCCTCTTGCAGCCTTGGACATGTGCACAAATCACTTCAATATCAAAATTTTTTCCCCTTGCTCAGAGTTCGAAACCTATTCTTTTCTTATGTTTACATTTACTAGTTTTAAACTTATTTAGCTACCTTCATACATTTCCCTCTAACCAAAAATCCTGGGTCACCTTCCTTCTAACCAACCCCCAAATCCTAGATATTTCGAGATTTTCATTTTGGCCAAAATCTTTCTTTGTTGTCTTCACAGCCATTTTTCTTTTACTCTTGTAGCATCCGAACATAGCCAGGTTCAAATGTGGAGGGAAGTTCTCACACGTTCTATTTAACCAAATAAATCATTTAAGCTTTTGCATCTCTCCCTTCTTTGGCTGAGCTAGACACTCATGGGCATGAAAGACTTAGACCTAGACACTTTTGAAGCCATTGCCAACAAGGTTGTGTTATCTTCAATATTGAATAAATACAGGCATTCTGAGTCTAAAATTTTTCATTTTGAGCCATAAATAAAAAAGGGAAGGTAAAATACTAAATGAAAATAAGGTATGCATTAAAAGGTTGATTTTGTCATTAAATATCATGTCCCCATGTCCGTAGCATCTGCATTTTATTATTCTAACAAAGTGGTTTAGGCCTAACTTATCCTACAAAATCGGCCTAAAGTGAGGATTTCCTTTACTTGTTGTATTTTGGTATTATCTCTAGTCAATGTAGAATTTGAGTTTTTTCGGATACACCCCTTCACGTCCAGCACTATTGAGTTTGGTACGCGGATAACACAATGAGTGACCCTTTTAATGAATTTAAGATAAACTCTGATATCATATTTAATGGTTGAGTTAGACATAAATCACTTTGTAGGAATTATATCGATGTAAACAGTTAAATTAGATGGAATAGAGATAAAATTGAGTTGTATTAAGTTAGGGTTTAATGTGCTTAAGTAGGTTATTAGGTTGGAAAGTGAAAATTAAATAATAAAGTAGATGGGTAAAATGTATTTGATTCTAACTTGTTTTCTTTATTTCATTGTGTTTATCTAAATTTTGTCTTAATAGATTCATGCAAAGTTGTTTATAGTTTTTGAAACAAATTTTGACATTAGTACTTGTGAACATCTTAGGACCAACCCATGCAAAATCCTAATAGGGATGATCTTGTATCAAAGATGAACATTTTAAATGTGCCACCATTGAGCTTGGGGGAGAGATTTGACGATGCTTATGACATAATTTTAATATTGGATGATCGGGAGCAATTTGCCACACAGGGGTTAGTAACATGAATACTACATTATTATTTTTTACTCAGGATATATGATTTGTATAGCGTTATCAACTGTGGATGATGGTGGAAGGGTAAAATTTTGCCATAAAAACATGCCATTGTGGTCTATGGAGCTGTTATATCAGGCCTCCTTTCACAAAATGGCTATGGTTGGTAAAAAAAATCTTCCAAGCCATTCTGCCATGGCACCAACCAAGTTGCCATTCAACAACATATTATAGACTATTTCTTTTACCTTTGCAATCAGTTAAGAATTTATGTCTTGATGTATAGTTAAATTTTATTTACAGCACTCTGGTGTATTGTCTGGCTTGCTGCTAATAACTCCAATGAATTTTATATATATTTTTTTTGTTTCAGATCAAGATCCAGGAAAATTATTGAGAATATTTGCAGCCAATTCAAAATTCGAATAGAAGTGAGTTTGATGCCTTAACTATCTACATGTCGTTCCATACTTCCTATTGCCTCCCAAATATTGTGTATGTATTGTTTACTGCTTGTTAACACTAATATTTATTATGGAAAATGACATTGACCAATGTGATCACTAAGAGAGATATCAATATCATACGCAGGTCTTGCATATATAAGTATATTGTAGATATAGAACTTGAATTTTGTGTGTAGATCACAATGAATTTATAATTTATAGGGAAGAGTACATAAATATAGAATCAATCTAATTAATTTAAAATATACGCAGTTACTATATTTAGAAGTATTATCCCTCAAGCTAGAGCATATAGGTCATGCACCAAACTTGTTACCTATGTAGTTAATTTGAGGATCGCTTAGTGACTTAGTGAATATGTACACTAGTTGATCATTGGAATTGACAAAACTAGTAGATATTGTCCCAAACATGACTTTTTCTCTGACAAAGTGACAATCAACTTTAATATGTCTTGTCTTCTAATGGAATACTGAATTTGAGGCAATATGCATAGCGGCTTGGTTATTACATATAAGAGAAATTTGTGTAACCACCTCAAACTGTTGTTCTTAAAACAACTATGAGCCATATAAGCTCTTAATTGGACATAGTCTATTCCGCCTCTGCACTGAACCTGACAACATTTTGCTTTTTGCTTGTCCAAGAGACAAGGTTATCTTCGACAAATATACAAAACTTGAAAGTGGACTATCTATCACCACGGGAGCATGCCCAACTTTCTATCCCTGGAGCTCCTTTTACGTATCAAATAATGCGATTCACTACATCCCAATGCTGCTTATATAGAGAGTTTAAGAACTAACTTACTACACTTACTGTGAATGAAATATCTAGACGAGTAATAGTAAGGTAGCTCAATTTCCTACTAATTGTCTGTACCTTTTAGGATATGAGAAAGACTCCCCTTAATTTGGCCAAAGCTTGATATTGGGATCCATGGGGGTGTCTACTGTCTTGGAATTGAACATTCTTGTTTCTTGCATAATATCCATTGCATATTAACTTTGGGAAATGATGATATCATTTTTGGATTGTGCAACTTCTAACCCTAGGAAATATTTGAGTTTGCTAAGATCCGTCGTCTAAAATTTTTTGAAAAGATGATACTACACTTGTGTGATGTCAAGAAGATCACTATTCAGGCTGACAATGTCATTGACATAAACAACCAGGTAGATGCAACCAACATGTGAGTGGTGATAGAAGACAAAATGGTCACAATACTAAATCTACTAAACCATGCTTTGGTAACTGCTTGAGACCATATAAAGAAGTTTATCTAAATGGTCTTAAACCAATTGTAACTGATGTACTAAACTCCTAACAAAACCCTTCTAACTTACTCAAAACATATTAACCACCTATTATAACTACTTATTCCTCCTAGAATAAACCCTCCAAACATTGTTCTCATTAATTATTGGGATTGGCTCATGTCAAACATTGACAGCCAATGTTACATATCATTATGTATTTTGCTTTGGGAACTTACCTTTGGCATATTATTACATGCTTCAAAAAAGAAACAGCCAGGAAGTTGTAACATAACTGTTGTTGAATTTGAGCACATATCTCTATTTTAATTTTCTGTTAAAGTTTTTGGATAACATCGATTATGAAACAAATTAGATGTGATATAAGTCTTACTTGGGCAGATTTGGATGAAAGGTGCATTTAAACATGCTATTTAGAAGATAGAGAAAATCATCTAGAATTTGGTTCATATACAGGTTCGGCGATTGCCAGTTGGAGATGGGATTTGGATAGCACACCATAAAACTCTTCACAGTGAATATGTGTTGGATTTTATTGTTGAGAGGAAGAAAATTGATGATCTACGCAGTTCAATCCGGGATAACCGCTATAAGGATCAAAAATTAAGACTTCAGGTAATTATTCCTTAAAAATTTAAAATTGCATAAACCTGCGATGGGAAGCATATACATCTATAGTCACATACTAATGGTTCTGCACCTGTTTCTTTCTTTTCCCATTTTAAAGAAAATACGGTGATGGATGTTTGGTTGTTGAATTTCGGTAAAGATATCATCCAATGGCTGGGAACTTTGTGGAATACATTATATTCTTTTGACATGATGTTGAGGAATATCACATCACTGATACTGAAACATTACAGCAGTAGAAACTTTAGTTGAGTTGTATCATTTCCTTTTATATTTTGTTATTTGATTTCACTGGTCAAGAATGTGGCACATTATTTGTGTGAAGAAATTACATATTGTTTGATCTATGCTATGCTGCTTGAAATATGTTCATGTTATTCCTATTTTATTCATCTATGTAATTTAAAGGCTTGTCAAACTGACATAGCCTCCTCATCCCCCATTTCTTATTTCAATTGCACATTTTTAGAGGTGTGGGTTAAAGAAGCTGATATATCTTGTGGAAGGTGACCCAAATTCTTCTGAAGCTGCTGAAAGCATAAAAACTGCGTAAGTATTTTTTTTTTTTTGTTAAATTTATTGTGCTGTTAACCATTGAGGGGGGAAGTTGAAGAAACCTAATTAAGGCTGATGTGCAACATTATTACCATCACTGTTGACTGTTATGACATCATAACAAATGCTAAGGTTTGGTTTTGTGATTACATTTTGTTTTGTAATTTATAAGTAAAAACACAGTGGAAACAACAAATATTTTCACAAACCAAACACTCCCTAAAGTACTGCTACCTCTGGGTTGAATGGTGTTCATTTAATGAAACTTTGTTGCTTTCTATCTTTTATAATAACACTAGTGATTGTATACTGCTCTGATCTCTGGACTGTAAATTAGCTATTTCTTAGTGCTACGTTGTTTTTTTGTTTTATTGTAGTTATTATCATTGATAATAGAAAGTATCATTTCTGACTTTTTGATTGGTGCGTGCGAGTAAGCAACCATCTGTTGCTGAAATTTTCCATTAATAACATTTTTTTTTATTTGGTGATGTCGTGGATAGAGTTCCTATGTTTTGTTGTGGTGGTGCCATTTTTGCATGAGGTTTATGTAGCTGTTATGGGTATGGGTTGCTAGATTTCGCTTGAGTGAAGCTTACTCAAATTGTTTGCCTATATCTTTAAAAGCACAAAACATTTAAAATTTCTGTTCACGCCGAAATAAACTCCTTTCATACTTTTTAATCCTACTTGTACAGTTGTTTTACAACAGAGATTCTGGAGGGATTTGATGTACAGAGAACAAGTGGCTTAGGTGATACTCTAAAGAAGTATGGTTATCTTACCCAAGCAATTTCTCAATATTACAAGTCAGAAATTTTTGAAGACAATATTAAATGCTCTGGGACATGTCCTCCTTTTGATGAATTTATTAAAAGGTGTCAAGACCTTGAAAAAACAACAGTTAGTGATGTATTTGCCATCCAGCTTATGCAGGTACTAACAATTTAAAAATTTAATTTGAACTGTTTTTCTTGATTATTTAGTTTGTCTGACTAAACTGAACCCATTGACCTGGAGTACCTTTTTTAATTTGCAAGAACGCATCTACACCACCTTCGGGTGTAATTTTGCTTTTAAATGCTATTTACTGGCAATTTTCTGAAATCATGGCACAGCTTAAATTGCATTCTTATTTTTGGATCATTACGCATTAGTACTGGAAGAATTTGTATTCCTTTCTTGCTGGATCCCCAAATTTACTTTGGTGGTGTATTGAAATATGATCAAGAACTGACTGGATGACAGGGTTGTTTTTAGTCTTGTGCAATTTCATTGAGCAGCATGTTTGTCGTTCTTGAGCCTGTGTTCTGTACTTGTAAAATTGGATTTGTAACTCTAATACCCATGTTTTTCATCCTATAAATTGCTATTTTCCTTTATTTAAACATTTTGGAATTTGCAAATGCAGGTCCCACAGGTTACAGAGGAGGTTGCTATGGCTGTGTTGGATCTGTTTCCCACACTTTTCTCTCTTGCTCGTGCTTACTCACTACTCGTGAGTCCTCATTTCTTTCTCTCTTGTAGGAAATCAATTGTTCAGGAATGACAATTAGATTCAGACTGGGCTGGATGGTTACCTGGAAAAATTTGTATGGAGGGTTTGGATGCTATAGTACACACTGCGCTACATTCATCTAATATGTCTGTTTATAACTAGGATTTTTTTGGTCCATCGATATTGTCCATTAGTATATAAGGTTTGGTCTTTAGACTAAACTGACTAGACTTGGAGGTAAGTAAAGTCTGATCAAAGAATGTTTCTTCCAAGGATCGAACTCAAACAGTTTCCGAACAATTCAACCTTGAGTATACGACATTGACCATTTATGGCCGACTCCTTAGTTTTATAACTAGGATTTGGAAGATGTTTGGGTAGCTTTTGAATTGAATGAAATATTGCACTAGTATTGGAGAATTTTGACTCCAAGTATATCAATATTAACTATTCAGTATGGATATGAGAATTAAGGCTGCAATTTCCTGAATTATGGATCTGGATCCGGGTCTATTTCTTATGTGCTGATACGATTGTGTTCGGAATATGTTTTAGAATCTTGGGAAATGGCACTAGTATTGGAGATTGAGAGCCAGTCTATTTTATGGTGTTATTTCAGTTCTTTTTTAGCTTAACTTCTGCTGTCTTCCACTTCTAATTTTACCCATTCTAATCGTTTGATTTGATTAGGACGGTGATGCTCGTGCCCAGGAGGAGATGCTTCGAAGACAGAGTAACAATGTGATCAATGCAGTTGCCAGTAGGAACATTTTTCAGTTCGTTTGGGGCAGCTGACTTGCATTGCGTTCCCCCTTAGAGTTGGATTCTTGGATGTCACTCCACTCCGCAAAGGTGAATACCATATTTTTGTACTTCCATCACTTCTCTTTGTTGAATAACATGTTTTGTAAAATTTTTGGCACTAGACCCGAGGTTTAGTTTGCCAAAATTTGTATATTTTGTAAAGAAAATAAACCCTTATATATAGCGTAGGACTTCAATTTTTTATAACATAACTTTATGCAAATGATTTTAGTCCTCAAAAAAATAACACTACTTTCACAATCCTCCTAAATTATTAAATGATGGATACTGACCATGTTAAGTTTATTGTGATGATTTGACATAATTTATGTCATTAGATTAAGCATTCTAATACACCCATTACAAATTTCAAACTAATTACGAAAATTATTTGTTCTTTGTCCCAAGATGTTCGATTTAATCGATTATTTAATATACAAAATGGGCTCATTTTGAATGGGCGTAGTGTATTGGTGGACAAAGTATTAAATACACTACGCCCATTCAAAATGGGCCCATTTTGTATATTAAATAATCGATTAAATCGAACATCTTGGATTTGCTAAACGTGATAGGTATATATTTATTTGATTATATCTAACTTCGTGGATTTATTGAAAGTTATATATTCAAATTTAATCAATTATCAATAATGAATAATCAGTTAAATCTAGTATTTCGTACTTGTTGAAAATTATAAATGGAGAGAATCAAATTCTCAACTTACAAAACAATCTTATTTGATTGATCTCAAATGTAAAAATTACGATGAAGGAACCTTCTATTTATAGATAAGGTGTATTCAATAAATTTCCTAAGATATGAATGTGAAGCAAAACAAGCCAAGGACCATGAATAAGAGTGTGACTGAAAAACAGTTTCATATGAGAGAGTTACAAACTCTTGGATCATATAATGATGATGAGATAGTTAGATTAATAAAAATATTAATAAACATTAGATTACACATCTCGATTAACAAATAAAGAGTGAAGAATATTTTAGAATGCATAATCCAAAATAATATTCAAATTATGCATTTCAGAATAAGGTCAAGCACCTTATAAATAATCATTTCAAAATATACATTATGTTATTTTATAAATAAACATCATTTAGATAAATTAAGTAAATATTTTGAAAAAAAATATTAGAAACACATAATTCATAACAATATTTCTACCAATTCAAAATCCACCTCAAAAGATTTATGATATGTTTAAGAAAGGGAAGAGCCAAATAGAAATTTAAAAAACACAAGTTATGAAGGTATAGAAAATACAGATACAAGAAATGGTAATTATGAACATATAAACAATGTAGAAAATAGTATATTATCTTGTGAATGTTATTTCTCCACCAGTAATTAAACTCTGAAAAAATTCGCGTGTAGTAAAAAAAAATTAAGCAATGGATATGGGGAAAAGAAACTGTACAAAATGAATTGCTTATTAGAAAATGTAATAATTTAATGGTCAATCTAGTTTGGTCCATAACTAAAGTTTCATGAAACAGAATTGAATGTTGAAATCCCTTAATACCATTGTTTCGTTTGAAGCACATATTAGTGTCTTGTCTATTGATAATCTTTTAAGTATAAACCATTAAAACAAAGTTTCATTACTTAATATTTCTCTTAGCATAACATGAATTTATGTACTATTGAATGATCAAATGCATATTTTGCACAATTAGATAAGTTTTATAAAAAGTATTCATTAAAATAAGTTTATGTAGTATGATGAAAGTCTTAAAATTTAAAATTGAGTTTTACATAAGAGAGTTAATAACTAAAAATTAATATTTATTTAATTATAATAATTTAATTAATTTTTTAACGTGAAAACGATTGAAATGTAAAAAAAAAATTTATGAATTCTAAAATATCTCACAATTAAAGTAAAATTTGTAAAAAAATTTAGTAAATTTCTTAAAAGTGATGTAACATTAGGATTCATATAAAGTAAATTAAGACCATATGTAAATTTTTTATAAAATTCTTGTATTATATATATTTCTAGCTAATAAATATTTGTTCCAGAAGCAGAAAATATTTTGTAGCATTTCTGCTATGTTATTGGACAATTAATTTAGAACAGTTGAAGCACATTCTTACGTTGATGTTTTGTTTTTATCTTAAGCTTTTAGCTTTAGCAGCAACTAAAAACCGGTTGAATAATTCAGAAATGAAGTTATGTTATTTAGGACACTTATCGAATATTCATAGAACACAACATATTCTAATCTTCCAACGTGAATATGCATATAAAATCATTCAAAACTAAACAGATAAGAAAAAAATCTAAAATCAATATAAATGATACAATATCAAAATCGTTTTTTTTTTTTTACAAACAACATGATTTGATTCAAATTTTAAATTAAATAAAAAATAAAATATTTTCATATTTTATAATTAAAAAAATATATTTCAGAATTTTAGAATATCAAAATTCATAAAATCAATTTAAATTTTAAATTATAAATAAAAAAATAAACCTATTATTACAGACAAGCTTGACCTAATAAATAGATAAGCATGATTCCCGAAGTTGATCACTTAATAATATTAGACTCAAACAAAATTTATTAGATCATAAATCCAGCTTATATGTAAAACAAAATACACCAAACAATAAAAAAATTCAACTGAGAGAGTAAATTCTAAGACATTTTCCTCTCAATCTCAGGTATTATTGACTTGTTTGTTCCCTCCTTTGTCCAAGGAGAAGTCACCAAGTGGAGTGTCTTGCCTTCAACATGAATCCAATTTTGTTTTGGAGGATCTTCCTAAGCTTTTTCTTGCTATCCTCATCATCTACCACTAAGGAACAAGTATTGCCTGTTTGAACGTGCTTGTATTTGACAATGATACCTCTTTTGGCCAGCACTAAAATCTTCTACTCTACATAGAGACAAATCTGGGTAGAGAGGACCCAGCAATTCAGAAATTGCATATTCCTTGCTGCACCTGAAGGATGACAAATTAGAGGTGACATTATCAACCCCTTTTCTTGTCCATTTTTTATTCTTGAGAAACTCTTCAAGACAACAGCTTCAATTCAACTAACTTATAAAACCCCACATCACGAACATTGTAGAGCTTTGCAACTAGCAGGGAAAATATTTGAACTTTTGGTTTAGTTGCTCTTGGGGCCTTTCTGGCCTTACCGAAAGCACTGACTGTTACTAATTTGAGGTGGTGGCGTGATTGATTAGTTGTCCAAGTTTCACCTTATGGACTCAGGTAATGATTTTTTGTTTGTTTGTTTATTTTCATGGCTAAAGAAATGCTGCATTAACAACAGAAGAGGTAGAAAAAAATATAAAGAACGTTTAAACTGTTCATGTGCTTTCACTTGGTTTTCTTAAGGATATGATAGTTCAATAGTTGTTAAGAGTTTTATGCTTTCAGAAGTAATGGACTGGAATCCAGAGCATAACATTGTAAGAAGTGTAAAACAATAGTCACCAAAACAGAAGTGAAATTCTGAACAGAATCTAAAATCGATAAGTAACCAGCTGTGGACATAGGTGCATGATAAGTTGATCAATCACTCAATGAGACATCTTGGCATTATTACTGTTTACTTTTCTATATGAAAATATACTTTTTCTCTTCAACTAACTTCTCTTTTACACAGTCTGAGTTTGAGGAAAGAGCAGAAATAATTACCCCAAGTTGATCACCTGTTTATTGTAAGAATTTTGCCTGCTCGTTTGCATTTTTGCTAATGAATCATTTTATTTTAAACATAAAAACGTGCAACACCATCACCACCTTATTCTTGGATCACATGTTGCCCTTCAACTTGGTTAAAAACTAAAGCTTTTTGAAAAACAAGAAAGAAACATTAGAGAGCATTGGAGAGTTGTTTCACTTCTTTTCTCAGTAGCTAAAAGTAATTGCTTCTGAGAAGAAAAGGAAAAAATAACTTCTAAACTAAGAAGTATCACAGAATCACTATTTTACCTAGAGTCGTTGTCTATTGGAAAATTGTATCTGGAGACTGATGCTTGTTTCTAACATTTATATGTTGAGTGGAATGAACATCTTATATATTCTTTTTTCACCCTTATGGGGTCTTACTTGTGCTAATACAGCTATTATGGGTTGATTAGGTTCACCATACCAGTGGCTGAGGGAGCTGAGATGGGACTCCCAGGGATTAAATCCAATAAGCCTTCTTATTGACTGTGCCAAATGTGTTGCATCTGGAAGCATCAAGAATGCAGATATTGGCCTTGAGTGCATATCTCAGATTTCCTCTCCTGATGGTAATGCAGTGCAAAGGATGGTTTCTTATTTCAGTGAAGCACTTGGATACAGGATAGTAAAACATTTGCCAGGTGTATATAAAGCTATCAGGCCCTCAAAAACATCACTATCTTCAGAAGATATCCTCGTTCAGAAATACTTCTATGAATTGTGTCCCTTTTTAAAGTTCTCATATCTGATCACGAACCAAGCCATTGTTGAGGCCATGGAATGTGAAAAGGTAGTTCATATTATTGATCTCCATTGTTGTGAGCCAGCTCAATGGATAGATCTTCTACTTACTTTTAAAAACCGTCGGGGAGGTCCACCCCATCTGAAGATTACAGGCATTCATGAAAAGAAAGAAGTTTTAGACCAAATGAACTTTCATTTGACATCTGAAGCTGGAAATTTGGATTTTCCCTTACAGTTCTATCAAGTTGTTAGCAAACTGGAAGATGTTGACTTTGAGAAGTTGCCTGTGAAGACAGGAGACGCTATTGCAATAACTTCTGTTCTTCAGCTGCATTCGCTTCTTGCCACTGATGATGACATGGCAGGAAGAATCTCCCCAGCCGCTGCAGCATCTATGAATCTGCAGAGAGCAGTGCATATGGGCCAAAGGACTTTTGCAGAGTGGCTTGAGAGAGATATGATCAATGCATATATCTTGAGTCCTGATTCTGCATTGTCACCTCTTTCCTTAGGTGCCTCGCCTAAGATGGGGATTTTTCTCAACGCTATGAGAAAGCTCCAACCAAAACTGGTCGTGATAACTGAACAAGAATCAAATCTGAATGGATCCAATCTGATGGAGAGAGTTGATAGAGCATTGTACTTTTACAGTGCATTGTTTGACTGCTTGGACTCTACTGTTATGAGAACATCAATTGAGAGGCAAAAACTTGAGAGCATGCTTCTTGGAGAGCAGATAAAGAATATCATTGCTTGTGAGGGAGTTGATAGAAAGGAAAGACATGAGAAACTCGAAAAATGGATTCGAAGGTTTGAAATGGCTGGTTTTGTAAAGGTACCTTTGAGCTACAATGGGAGGATAGAAGCGAAGAATCTGTTGCAGAGATATAGTAGTAAATACAAATTTCGAGAAGAGAATGATTGTTTGCTTGTCTGCTGGAGCGATAGACCATTGTTTTCTGTATCAGCTTGGAGTTTTAGGAGATGAATGTTCATATATGTGCTGGATATGAAGGACCCCATGCATTGACATATATTTCAAGAGGTTAAAAAGAAGTAATCAACAATAGAAGAAGGTGGATGGGTTATTATTTTCATCTTTCTTTCTTTTGTAGGTTTTAATTGTTTCTATGTATAAAGGGTTTTACGATTTTGTTCTCTAGAGCTTCTGGGTGATTTGAAATAGTCAAACAACAAATCCATCTTGTATTCTTGTTGATGTTAATATCAATTCATTTCAGTAAAATATTTTACTTTTAATTCTCAAATGGGTTAAATATGCAAACAAAACTTGTATATATCCTGTACTTGGTTTGTATCTCTTTCAGTAATATTAGCACATAGAAATAACATTAGCTGAAGCACATTTTTATTTACAACAGCTGAATGGGTTTGGCTGTGTCATAAAAGAACTCTTGTAACTTAATTTTTTATTCATTTCAGAGAAGTTTATTTATTTAAACCATTTTCCTGGAGGTTTTAGTGCAAGTGAAACAATACGGGTTGGTAATTAGTGTTTGAATCCTTTGGTTTAAATATAAAACTACTCTTCGACACTAGATGGTATGAGTTGTATATGGTGCTGTTAAAATTCAGTCCAATGAGAATATTGAATCAATACCTAAGTATTTTAAATATATGAATCTGTTACTCAACAACAATTGGGATGCTTCTGTTTAGAGATATGACATGTTTCTGTTGAATAGTTCGAATGTACCATATAAGATAAGCTTTGATCACTAAAAGGCCATGTCTGTAATTCATTTCTAGTTTTATGTTCTATGAAAATGTCTTATAATGTTTCATATTCTGTTTCATGTGGTTAACCTGTGTAGTTATATTAAAAAGTTTATATGTTTTCAACCTTCAATTTTAATTATTTTTTACTTTTGAAACCTTTGGAAGTTTGGATAACCGCAAGTTTTTTAACTTTCAATCTTGCCAGTACTTTAGCTCACACAATATTCTTCTTCCTTGTCATTCTGAACCTTTTGGTGGATGACAAATATGTCTTTGCAATCTCACCAGCACCTATGGCTTGGCAACACTTCATCTACAAACCAACAAGGACCAATATTGGCCTTTTCGTTTGAGTTTCTAGATCAGAAAAAGGCATCTAAGTTGTTAAATGCAATCACAAAAAGATATACATTTCTACAAATTTTACATGGCAAGACATCCTATTAGCATCTCATGACTGTTAAATGTTTAAAAAATATTAATAGAATATAATAGATCAATATTGTAGTTATTATCTACAACCTCATTTTTTGTTTCCATTCCCTGTTTTGACCCACCTAGATTTAATTCGCATATCCATAATCTCTTGTGAAATACTCATCTTGTTCCGCATTGCTTTTAAAAGGACTCCTGCATTTTTGTCCAAATAGAAAAGTTACAAAATATTAACCCTTGCTTAGTTCTTCAGTATATAGCTTTGTTTAGACCTATAGTTGATGACTTCAATTTTAGATAAGAAGGTTATGTGTGTCAAAGCACAAGGCAACTTTGTTTGAATGTTGCTCCCTTGTGGTATATTATTCGAAACCTATGTTTACCCTAGACAAAATTTATATTATTGAAATATGGTGATTGAACATCTTTACATAAATCTAAGTTTGGTCTCTTAGGAGTTGTCTCATTCTCGCTCCATAAACTAGGGAGTAATAATGATACCATATTTGTCTCCTTGCAGACAACTTTCTTGTTACCAATAATCTATATTTGTGGTTTTCTTAGGAGTTACTGTCTCATTCTCTGCTCCATAAACTAAGGAGTAATAGAGACATCATATTTGTCTCCTTTGTGAACAAACTTCTTCTAGCAATCTCCTTTATCTGTGACTAGATAACCTTTTATAGGAAGCCAAACAATTTTAGTTTTGGAGGCTTTAATGACTAACGTGGGAACATCCACTTTCACACACACCAAGACTCTAAGATGCAATGAATCGTTTAGACATTATTGGATTGTAGTTGAATTGGACTTGATTAGGCCAGCGAAATTCTCATCTTATTGGGTGAAGCAACCAATGATGGTCAAAATCAATGGTGACAAGATCAACTCTTTATATTGTCCCTAACTTGATGCAGCTGTCGTTCATGACAAGAATTTTAACTTGTACTGGTTTACTTACCCCATGAAACCCAAGATCACATTCTCTGAAGCTTTACTTGCTCTTATAGGGACTTTGGATGCTCAAGGAAATGTTCTTAGCTGTTCTTGAGTAGGATTGGCAATGTAGTAAAGAACTTGAGAAGTTGCTTGGTGTACATAGTCTTTTAGGTGCCTAAGTACCAACTTATGGACACAGGTAATACTCTCTCTATATAGTAGAACATTAGTCCAAAAGAAATTAAAGAAAAAAATAATATGTTCCATCAAAGAATGGAAGAAAGTGCTATGAACCTGTACCTCCCTATACCGAAATGCCACTATTTCCTTTCAAATCACATGATAAATCTCTCTCTCAAACTCACTTTCTATCTATAGGCAATATGTCTTATTCCTTTAAGTTTTCTTAACAACCTAAGACATCTAACAGATAGCTATTTATTACTATGTCATTATGATGCTGAAACCATAAAATTATTTTCTCCCTTTGTTTGGTAGTCTCTAAGGTACAAATAGTTTTTTTTCCCTAATGTAACCTTGTTTTACTCCGAATTTACAACATATTAAAAAGTAATAATGTGTTAATCTACAAAAGGTGCTAGAACAATTTGTCCTTTGGCCTTCTCACCAACTACTTATAGAAGCTTCAGTTATCCCTAAAGCTTAAGCTCTAAGATCATGTCAAGGACGAACTACCTCAAAGCTTAAGCTTGTGAATCAACAAATTTATGTCTAGCAAATTTATATACTTGCTGTAATGAGCTGAGTTTATCGGGAGATAATTGATTGGAAATGATGAATGATTGATACAATTTACTATCTCTCATGTAGCACTATTTCTGCATGAATTAAATTTGACTTGAAATACTAATGAGTTTGCAACAATCTTAATGTATTTATAGTGCTCTTTCAAGTTTTCCTAATAAATCTATCTCTTATATATTAGATTCACCATACCCATGGCTCAAAGATATGAATGGGGAGGATAGGGGTAAATACCTTGCCCGTATTCTCAACGCCTGTGCCAAGTTTATTGAATCAGGAAGCATCATCAATGCAGACACTGGACTGGACTATATTGCTCACATTGCCTCACCTTATGGTGACGCAATGCAAAGGGTGGCCACCTATATTAGCGAGGGTCTAGCTTGCCAAGTCCTGAAAAATTTGCAGGGAATACCTAAAGCTGTTAACTTGTCAAAAACATTGTCAACCTCAGAAGAACAACTTGTTAAGAAGACATTCTATGACCTGTATCCATTTTTAAAGACTGCATATGTAATCACAAGTCATGCCATTGTTGAAGCTGTAGAAGGAGAAGAAGTGATCCACGTTATCGATCTCGGTGCATCTGATGCTGCTCAGTGGATTTATCTTATGCAGAGATTAAAAGAAAGCCAAAAGAACCCCCCATTTCTGAAAATCACAGGCATACATGAGGAGAAGAAAATTTTAGAGGAAGTGGCGACTCACTTAAGAGTAGAAGCTAAAAGTTTGAATTTCAATCTCGAATTCAATGCTATTGTAAGCACTTTGGAGAATCTTGACCTTGAAGAATTGCCTGTGAAGAAAGGAGAGCCTCTTGCAATCAGCTCAGTGCTTCAGCTGCACACTCTTCTGGCCACTGATGATGCAATGATCTGCATCAGGAGCTCGCAGGCAGAACCAATGCATCACCAAAGGACATTTGCTGAGATGCTTGGGAAACAAAAGACCAACCCCAGTTCTGAATCATCATCATTACAACTTCCTCTATGTGCTACTTCAACCAAAATTCTGAACTTTCTAAATGGCCTGTGGAAACTCCAACCCAGAGTGATGGTGGTTACTGAACAAGAATCTAATGTCAATGGTTCTTTGACAGAAAGGGTTGACAAAGCATTGGACTTTTACGGTGCATTGTTCAACTGCTTGGAATCAACTGTTTCAACAACACTAGTAGAGAGAATCATAATGGAGAGGACTCTACTAGGGGAAGAAATAAAGAACATTGTTGCATGTGAAGGAGTTGAGAGAAAGGAGAGGCATGAGAAACTTGAGACTTGGATCCCAAGGCTAGAAATGGCTGGGTTTGGGAAGGGACATATTAGCCATCATGCGATGATGCAAGCAACAAAACAGTTGCATGGTTATGGAAATGGATACAAGCTTTGTCAGGAGAATAATTGTTTGTTTGTATGCTGGAATGGTAAGCCACTCTTTTCTGTATCAGCCTGGACATTTTAGAAGATGAATAACAAAGTTTATTTCTATGGCATGCACATTTGATAACCATAAACTACATTGGGGTTCAGTTATTTGCTACAGTGTGTGAATGTTCACAACTCATTTTATTGTAAGATATTTGCTTGTGATTCTAAATATTGAAAATAAAAAGTAAAATTGGCTTTTTGCCACGTGTCTAGGACTTCGTGTAAAATGTTTCATGTTTTTTTAATTTCTCTTAAAAAAATTGTTCGGTATTCGAAGTATAATTTGATACAATTTTTTATTAAAAATATATTCAAATATAAAAATTTTATGTGATTCAATTTATTTTGATTTATTTTTTTTTTATTAAAAATGAATTTATTTCTATTTTTTAAAATTAAAATATAATTATAATTAATATGTTATTAAAAAACTAAAAAATATATTAAATAATAAATTAATAAAAATATAATCCTTAGTTAATGAAAATTTTAATAGGAAAAAAATAAAAAAAAACATCAAAATATTATAAAATCGAAAACAATAATATTTCATTAGATGAAAATGAATTAACAGTGTTATCAAAGTTATCAAAGTTGGTCGATTTGAGTAGTCAAACAGTACATATAACAAAACTGATCTGTAATCAATCAATTGCAGAATATTTGGATTTTCTTTGCAGATTTTGAAGATTTGGATGTTTAAAGTATCGGCCCTTTTGATCTAAGCAGTTCTATGAGGACGAAGAAACACATTGAATGGTTATATGCTTCTTAGATTGTTGTGAGCAACTACTTCTCTTATGCATCTCAGATTTTCTAGTATCCAAAGTCTTATCTTCTGCTAAACAGATAATAGAATGGTTCTTAGTATTCAATCTTTTATACTGTTAATTTACTTTAGTTCTCTTATATATAGTAAAAGCTTCTGATTTTACAGTTGAAGAAATCTACACTTAAAAAGACAGTGAAGTAGCATGAACGAAATAAGTATCACTGCGTTAATACATAATAAACATACCCAATTAAGTTAAATCTACTTCTAAAAGCTTCTAACTTTTCATATCTAGAACTCAGAAACTCGAAAAGTGAATCGAAAAAGACGCACTAACTCTGCTACACCACACTACTACTCATGGCGAACAGTGATATTGTACTCCACCACAAAATGCTCAGGGGTAGAAATCTCGTTGACACTGTTGGCTACAGCATACCCAGTGGCGAACCTGAAAACCCCAGTGCCCCCAACGATCGGCAACTCTCTGTTCTGCTCTGCTATGGGGTTCCTACCCAGCATGCTCAACGAGCTTCCGGCGAACTCCCCTTCGCTGAAAGCGAAATTGATGAGCATGAACATGCCCAGGTCGTTCAGCGAGGCCAGCCCAAAGAGCCCCTGGGCCCTCCCAACGGGCTTCGAGCTCAGATCGGGCCCTTCCGTCATGAGATCGTCCATCACGAAGGTGGTCCCGAAGCCGTTGGGGACGTTCTTCGGGGTGTCCACGATTTGCACGATGGAGGGGTTGTTGGCGTTTCGCAGGTCGTGGTAGAAGAAGTGGAGGTGGGTCTGTTTTTGCGAAGAGTGGGTTTCCGAGGGAAGTTTGATGTGGGATTGGTGAGAGAAGGATGCATGGAGAGGGTTTGGGAAAGTGGAGAAGAGAGTGAGAGAGACAAGGAAGAAGAATTTGAGAGAAAGTTCCATTTTTTGATCTCAAAAACTGCAATGTGTTCTTTCTCAGAAGAACTGTTCCTTCTTATTCTCTGTTCTTCTTCATTTTTTTATTTCCCTCGTCTTTCGCGAGGGAACGGAAAAGGAAAGGAATATTATTTTTCTTTTCAATTTTTCCATTTCTCCATTTCTTTTTTTTTTAAAGTTACTAAAAATAAATAAAATAAAAATAATATGTACTTTAAAGGAATTATGGAATTTATTGTTAACTGTAATAAGTGTAAAAAATAATAGAGTATGTTGGTCCAATTTCATTTGTTTAACCATAATATATAGAGGTTTATTTAAAAATATAAAATAACATTTAGAGATAAAATATTAAAAGTTAAATTGATTTGTTTTCTTCTATTTCAATTTTTAAAACATATGAATCGAGCATCGTGCTTTCATCTTGGAATAATAGTTCTTCTAATCTCGGATCTGAAACCAGAATTTATTTTTGTAATATTTAATTTTAGTTGACAATATTAATTTAATTTCTATCATAACAACTTATTTTTTTGTTTATCTTTATAATTTTACTTTACTATTTTAAGGTTTCGAGTATTGTGTTATTATTGTAATTACTATGTTACTTTTGTTCTTTATATCTTTATTAATATTTTTCTTACTTATTATTATTATTTATTTATGTTACATTTATTTGAAGATTATAATATTAATATAAAAACATGCGTACACTTTTAATTCGTTTACTTTTATTAATCTTTAATTTTAATCTACTCTTTTAAAATAGAGAGATGTGATTCTCTTTATATTAGAGAATATGCAATTTTGGTTTAATTTTTAATTTTGTTTATATTTATTTTTATTCACATTTTTTAAAAATAAAATTAATAAAAATATGAAAAATAAATATTCAAAATCAAATATTTTTATATACAAAATTCTTTTTTATAAATTTACAATAAATTATTAATCTTTTTACTTCTATATATTTTATAAGATAAAAAAATTATCATAAAATATATGTTTATATGTTTCAATGTTCAACCCAAATAAAAAAAATACAAACATTTAGATTTTCATTTTCGTAAGACATTGTCTATACTTCTTAAAATATATAAATAATTATTAATCATATTAACATAAATTACAATAACTTACATAATTATAACTCATAAATATTTTAAAATAAAACACAAATACACAAGTAATTTATTATTATATATTATATATTATTAATTTTAAATAATATTTTATTTATTTTCTCTCACAGTTTTTTATGATCTTTACTAGATATAAAAATAACATATAAAATTATATATACTAATTTTATCATATTTTTTGTTATTTTATTTTAAAATTAATATAATTATTTACCATTTACATACTGATTTTAAGATTTAGTTTAATTATTTATTATAACTAAACTAATGAAGAATATAAATTTTTATATTAATCATGATAATTTAACTTTTATTAATTAAACGAATTATATCTCATAACTTTAATAAAGAATATTTTTTTTATTTCGTAACAAAATATTTAAATGAGATCATAACAAAACAAAAATAACTTCTAATTTTATTTCCTAGCTATAATGCATTTATATACTTAAAATATTATATAAAAATAATAAATAACAATGAAATAAAAAATTAAGAACTATATTATGTTTTTAGTGTAATGTACATTTTAAATTTTGTTATTTAATTATTATTATTATTATATAAATATTTAACTATAAAAAAAACTCATATTTAAAAAATTATAAGAAAAATAACAATACAAATTTTAATTTATATATACAGCTGTTTCTTATGTATTTAATGGTAAAATGTGTTTTTATCTCTATAATTTTTAAAATATTAAATATGTTTATTTAAAAAATCTTATTATTTTTATTCCTCTAGAATTTAAAACATATTTTCAGTTAGTAATAAGAAGGTATAATAACAATTTCAATACACGATTAAATGTACCAAAATCACTTTTAATTATAAATTCTGTGTGTTAAAACTGTAATCTAGAAGAGCTTTCTAACTCTTGTTACTAAATATTTTTAGATTTTAAAATGATAAAAATAATACAAAAATTTTGTAGTAAACATATTTAATATTTTAATAAATTTCCATGGATGTAAAACATGTTTTACTTATATTTAAATGTTAAAAAAATTTATAAAAAAAAAATGTAAAGTGTAGATTTTGGATTCTTTTCAAACCTAGTCTCAAGATTAAAAAATTCTATTTATTTATTTATTATTATTATTTATTATTATAAATATAATGTTTTTAAATTTTGAAAAATACATGAAATGTAATGTTTTTAATATAAAAACTGAAAAGAATTAAGATGTCAGTGTAATTAATTACTTTTTTTACTAATAAATTTTGTTTACAAAAACTTTTATTATGCTTTAATAGTTATAAATCTTAGGTCAATTATATAAAATCAAATTAAATTATATAAAATATATTTTATTATATAAAATTAAATTAAAGTATATAAAACATGTGAGAATAGATTATACTTAAACTTTAAGTCTAATAACATGGAAGATCACATGCTTAATTAATTTTTTCATATGACAGAAGGAACGTGACACTGTTTTGCAGGTTTCATGAAGACATGAAATTTATGAACTAATAAAATTCAACAAAATTTCCAATGGCAACGTGATTGTAGATTGAGAAAATTTTGATGTGACAGAAGGAACATGACACTGTTTGAGGTTTCATTATCAAAAACCCTTGTGTGCCATTGTTATTAATTGATTTGACAGCTGAAATGCGTGAGCTGGAATGCATGATTGAAATAGTTTAAACTTAAAAGATTACCCTCGCGTCTAACATGGAACATTAATCTTAAAATTCTATTACTATGTGGAAGCTCATAGAAGTTCTATTCTATAAACGATGAGCATTGAACACAACTTCATCTAACAATTTCTGTGAGTTAACCTAAGATGAAGAGTATATTTGGATTATGGTTTCTGGTGTGGTTTCTGGTGTGGAGTCACATGGTCAGAATCCAAGGGAAGTTGATAGAACAATCTCATATAGTCTTACCCACAGAGAGAGTGGAGAGATTGACCCATCTTCACTTCTATTTCCATGACATCTTGGATGGTGAGCACCCAACATCTATGAGAATTATTGATCCACCAAGTCATGCTCCTGGTGGATTTGGAGTGACTTTCATGGTGGATAACCCTTTGACTGAAGGGCCAGATCTGAGTTCAAAAGTGGTTGGAAGGGCTCAGGGAACTTATGCTTTGGCTTCTCAACATGATCTTGGATTTAAGATGGTGATGAATTTCTTCATCACTGAGGGTGTTTATGAAGGGAGTACTCTGAGCATGCTTGGGAGAAATGCTGTTACCGATGAGATCAGAGAAATGCCAATTGTTGGAGGCAGTGGTGCTTTCAGGTTTGCTCGTGGCTATGCATTGGCAAACACTGTCTGGTCTAATTCTACATCTGGTAGTGCTACTGTTGAGTACAATGTCTTCCTCTACCATTTCTAAGTACAGTAATAATCATGGTTCTCCATTGTTATTACATGGAGTAAATAAATAATTAGTTTTTCATGCACAAGATTTTTTGGTTGGATTTTCTTTTAGTTTTATTAGTTTTTTGGGATCAGAATAAATAATTAGTTGATAATTTGATTAATTTCATTCAAAGTGACCACTGTTATATATATATGTTCATGAAAGAGAACTAATTCAATTGCAATAGCTTCTGGTGAACCACAGTCATCTACTAAACATGGAGAACAACATAAGTATCATTTTCAACTACCATCATCCTTTTCTTGTGTTTTGGTCAAATCCATTGGTTCTAATTTGGACATGGGTTAACAGTAGAATAGCCTAAAAGACTGTAACTTGCAATTTTTGACTGAAAATCACAGTACAGGTGGTATTACTGGGGCAAAGAGACTGAAGATGAGTGAGGGAAGATGTTAATAGTTGCACAGAGATTTCTCTTTATGTGAAAGCACAGATAAAGGAAGCATGTTTGAAGATAAATGCTGAGAAGGATGAATATGATTTGGTTCTGATTCATGTATTAAAATTTAAAATAAGTTAAAATCTACGATTAAATAATATATAAATTAAAAAAAAATGAGATTAATGAAATTGTAATAATATTATTAAAGAAAAAAGTTTTGAAAATGATTTCTTAAGAAGGAAAAATAGTAAAGGTTCCATTTTTTTTTTATATTTTTCGAGGTCAGAGGAAAGTGTTAAATTAGGCCAACAAACAAGGATTAAGGGTGCTTGTAATAAAGAATTAAGAACCATGTCATTTTTTCTTGGAAGAAACATCTCTTTTATGATGGTTCATCAAAAGTGTTTGAATTGTCGAATAATTTCATTGAAAATATTAGAAAGAATAAGGTTGTTATATAACAAGAATAGTAAATATATTATATTTTTAATGATTTTTATTTAGTTAATTTCTTCACTCATTTTTATTACAAAGAAAGAGATCACATTTATTTTGGATCCATGTAAGTCTTGACTTAATATTTTTTATTTATTTATTATATAGTATCAATGCATTACACGTTGTTTTGAAATTGATGGACGCCTTTTAAATAATAGATAATAAAAGGAATAAAACTTCATTTTTATATTTAAATATAAAAAAATCATATTTAGTGAATCATATGTTATTATTTTAAAAATATTTTATAATATATATATATTATATGACAAGTAATTAAGGATATATAATCTTAATGGTTAAGTTGTATTTTTCACAATAAAATGTCATATAATAAAAAATAATTAAAAGAAAAAACAAATTTACAAAAATCCAAAAATATTAATACAGAAAAAATAAAAGCCCCTAACACCCAAATCCTCTCCCTCTGCAAAGAAGCAATTTCCAACTAAACCAGGCAGCTAGGAAGGGATACAATCAACCGTCGCAGACACGTTGTTTATGCCCCTCGGTTCGTGTCGTTTCGTTTCCTTCTATCTGCAACTAAAACCCTAATTCGTGTTCATTTTTCTGTACCATTTTTGCACGTTTCAAATGCATTTGGGCACCATTTTTTTTTTTTAACTTGTCTCTGCTGAAATTGAAACCTTTTAGGTTTCGTGTTTCTCCTTTCTCTTAAACTCGTGTATTCGTAGCTTCGCATGTGCTTCATTCGACTTTTTCATTTTTTTTGCTGGTACCTGCTTTTGTTTAAAACATTCTATGTTTCTTTAGTGTTACCTATTAGTACGATTATTATTGTTATGGGTTTTGTTCCGTCTACTTATTGTTGTGGCATGTGTGTGAGGCTTTAGGTCTGTGAGTGTGAGCATATTCTTGTTTTGGCCATTCTGAATGTTCTGTTCGGTCTATTTTGGATACTATTATATGTTTTTTGTTTTTTAAATAGGTTTAGGGTGAGTTTGAAAGAGCTTGTTTATAGAGTATTTCGACCTAAGTACTTATGTTTTGTAGGTGTTAAGAGATTTTTATGAAAATAGCTTATGATGCATTGTTAAGTTGTTTTTGGCTTATATTCAATAAGCTTCACAAAATAACTTGCAAAAACTTATAACTTATGAAAATAGTTTTTATCTCGTTTTCTTTTTTAATATAAAAATAACTTACATTGTTATACATGAGTGCTATTATTTTTTTTTACTGTTAGTTTTATGTTAGCTTATACACGAGTGCTTATTTCCTTAATTAAGCTATTTATCCAAACAGGCCGTAGAACCAGGGTTTGATATAGCATGCTATAGTGTAAGTCTGATAATCCTCTTCCTCAAGCAACTAAATCTCTTAGAGATTGCTGCCTCTCCCTATCTTAGGTGACCTCTGCTTCTCTCGTATTGGTGTGATAATCTCTGTTTGTCACTAAGAATTGTATTGTTAATTATGAATATTATCATTTTTAGGTAATCTTTTTATCATTTTTGAGAACTTATATGTATATAGTATATCTATATAAAAAGTTTTCAGAACAGCGAGCTTCTATCCCTTATGGCTTTTTGGGACTGGCCTCTATCCAGGATTTAAAACACAGGCTAAAACTTGCATCAAGATCCTTTTACCCTTAGCATTAAGTTCACCAATCAATTGATGATGTGTGGATGTTCTTCTTATGTTTAATTACATCCATTTATTATGTGTTATAGAACTAACTAATAATAAAGTAAATTCATGTGTCTATCATTTGACTAGGGAACTTGATATCAGAAGCTTGATCTAAGTTTTTTCGTTTCGAATATTATTTTTCTTATGGATGATTTACCTGATGACATTTGTGTTGCTCAGTAATGCCTTAAACTTGTTCTTTAAACTTGTTGTTGGTATTGTCTCCTTTTGGCTTCAATGTATGAGATTTGGTAAGCTGGATATTCTGTGCTGATGTCTCCTTTATAGCAGTTTCTTCTGTTTATTTTATGAGTTGAGCTATACAACTTTAAACCATCTGCTGTTTGTGTCCTTGGAAAGCTAGCACATAGGTTTGTTGGTGAAAATTTTTCAGATTTGAATTGTTTTTCTGATTGGTTCTATCTCACTTGCAAACTGGAGCTTGACTCTGCATATCACATCACTATTAGGGAGAAAGTGATGATTAATCTGTAGCACATTCTAGAGAACAGAGCATATGTATTAATGAGCTTCTTTATTGGAAATTTAACAAGATTATAATATATAATTTTTTTGCATCCTTATTCTTCCCGAACTGCAACACAGATGTTGTTCAAACAAATGTCATTTTCTATGTTTTGTATCATTTATTTAATTCTATATTAGCTCATAGTTCTGAAGAGAATGATATTATCTAGTACTTTCTTTCAATATGCCAAAATATATGATTACGTTTTACATTTTGGAGAAAATATTTTTGTGTCTATCAAAATGGTCAATTAATTTAACTAATTGTTTGTTGAAAAACTTTGAGCCTTCCTGCATTGAAGTAACTTGCATTTAATGGGATTAAAAGGAAACCATTCTCTTCACCCATTTGTTACCCTAAGTTTGAAATTTTGTGTTCTTAGGTTTTATTCACTTTGTTGGATGGATTCGTCAGCAGAAGAATATTCTGCATTTGAACAGAAAGTTAGTAGGACAGTGTACTTTGACAACCTTTCACCACAGGTCACGGAATCTGTGATAAGAACTGCTCTTGACCAGTTTGCAGCTGTGAAAAGTGTCAAGTTTATTCCCAACTACATTGGACCAAGCAATCTGCCTCAGTGTGCGTTAGTAGAATTAGATTCTGTCAAAAAGGTTCAGGAAATTGTATCAATGGTAGGGCAATATTCATTTATGATGTCTGGGATGCCACGGCCAGTAAGGGCTCAACCTGCTGTGATGGAAATGTTTGATGATCGGCCAATAAAGCCTAACAGAAAGATAAAGCTCCGTTGGCTGAAGCCAGGTGAACCTGATTTTGAGGTGGCAAAAGAACTAAAGAATCTCACACGCAAACATGCGGCAGAAATAGAATTCATGCACAAGGTAAGTTCATTCCTGGTAATAATTTTTTTTAGCTCTTATCACTATTAATATTTCAATTCATCAATTTGCTGAGAGTATACCTCTAAGAGTTTATGTTAGGAATATCTCGTTTCAAATGATTTTTTATTTGCAATGTTCATGCAAGTTTCTGGTGTACTGTTAAATGCACGCTTGTGTGTAACTGTAAACATTTTCTTTGACAGAAGAGCAGTTAACAGTAGCGTTAAGCATGTTTATTGTCAGTGTATGATAATTACTAGTTACTTCCTGGGAACTTGCTAGTGGAAATGGGACTGTAACATGTTATTCTTAATTTCTTATGCACTGTTAACACAACCTTTATAACTTATATCGATGTAGTGGAATTTATACTGAAATTGAAATAACAGAAAATATCTGGAACAGAGTTAGACATTGAAGAAACTTAGGGATGGAAAGATAATCTGTCCTTGTTAAACATACCAAAAACTAGTGGGATAAGACTTTTGTTGTTTGTTTGTATTAATTATACCATAAACTGTGGAATTTTTTTTTCTATGATGTAATACCTATGCATTCTTCTTTATAATCCCTACATGTCCAATTTGGAATTATTACTGAAATAAAACATTCATGTGCTTAAAATGTGTTTGTGGGAGAATCTTAAACAAAAGTTAGTGTATCTAGCTACTTCTGAATTTTTAGTAAATTAAGATTGAGGGCGAGGCTTGCAACAGTAATTTGCTGTGCACTTGTGGGGTAAGACTGCAAACATCTATAACCTTCCAAAATCCCATTTGATAGGAGCCTGGGGCAGAATTCGCCCATGTTATAATATTTTCACGTGCTATAAATCAAAGGTGGATACCCCTTTTACTCACGTTGTAGACAAGTTCACTTTATAGAAGTATTGTCGTGTCTGAATTGGATGTTGTCTTAAAGAATATATCGTGAAACAGTAGTTGTATGCAAAAACTGAAATGAAAGTATATCCTTTTTTTTATCCTACTGGCTAAAGAACACGTTTTATTTATTTTGTTACATTGATGGCATTCGGGCTTGAACCGGTGACCTCTTGTGAACTATCTAAACACATACGATTACTTCAGTCCTTAGTGGCTTAGAAGACTCTTTTATTAGTGTACGGCAGGCCATCTTGCTAAATAAACTTCTACTCTCTCTCCTATCAAAATAGTGCCCCAAACTATAGCCCGCTATTCATCATAAAGATATGTTTGGTGATGTCTACTGTGAGCTAGTAGCATTATCTTATTCTGAAGTGTGTTTTGGCTGTGTTTTTGTTTGTTCAGCTGCAACTAGAAGAAGAAGAGAAGCTTGCAAAGCAGCAGGAAGACACGCTTAAATTGCATTACAAAAAGTTTAAGATGATAGATGGTATTATGACTGATAAAACTGCCCATCGTTTGGCACGAATTTATAATCTGCACGTTGCAGATGAATGAAGGCCTCCTTTGGTCTACAGTTTATGTAAATAGCCGTTTCTTTTTTCTGGTTAGGATCAAGGCTTGTTACTTCTTGCTACAACTACTGAAGAAGCTCAGTTCATACAGGGTATATAATCTTACCTAAGATAATCTTGTTTCGTTTTCTTTTGATTCGTAGTAGGTTTGTAGTGTCACTATATTCCAAAACTTTTTGTTTGTTTCTTTCTAATCACGTGAAGGGCTAGATGAAATGAATGCTTTTGGTGAAAAAGAAGACCCAAAAAAGGCTTAGATAAGGAACAATGATAACTTGATTTTAGACGTCGTTAATTCTATCTTTTAGTATACATTGGTTTAGGAAAACTTGGTGGGAACCCAAGTCTTGCTTTCATTTAATTCATGATATATTTCTTTCTTGTCTATTTATTATTATTTTGTTGTATTTTTATGTAGTTTGAAACTTCTACACCTTTCTTCTCTAATTAAATTGTGCAACCTCGCCACTCAATACTTTTTGTAATGCCCATGACAAAATACTAACTACACCAACTCAACATGGTAATAAAGTTGATTTAGTCGAAATTTACATAGTAATCCTCAAAACAAGTGCAATTTCCCTAAATCCAAAAATATTAAATTGTGAATAAAATAAATGATCAAAATGCATAAGGTCGATCAACAATAATTTCTCTAAAGTATAATTCATCCTTGTATAAAATGAAAATAAGCCTAAAGGCAGTGTAGTTTGTTTCTTGAAATAGTTAAATACAGACATAATCAAACCAAATAAATGTTCCTTGAAATGAGAAGGTTAAAATAACGTCGGCAAAACATTTAAGATACCCCCCTTCCCAACCAAAAGTACACCCAAAGTTAACTAAAAAGAAACCCAAACTCTACTAGAACTAGCAATAGTTAGTTACCCATTTGCTAATACTTTCAAGTACTCTAAGGATCCTCTTGACAACTTGTTGAATATGTTCATGGGCTTCTAGCAGAAGAAGTAATTGATACATGTAGGAAAAAAAAAAACACAATCTGGTAGAAGATTGAGAGTCTTGACACAAATTTTATAGGAGAACATAATGGACAAAACAAATCACATACAAGCGGACATATTAATACCAAACAGTATTGTTTCAATGAAAATTTGATCAATATGATACAAACAATGTCATTTTCCTTTAGTTAATGTTTGCCTTCTTTTCTTCTTTCAGCGTTTCCTATTTGATGATAAAACCTAAAAAAGATAAACAGTCCTGAAAATAAATAAATATGGGGAATAAAATGATTTCTTTTATTGAGAACAAAAAGAAAAATACAAAAATTATTGAGATCAAAATTAAAAAACAAATTATTCATATCATTTAACAAATATATCATCACTTAATGGATATTAATAAATAGTAGGGCCGAAATAAAAATATTTTTTTACCAATGATTAAACGAAAAAAAGTGTATTTTTTTAGGTATGTGTGTTTGAAAGAAAAAGAATAATGTATATGGCTAGCGAGAGGGTAAGAAATAATAATGTAATGTGTGATTGACTTAAAGGTGTTGAGTAAGTAAAAAAAAATTAAAAATGTTCCGATAATGTGTCATTATTAAACTTATTTATTTTAGATTTTCATTTCATATTAATTTTTAATGAAACTTATATATTATATTTAATACTTTTTTTTATTATATGTAAATATATCCTCTTTAAGTTTAGGTTTTTTTTTTTTTCATTTTTTTATTATATATTTTGTTTATACTTTTTTTTTTCTAATCTCTTCTATGTTGATGTGATACATGTTAAAATTTAGGGTTTGGAACCTATATTACCAAATACATGTTAATATTAACATAACGTCAACTTAGAACTTACAAACAATAAAATTTACGAGGATGGAATATGAAAGAAGAAAAAAAGCTTAATCAATCATTTTAAATATATTAATAGTTTTTTTTACCACATATAAGCATGTTGTAGAATTTACTAAAGTCTAAATAGGTGAAATTGAAAAGTAAAAATTTATTCAATATTATTGAAAAGTTTTTTATTTTTCTGCAAAAAATTCATGATGCTACACCTAACTCAAACCTTTATTCTAGCTTGTGATTGCCACAGACAATAATAGATTCCATGTATCTGTCAAACCTGCTACACACCAATGAGTACAGTCCATGCCTTTGAAGACATTGTAAGAACTAGGATGTGCATCTTTTCTCAACTGTGACAGAGTTGTAATGTTAAGCAGATGAACAGGTTTGGTTATGTTCTTCAACACATCTTCCAATACATACAATGCTTTTGGCAATCCAGCTGAGTAAGTTGATCCATTTATTGGCTTTGTCTCCTTTGAACAGTTTGTCACTCCTGGCTCATTCCAGTCCATGCCACTGGTTTATAATATGCAAATTAAAATCATAACAATGTTCAAACTATTTTGAACACCAACTCATACACATAAATTGTTTACTTATCAGAGTATTTTTCTTGTTGACATTACATGCTAATTACTACATCTATTTGAAAAAATCTTACATTAACTAAAAATAAAGTCGAATTATAGTATATAAGTGAGGTGTAAATCTCACCTTTTGAACTGATTTTGAGAATGAGTTAGATTTCTAATCACTTTTTACATGATATCAAAGCCTAGTTAATAAGATTGTTAAATCTAAATTGGATCATTTGTTAATATACTGAATCTTAGATAATAGGTTGTTGGGTGTTAACGGGTCATGTTTGAATTGAAAACCTATCAACATAAATATATAAATATATAAGTGAGATATAAATCTTTGTCTTTTGAATTGATTTTGAGGTTTCTTCTAGTTAATTTCTACGACATCATTCTCATTTAGATTTTTGTAACTTATAAACATGAATGTAGTATTTTGAAGCTTTGAATTTGTTAATAAGAAAATGTTCCAAACTTACTTGTAATGGGAAGGAGAAATTCCTTGGAAAAGAACTTTGGTTTTGCTTGAATCTACCTCTGTATTGACCCAATTAGCCCAAGTTGTCAAACCAATTCTAAAAGCTTCCATGCGATCCATGTCTTTCACTATCTTGTCACCTATTTGAATATAATCCCATCTGCAGAACAAACAAAAGGGTCAAGTTACTTATCAGCTGTTGTTAGAATCACAACTTCTGGTTCACTAAGGAAGTCTTTATTATAAGCTTATAAAAACAATCTCATAAACTAAAACTAGTTTATATTTTACTTTCATAGCAGTTATTTTAAGCTTTTTTTTATGGAAAAACTTATTCTAACAAAGTTTAAGCTATTTTGAAGAAATCTTACGGTTGCTTGGGTCCTCTGCGGTACCACCAAAGCCAAGTGTTGAAAACCAAAATGTCCATGTTTTTCCAAATGCTTCCATTCTTAAGGGAATCAAGCTTCAGGACTCGACCAATATTTTCCACTTCGATGTCAACCAAATGTGTAGTATGAAAAACGATTACTGAAACATGATAGTCCTGCAGCAGCAGCAATAGTGTGGTTGTGATTGCTTCAAATATTTGGTAACAATAGCAAACAAAAATAAATTACCACAATTCTGAAAAGTGTTTATGGGAAGATATGTCACTAACCGGGAATGTGTAGTTAGAACCACTTATATCCCCCTCCTCTAGTAATATTTGAGTTTGAGGCACAGAAGAATGAAGCAAGCAAACAAGTGATTGCCATTGGTTGAGACTGACTGAATCTCCTACAAACATTATCTGGTTCCCCCTAAGTTTTGTCAAGAAATCTTTCCCATCAAATCTGCAAAAGGGTATTTTGATTATATGAATGTAACTGGATCTATGTTTGATTTGAGAATCAAATTAGGATGATGTCACCATTAATGCAGAAAAATTAAGTACTCATAACAAAAGTAGTGATTGATTATATTAGAGACATGATGAATAAGATTCTGATGCAGTGACTTATGATCAGTGTATCATACACAATCATTTAACGCAGGAATGTTCCAAAATACCAACCTCTGTGAATTGAATGAAAACATTAGTAAGAACACATTATTCAATGACAATATTAAAAAATAAAGTGAGGGTGGTGGGGTTTGTGAATAAAGACAAAGACTTGTGCTCATGCTTAATTTGACTAATACCAATTTAAATTTGAAACCTCTGTGATATTGTAAAAGTCACAGCTTCATCCTGAAGATTGTGTGAAGCCAAACCAAATACTTTAAGCTCACGGGTTGACAGATGAAACTGTAAAAAACTCTTTGATTGACCAACAATGGTGCAACTTTATCACATGTCATACCTACAAACCCCCTATCCTAAAAAAAAACAAAACATGTTCTCTATCACATGCAGTTTTTGCCACCTTTGAATTCTGCATAAATGAATTCAAGTCAATTACTTGTTCACACACTTATTTTAAGTAGTAAATTCATCATGGATTAACTAGAAAAATAAAGAAAAAATGGTCATATCAATTTCACTTAATAGTAAATGTAAAGTGAATAGAGTTACTAGCAAAAACAACTAAAGAGGGTCTTGTTCTAGAAACTTTACTTCATGAGTCATTAACTCTCTTTTTTTACCATGAATCTACCATAAAGTTAGTTTAATCATTTACTCTCATAATAAAGATGATAGTGGTTAAAAAAATAAAATAATAATAATAATTATGATAATCAAATGATAATATTGAAAATAATAAAATAATGATATTATTGATAGTGATAATGGTGTAATGGTTACATTAATAAGGTAATTGTTAAAATGAGGAAAAAATGATGATAATACCAATAATAATAATAATAATAATAATAATAATAATAAATAAATAAATAAATAAATAAATAAAAATATAACAATGGTAATAAAAGTAAGATAGATCATAATAAAAAATGTATTATTACCCTTCTAACCTAATTTCTCTTTAAATTAGAAAATACATTACAATAAAAAAAATAAGATAAATAATAGAATAAAGAAATTATATCATATTCATACACCAAATAATTTATTACAACATAATAGGATATTTATCTATCCTATCTTATCACATCCTATTATATTATCTTATTATATTTTGACCATCAACTAATAATAAAAAATTTAGAAATGAAGAGGATAGTTTAGTAATTTAAACTTTACTCTATATATATATATATATATATATATATATATATATATATTAATTTCTTTGACCATTCAAATGAAAAAAAAAAGAGTTTAGAAATGAAGAGATAATTTAGTAACTTAAACTTTATTAATACACATGTTAATGCTTTTGTTCATAACGTTTATATACTCTCTTTCTTTTTAAATATCAGTTTTTGAAAAATAATATTTTTATTTATCTGTTATTTGTGATATTTCTATTTATTAAGTTTCATAAATTTATATAAAGTTATTTATTAATAATAAGTGCTTATAATTAAATTTTAAAAATCAATTTAAAATTGTTAAATAATAATAAATGTTTATATATTAAATTAAGATTCATCAATGCGTTTAACATTATTTAATAAATGCTTGTAATACTAAATTAAGTTTCATCTATGCTTTTAAAATTATTTAAAAATAATAACGATAAATGATTATAAATGTTAAATTAAATTACTATCAGTTATTATTTAATAAGAATAAATGTAACACCTTTTCAATTTGGTAGTATTATTGCTAATGGGTTTAAATTTTGTGTGTAACAGAAAAATAATAAAAGCTGTTGGGTTTCAAAAAGTTTTTTTATGTATTGTTTGAATATTAATAAAGAAAATATAAAAACTAAAAAAAAAAACGCATAATAATGTGTTTTTTATTATTTAGTAGAACAGAAAATGAAATGTTAATTTCTTAAAATAAAAATTAAAATTTTTCCCTTCCTCTTTTTACCTTTTTTTTCCACCACACCAAATAGACTAAATTAAATATAGTGAATATATTTTTCATAATACCCTTTTAATTTAAAAGAAAAAATATTGTAAGGTTCTTGCATCTGGAAAAGAATAAAAAAAAATAAAAAGGATATTCAATATTCACTTAAATATTAGCTTTTAATATTAATTAAAATTAAGCTAAAATTCTTTACATAAAGCTTTACATTATATGATGAGAAAAAAATGACTAAAAAGTAGACTTGAAAAAATGTATATTTTTTTTATGAAAAAGATATAATTAAAAAGAAAAATTTCAATAAAAAATAATAATAATCCTATTCTCTTATTAGTCAAAACAAATTTCAATGTACATGGACCTATGTTTTTCATAGCATGTCCATACCGATGTCAAACACCAAACATTACACGTTCAATCAACCATCAACCGTGAAAATCTAAATTAACTCAAACAAAACGGCAAAGCACAAGAACCAATGGAAAAAGTTTCCACAACATTTATATAGTATAATCTGGTTATATTTTTAAACAGTGTGGGATCTTCAACTAATAGCATGAAGAAGGGAAATTGAAGATGGATGAGAAGTGAAAGTGGTGTACCTTGGTAAGTTGCAATGGGTGGGTTGCCATCGATATTGGAGATAAAGATGATCGGGACGACCATATTTCAAGCAATCAAACTCAGGACGAATGTGAGGGCAGGTTGAGGAGTCATAGAGAGGATAAGAATCATCATACACCCACTCTCCTTCATACATGTTGCAACCAAGTTCATCTTTTCTGGACTCAGCATCTCCTCCACCACTGACCAAACACACCCTTGCACACACACAGATCACACCAAGAACCCAACAACCATATATCCTCATTCCAACACTCGTTTCTGTAGCAGACACTTATTGGTGTTAGTGATGATGTTTTGTGTCATTCAAGATCAATAAATAGGTTAGAAGTGGACAAAGTTCTTGTTTTGTCCCTCTCCACAGAATGTATGAAAAAGGTGTCTGAACCAAGAGAGGGACTTTGCTCCTTGTCTCTCTCTCTATCTCTTTATATAGCATTTATTGTTGAATTCAGTCAGAATATTAAAGATTTAATATTACTTCAAGAAACGTATCTATATTTATTTTCTTTTTAAATTTCTTCATTTTAACGTAGTCAAGTTACCTTTAATTAAAACCATATGATTGGATGATCAAAACATTTGTTTTCATCAGTTTTTATATTTTATGAAAAAATAATAAATTATTATAAATAAATTTAAATCTAATTTATTTTTATAAATTTTCATAAAAATTAATAAAATAAAATTTATATTTATTAATATATTTTAATTTCATCTTATATTATATTTAGGTGATATAAAATTTTTAATATATATTTTTTATATCGAAATTTCTTATTCTCATGTCGAAACTTCTAAAATACAAACGTGGATTAGAAATATTTAAATATAAAATTAAAAATTAAAAATTTACAAAAAAAATCTGATAATTTTATTAAAATAGACTTTATTATCATATTAAAAATATATTTTAAATCTAATTCATTCTTTAAAATCAATTTAATAAAACATATTTAAGTTTATATATGTATGATATAAGGGAAAGAAAAAAAAATAAAGATTTTTGCTTGAGTTGAAAAGAAACGAGGTGGTAACTGAAATGTCTTTTTTGTCTGATTTCAATGGTGATGAAGATTTGTGGTGGTTTGTTTCATAAAAAAGTGACTCAATTTCACATGCAGCACATGAGCAACACCTCACTCACTCAAAGAAGAAGAAGAAAAGAGTTATTTTTCTTTGCCTATCTGTCACAAGTCTCTCATTTCCCTTTCTTAATTCTGCATATTCCTCTTTTTAAATGTAGAATACACAGAAAGAATATGGATGGAATAAGCCATCGAAGCTTTGGATTTGGTTGGTATGAGAATGGATTAGGAATTTAGGGTTTAAACATGCCAATATATTAATTCAAGTTTGGAAGCAAATTGAAAAGCACATTTTGTTAACTTGCCACTTCTAGAGTTATCTTTTACTATTTGTAGCACATTAAATATTATAAAATAAATAAATATAAGATTTATCAAAAGACTAAATTAAATTTCATGATAATATTATATTTTAGGTAGTATATTATAACAAAGAGTTTTAAATTTTAAATTATTCTTATTATGATTATATTCATAGATTATTATGATTATTACTTATTACAAAAAGTGTTAAACTTTTTTACTTCTAAATTTAAAATTTATGATTCCACGTAGAAGGTATGGGCCACTGTCTTGGACGAGGCCCTCTGATGAACAATGATTTTGACAATGTAGGCCCTCACAATTATTGGGCTAGAGAAGTTGCACATTTAGTATTACAACAACAAAAAGGCCCAATATTGAGATTGGACATACTAAAATCAAAGCCCATGTCTTACTTATTCAAAAATCTATCCTCAATAAATTATCAAAAGTTAATGTTCCTTAATTATTATTATTATTATTATTCATATTATTATAACATCTATAATAATATTTAGGATTTAAATAAAATTAAATTAAATACTATAATAGTTTTTAATAAGAAGGATGATATCATAAGATAAAATCATATCTAATTGGGCATGCTCTTTGTCTTTCTTTACTTTATCACTTTCAATTCTTTTTCTTATTTTTTTTTTTATTATTAACTTTATTATTTGGTTGAATCTTTGGGTGAGATGAAGAAGAGGAGCGTCTGCAAATGTGGGCTCCACGCCCATGGTCGGGCCCACTAACAGCCCAAATTTGCCGACCACAAGAGTTTGTCTTTTTCATAATGCTTTTCTTTCTGCCTCCTAAACCTTACCTGTCACAAAGATAAACAAAAAAAAAAAGTAATAAGAAAAAAATCAGATTTAAAAGAATAGACATGTGAGAAACTGTAAATTTAGTGTTTAAAAAATAAAAATATAATTTAATTTATAAACATGTAAAAAAAAAAACGAATATGGGTTCATGAAGTTTGATTTTAACTTTAAATTAGTTTTGAAAAATATAATTTATTGATAATTGGTTATTTATATATCCTCTAAACTAAATAATTTAAACATTTTATTTTTCTTTAATTTAATATGATAGAAGTTTTATAAAAGTTGTAAAATATTTAGGATTAATGATCCAAAACTTTCTGTAAAATATAGGTATTTATTATAGATAAAAAGAGGTAAGATCTTGAAATTAATGTATGACAAAATTTTAAGGTTATGATATGTGTGAAGATAGTGATATTTGGCTTACGTGACACTACAAAAATGAGGCATATGGCATTGGATAGATCAGCACAATCATTTGATTCTGCAAAAGTCCAAAAGAGGTGGCAAGGTAGAACCAAACTCCACCGTGTAAGAGTTTTCATGGCCTCTACTTAAAGCTTCAAGATCAACAAAACTTTCATCAAAGGATCTTTGTTCAGTTCTGCATATTGTTTTGGTGTTTATTTATGGCTGAGGAAAAGCAAGGAGTAGGGTCTAACCCTCCTCAGGAACAACCCAATGTGCCCTTGCCAAGTGAGTGCTATTCTTCCTCTCTTTTTCAACATCATGTTTGGATAAAATTTTCATACATATATATAAAATATTATGAAAAGTTAAATAATTTTCTAGTTTACACATAAAATAAATGGTTTTCTGATCTCAATCTTTAATCTTCAATCATGTCAAATTCAAGGGATGTACAATTCTAGTCTCTATAACATGTCATCACTCAATCTACTCATGAACTTTAAAAATTGCAGAAAAAATTCATAAAAATATGAAAAGTTAAAGCAATGTAAACTTAGATGAACATGAAGTAACTGCAAAGTCAAATTGATTCACTGAGTGGTATCAAAGCATGTTTGGTATGCAGGGAATTACAACCAGGTTTTGGGGACTAACAATGCCACAAAGACAAGTTGGCCTGAACTGGTTGGTGTGACTGCTGAAGAAGCAGAAAGAAAGATTAAGGAAGAGATGAGTGGTGTTCAGATTCAAGTGGTGCCTCCTGGTTCTTTTGTCACTGCAGATTATAATCCTCAGCGAGTTCGATTGTATGTGGATGAGTCTAACAAAGTCACAAGGACTCCAATAATTGGCTAATCCATCTACTCATATCATTTAGTCTGTTTTTGTATAATTAATCCTTCGACATGTCCTAAAGTCACTTCTTGGTCATCTTATTTGCTTTGGAATCTGAACTTTCTTTTGTCTGATATGAATAAACATGTTGTTTCCTAGACATAAATTTTGATGATACAACTTTGTTCTTTCTTTGTTTTGGCTAAGACAATATCCTCATGTAACTTGTTCATTACAATAGTAGTGTCTTGGAGCAATGAATACTAACAATCATTACATTAATAATACAAACGTGAGTTTTTATAAAATGTCATTGAAACAAAACTTGTAATCATATAGTCTGAATTGTTTAAGAATGTGAATTACTGTAAGAGTTCTGTGACATCATAAAGTAGAATTGGTAGAATTTCTATCCCTTCTATTTTGTAAAATGTATCCTACTTAAAATCAATGTATGGGGAATGTTGGTTTTCAATGATTTTAGTTTTACAAAATTGTTTTTAATCAGAATAAAGTTGGTAATAAAATAATTTTGGAATTGTTATCTGAAAAGTTTATGGTGAAACTTCATATTTAAGAGACAAACTGTTAGACAAACATAAACTTATTCCTAATTCAAGAGACTAAGTAAATATTTAAGTCTTATATCTAACAGAATTTCTTTGTAGCTAAATTGAAAAAAGTTTTGACTAATTATGGATTCTTTTTAGGATTATAAATGGATGGTTACTAGTTAAAAGGATTTATTTTGTATACCATTAACAGATTTTTGAGTTTTGTAAATTTGACTATTTGCTACCCAAATCTTAGTTTTCATAATTCATAATGATGAAAGGAAGAAAAAAAAGAAGAAGAAGATCACATAATAACTAGTTCTTCTTCTGCATTTTACAAACTAACAATTAAGTTATCAGAATCCAGAGGCATTGATGATCTATATCTTGAGCACCAAATACAAACATATATATATATATATATATATAACAAAGTAAACAACACAAACCCATAAAGCTAAACAACACAAACCCACAAAGCTAAAGAACAATAACAAATTCCCTTTCTGGAGCTTCACTCTTCATTTTCACTGTTACAAGTCCTGCTTGAAGCTGAGTTTATCCACGTTTCTCCAAACCAAGTTTACTTGTTGTGATGCCACATTCCTCCTCAGAGGTTAGGTTATGCTTCCACTGCAGGATTACACTTTCACTTGGCTGAACTTTCATGACAGTTACTAACCATAAAAGAAAAAAACAGAAATATTTTATTATTAGTTTATCATAACTTATGATTAATAACTCCATAAATATAATGAGATTCATGTTTGAAGATTTCTATATGCATATTATTTAAAGATTTAGATGTAATTTATCAAGGATTATTTTCTAGTGTTTCAGTTAAGTCTCTAAATATGTTTTAATCCCAAACATTTCATAAATCAATGTCACCTTAATAAATTGAATTGACATATAAGCATAAACTCACAATTATACTAATATTTAAGGAACTGATCTTGTATTCATGTTTGAAAACAACAAACAACTTCATGCATAAAGAAACTCAAATTTATTAATCATATATATGAAAAATTATCTTTAATCCATAAGATATAAAACAGCCTAGTTATATTATTATAAAAGAATGAATTAAATATATGAGAACTTTAAAACTGTGAGAAAAATTATCAGAATATTTTATATGAATCAAGAAATTAATCAAAAGAACATAGGTGTGTGTTCCTAGTGATATAAAGAATATTAATGTTCATAAGTTCCCATGTCAATAATCTTTTTAAAGGCTGAAAGACTGAAATAATTGTTGATGACTAATGAGAAGCTTAGAAAGAATCAAAAAAGGGTTTTGAATTCAATTTTTACCTCAGCAACATTCATCAGCTACATGCTTGAATTCTTCCTGCATGACCAAATGCTGAATTATTTCTGACACGGTTTTCACATTTGGGTGCTGGCATCACTGTTTCAAAGGCTTCAACTAGCAGTGCCACCTTCTTCTTCCTAGCTGGTGCAAGTTTTGTCACAGCTTGTCTGAGTGCACAATCAAGCATCCATTCTTCTGAATTCTTTCTCTCATCCATCATTTGATGCCTCAGGTCAACCTTTTCTTGCTCTGGTTCAGGAACCAAGGGTAGGAAATTCGGGTCTTTGGGGTTGAACTTTCTCGTTTCATCATCATCTTCAGCACACCTCTTTCTCCTAATTGCACCTTTCCAATTCTTGCTCGTGCTTTCCTCTTCACCACCTATGCATCTTTTGCTTTGGGACCTTCTACCTTTGCCTTGGTCTTTTTGCAACAAATCCTGATCTTGTTCAGCTATATTACTTTCTTCAGACACATCCACCAACTCAATTTGGCTCTCCCTTTTATTGCTCTCATCATTGTTCTCTAGGCTGCTTGAGTATCCATCTTCACTTGTCTCATCAATTGTGCTAGTTTCGCTCATCTTCTGACATTGAATGTTGTCAATTGTCTCTTCATCAAGTGTCTTTGTGTTGCAACTGGCCTCATCATCCACATGTTTGTCACTTTCTCCACCAGTATCTTGTGCATTTGTCAGATACTCAAATATTTCCTCTGTAAATGAAGATTGGTCACAACCCATACCTGTGGAGGAGTACTCAATTTCTAGAGTTACAATGCTTCCATTTGTGTCTTCAGGGACAGAACTAATGCCACTATGTTCTTCTTCAAAATGGTTGCTTTCTTCGGAATTGGCTTGCTTGTGTGTTTCATCAACCAGAAAGTCTTCATAATAGCTATCAAGGATATCATCTAACCATGTTATTGACACATCATGAGAACTCTCTGATGAGGACTCGACTTTTGAGTCGTTGTCCTCTTCTGTGTACACGGAAGAATCAGCATCCTCTTCGTGATCGAATCCGCAAAATTGCTCCTCCTTCCACTCCATTTCATAAGTTTTGGAATCAGAATCATCCATGTCAACATCCCCCATGTCTTGTTCCCCATCACTGCAGTAGCTTCCCATACTCATTTCTTCATGAGGCCAGACAATAGGTTGGTAATCTTCATCTGCATCTTGTGAATTTTGTTCTTGGAGAAAGCTTCCGTCGGTATCTACTTCAATTACAACATCATCAAAGGGTTTTTTCAAATCCTCCTCAAGATCGATATCACATATAGAGGGAGAAGGAATACCAATAATTCTTGGAGTAATGACTTGCATGACACCCTCCTCGCTGGCTGCTAGACCATTATCTTCAATTGATGACTTGTTATCTTCTTGATCCTCAATCTCTTTGGGAAAATCTGTTCTCCCCACACCTTCTGCTCCTGTTGGTTTTGCATCCTTTTTATTGGCATAGATTTCAATGAAGATATCTATGCCAATTTCATCACAAGCAGGTTTTTCCTCAAAAACTTTCTGCTCCACATCAGAGTCCTTCCTATCTGTTTCAAGGGGAACCTTCAGTCTCCGAGGGCTGAGAGCTTCAAGCTTTGCGCGTTTCTGCGTCTTCAAAAGGCGCCTCCTTGCTGACATGAAGCTCTTCAATGGTGGCAAATCAACATGATGATGACCGTTAAGGGAACAATATGTGTAAGGGCAAACCTTCATGGCTGAAGTTCCCTCTGACTCAGTTCCCCCAGGGCTAAGCATGAGGTATGAAGGGAACTTTGAGTCCTTCAAAGTTGAAGAACAAGTGGCTCTCTGTGGTGCAGTCATATCTGCACACATAACAGCCCTGGTGGATTTTCTAGAACAAGCTCTAGAAGCCTTGAAACTAGTGGTTTTTGTCAATGTTCTCACCAAACTCAAACTAGATGATCTTGTCAAGGCTTTGGCAGGTTTTTTAGCACAGGCAGCTTTCGAATCACTGGAAAATTTTCTTGAAAGATTCTTAAAATCAGAACCAGGTTGAGTGTTCCTGTGGCTTACCGGGAAAAGTTCCTTTTTTGCATGTGAACTGCTCGTTGGCTTCATGTAATTGGGTGAACCATCTGTTGTTCTGAACAAAGGTTGCTGCTTCTGCGGTGATGCTGATGCTGATGATGTAGCCGTTGGTGTATGAAGAGGGGGTGGCTTTCCTGGTTGAGACAAGCTTCTCCTTGAAGGTGATGATGATTGAAGAGCTTCAAGATCAGAAAGATTTATTGACCTTGATTTTTTCATTTTCTTCTTCATATCAGCCCCTCTACTTTTTCCTTCTTGGTGCTGAGATGAAGATAGCTTCATATTTGCCAACCTCTTGTCTGATTTAACATATTCAGCTTGGATACCAAGCTTGCTAGGCACCTTTCTTTGTACCATATTCCAAGGATAAACCACAGGTTGAACAAGTGGGAATAAGGGATATCGGTTTCTATATGGTTTGGTTTGTTTTGTTTTCCTTCCTTGGCTTTGTGGAGTTCAAGCACAGGAAGAAAAGAAACCTTGAGGTGGTTTTGTTTTCCTAGTGAGGAAGTTCATAGAGGAAAGAAAAGGAGAGGAAAGAAGGAAGGCTTGAAACCCAAACAACCAGAGAGAGATTCTCCCCTCTTGGTTTGGTTTGGAATGCTTTGGTTAGGTGTGAGTTTTTCTTTTTGTTTATTCTCAACTGTGGTTCGGCAGTTGATGATATTTGAATTTGGCTTTGATAAGTTTTTGATGCTGACTAGCACTAACAGGTGGTTTTTGGGGCCCTTTTATGCTTAGCATTTTCTTACATGAATTATTAGTATTTTAAAATATGGGAATTTTTCATTGGTTGGCAACTTGATTTTCAATATTTAAGCCTAAAATGGTTGCTGATTTGATTTCTTAACTCATCATCTTTCAGAAAATGGCCAAACTACCCCTCTTGGTTTTGGATAAGGAAACCCCTGTGGCCTTGTATAGATGAAGAGATGAGGACAAGATGCATTAATGCAGTTGCTTTAGTTTTAGACACTTTTGAGTAATGTGAATTTGGCTTTATTAAGGAAATTCACTTGATTCTGGAAACAAGTATCATGGCTTCTGCTTTTCAATCAATAGTTTAACACAGTTGTAATGCTGCTGCATAAACAGAATTACAATAACTCTGTTATGGAAATGGTACTTGATTTATCAAAAAGAACTATATAAAGGATATTCCTTGGTGTAGGACATTCTGGTTAGTGTAGGGAAGAGTCCATGTTTGAGCTGAGAGAAAAGTAGGTGGCAGGTAGTAGATCTGTTAACTTAATAAAATCAACATTGGGATCAATGTTCATAAATTGCATGTGTGTGTTTCAACATATACTTTCCTTAACATTCAAGTTTTTGTTTCAAATTTCAATGAATAATGTGTTCTAGTGTTTGAAGTATTTAATGTCAACAACATAAGATTAAGACATCATATTTAAAGAGAGGGTAGAAAACACTAAACACACTTGAATTTTGAGGTGATTGTAATTTCAATGGAATGTAATTTTAGTTAGTTAGTATGAATCTTTCAAATTTCAAATTTATTTATTTATCATTATTATTATTATTATTATTATTATTATTATTATTATTATTATTATTATTATTATTATTATTAATAATAATATTAATAAGAAGAAGAAGTTGCAAAATACCTCAACGGTCACCGACAAAACATACACACCAGTAGCTGTAGAACGAGAGTTTTCAAACACTTTTTAATATCTACAGCGATATTTAAACATAATTCATAATTTCGTATCGTGATATTTTGCTACGTAATTTTCTTTTCAAGTAATAAATAAAATACAATATTTAGATAATTGTCTTTAAAAAATGAATTTTTTTTGTACTTTTTGAAATTGTCAAAGATGTCTTTTTTAACTTTTTCAAATTAATTTTATCCATTCTTCTGATGATGATAAACGAACACTGTGTATCAGAAAAAATGTCAGAGATACCGTGGAAATAATTTCCATTTCAATATTTGAATTAAATAATATAATCTCTCGTTTTGAAATAAGACTTAAGTGTAATTATAATCTCTATATTTTATAATATCTTCAATTCAGGTCTTTGAAATTTTCTTTTTAATTTTAGTCCTATAACTTTAATCCTTTAACTTTTAATTATGAATAATTATATTTGATTTTCAGTTTTAAAAATATATTAAATAACTATCAACTTATATTTGATAATAAGTCTCAATCTCACTATGTTATAATCAGAATAAAAAAAATTTAACTAAAATTTAAATAAAAATGAAGCAAACTTACATATAATTAAAAATTCAACAAAGTTCCATACCAATTTCAAATTTGTAAGAATTGTAACAAGTAAGATTTTGACATATTAACATAAAATTAATTACATTTTTAACTAAATAACTTCAAGTATTTATTCAACATATTTTTATCAAATAAGATGTTAATTGTAACATTTAAAAAATATATATATAAATAAAAATATTTATTATATAAAGTTTCATTGTGATTTTTATAAAAAAAAAGTTTATATGAATGTTAAAAGTTAATTTTATTTATAAACAAATAATTTATTTCAAATGATCCAAAATTGTAAAAATAAACACATTCAATCACTATTTTAAAATAAGTATCTCGAAAAACTAGGTGAGGAATAAAATGTAGTGGACAAAAGATTAACTAATATTTAGTTTATTTTGAGAAAATTTTATATATGAATTTTACAACAAAAAATTTGCCATAATTTAAAATTAGCTTTTGTCCATGTTAAAAAATAAAAATTTGGTTAGGTCAATGTTAAAAAAATAAGAAGTGGAGTTTTTACAAGTTAATTTTAATTTATAAAAAAAACTTTTAATTTTTTATTTTTTTAAAAACTTACTTCTCCACAATGTTCAAGATTCAAAATTTAATCACAGTTTATTTATTTTTATGAAAATTAATTATTTTGTTTCTATTTAAAATTTTAAATATGTTGTAGGGAAAAAACACATTTAATCACTATTTAAACCTCTTAAATATAATGATTGAATAAGTCAAATAAAATTAACTATAATGTAAAATTAAATTATGCATAAATTGAAAATGAAATTTTAGAGAAGGTATATGAATTTTTTTTATATAAATAATTTGTATATATAATTTAAATTTATGGAAAATTTATATTTTGTTCTTTGTGTTTGATAAATTCCTTTTAACTTCTTTTCTTTTCTTTTTCCGCATCTAAAAGAAGGAAATATGAACCAATGAAAAAAAAACGAAGACAGGGGTAGTATTGTAAATTGAATGTACTAAATACGTATTTTTATACTGCAATTACTTGATAGTGAAAGAAAAACATTCTCACTATGATCACCAACCATGCCCGTGAGAGGGGAAAAAGGTTTTTCTTTTCTTTTTTTCTTTTTTCTTCTTTTTTATTTTTTTAATTTTTTATTGTTTTGTTTGTGGCATGTAAGGTTTAGGAGGCAGAAAGAAAAGCATTATGGAAAAGACAAAGCCTTGTGGTCGGCAAAATTGGGCTGTTAGTGGGCCCTAACATGGCTGTGGAGCCCACATTTGCAGACGCTCCTCTTCTCCATCGCACCCAAAGATTCAACCAAATAGTAAAGTTATTAATAATAAAGAATTAAAAAAATATAAAGTTAATAGAGAATAGAAAGTGATAAAGTAAAGAAAGACAAAGAGAATGCCCCAATTAGATATGGTTTTATCTTATGATATCATCCTTCTCATTGATGCACACGCCACCGCCCAATGCCACCTTAATGGGTCCTAAACCTATTTCAATACTCTCTTCAATTCAAAGGAAACCCTAATTCAATTAGGTCAAGATATTTAGACCCTTGTTCCTGTTTTAATACTTTTCAAATTGGTTTTGAATAATCAACTTGTGGAGAACATGATCCAAGTCAAAGGAAAAATATAATAATAACATGTAACATTTCAAATTGATTTGATTTAATCATGATTTTATTTCTAAAAGGTGTATAAATGGATTAGGAGAAAAAAAATGTGTCCAAAATATTCAAATGATATTCAACGATATTATAACTATTAGATATTTTAAGAGAGAGTAATATTGGAATGTATTTATTAATGAATAATAAATTATATTTACTTAAACAAAATATGATTCTGTTTTTTATTTAAAATTTAAAAATTGTATATAAATATTAAAAAATTTAAAGTCTTTTTGTTTTTTTTTATTACTAATTCATTTAAAATAAAATAAAAAAATAATGATATTAAATAGATATGTACATTTTAGGAACCATTTTATATTAGTGAAAATAATTTTATAATATATATCAATAAATGTAACGTTACCACCTTATATATTTTTTATCAAATAATGTAATGATATTAACTAAAAGAATAATATGAAATTATTTAAAAAGAATAAAAAAATAAAATTGAAAAAAAAAAGTTAGAAGTGTGAGAAGGTCCCAATTATGATGAGTAATAATCCCTAATTGTCATTTCACTAAAAAGTAGCGTGGGGTATACACGTGCATTGTCAGTGGTTTTTATTAATTATATATAAAACAGAATATGTTCCACATGCATAAATCTGATTTAATTAATATCAAAACATGCATTTTATTAGTAAAAAGAGGGCGTGTAAATAGCACCTACCCAGGAAGAAGAACTAAGTTGGGCTAGGCCTGGCTCAGCCCAGCCCATTTTCTCCTTTTTCTTCAGAAAAAAATTGTAGTTTCTGCATTGCAGAAGAACTTCATCATGCCTCGCGAACCGAAGAGTCTTGGCCTGAAGATCCTATGGATTTGGACTTTTGGAACCGCCGCTAGTAATCTCTCTTCCCGTTTTTTCTCCTTCGATTATTTCATCACCATCAATCAGATTCACTTGACTCATTTTTTCTCTCTCTCTCACAGTCCTAGTCACGAACGCGATGCGCACCAGAATGAGAGACATGGAAGCATTCATGAACGCCGAACAACAACAGCAGCAGCAGCAGCACGATGCCACTACCTCTGACTCGTCTTTGGCGGACACGCTTAGTCTGACTTCTGACTCCATCATTTCAGACGATAAAGATTGATTTGCACTGTTTCCGACTCCGTCTCGGAGTGTGAGGTGCTGGTTAAACTCGCCGAAGATAAAAGGCACGCAACGTGTTTGTTGAATGTCCTAACTGAAAACTAAGGCTGATGGTGATGTTTTTATTCTTTATTATGTGTTTTACACCATATTCCGATAAATTGATGGCACTTTAGCATTGTCAATGTTGTGAGAGATAGCTACTAGTTTTAGTTTCTGCATTTTTTAGCCAATGGATATGATGAACTCATTTCCAAACAGGGTCTTTATCATCATTAAATTCTTAGGACAAAATATGCACTAACTTGATTGATATATGAAACTTAATTACAATTTTACTTTCAAATCATTTAGCAGAAAATAAAGTAATTTTAAGAAGATTTTTACTGTGTTTGTGAAAATCTTTAGGAAGATGAATTTGAAGTAATAGAAGTTCTTGCTTTATACGATTTAGTTTGTTCATTTTCATATTTCGGTTGGGAGTAGATAAGCCACTCAATGCTGATTAAGTTCTTAGATAGAGATTATCATAAAAAATTAATAAATATTTCATATTTATAATTGGTGACAAAAGAATAAATTATATATAAGAGTTCTCTTTCTTAAAATCTAAGAAACTCTTATTTTCCTAAATTTTGTGTTGTAAATATTAAGAGTAGATTGATTACTAAGTTACAAGTTAGATAGTTAGGTAAATAAAAAAATTAGTTAATTCACTTTCTATTTAAGAATTATTTGACGGTATTTGCATTCATCTTTTTTCCATTTCATTCATACTATTCTCTGATAATTTATATAATAAACAAGTAATTAATTTATCAAAATAAAAAATAGTTAGGTTTAGTAATTTTAATTAATAATATCATAAATTTAATTTTTATTTAAAAAATACTCATGGAATATGTTGTTAACCGTGGTTATATTTAGTGATACTACACCTAATTGAAGAGACAGTTTTTCTTCCACCAATGAATATAACTTATAATAGGTCAATAAATACATCTACATGTTCATCAATATATTTCATAATAAATTAAGAACACAAGAAATAGTAACTATGTAAAAGTGGATCCCATTTAATTAGGAAATAATAAATTGATCCATTTGTTTACGAGAGTCTTACTCAACACATCTAATGATTCAATACAACATGTTGATTTATATCACCTCACCTATAAAGAAGAAATTGGTTTTATGTTAACTTCTGAGATGAGTCAACATTTTAGGTAAAGAAATAAGAAAAAAAAAATTGATTGCAATTTTTAAAAATTGGTTTACAAATTACCACCTAAAAATGTCAATAAATGCACAATTTATCTTAAAATGAAATTGGGATACAATATGCATTGAACCTCTTAGTCAGCTTACTATGTAGCTCACGAAAGAAATAAAAAAAGGTATTATTTTCTCTGTTTTTACTATACTAAATGCATTTTATTTATCCTATTACCAAACAAACACCACTTACACAAACATCAAAATAAATTTTATTCTTTTGATATAATAATAACTATTAATAAAAAAAAATAGTTTTTTAACTATCTTTTTACACATTTTCTTGATACAGTTGGTTAAATATTTACCGTAGAAGAGATTAAAATATGTGGGTGGGTTTATTTATTTTATTTTTTAATTTCTTATGGAATCCAAATTGAAAATATTCACAAAATTTTGCCCTTAGCCTGGTTATTTCTTATCCATCATCCAGCTTTTCCATTTCCAGTGAACCTGCGTGTGGCCTTTATCCTTCCACCACTTCACTTGCCATGGCTGCAGCGTCATTGTGTATGAGCTTCAACGTCGCAACAGCATTCAAGGGCCTCTCCTTAACTTCTTCCTCTTCCTCCTCCTTCTTCGGCCGCGCTTCTCTCACCGCTGGTCCCACCTCGGTCGTCTGCCTCCCGCGCCGCCGCCCGCTCATTATCGAGAACGCGCACAAGAAGGGAGCGGGAAGCACCAAGAATGGCCGCGACTCGCAGAGTAAGCGCCTCGGGGTCAAGATTTACGGCGACCAGGTCGCCAAGCCCGGTTCCATCATCGTTCGCCAGCGCGGAACCAAGGTGCCTCCCTTACGATTTTCTCTTTTCGCTTTTCGGAGAATTCCAATTTTGACGCTGTAATTCACGTTAGTGAAGAGTGTTGCGTTTTCTTTACTAGTTTGGACGAAGTTCTTCAGGAAGACTTTTAAGAGAGGAAAAATAAGGAAAAAAAAAAAAAACGAAATTTACGATATTTTACTAGTTCATAGAAGCTAATTTACATAACTTTTATTGTTTTTCTCAAGGGTTCTTATTAAAAAGCTCGTCCAAACATATTTTAAATGAAATAGTTGTCTTATTAGAGTGTATTCAGATAAGCTAATTTGTAGAAGTATCATCAAATTAGCTTGTTCCAAATCTTATTTTTAATTTCTGCGCAATTATTAAGTTTGATGATTTTCTATATGAATTGGGTAGAATGGGGTGGAATTCAGTTTGAATAGAAACTAGTTGAATGTTGAGCATTTTCCATGAATTACCCTGTTCTGTGTCGGAGTTTCCATGTTGAGCATGTTCAAATGTGCTTTTTGGTGTATGTCTTGAAGTTTTTTCTTGGTAATATGTGCAATAAAGGTGGATGTAGTTATTAATTAAGATAAAATTATAATTTTAGTTGGAGGATAAGACCATAAGAACACAATATATTGCGCTTAAGATTTGTAAAGAAATAGGAGTCATAGTCTCAATTGTTGGGTTAGTACTGATGTGATCCTGGATAGAAAGAATTTACTTTAAGAAGATCTTGGAAGAAGATTCACTAAAAGTAGAGATAAGGAGCATGAAGAGGAACTCTATGTTTTAAGAAAATATATTTTCATGTAATAGATATTTGTGTGAATACAAGGACAACACGCGTTTAACTATTCCTTAAGTAGTTTAGTATTTAGGTTTGTTTCTACATATGGGTGGGAAGGAGCTTGTTTGGCTACTCCTTCCACTCACACCCAACCTCTATAAATAGATAGGTCATGTACACTTGGTCACATCTTTAAATGAATAGAAAACCTTGGGAGTTTTCGTGAGAAGTGTTAATATTTCTTTTTCTTGGAGAGCTCTTCTTATATTGAGAGGAGTCTCAAGTGGTGTACCTTCATTAGCTTGCTTATCTCCTTTGCGAGTGATGTCTACCCATTTCAAATTTCATGGTGTGTGCTCCATTTTTGGAGCCATTTCTTCCTTCCGAAGGTATCCTCTCTATCCTAGCCTCTTCCTTCCTAGTCTTTCTTTAATTCTCGGGTATCTCTCCTCTCTTGGCTACTCTTGGTGCAAGCCTACCTCCTTCATAGAAACCAAGAACCTACATTCACCAACCAAGAATTCATCCAGACCTTGCCCCCACCATACACAAAGGTGTTCTTACAAGAACCAAATCAAGAAACTAAGCCAAAGTGCCTTAAAAGTTGAAGTGGAAGGTCCGATCTGTTCTTGAGGCATAAGTGGTTCTCTATCACATACACTTACAGAGTAACAAATTTGTGTGGCCTTCTGTTTTGATTTTCAAATGGTGAATGGAGATTGATGGTTTGCGGATGGTGATGGATTATGGATAAGCTTTTCTTGCTTTTGTGATTTGTTGATTCAATGCTTTATTGAAATTGTCAAATAGTTCATTACTGAACTGATGTCTTGAATAAAAATTTGCATGAATGTGCATGGCAACCACATCTGATAATCAATGTTTAGTGCGCTATTCAAAGGCTAGAAAATGAATACAGAAAGAACAAAGGATGAATAGGGTCTTCTGACTAACTGAGTTGCCTTTGTGCAATCAACAATATTGCAACGGTTTCTTTTGATGATTGCTTACTATAGTAGAGCTATCGCACTTTTATAACACACTTTATAGACTGGAAGAATTTCCTAAAGTCAGATTGATGTTTAGTGTTATAATGGTATGGAGGAAGTAACGACGATCTCATAGTCACAGATGCAGTCTATAATCAATCTATTCAGTAGAAGAGCTAGGGGATTTTATTTTGGGGGAGGTCATGCTTGAGAAGTGAAAAACAATAAAAGAATATCTTTTCTTAATTCTTAGATCTTGGCCCCCTTCACATAACTTGCTACACCCAAAATTTATTATGCCTTTGTTACAACAGTTTTCTATACTTACTATCTACTACAAGTGCCATTCTCATTGTTTCCATCATCTAATTATTTTTCTCCGGAAACCTTGAAGTTTCATGCAGGAAAGAATGTGGGGCTTGGCAAAGACTATACCATCTTCTCCTTGATTGATGGAGTTGTAAAATTTGAGAAATATGGACCTGACAGGAAAAAGGTTAAATAATTTTTTTACAACTAGATGATGACATGTGTCCTATAGCTAGAGAATACAAATTAATGAGCAATGCAACTTGTATTACAGGTGAGTGTTTATCCTCGAGAAGTAGTGCCTGAGAACCCCAACAGCTATAGAGCGAGGAAGAGAGAGTACTTCAGGATGAAGCGTGAACGAAAGAAAGCTAGAGAAAATGGAGCAATAATTCAACCCCAGCTTGTTCTGGCTTCTGCTGATGATGCATCAATCACTAACCCACTGTGCTGATTCTGATGAGATCATTTACTCTGTAAAATACCCGTCTCTATTCTATGCTTCTGTGTGTCTGTAAAACCTGTAACATTCTATTGAGTTTTGTTGAAGTATCGAAGTACAAAGATGACTATCCTTGTTTTTAGGGCAGGAAAATTGAATTCGTGGCCAAAATCCATTTATTATTGTGTCCTAAACAAATACCCTCTTTTACTGGACGTTGTTCTATAATTTTTCATTTGATGAATGAAAGAAATCTTCTGCTTGATAATGGGTGAATCAGTTCAGTCTATACTACAATTCATGCCTCATGTGTCCAACAGTTTTATGGAGTTGCTTAGTAGGGTTCTATTCACCCTTCTGAAATGAGAAAATGAATTAGCATCAGGTAATATATGCAAGTGCGCTCTAATGAGATTCATTGTAATTGATTGGAAAAACAATTGCCTTATCGAACAAATGAACTTAGAAGTAACCTAAACCAATTCAATTGCAACCACTAAACACAATCTGATATGTTAAAGGCAGTGATTGGCCCTTTTCTTTTTACAAATATTAATTTGGATTCTATCTATATTTTGCCTACAAATATATTTGATGCAATTGTTTTTGAAACCTTGCTTATTGCTTCCAAAACCTTTTTATTATAGAGAAAAGATTTTTTTTTTTTTAAATTTTTAAACTTTTCAAAAAAATTATCTAAAATGTATATATTTTTTTAAATTATACATTTTCAAAATATGCTGAATTTTTTTTGTTGAGATAAGAATTCTAAAATACATTTTAGAAAAAAAATATATTTGTTCTGGTGGAACGTTAATTTATAAGGCTTTCTGAGAAACTAATATTAAACCCATTTTTGTTCTATAGATCCTATGGTTTAAGTAGTAGGTTTCCTTTATTCAACAAATGAGGAAAAAACGAGGTGAAAAGAGGAGAGAGAAGCAGAAGAAGAAGCAGAAGAAGAAGCAGAAGAAGAAGCAGAATGCCAAAAATTATGGCATAACAAACATATCCACTTCCTGGAACTCTTCTGCTACTCTCTGACATCCTGAAGATACTCAGTGCCACGTGGCTCTTGATGTTGTTGAGCTGCTATCCCTACCCTCCACCAGCCGCCATGTCCAAAACCACCTGATGCCAAAAACCTTTCCTGAAAGTTTTTCAGAAAACTAACATTAAAAACCTTTTCACAAACTTTTAATTTTTACACTTTCAGTAAGAATTTTCAGAATAGATTTCAAACTGTTTGAGAGAGTTTGTTCCAAAATGATACATGTCATCATCATTGAGTATTTTGGAATCTACATTTTAGAACGTATAATCTGAACTTTTTAACATATTTCAGACAGTACTTTTTATAATATAAAAAAATTAATAGATTATTTTTTACTGTTAATAGTATAATAGAGGGGTGTATGAAGCAGAAGTGACAAAAACAATGTGAAAAATAGATACAAAAGAACAAAAAGGAACCCAATAAAATGATCATAATGAAAAGGAGATTATAATGTTCATCATACTCTGCTCTTGCTAATATCTTAAATAAGCCATCAAGAAAAAAAAATCCAATTTTAACTTCACCAAAATTTTTTCAATAGATATATAAATTATTCTTTAAAAATTAAGATTTCTATCAAATTAGATGGACATATCAACCTAGACAATAATTTATTATTAAATTTTAAATTAAAACTAATTAATATTAAATAAAATAGTTTGACAAATATATAAATCACATTTGATAAATAAAATTAAGATAAATAATGTAAAATTTCTCTAACAAGAAAATATATCATATTTATTTCATGTATATATGTTCATATAATATTAGATAGGTTGGATTACAAATAAAAAATCAGTAAAAAAGTCAGCCCATACTCTCTTTTTGTTACAAAAGGTTCTTTTCTAAGTGTAAAATCTTCAATCTGAATATTTCCATTTACAGAAGTGAGTATAAACTGGTTTTCATATGATGTAAGGAAAAAAGACAGAAATTTGGATATACTTTTCCTAGAACATGACCCAAACCAACCCATGATAAGCCCTAGGTTGAAGGATAATACAGAACATGATAACAACATGTTTAGAATATTTGATGAACATGCTCTGTCACTTTAACACAGCTAAATCACAGAAGGCTAGGCAAATCAATGATAAATTCTCATTAGCCAAAGCTGAGAGTTTTGACTAAGCAGAAGAATATGGGGGTGAGTTGCAGGGAGATAAATTTCACATTAATTTAATTGAAGCACATTGTGAAATTGACATGTAAATTTAAGGATTAACAAGCCTGTCACATTATTTGCATAAACTGAAAACCCTTGTGACAGACATCATGATTGCAATGTCTCAAACTGAGTAAATTATCATACAATGAAATTCCATTATTCATCTAAAAACTTGAAGCGAGTGATTTACACTTGTGAAGCCTCCATCAACCATGAGATTATCTCCACTTATATATCTTGCATCATCACTTGCAAGGAAGAGCACAGCATTAGCCACATCATGAGTAGTTAACTCTACCCCCTGCAAGTTGGCCTTTTTTCCAGTAAAATCACGAAAACCAGCCAAGGCATCCTCAGTTTTCTCACTCTCAGGCAAATGGGCTATAGCCAAACCTGTTGCAACACCATAAGGTGACACACAATTCACTCTTATACTATGTTTTCCCAATTCAGCTGCAACATTCTTTGTCAGCCCAAGAACAGCAAATTTGGAACCTGTGTATGCATGTGGTCCTAAACCACCTATGGTACTTGCTACACTGCATATAGAAACAATTGAGCCCTTCTTCTTTGGGATCATAATTCGTGCAGCATGTTTCATCCCGTGGTACACTCCCTTCACATTTATACTAAACACCTTGTCAAATTCTGATAATTCTGCATTGCGGATGTCAAGACAAGGTGACCCAGAAATTCCAGCATTGTTGACTATGATGTCAAGGGTGCCAAATCTACTCACAGTAAAGTCCACTGCATGGGAAACATCATTCTCTATAGTAACGTCACAATGGACAAAAACAACATTAGCTTCATCACCCAGGGATTCACACACCTGCTTTCCAAGGTTGTCTTGCACATCAGCTATACAAATTTTAGCACCATGGGTATGGAAGAGACGCACAATGCTGTCTCCAATTCCAGATGCCCCACCTGTGACCAATGCCACTTTGCCTAATAACCTTAGAGAAAGAGACAACAGAGAACTTGGAAGTCACATAATTGGAACTTGAAAGCACTCTATTTGGTTTGATTCTTAATTAGCGAATAAAAAAGCAGCAAATATTTGTTGGATACTTTCTCTGCAAGGCTGGTAACAAAGGGACTCATACCACTCATTTAGTGGAATTAGCTTAAATTTAAATTTATGTAAGAAAGTGATTATAGTGTAGTTTATCCTCAAATCCTCAAACAACCGATTCTTCTTAATCTATATCTTATTTATATATTATAATTCGGTTTATTTTTAATTAATTTAGAATTTTTCAACAATTTAACATAAGAATCAAAGATGATTAATTTCTCTTTCTTTCCAATGTCAGCTAGCATAAATAGTACTTTGTATGCAGAAAAGGATCTGTTAGAATCCAATTGCAAGATGTGGGAATACAACCCTGCATATAAAGCTCTGGACTCTGCAACTACAACAACTAGATTTTGTGGTTTGGTTCTCCTAAGGTTTTTATCAATTGGTATCACAGCCTCTAATCATCTAAGGATATAATAACGTTCTACCATATAAGATTATTGGAAAAATATAAACAAGGATACTATCCACTTTGTTAACCTGTCACAATATAAACTCAAACTAAAAAATGCATTGGGATAAGCCACTTCACTCTAACCCAGATTATCATGAAAGCTCAACTGAAGTTTATTATTATCTATTTACTTTTACTGTCATATGTTAAGGTACTATCTTTTTCCATCCTTATTAACCGTGTGCACAACATGGCCACATAAGCAAAGTTACCAGACTAGTAAGAAGTTCCCCCTAAGATAGTATAAAACAAAATCCAAATTCAACTAGATTTGATTTTGAAGATTGGCTCGGAAACAGTAGATCCGAGTATCAGAGTTGAAAAACAGCTTAAGACGAATGAGAGAACCATGAGAATAATACATTTGAACCAAATCGGGAAAGAGTAAACAAATATATCTGCTAAAGAAAATCTGTCAAAGATAGGAATAAAAGCACATCAGCAGAAAGAAGCCAAATAGGTGAAAACAATATCAATTCAATTTGTAAACAGACATCACTAACCATCAACTCAACAACTTCAAAATTTATAACCTGAACAGATAACTTATTTCATTAGTTCAAATCACAAATCTTTCCCTGGAAATTTTATCAAAACAAGAGAGAGCTGAAGAAGTAAAGCTGGCTGCAACAACAGGGTATGATGCAGCAACTATCTAACTGATTTCCAAGTCACTATGTTACAAGGATATCTATTACCTTGGTGTTGGAGTGGAAGCCATAATTGTACTGGTAGTGGACATATCTGTCTACTTTCTATGTCTTTCTCGTACGGAAACACAGAAAGATATTTATTACGATGAAAAACTGGTTCATAAAAAGAATAGTTAAACTTGTATCTATTTATTTACACTGTATGAAAAGAAGGTGCTTTGTCTGATTGAAAATAGAAACAAAGAAAGTTGGAGGGACTGAGAAAGTAGTAAAAATAGATAAAAGAATTGGTAATCTCATTTTTCTTACTTCTAGCAAAAATCCAATGTTAATTTTATGTTCAGAAATTCTCTTTCTTCTTTTTAACCAACAAGTTATGTGTGTGAGAATCACATTTTTCTTTTTAATTGCAATTACATGTCATGTCGTTAAATAATATTCATCATTTCTAATTCTAAAATAAATATTAATATTTCTAATAAAATAACTTCATACTTATTATGGTTTTTAAATAAATATTTATAATAAACCACATTCATCTTCTTTGTTTTCTTTAAGTAACACTCTACTTTTAAGGTGGATATAACTAAAATTATCTATTATTTTGTTCTATATAAAATTGAATGATTTAATTATGGAAAAGTTACATTAATCACTTATATAACATTCACATTCTTAATTTTAAAATAGCATAAACTTTTTGTGTTATTAATAAGTAGCACTCATATACTCCTTATTTTATTGATATTGATAATTTATTTATACTTATAATTGTATTAAAGTTATATATAAATATGATGATAAGTTAGTAAATTTAATCATATATTTTATATTAAAATAATTTTTTTCTTAAAAATATGAATATTTTATGAGATAATTTATATTTGAGTAATAATATAAAATTGTTTAATATTGTTAATCTATAATAATAATAATAGTTAAATAATTTAATTTTTTGTTTATAACAATTTCTTTAAGTTTTTATATTTTAAAATTTTAATTTTCATAATTTATATTTAAATTTTAGTTAATATATTTCTTTGAAATAAAACAAGGGATGCAAATATAATATCACTTTATTAAAAGTAGAAAAAAAATTATTTATAAAAATATAAATAAGGTAAATGTTTACTTAAAAAAATAAAGAAAATACAAGTATCATTTTATAGAAATAAAGGATATGTATACATTTTAAAATAATACTAAGTATTATGTATAATGAAGTGAGGAGAGATATAGGTAGTTTATTGTTATTTTTATGGTAAATATATTTTTAGTTTTTTTGTAAAATAGGTAATATGTTAAAATAATTTTTATATTTTTTTTATTAATTTGATGATAGTAAAATTTAAATATGTTATTTGATTTTAATTTTTTTAATTTTAAAAAAATTATATACATAACAAACGATTTTATTGACATATTTTCTACCTCAAATTTTAATATATATATATATATATATATATATATATATTTAACTTTATTTCTTGTGATACATAAAGGGGTGCAAGCATCTTTCTAACTTCATTTTCATGTGTCTTATTCTTCAATATTCTATCACTTAAGATTTATATATGAACAATGATAGTTTCTTAACATTTCGTTTTCTTTTTATGTTGTTTCTATTTTCTCCTAAACTAGAAAGAATGTGCTAATAATTAATATCAAGCATAAAATAATAATAATGTAGATTCACATGTGTGAAGATGAAAAATGTTTAAATAAAATCAAAAGTAATAAAAACAAAGACAAATATTCTATATAAATCAATCTTGAAGATGAAAAATGTTTAAATAAAATCATAGAATTCTTATTCATGTTTGACATGTTTTAATTTCTAACATCAACAATCTTCACAAATGCAATATCAAATCAAATCACTACTCAACTTCCACGAATTGAAAGTGAAATGTATCAAATTTAATTCAAACTTTTGTATAGCATGAACTTGTGAATGAGGTGGCAGCAATATCCAAAAGCCAATATGTGTGGATCACACATCTCTTCTGTTCTCAATCTCGGCTTTACGCCTACCTCCGACTCTATCCAATCACATCTCATTGTCATGGAGCTTCTCTACACGAATACATCACCACCCTAATAAATAATATTTATAGATGATTAAATTTAGATTTAATAATTTTATTAATAATAAGATATAACTATCTATTAATAACTATCCGAATAAGTTATTTGATAATCTTCTTAATAATTTTAAACTCATTTTAACTATAGATTTTTTAAACATAAGGTTAAAAAGATAATTGGATACAATCTTGACCTAAAATCCATTAGTTTGTTCAATATTATAAATATGTAATAAATATTAAGGTAAACAAGTTTTTTATCAAAATATTTTATTATAATAAATATATATTTTTGAAATATTTACTGGTTTAGAGTCTAATTAACAAGTATACTCTTATTTGATGGATGAGGAATTATTGACATCAAGAAAAGAAAATATGTGATGTGAAGATCTTTTAAAATAATCGATCCTAATATTAACCTTTCGACAAGAACAATAATCTTGTTCTTCAAAATATATAAAAGATATTATAATCTAAACTCAATAATATATGAACTAAAAATTCAATATATTAAAGTGACTTAATTTAAATTTAACAATCTTATTAATTAAATTCGCATATAATATAAAAAATATCATGAATCCGACTTATTTTTAAAATCTTTAAAATTGATGTAGGAAGTGAGATTATTTTTAATCAATAAATTTATTATTGATTGTGTTGGAATTTCTCTTTGAAAAAAATGCGAAAGTTGATACATGAACCTGAAGGTTGTAGCATGGAAGGAGAAGGACATGAATAGGATTTTTCTATACTGACATAAGCTGAAGGACGGTAGATACAGACAATAAATTACGTAAAGACAATGATCTCTATCCTAAAATAACAAGCAACTTCTCAGTAACCACGTTCGTTTGTTGACTTATTTACCACCTATATAACGCATTATTCAATAAAAAAATCGGATATTTTTGGGATACTGTGTTTATAATTTTGGACTATTTGGACTTCATAGATTCTCACCATGAAGATGGGACCACAACAAAAAAATCTGATCATGAGGTTAAAATTGTTGTGGCAAATGCAAACAATATCAAACATCATTTTGACCTCAACAAAGTACCTAGTACTGACGTTGGATAAAAACCATCCAATTCAATGACGCTGCCTTCTGGTTTTAACAAAGGTGCATTTGATTTGAATAAATTTTCAGATCAAGGACTGGACTTGAGAGTCAAGAATTGAAGAAAGTAATTAACAATATGATCAAGATTGTGCTTGATTTTAAAACAGCTAAATCACACAAGGCTAGACAAGTCATGATAAATTTCCATTAGCCCAAGCTGAGAGACTTGACTAAGGTGAAGAACATGGCACCCTGGTCCCTTTGTGGTTGCATGGAGATAAATTTCGCATAAATTGAATTAAAAAGTTTACTGTGATCTTGACATACTAAAACTTAAGGATAAACAAGCATACTTTGAATGAGAATAATCATGTTATTTCTATGTTTACTGAAAATCCTTGTAGTAAACTTCATGATTGCTATCGTCTCAAACTGTGAATAAACAAACATTGAAATACCATTAATCATCTAAAAACATGGAGTGAGTGGTTTACACTGGTGAAGCCACCATCAACCATGAGATTGTCTCCACTTATATATCTTGCATCATCACTTGCAAGGAAGAGCACAGCATTAGCCACATCATGAGCAGTTAACTCTACACCCTGCAAATTGGCCATTCTCCCAGTAAAATCACGAAAACTGGCCAAGGCATCCTCAGTTCTCTCATCCTCTGGCAAATGGGCCAAAGCCAAACCTGTTGCAACAGCATAAGGTGACACACAGTTCACTCTTATACCATGCTTTCCCAATTCAGCTGCAACACTCTTTGTGAGTCCCACAACAGCATGTTTGGATGCTGTGTATGCATGTATTCCTATTCCACCTAAGGCACTTGCTACACTGCTTAAAGAAACAATTGAGCCCTTCTTTTTTGGGATCATAATTCGTGAAGCGTGTTTCATGCCGTGAAACACTCCCTTCATATTTATATTCATCACCTTATCGAATTCTGATAACACTGTATCGCGGATATCAGGACAAGGTGATCCAGAAACTCCAGCATTGTTGACTATGATGTCAAGGGTGCCAAATTTATCCACAGTGAAGTCCACTGCACGGGAAACATCATCCTCTACGGTAACATCACAATGGACAAAGACAACATTTGCTTCACCACCAAGGGATTCAGAAACCTGCTTTCCAAGGTTGTCTTGCACATCTGCTATACATACTTTTGCACCATGGATATGGAAGAGGCGCACAATGCTTTCTCCAATTCCAGATGCCCCACCTGTAACTAGTGCCACTTTGCCTAATAACCTGAGAAAAAGAGACAATGGAAAACAAGGTAGTCACATAATTGGAACGTAGGAGCACAAGGGGCATGGTTGAATCATGCGTGCAGTAGTACTTTCTAAACTATGAAAAGTAGAAACAATGAGTAGTGAAAACAGTGTATGAAAGGAGGGTATTAGTGCCCCCACAAAAAAGTGCCAAATGTGTTTGAAATCTCTAAACCATTTGAAATCTCAGATATGACCATTTATGGTAGCTTCCTAAATGCAATTCTAAAGCATTGTTAGAGTAACATTGCTAGGAGATAAATAACAACTCCATTGCTCAAATAAAATGATGCATACAACTAATTTAGAATGGAGCTAGCTTAAATTTTCCATGAAATAAACTTGGCATGAAATAATCGAAGATTGATTAATATCTTGCGTAAAAATTCCAATATCATCAACCATTCAAAATACTGCATCATATGCAGAAAAGGCAGAAAATGTTCCAATCACAAGCATAACTGTTTTTATCCCATGTATAAAGTGACTCTTACAAGTGGATTTGGACCTAATTCAATCTTATAAAAATAGCTAATAAGGTAAGGTTTATACCCTTATTTACATATTATAATATAGTTTCATCTCTGGCAGATGTAAGATTTTCAATAATGACAATGACAATGAGATCCTAAAGATGACTGGTAACATAGTATCATATAAAATTGTTAGAAAATATAAACAAGGACACCATCAATTTGTTTTACTATTAAGCACTTTTGTTAACCTGTCGCAATATACTCAGGCTCTGAATTAGAGGAAGAATGATAAAACACATACTTATTAATAACTTAATGAGTTGCGTTTTATCAAAATTATGTTAGAGACTAGCCTGTGAATAGCAAGCTGCCTCACTATATACTGAAAATAAGTTTGCAAGATTAGAATTGACAAGCCAAACCAGATTTGACTTGAGAGTACTCTACAAGGAATGTTTTAGCTTGAGTTGATCAAAAAGATGTTAAATGAAATTTCATTTTTTTACAGAAAAATGAACTTCATTAAACTGGACCAAACCATAAAACTGTCTGCTGAGAGTTTCATTTTACTGTAAAAAAATTAGATTTAACATCATATTGTTTGTCTCTAAATTGAGGGGTTTGTCGTAGTTATCTGAAAATCTGAGAAAAGAACTATATCATGGTTAATTAGTCATGTAACCAACCCACATAGAATCACATAGCAAATACTCTGAAGTGAGCTGCCAACTCTTGTGGTCGAAAAATGAATCAGGAAAATCATGTTCATTCTTGCCCATCTTGTTATGAAAGTTTAACATAAGTTATTTCTATCTATTTACTCTTACCCTCATACCTTAGGTACTACTATTTTCCATTCTTATTAACCCTGCACAACATGGGCACATAAGCAGAGTTACCAGAAACTAGTAAGACAATCCTCCAATAATTTAAAACATAAATCAAAGTCAATCAGGTAGCAGTTTGAAGATTGACTCAAACAGTAGATCTGGGCTTCAGAGGAGTAAACCACTTTTACAAAATTGGGAGAATCAAGAGCATACACGAAAGAAGCCTAAATCCATTTGAACCAAATAAAGATATAAATTTGATAGAAATATGACAGTTAACTAGAAATTGGAAAAAATCCCAAACTCAATTAGGTGAATAATAGTAATTGTACTGAAAGCAGATCACTGCAGAAAATAAGCCCAATAGGTGAAAGCAAAATCAACACAATTTCTCATGGTTTTAAATTATGGTCCAAAACCACAGATCCAGTGGAAATTGCAGACGCAATGTACAGGATTGTGAAGAAATAGGCACTATAACAGCAATATAGAGCCATGCAATTTTTAAACAGACAGCTATACGCATGAAATCAACTTTAAACTCAACTGAACAGGTATCTTTTTCATTTGTTAAAATCACAAAACTCACTCTAGTAACTTACCAAAACAAGAGAGAACTAAAGAAGTAAAGCTTGCTGCAACAACATGCAAACTAAAAATAAACAATTCTGAATGAACCATTTACAAAAAATCATTTATTTAAAAACAAATAAAATTTGTTCTTAAAAAAATAGAAAATGATTGACTTTTAAAACAAAAAAAATTAGAGAAACACATTAAAAAACACAAATCTGAGTACTTTATTAAAAAGAAAAACTCAAACTCAGCATGACATAGCAGAATATTATGAAAAAAAAAATGACAAGCTGCACAAACTAGATCCAAAATCAAAAACAGATGTTGGTCATCTCATCACAGGTTATTCATTTGAAGACAGAACATGCAAGGCTACACGAAGAGAAATTGAATAAGCTTCACTGTAGTGAAAACCAAGAACAATGCATGCAGAGGTGAAATGGGTTTCAGAGATGACAGAAAGAATCTGTTACCTTGGCGTTGGAGTTGAAGGCAGAAGTGTACTGGTAGTGGACATGACTGTGTGTAGTTTCTCTCTGTCTTTCTGTCCTCAGAAAAAGAAAAGATTTTTATTAGGATGCTAAACTCAGAAAAAACATGTGCTAACTCTTCTCAAAAATATGAGAGACAGAAACAGTACCCTTTGCAGTTTGAAAGTGATGCCAAAAGTTGATGCAATGTGTCAGAGAAATAGAAAACTATAAATAAGGAGAAAATAATCAAAATAAAGAGCACATTCAATCCATATTAGGGAATATAAATTAAATTCAATAAATGATCAAAATTAATTAATTACATTTATAATATTTCTTTCTTAAAACATTTATTACTTATTAATGAAAATATAAGCATGAATACATTTTTTTTAATTATCACACTTATAGAAACAATTTTTATTCTATTTAACTGTTGTTTTTAAAATTTAAAACAACATTAATTATTTTTTATTTATACTCTTATTATTTATCTAAAATAGGTATAATATTTTGTATTTTCCTTATATAAATGATTAAAAATAATTAATATTATCTTAAATTTTGAAATTGATAATTAAATATTTTTTTAATATTACAATTAAAAAACACACTAGAGGTATTATAGTATCAATGTACAGCATTAAGAATAAATGAATAAAAACTAACATTTAATTAAAAATAAAATGATAACTTAGAAAAATTAATTATACCAATAATCATCTTTCTTAATACTTAAAGAAAGAGAATATACGTAAAAAAATAATGAAAAAACTTTATAGGTATAGTTAGAAGGGTTTATAATCTAAAAATTAATGCAGTTAATATTTTAAAATCTTTCCGCTTTAATATATTTATTATTTTAATTTTTATTAGCTATACATGGAAATAAAAAATAATATTTTAAATTACTAAACTCTTATGTAACTTAAGAAAATAATGTATTTATTACTTTAATTACCCATAAATAATATATTTACTATTTTGATTTTTATTAATTTTAATTATTTTAATCTCTCTCCTCATTAATATATTTAGAGATCTTTTTTTTTTCTTTCAGAAAACTGATTAATTTAATTTTCTAAATTTTAAAAATATGTGATTTTAATTTTTTATATCTAAATTTAAAATTTATTAATAATTTTTTATGTTAATAATAAAAAGAATAAATGTAATTTTAATTATTATTCATACTTAAATATAATCCTTAATAATATTTATTTATTCTCATTAAATTAATAAAAATTAAATTCATATATTTTTTAAGTTGAAAAATTAAATTGATTAATTTATAATATATTTTTTTTAAAGTTATAAATACAACAAATTTATTTATCTTTAATAATTTAATTTTTATTAACTATACATATGAAAAAGTAAAACGATATTGCCAATGTATTTGCATAAATAAAGTTAAACTCTCATACAACTTAAATCATTAATATATTTATTAATTTAATCTCCCATCATTAATATATTTATTAATATAATCTCTCATCATTAATATATTTATTATTTTAAGATAAAATAAAAATTTCAAAATACTTTGCATATAAATAAAGTTATACTTTTAGAGAAATTAAAACACTAGTAAGATATACTCTCATTATTAATATATTTATTGGTTATGCCTGTGAAGAGGCAAAATAAAGTTTCGAAAATATTGTGCAAATAAAATAAATTTATAAGTCTCAATCTCAAAACATTAATTTATTACTAAGGATGAATAATGAGATAAGCATTAAAAAAAACATTAAATATTTATGAAAAAAAAATATTAAAAACATTCAATACATTAAATACAAATTTACGTGTTAAATACATAAAAATTCATTGAATAATATTAATTATTGTTGATTCAAAATTGATTTTAATTCCTGTAATAAAATTATATTTGCTTTCCTTTCCTGCAAAAATATCTGTTTAATTTTAATCAAATGTAAACGCTTTTTTTTTTCTTCTTATTTTTACACTTCGGTAAGTTTAACGATGATCTAAATTTTAAAACACTAATTGGTGATTTATAGGATCGATGGAAGAAGAACAAAATATATTGAATGTCAATATAAATGATTTCCACATAACGGATTGACCCATTAACCCACCTAAAAATATGGATCAATTTGACAATAACTTAGACTAAGATAGATGAGTCCACCAATCTCCTTTACTTTATTTTTTTTTAAAAGAAGTTATATTAAAAATTGATTTTAAATTTGCATTTATTTTAGACTTTATTGTTCATAAAACATTAAAAATATGTTTATTTATATTATGAATTATACTAATATAAATTAATTTTTAAATAAAATTTAAACTCAATTATTAGTATATTTTACATCTTTCAACTAAATTTATCAATTAAATTAATTTTATTTAATAAGTAATTCAACTTTTTATCTTTTCTCTTTAGTGGACTGGTGGACCTGTTAACTTACGCCTAGACAAGATGGACCCAAATATCCATTTTCATGATAATATTGGAACTTGTTTATTTACAAAAATCATGATTACTTCACTAAAAATCATGTAGCTTTTAACATTTATATGTTTAATCATGTAATGAAACGATTTGGATGCGAATAGATAACTCGGCATAAAGCAATCTTCCATCATTTTAGTTTTTGAGCCTTGGAGAAAATTTCTATCAAAACCTCGAGATATCTTTCTCAAATACTCCGGGTTCGTAAAAGGTAGGTTGGGGACAAACACAGTTTCACCACCAGCAATTTCATGTAAGCAAGCTGTGGCTGCATAAATCCTTTTCCTCAATGAAATACAAAAGGAGCTGGTGAATTACTCCGAACTCATTTTGTCCACCTTGGATTCCACTACATTAGCCACTGATTCTTATTCACGAGCATTACAACATAGTCATCAAATAAATTGACTAGGATAAAGGCATATACCATGCATGTTTGTTGTTATGGTGCCCTTCGGTAATTCCCATGTAATTCCACAAACTTCAGAATTGCTGCTTGAATAAGGGAATGGATGGTGAAAAATAACTAAACAAAATTGATTTCTACCTCCAAAAATGAACATACAATTCACAAACTCGTGCAGTCAGATAGTAACAGTTTCTAGTTAGATGACGGGCCCAGAATTAAGTGTGTTTTAACAATATAAAGTATAAACAACACCTGAAAAACTTTCAAATTTAAAAGGGCAAAAATGAAAGAAAAAAACTTAAAAGCATCCAAAATATATAAAAGACCACACAGTAAAAAAATTCTAAGACTTAGTCTCCTCAGCAACTGTCTCAAAAGTCTCCCCTGGGACAAGATCAGGGACCGCATCATCGTCATCATCATCCTGTGCTGTGGTTGCACCAGCTCCTGCTTCAGGTGCCTGCCTCTGAAATTGTTCAGCTAGTTTCTTCAGGTTTTCCAAGTTATCTGGCCCTGGATTTTTTTAGAATAACAAGTCTAAAATTAGAAACAGAAAAAGAAAGAAAAATGGAAGCCAAATCTTAATTTAAGAAGAAACATATCACACACCTAATTGGTGGATGATGTTAGGGAGAATATCCTGCAACTCTGCGAAACAGAAAATTGAGTTAAGTAAAATCCAATCTAGAATGAGATCAATTAAAAGTCAGATGGAATACTAAAATCAAGTTGATTCTTGAAATGGTGGGAAATTATGTTATGGATTGCTCCAATTTAAAATAAGAGTCTGGACATTTCAATGTGAAAACATTAAACAAAGATGTCCATGCCCATAAGGCACTTAAAGCCTCAAGACTTAGCATAACACGCACCGAAGCAGACAGCACAAAAGAAGTCAGATGTTACAACACCATACAAAAATGAAGAACAAGATGTATATACAAACTTACTCTTTGTTTGAGGTGAACCACTAACAACCCAAGTATTGGCAGCAATAGATGCTTGTACTGCAAGAGATTCCATGTTTAACAATTAGCCAGCTTAAAATGTTGAAATAAATTGAACTGAAAATATCACCCATTAATATTACCTTTAGGGTTTAAAAACTGGATAACTACGTCATCCTTAAAGATGTTGACTTCCTCAATTGCAGGGATAGCATTCACCCCTATTCTCTTCAGGGTGCTTTGAAGCCTCTTATCATCTGTAGTAGTAGTCTTGTGAACAGCCTTCTTCTTCCTACGAGTGAAAACAAATCATTTAAGGAAAATATAATGTAAATATACTTTCTAATACATTTGCAATAAGAAATGCCAATATATGACTAATAAAACATCTAAGAACATTTTGATAGTGGTATCAAATCATTTCAAAAAATGTAGAAGTATTTGACATTATTACAAAACATAAATTTGGTATAGAATAAAATCGGATTTTGACATACAAATATACCTTCTCATAGTACCCTTCCCACCAGTTCGAACAGAACTGGCCATCTTTTTCAACTTTTCTACATCCATCTGTATATAAGTGAAGAAGCAAAAATAAGTTCCAGAACAAGAAAGTAAATCACTACAGCTTGATAAAGGTGGATAAATGAATGGTAACAATAACAAAGGGAATTTGTTAAATATATAAAAGGCAGACAATTATAAATAATGTAACAATTAATCATCAACTGGTTAAAACCTAGCTAAAAATAACAAAAATAATAAAAAAATCAAATCATTTATAGCAAGTAAAGAAAAGATAAAGTAATATAACATTAACAGCACATGAGCTATAATTAAAAGACCTAGCCAGAATAGTCACAGATAGGAGAAGCAGGAGAAAAATAAAAAGTCAAAGTACGGGTATCCAAATACTAAAGGAAAAGTTTAGAGCTGATCATTCTCATTATCATAAGTTATAGCCGCACAACTAGATATAAACCTTGTTTAGCAACCCATCCAAGAAAGAACAAAGTAATCTTGAGTGATGTTATGTATGCATTGTATGAAGAACTTATTTCTGAAAGATTAGTCAATGCAAAAGGCACTCAGCATCAAAATGCAATGAAAGACACACACCCACTTTTAGTTGCCCAATACATACAGAAAATAAAAATTGAAGTAACACATTAACCTCAGTTCAGATCTCCAATATTTATCCCCATGGAACAACCCAAAAGAGCCAAACTCTTCCTCACTCAACTCGTCCTTAGATGCAATTCAAACATCCTCAAAATGCAAATTTCAAATGCCGCACACAAATTTCCAACCTAGTAACTCCATAACTCATCACATCATAAGCTTTACCTTTTTCTTGAACATGCAGTAAAAAAGAAACCAAAGAAATAATAAATCATTTATATTAAAGAAACCCAAATCTAGGAACCATAATAATAGTAATAATAATAACAATAAAAATAAATACTTGAAAAACAAAAAAAATTAAAAAAAGTTTCCACAAACTTAAGAATCAAAGGACAAAATTTACCGCAAGAATTGGATTCATTACATTAGCGGCAGGCATAGATCTTACAGAAAATATCGAAACCAGTTAAGGAAACGAAGAAATTGCAAAGTAAAAGAGACCATACCTTCGTAGAAGCTTTTGTGGTATGGAACAAATTGTGAAGTGGAAGAGCTAACCGATAATATCAGATAAGAACTTCTTTTATAAGTAGGAGACTCTACAAAAACCCTAAATCACTTCTTTCGAATTTTTCCTTTTAATATCATAAGGAAACCCCCACACTCTTTTGGGCCGGGTGGGCTCGATATTTATGACTCATTACCCATCATAGTCCAGAGTATGATCCTGAAATTAACATTGGGCTAAACCCTAAACAAATTATTTTCAATGTGATTTGCTTCATTGAAATTGTTTGAACCATAATTTAGGTGTCAACATACTAGTCTTAAATGTTTTTACACATTTACTTTCATTTAAAAAACCCTATACATAAACATATATAATAAAAATTGAAGCATAAATTTAATCTCTTATATTCACTCAATATGATTATTGTAATTTGATGGTAAAATTAAAAAAAAAAGTATGGATAATTTAAAATATTTTATAATAAAATATATTATTTAGATAAACAATTTTAAAAAATAAAATTTATAAAAATAATTTAATTACTTAAAGTTTAAAAATAAGATTTTTTTTTGCTATTTTTCCTACTAGATATTTATTTATTTATAAAAATTTTCACATAAATTTTTTTTGTAATAATATATACCATCAAATATTGAATCATAAAATTAGTGATTCAATTCTTATTCTTTTTATATTTATCATTAATTATATTCTCCTCCTTTTAATCAATTTTACTCATAATTTAGGATGAAAAGCAAATAAAAAAACAGGATAACCTAACAAAGTTGCTACTTATAAGGTTAAGATGTTCAAAATTGATCATAAGAATATCTATAATGAATAAAAACGATGAAATTATATATATATATATATATATATATATATATATAAAAGAATTGTAACATCGATTTGTTTTATTGCATAAAGTATAAATATGAAAATGTGGACAATTGTGGCAAAATAATGATATGTGATTTAAAATTTATAAAATTTAAATTAACTTATCCAAATAAAATATTTTTAAAATTTGGAAAATTTAAATTAAAATAATTAAAGATTTAATCATTTTAATTTTTTTTTTGAAATTTTAAAATTCCACGTCCAATTATAAACCATTATCATTTTATTATTAATTTTAAAAAGATACAATGCCTGTTGGAATTTCAGAGATCAAAGGGATAGTTCACATCAAAATAATCTTAAAAAGTATTCTCCTTTGAAGAAAAACTCATTAAAAAAATCTGTTAATGTTATTCAAATTTTCACTATAAGAGTAAATTTATACTTCTTTTTTGTTGTGGCTGTCCCTCCATTTATTTCTGTGATCGTCAACTATGTCCAATAATATCTCTGCAAAGATTTGTAATGTTTTAACCTTAGTCTTGCTCAACATTTGAAGCACAGTTGTAGGAGGATCAGGTCAGCCAGCACTCACAGAAAGGTTGAATTTATAGTTAATTTAAGATTGTTAAAAACATAAACACCTGTATCATTGATATATATATATGGTAAATCAATTCATTGTCTCATTATAAGATATTACAATTCTACATTTTTTATGATCTATGAGGATACCTACAAGAAATGATCAAAAGAAAAAACACAGATGTTCATATGGATGAATGTCATGCTAAGAAATTCTCACAGAAGGGATGTGGTGAATTTTATGCCAATGCTGTCCGTCCTTTTCCTTTTGGTACCGCTGCATAAGTAAAGGGCAATCATAAATAAGCAGAGTAGAAAGAGAGTTGGATAAAGCTGCTTCTGGCAAACACTGTAGACGGGGGCAACTGAGAATATTCAAGGAATTGAGAGATTTGAGGTGGAGAAAACCCATATAGTTTGTTGTCGTTAGCTTTGAACATCCAAATAAGTTGAACACAGTTAGACTGGGTGGTAGCAACCTATCCTCAGGGAAAGACTCCACGTTTTCAAAGTCATCACTAACTCCTAACTCTAGGAGAGAATGGAGTTTGAACAATCCCCACTCCTCCCTAGAAGCAACCAGCTTGGGACACTCCTCAATTTTGAGTTTGCGCAGGCTTGAAGGCAAACCCCCCTTGGGAAATGACTCAAGCTGGGGACAATCATGTAAAAGTAGAGAATGAAGATTGGTAAAGGAGTGTAGTGCAAAAGGCAAAGAGGAGGAGTACCAGCTTGTTATAGAGAGAGTGTCAAGAGAATCATGTTTAAGTAAATCCAAAGAGGACCATTTTAACTTCGGACCATGAAAGTCGTGTATTGTCAACTCTTTAAGGAAGGAATTGTTGACAAGAATTTTCTCGAGGCAGGACTCAATGATGCAAGTTCCTCGAATTGTGACTTTTTTCAAGCTGGATGGCAAATCTTTCAGCAAAAGTTTTTCACACCTCCCCAACACTATCTCATGAATACTAGCAGCCTTGGGAACTGACTCCTCCAAGTGTTGGCATTCAGAAATTACCAATTTCTGCAGAGAAGGAAGGTGTTGAGGGAGGGCCCTTCTCAACCAGGGACAACGCCTCATAGAAAGCTCTTTGAGACAAGACAAACCTTGGGTTTCTCCACTATGACCTTCAAAACTGCACCATTCTTTCCATGCACTCATTTCCTCAAATTTCAAAATTTCAAGAGATCTGAAAGGAATATTTGAGGAATCATTACCACAGAACTCAGGACCAATGACCTCTATTCCATAAAAGCAAGATATGGAAAGCTTCTTCAGAGAGGGAAGCAGCCCAAATGGTGGTAAAATAAAGCAGAATTTGCTTTCAGTCAGTGCAATGGACACTAAATTGGGCAAATGAGAACCTCCAAACCAACTTGGAAAGCTGGTTCCATCATAACGTAAAACAGAAAGCTTTTTCAAGTTCCCATTTGGTTGAAAAGCCTCCAACACATGTCTTTCCATTATTGAGTCTTCATTTTCATTGCACCTTCCAAAGTTGTCACCCCAATTCAACACTAATTCATCTAAATGCTTTTTATCTTTCAAATTAGCTTCCACAGCATCAGCAGGATCAGTGACATTTTCTAACTTGAAAACTGAAAGTGTTCCTTGGAGATTGTTGAGATTCCCCAATTCCATAACATCAAAGCCGCTGTGCTTGCTGATGAAAAAACTAGTTAGGGTCCGAAGATGTTTCAGCCTTCCTATGTGGTTTGGCATCTTGTTTATTCCACTCATGTACAAATCAAGATGACGCAAGTTGACAAGTTTGTGCAAATCTATTGGAAGCTCTGTCAAATGAAAGCACCATAATAGTACTAGTGTCTGCAAATTATGCAGTCTACAAATGGAGTCAGGCAATCTTTTAATCTTAGTGTGCGAAAGGTCTAGATAACGCAAAAGTTTTAAATTGCTTATATCATCAACTAACTCAGTGAGAAGAAGATTTTTGAAGGATAACACACGTAAATATTTCAATGTGGAGAACAAAACACGTTGTTTATTGCTGTCCATCAAGCCTCCTCTGCCGTATTCCCATTTAAGTACCATAAGACCACGCAATCTGGTACACTTACTAATATGCTCCAAAAATTTATCATCAAGGTTAAATTTGTGAGAGCATGACATGTGGTGTGTTCTCTTCGTTATATTGTTCTCCAAATTCCCATTTATTTGTAAACAAAAGTCTCCTGAAACAGATTTTGCTAAATCATTAAGAAGATCATGCATAGTGAACCAGGAAGCACGATATCCTGATTGCTGGAAAAAAGACCTTGATACTAGATCATTGAAGAACTCACGACCTAACTCTTCTTCACTCTTATTTATTTGGCAGCAATTCAACAAACCTTCTGCCATCCACAACTGGATTAACTGATCCCTGTCAAACTCGTAACCTTTAGGAAATATGGAGCAATAAGCAAAACAACGCTTCAAATAGGAAGGAAGATTGTGGTAACTCAACCTCAAAGCGGGGTTAATGTTGCCATCATTGTCAGATAGGTGCCACATATCACTTTCCAATATCTTAACCCACTCATCCTGGGAGAATTTTACTCTCAAGATATTTCCCAATGTTTTTAAAGCTAAAGGCAATCCTCCACACTTGTCAACAATTTTACTGCCAACTGATGCAAGACTTGGATATTTGCTGGCATCCTTGTCATGAAATGCAAGATTCGAAAATAGACTCCAACAATCTTCTTTCTCCAATGGCTTTAAATGATATAGTTGGGAGGACTTCATGACTGATGCTACCTTTTCACTACGAGTGGTAACAAGAATCCTACTTCCTGAAGATCCATAAATGAAGGGGATCTGTAGTACCTCCCAACTCAAATAGTTTTCGTTCCAAACATCATCTAGAACAAGCAAAAATTTCTTTCCCATAAGTCTCTGCTTCAGTTCAAGTTGAAGTAGATTTAAATCTTTTTCTTCTATTCTCTTTGAATAAAGTTCCTCAAGAATTGCTTTTGTGACAGCAGCAACATCAAAATGTTGTGAAACATAGACCCAAGCTTTAAGGCCAAATTGATCCAGTACCCTTTGGTCATTATACACAAGCTGAGTAAGGGTAGTCTTACCCATCCCTCCCATGCCCACTATACTGACTAAGGGCACCTGATTGCATGTGACACTATCTGAAAGTAAAATTTTGATGATTTCCTCTTTATCTCTCTCTCTACCAAAAAGGCTAGATTCATCCACCAAGGATGTAGTTGGCAATTGGTTGGAGAGTTTCCAATTGACTCCAACTTCATTGCCAGCACAAATTCCCTTTCTTAATCCTAGCATATCCTTTTGCTCTGCAAGAAATTGTATGTTCTCTAGTACTTCTTTGATCCTAGATGCAATTTCTTTGTCAAATGGATTAATAAAAGCCGTGAAGAAGCTTCGCACCTTGTTAGTAGCAGGATGAAATTCAGCTTCCAGCTTTTGTCGCGAAGCTTCAGTGGCAACCTCATCTAACAGCAATTCTGCTTCATATATAGCCTCTTTAAGCTGATCAAGCCACTTCATCACATTTGGGCTTTTGTACTGCCTTTCCTCTGCATCCTCCAGCACTTGGTTGATAGAATTCAGGACAATATCTAGCTTTTTGAGCATCTTATCCTTCAGTTTCCTTCCATGGAAGTAGTCTTTGATGTCCCTTGAAGCCAACCTGTCAAATGTCACTTGAAGGGAGGCTGAGAGAAATGCCCCACCAATCAACCCTGCTGCCATTAATCCTCTGATTCAGTCACTTCACAATCACCAATTTCACTACTCAAACAGCTTCTATATTAACCTAAAAGAAACACACAACATAAGAACACCCACAATCAAAATCTTACAATTCAAACAAAAACAGAAGTTACCCAAGTATCCACTGTTTAGTTTTCAATATCCATGTTCTTGACATTTCTAAGGAATCCATTAGAAGAACTTTTATTTTTGACCAACCAAACCATAGCTATAAATTTTATTTTATTTAATAAAATCGTAAATATTAAATTTCAACATAAAAAATATTAAAATCATATCTTTTATAAATTCCTTATTCTATCAATTTTATTATGACTAGAAAATTTATTACATACTTAATAATAAAAAATTATTAAAATAAAGATATTTTATAATTTTTATTTTATTTTATTTTTATATTTATAAATAAATTATATAATTTTATAATTAAAAACGTAATAAATTTTATCTTTCACAGTGAGATATTTAAAAAAAAAAATTACATACTTGTGTTTAAGTTTTTTATTTTTTAATAAATTATGTTTATTTTTAAGAATACAAATAAAATATTTTTTCAAAATTTAAATTTAAAAAAATAATTTTTTTAGTAGATTATGTTTATTTTATTTTTATTGATACAATTTTTTTTAAATTTAAATATGAAAAAATAAAAATTAATTAATGAATAGAGAAATTAATAAAAGAAAAGTTAAAAAATAAATAAAAAATATTTTAAATAAAAATTAAAATAATTTTAAATATATTAAAATAATAATAAANAATATAATAAAAAAATTTATAATATATATATAAATTATTTAATTTTAAAAATATAATTTTATATTTAAATATAATAAACTGTTTGATTTAATTTGTTTTAATTTTTTATTTAAAATTTAAAATTCAAATAATATAATTTAAAAAATATATTAAATAAATTTAAAACAAATTATTTTTATTCGATTTTCAATTTTTTATCAATTTTTATGAATGAGTTGGATTGGATCCTCATAATAAAAAGTTGAAATATTTAATTATAATACCTTTATTAATAATTTTATTTTATATAAAAAATGAGATTTAATAAATTATATTTATTATATATATATATATATTTTAAAATTTTTATAGTTTATACTAAATTTTTTTTTTCTATTTTTGTTTTGTAAATAAATGTGCTTAAATATATTAAAAATAATAATAAGAGATAAATAATAATTATATAAAATTATTATAATAAAGAAAATTAATCATTTACAGCAACATCGGTGATTAGAACAGTAAGCACCGCGAGCACAGAATTGTTTACAATATTTATCATTTTTGCATTCAACCTCGAAGCAAGGCTCATCATCCGTGCTTTTTGTCAAATTCTCTGTCAAATTCTTCCCCAAATTCTTCTCAAATTCATTACCCGAACTCAAAACCGCAGCAAAGCATAGAATTCCCAACAACAATATGGCTGCATTCATCATCTTCAAACTCATTCTGCAGGTATCTTCCTTTCTTCTTCTGTTCTTCTCTTCCTCTCTAAGATATGACTTTTCAACACTTCTTCACCCTACTTATAGGTCATCTAGCTATTGCAATGCTTTAAGATATTTCTTTTTATTAAAAGCTATTCAATGCTCATAAATTCATTCATAAAAAAAAAGTATAAAAACGTTAAACAACGGATGAAATATCAAATTTTTTGGCTTTATAAATTATATTTTTCGATTCGATTTGATTTTTTTATTAAATATGAAGTGGATTTGGATTGATTTTTTTTTTTTATCAAATATTATACTTTTTGATTTGGTTAATTAATATGAGTAAAAAAATTAACGAGAAAAAAATTAATAAAAAATAAAGTAAAAAAATATAAATAAAAAATAATAATAAAACATATTTTAAATACAAATTAACATAATTTTAAAATAATAATAAAAATTATTAAAAAAATTATTATATTTTTTATATATTATTATAAATAATATAATAATTTTTTTTATAAATCATATATATATAATTTATTATTTAATTTTCATAGTATAATTTTATATTTAAATATAATTAATAATTTTTTTTAATATTTTATTTAAATTTTAAAATTCAAACTAAATAATATTATTAATAGAAATATAAAAAAAAATTAATTTTTTTAAAATTAATTTTCAGTTTTTCTTGTTTAAATCGATTTAGTTTTATATATATAAATTAATTAAAAATTAGTGAAAAGATAAGAATATAAATAATAAAAAAGTAATTAATAATATTTTGAATTTTAAAAATAAAGTTATATAGTAATAAAAACCTTTTAAATAACAGATTCTAATAATATATCACATAATCATCAATTAATTCGTATATAATTTTTTTAATAAAAAAATTCAAAAATTACGAATAATGTATATATAGTATGTCAAGATAAGTATTTTTTTATTAATTTATGATATAATTAATACTCATTTGACTTTTCTATAATGTTAATTTGACTTCATTATCTTTTCTTCACTCGCGTGCTTATTTATGACTTATCATTTATTATTATTTTTGTCCCATTCATATTACTGGTTTATATAATTCAATGCATACATGTATATTTGTTATTTTGGAAAATTATTGAAAACATTTATTAGAACGACACAAAAGAATATTTGATAATGAAATATTTTCAAAATTAGTTTTAAAATTTATTAAAAAGCTTTTGAAAAATAAAATTAATTAATTATTATAAGTGATAATTAGTTATTTTATTTTTGAATGAATATAAAAATTTACTAAAAATAACTTAATCAATTTTTTTTAATGATAACCATTATTTTGAATTTGAATTAAATAATTAATTATTTTTTAAAATAATTGATTATCTCATCTCTTATAATTAATTATAATTCAATTCTTGATTATCTTAAAAAAAATATTAGTTTTCAAAACTAAGTATTTTATGAATAAATTATTTTTAAAAATATTAAATAATTTTTAAATAATAACTTTTTAGATATAAATCACATCAAAACACGCTTATAAATAGGATTTCTAACACGCTTTTAAACCACATATCTAATATCAGTTTTAACGACACTTGCTTTCACTGTTATTAATAATTTTAAGAGATAATCAAATTTAATTTTATGAAAAAATTAATTAAAAGATATCTTACCAAATTATTCATTTATAATAATTTTTTAAGGTTTTAAAATGAATTATTTAATTTAATAATTTGTTTGTGTAGTGATAGTTAGTCCAAGAATTCTCCATCAACAGTAGATAAGTGGAAAAGATAATCAGTTGAGGAATTTTCTCTCAAGAAGATATCATCAAGAACATCATCTCAAGTAAAGAAAAAGATATTAAATTTTCAGAACTTAAATTAACATTAATTACTGTAAAATAAACCTTAAACAACATTCAACCAACAAAACCTATAAAAAATAGTATAAATAGAAAAATAATAAATGAGAGGTGAGAGTTTTATATTGAATTTTCTTTCGTATTTAATTAACAAACAACTAAATTTAACTTGAACGAGAGAGTGTTCTCTCGATAAGGAATAACCATTTCTGTAGTTTGTTAATGGTTTCAAGTGATTATGTAATAGATGTTTGATCGTTTGAAATGTAATTGATGATATATTTATGTTGTGGAAAAATATGATTGTTTGAGATAGTAGATGTTTATGAAAGAATAGGATTGATTGAGATATAATTCATGATAAATATACAATTGATTGAAGAAATTTAAAAGCACAAGGAACACAATCCTAAGGTGTTGTCAAAGAAATTGGCCGGTGAAAGTTTTGAGAAAATACAGAGAAGGTGTGTGAAGTTTTACGGAAAATGACCAAGTCAAATTTTTGTAGTTAACTTGCATAGATGTGAAATAGGAACAATGAAGTTTTATGCTAGTGCCAAAACTTCTATTTCTTTAATAAATAGTAGAGTCAGTTAACGTGTGGTCCCTCTGGCAACACATCAAACTGAGTAGAAATATTAACTTAGCAGTGTATTTAGAATAAATTTCAAATGGAAACTATGAATTGATTTTTAAATGGACACAGGTAGAGTTGACTAACCTGTTTGAATCTAATATATAATTTGATTAAATGGACTTGTTGCCAGTAACCATAACAAGCCTACAGAAACACAATGGAGAGCCAACAAATGATCATGCTAATGATTTACATTACTTTCTTTTGTTTCATGCCCACTTTCTCTTATCAAGATATAGTTATTGTTACCCAAAATCAGTCCATACATGAGACTCTTGTTTCTTCAGCAGGAACCTTTGAAGCAGGATTTTTCGACTTTGGAAACTCAGGAAGTCGATATTTTGGTATATGGTACAAGAGCATATCGCCTAGGACTATTGTGTGGGTTGCCAACAGGAATGACCCTGTACAAAACTCAACTGTAGTTCTGAAACTTACTCAGCAGGGGAATCTTGTGATTCTTGATGGCTCCAGAGGCATAGTGTGGTCCTCCAATTTATCAGGAACTGCAGTGAAACCAGTTGTGCAGCTTTTAGATTCAGGAAACCTTGTTGTGAAAGATGGAGAGAGCTCAGAGAACCTCTTGTGGCAAAGCTTTGATTATCCTGGTGACACTTTCCTTGCAGGAATGAAACTGAAAAGCGATTTTGTTACTGGTCCATATATGTATCTCACGTCTTGGAGAGACTATGAAGATCCAGCTGAAGGTGAGTTTTCTTATAGGATCGATACAAAGGGGTTTCCTCAACAAGTTACTACAAACGGAACAACAATTTTGTTCAGCACAGGACCTTAGAATGGCTATCTTTTCAGTGGAGTTTCTTGGGATAAAATGCATAGATTCTTGAATTTCTCTTTAGAGTTTACTGACAAAGGGGTTTCTTATGGATATGAAACATTAAACAGTTCAATGCTTACTATAACAATGCTCAAGCTCAAGCCAAATGGGGGTACAGAGCGTTCTCTATGGTCATATCAAAGACAAAGTTGGGATATTGTAAACTTGCATCCCACAGACCAGTGTGAATATTTTGCAGCCTGTGGTGTCAACTCTATCTGCAATAATAATGAAATTCCAATATGCCAATGCTTGCAAGGTTTCACACCAAAGTTTCAAGCAAAGTGGGATTCTAATGAGTGGTCTGGTGGTTGTGTCAGAAGAACAAAATTAAATTGTGATAAAGGAGACGGGTTTAAGAACTACACAGGAATGAAGTTGCCAGAAACGTCTTCTTCCTGGTTTGACAGGAGCTTGAGCCTTGAGAAATGTGAGGCATTGTGTTTGAGAAACTGCAATTGTACTGCGTATGCAAATTCAGATATTAGAGATGGTGGGCGTGGATGCTTGCTTTGGTTTGATAACATTGTAGACATGAGAACTCACACTGATCGAGGACAAGAAATTTATATACGACTGCCATTCTCTGAACTTGGTATTTTCTTTTCCAATCCCATCTTATGCCTTTTTTTGTCAGATTTAGTAGATATATAATTTATGTTATGTTGGGATTAATAGAAAAGAAAGGAATGAAATGGAATATAGTAGGTTCCATCAAAGAATGCATTCTATTCAATTTCATCCAAAACCTTTCTTTCTCTTCCCCTAATTTGTAGTACCAAACGTTATCTTCTATTCTCGTTTTTGTTTTTGGTCCATTCCATTTCACCCTGTTATGAAGTAAGTAAACATCAGAATGCTAACTTTGTTGCATTTCATCAAATTTGTAATTTCTAGTAAACAACTAACTGGATGAAATTATAACAATACTAGATTCTACTTACCCTCAAGCATATAAATCCAATAGTCATGTGTCAGAAGTTGAAACAAGCGATTACAAATCAGCTTCGAAGTTGAAGTTTGTACTGTATAATGCCTTTCTCCTTTTTCTCTTTTCCCTGAATTGTGAGCTTAGAGTTACTTGCTGATTTACATTTATTCTTCTCAGATCAAAGAAGGACTAAGAGGGGCCTAAATCGAAAGAGGCTTGCAGGGATTCTAGTCGGGCTTGTTACATTCATAATAGGAGTAATAATTCTCGTGTGGTCCACTTCAATGTGTATAAAAAGGATGAAGCTACCTAAGCCAGGTGAAAAATTTATAATTTTTACAAGTCTTTTATATCATAATGAAAACAGAATAATATTGAAATGAAAGAGTATTCTTCAATTCTCAAGTTTGTTTTCTGTTTCATCAAATGTCCACGTATTTGATTTACATTATAACCGCAAATATAATGCTAATTAAAAGCAATTCATGTCTCCTACAATGTTGGAAGTAGTGAACAAAGTTATTCCCTGGAAGCACGAGATGCAGAAGGAAAAAAACAACTTACCAACAATATTTGATTTTTCAACCGTTGATATTGCCACCAATCATTTTTCTAACAGCAACAAGTTAGGAGAAGGTGGTTTTGGAACAGTATACAAGGTAGGTGGTCAAATTTGTTTTTCATTACCAAGTTATTCATATTCTTTGCCAAGTACCAAATTTTCCAAAATCATTGCTAGGGCATATTGATAGATGGACAAGAGATTGCAGTTAAGAGACTTTCAAAAACTTCGAAACAGGGAACTGAGGAATTCAAAAATGAAGTGAGGTTGATGGCAACACTTCAGCACCGTAATCTTGTAAAACTTCTTGGTTGTTCTATTCAACGAGATGAAAAGTTGTTGATCTATGAGTTCATGCCGAACAGAAGCTTGGATTACTTTATTTTTGGTTCAATCTTTCACACCCATCAAGTTTATTGCTTTAATTTTTCTCTTGCCTTCATGTTATTTCCATGCTAAATTGATAAAAATGAATATTGCTAGATACAATGCGAGGCAAATTACTAGACTGGACTAAGCGGTTGGAAATTATCCAAGGAATTGCTCGGGGTCTTATGTATCTTCATCAAGATTCTAGACTTAGAATAATACATAGAGATATCAAAACAAGTAACATTCTTCTTGATAACAATATGATTCCAAAGATATCAGATTTTGGATTAGCAAGAACATTTGGAGGAGATCAAGCTGAGGCAAATACAAACAGAGTGATGGGAACATAGTAAGAAATTTAATTTTTGTTTGACAATGCCTATGTAGCTACACAATTACTTTTCCTTACTTTCATATTGTTTTGCAGTGGCTATATGCCTCCAGAATATGCAGTACATGGTTCTTTCTCAACCAAATCTGATGTTTTCAGTTTTGGTGTAATTGTTATTGAGATAATTAGCGGGAGGAGGAATCGTGGATTTCGTGACCCTTGCCATCATCTTCTTAACCTTCTAGGCCATGTAAGCTTGAACTGGATACTGGATAATTTATTTCTCTGTCTTTTGATACATTATTTCCTGATACCTTAGTTTCCTTATATCATTTGTTTGTGTCTTAATAAAGCCTGAGTTATGAAATTTAAAATGAAAATCAATTCATGTATACTTAATGCAAATGAACTATAGAATAGTTGAAAGTAATGTCCACACATACACCCTATACCCTCCCAGAAAAACTACTAAAAAGTCTTGGACACAGAAACATGAAAGTTTGCTTTAATTAATGTTTTACCCTATACCACAGTTCAATGATGTTCTATTTTTATTCTCCTCCAAATCTTTGAACTTATCATATTCCATTTTTATTTTGTAAGATTACCTACTCCTAAATGACGTAGTATTCAGGGCACCTTTAAGTTTATTATCCATTGAATCTCCCTTATGTTTCAATTGAAATTTTGAGTAGGGAATGAACTCACTCTTGTTATGATTTTTTTGTCATTTTAGGCGTGGAGGTTATGGATTGAAGAAAGGCCATTGGAGTTAATAGATGACATATTAGATGATGGTACAGCCTTGTCTTTAGAAATATTACGGTGTATTCATGTGGGTCTGTTGTGTGTACAACAGAATCCAGAAAACAGGCCTAACATGTCATCTGTTGTTTTGATGTTAAACGGGGAAAAGTTACTTCCAAAACCAAGCCAACCTGGATTCTATACAGGAAAAGATAGTATAGTTGACACGGGATCTTCAAAGCAATGTGAAAGGTGTTCACTAAATGAAGTTTCAATTTCATCCTTTGAGGCGCGATAAAACATCATTTTAAGGTGGTGATGTAGATATATAAATAAAATACTGTTCAAATGTGATAAAATTAGTGTATAGGCTATATGTATTTTGTTTTTTGTAGTTAAATTATGAAGTGTAAAACTTATTACTCTGTCATCATTAAGATTGTCTACAGTGTCCACAAGGGTTTTTCTGTAGTAACATTACAAAAATCTTCATCATATATTACTTTCCGGTTCATTGTGACCTTGTGGAAAGTACACCACAAGGAGACCAGCACTTGTGTGCCAGTGTTCTAAATGTAGAACCCACTTTTTGCTTGCAAAATCCATCCCATAATGTCATCATTATGAAATAAAAAAGGTTCTAATCTGTCTCGAAGGACAAATTGATTTTGGCATAATCTTGCAATATCCAAGATCTTAAAACAATAATGCAAATCACAAAAGATTTTATTGTCTGGAAAATGAGACCACCAAATGACTTTTTATCTCTGAGATGTGGCATAGTAATGACTGTTTGAATTTGAAGTTTAAATATATCAGATATTAAAGCATATATACTAAAAGGATGAATGGCTCAACTGATACATGCTTGATTTCCCTTAAGATCTCATGGTTGAAAATTGTGTACGAAAGAAATCTCTACTGGAAGAGCTGGCTCCACCAAGTTGTAAATGTTATTGTCTCCAACATTGTCTTCTGTGTTGTGTTGGTCACCTGTAAGATGTAAGAAAATATTGAAATTAAAGCAGGTAAATACAAGTAAACTTACCAATTGATAATTCTTCAATCTAGTCCATATCTTTCTTTGTCTAGACAGAAATTTCCTCAAAGCTTAGATTTCATTAGAATCTTGAATTGAACTTGTAATTTGTAAGTATAGATCAGAGTAAAAGAGTATAAACAATCATACCAGAGGGACAGAACGAGGGTTTCTCAAAAGGGTGGCAATGTAGAGCCCCATTTGGTCATCTTGTTTGCAAGTGATTTTCAATCTTGAGTAAACCCTATCCACCCTTGAAGTTATAAACATCTATGACTTTGAAAGATATTTGCTTTACAAATCCTCACTCAAATCCTTATTTTACAGAAACCTATTTCATATTAGATTTTTGGGCTAATTACTCTAATAGAATTTTCTTGAACTTTTTACACAATTTAGATTTCTCTAATTAATTGAAACACAATGTAGATTTTCTTGAAACACATCACTGTAAAATCTATTCATAATATATAAATTCCGAGTCCCAAAATGTGAAATCGTGTCATCTCGAATTTTTAGAAATTACTAATTCTTCTGTCACTTATTTGCTTATGTGAGACACTCCCTGATTTCTGAAGTTACCTCTTTATGACATAAGCTTATATGTAATCGGGAAAAATTGAACTTACTAGGTCCTTTATTTCATTCATGGATTAGTATAATCAGTATCACTTTTAACAATATTTTTTTATAGTTTGTATTTGTTAAACAAATTATAACAACACCTGATAAGTGATATAAACATTTTTATCAGAAAACAAATCCACTGATTATAACCTTGAAGCCTGTAATATACCTGGCAGGTGATATGGAACACCACAGGTGGATAAACGTTATCAAATTTGGTGAAGTAATTAACTATTCTGTGGCCAATAATGAGAATTGTTGTCCATACTTTTGTGTCAACTAAGATTTAGTTATTTAATTAACAAAGGTAGGAAGTGAGTTTATTTAGCTACTAGGTTTACTTGATATTCATTAAAGCCTTTTGTATATATATTTTTTTCCTCGCAGTAATATAACTCCCGCAACACAAAGAAAATTAAACAAAAGTTTACTACTTTAAACTCTTCTTACACAACTAAGCCATCATAAAACTGATATCAGAAAGTTCTACTGTCTAATTTATACTCAATTAATCTCGTAACTGAAGATGCGAAATCAGAAAAAAGATATGCACTTTATAGTGTAAATTGCATTAACAATTTGACATGGCATACATAAAGAAGCATGTGAGGAAGGGCGTAGGAAAAATAAGCAAAAAGGTAAAGAACACATTAATTTTGGAAACTGAGTGAACGTGTGAATGAATAAATAAAAAAAAAAAAATGAGAAGTTCTGGCGTTGCAGAATGAATGATTAGACGGTGACACTGCGGAGAACAACAGTCTCAACAGTGAGTCCAGGGCCAAAACCAAAGAGGACACCCCAATCAAGGCCTTCACCAGTGGTGCCAAGTCCATTCTCTATTGATTTCTTCCTCATTTGATCCATGATGAATAGCACACAGGCACTTGACATGTTACCGTACTCGCTGAGGACGTGTCTAGTAGCTTCCATTTTTTGAGGCTTCAAGCCAAGCTTAGCCTCAACTTGGTCTAGAATTGCCGGTCCACCAGGGTGTGCAATCCAGAAGATAGAGTTGTAATCAGAGATTCCCAAGGGTTGGAAGGCTTCAACCAAGGCCTTCTCGATGTTCTTTGAGATGAGTCCAGGAACATCCTTGAGGAGATGGAAAGTGAGTCCAACTTCCCGAAGGTGGCCATCGATAGCACCTTCACTGTCTGGAAGGATTGTTTGGGCAGTCCAGACAAGCTCAAACAAAGGGTTTTCAACAGGCAAAGGGTCTGATCCAACGATGACTGCAGCTGCACCATCTCCAAACAAGGCCTGACCCACAAGGCTATCAAGATGGGTGTCACTTGGACCACGGAATGTGACTGCAGTGATCTCTGAACAAACCACAAGCACACGAGCACCCTTGTTGTTTTCAGCCAAATCTTTGGCCAAACGAAGCACGGTGCCACCAGCAAAACATCCTTGTTGGTACATCATGTAACGCTTGACGGAGGGACGAAGTCCCAGTAGTTTTGTGAGCTGATAATCAGCACCAGGCATGTCCACACCACTGGTGGTGCAAAATATGAGATGGGTTATCTTTGACTTGGGTTGACCCCATTCCTTTATTGCCTTTGTTGCTGCCTCTTTTCCCAACCTTGGAACCTCCACAACCACCATGTCTTGCCTTGCATCCAATGAAGGTGCCATATAAGCACACACACTCGGATTCTCTTTCAGGATCTCTTCGTTCAGGTACATGTATCTCTTCTTAATCATTGACTTGTCACCTGAAATATGTGTGCAAATTCATTGTCATTAATATTGTCAATGAAATAAAATCAAATCAAAGGTATTGTGATGAATATGGAAGACGAAGATGAAGGAAGAGAGAAATGTAAAGTAGCTTACACATGCGCTGGAACTTTTCTTTGAGTTCTGTCTTGTGCTCACTGTTGGTGACGCGGAAATAATAGTCAGGATAAGTACTCTGATCCACGCAGTTGGGAGGAGTGGCGGTGCCAATAGCCATGACAGTGGCAGGGCCTTCTGCACGTTGTGCCTTACGGATCTCTTCAACATTCACCATTCTTCCTCACAATTTTCTCAACCAACTAACCTTAGATAGATAGATAGCTTGCACCAAAGAATGACCTCAAATAGTAGCTATATATCTATGAAGGAAGGAGAGAAAAGGGTATGATGATGATATTGGAAAGTGGCTTGGAAGGGTTAATATATATACAGAGACATGCATAGTTGATTTGAGTTGAGTGGAGAGAAATGGGTAGGTAGGTGGATGCGTGCATGCTTCCTCTGACTGCGCATGTCTAAGGAGACTCTTTCTTTGACTCTCTAATTATTGTAACCTAATATTTTTCCTTCAATATTTTATCTTCTAATCAATCACACATTTTCATTGTGTGTGGGAAGCCACGAAGGTGATGATGAGGAAAAGTCAATGGTGAAGGCCAGTGTCGTGAGAGAAGAATAAGAACTATAAAAATTTTGGAGGGTTGTGGCCTTGAGTGTGATCCCACTCAGGAACTTGGACCACACCAATGGACACAGAAAGCCCTAAACCTTTCTTCTCTTTTACGCTCACAGTTTTAACCAAAAGGAGTAATACAAGAATTGATAGACACTCAATCACTAACTGTAAAAAAAATCACCATGACAATGGATGAAGAACACCAACCAAAGATGTTTTTGGATGATTTGATGATAACTTTGGGGTTGGTGGGGACTTAAATGAGAATATAAATTATAGTTGCAGTTAGTGTATGTGATTGTTTATTAAATTTTCTGAAAAGTTTCAATGAAAGGGAAAGTTCAGTCATTATTGTCGTGCGCATAACCCATGAAGAAACCTTTAAAAATTTAAGTGTAATTGCTGTTAAGAATTGAAATTTATAGCTTTTCACAATATTTTTAATGTTTTAGATTCAGGGGCATTTACTGCATCAGTTTATAACAACCACATAGCTTTAGTTTCATATTAACTTTTATCAAGAATATTTTAGTGATAATATAAATTATCTAATTAATTTTTTTCGTAAATTATTTATAAATTTTTTTACCCATTCTTTTCTCTAATTTAAATAATCTCACCTTTCATTCTATTTTCTTTTATTCTTCTATTTTCAATGAGATTAAGAGTGATTAATTAATTTTTTATAAAAATTAATTATAAATTAAATGAGTAAATATTTTATATTAATAACTGGTGAAAATACAATGACTATTATGTACCGGTATTTTTATTACGTTGCTCATAATAAGAAAAAAAAATTGGTGTAAAAAATGTTGATATATAAAAAAACAAATGCTTCCAACAATGATATATGATTATTAGGTTTAGGGTTTACTACACATGAGAAAATAGGTGTCAAGGAATGCTTTTGAAAAATTTCACCCTTAAATGCAATAAATAATATATTTTAAAGGAATGCCATTAAATGAAATAAATAAATCATCAACAATATTCAATTAACATAACATTTTATCATATTGTTTGATTTATTATATACTATGTTATGTTCATAAATATATTATCCAATGCTTTTATACAGTAAATTTTGAATTTAAATGAAAGATTAATTTGTTAGATATTATTATAAAATGATATATTCCAATAAAATTGACATTTCAATTTTTTTACCATAGGTTAATATATAATAAATTTATTTATTTTTTTAGATGGGTGGACATTTGTATGATACATGGAAATTTTTGGACGTTGTAATATAATATGTCAATAGATTCATAAGGAAGAACAATATTATAAAAAATTCTCTATTATTCGAAATCGATTAAAAAATAAGGAAAAATATAGTATACATTTTTTTATATATAAATAGATTAATACTGATAAATTATATATTTTTATGATTATTGTTATATTTAAAAATTATAATTATAATTTTTATTATATTCATAAATAAATTACACAATTTTATACTTAAAAAATTATTCTACAAATTTATTATCATATTTTAATAAATATAATATAAGAAAATTATAAAACAATTTTCAAATAACATATCCATATTTATTAATTATTATTTAAATTAAATATATAACACTGTATTTAAATATAAGAAATTATTTAATTTAAATTTTTAAGTTGTAATTAAAAATTTAAATTAAATAATATAATTTAAAAATGTAATTTTAATTCTTTCTCAATGGATTGTTTTAATTTTGTGTATCTTAGTTTGTGTATTCGAAATTGGAATAGCAACTTACGACAGTAAAAAAAAAAAAAGTGAAAGAACATTTTGTCAAGTTCATTCACCATTTTCACTCTCACATTCTAGGGTCACCACACTTGCATTCTTACTCTCCCATTCTCATATTTCAATTCTTAACAGCAATTACACTTAAATTTTGTAAAGATTTCTTCTTGGATTATGCGCATGACAATAATGACTGAACTTTCCCTTTCATTGAAACTTTTCAAAAAATTTAATAAACAATCACATACACTAACTGCAACTATAATTTATATTCTCATTTGAGTCCCCACCAACCCCAAAGTTATTATCAAATCATCCAAAAACATCTTTGGTTGGTGTTCTTCATAATTCTTTTTACTGTTAGTGATTGGGGTGTCTATCAATTCTTGTATTACTCCTTTTGGTTAATACTGTGACTATGAAAGAGAAGAAAGGTTTAGGGCTTTCTGTGTCCATTGGTGAGGTCCAAGTTCCTGAGTGGGATCACACTCAAGGCCACAACCCTCCAAAATTTTTATATTTTTTATTCTTCTATCATGACACTGTGGCCTTCACCATTGACTTTTCCTCATCATCACCTTCGTGGCTTCTCACACACAATGAAAATGTGTGATTGATTAGAAGATAAAGTATTGAAGGAAAAATATTAGGTTAGAATAATTGGAGAGTCAAAGAAAGAGTCTCCTTAGACATGCGCAGTCAGAGGAAGCATGCACGCATCCACCTACCTACCCATTTATCTCAACTCAACTCAAATCAACTATGCATGTCTCTGTATATATATTAACCCTTCCAAGCCACTTTCCAATATCATCATCATACCCTTTTCTCTCCTTCCTTCATAGATATATAGCTACTATTTGAGGTCATTCTTTGGTGCAAGCTATCTATCTATCTAAGGTTAGTTGGTTGAGAAAATTGTGAGGAAGAATGGTGAATGTTGAAGAGATCCGTAAGGCACAACGTGCAGAAGGCCCTGCCACTGTCATGGCTATTGGCACCGCCACTCCTCCCAACTGCGTGGATCAGAGTACTTATCCTGACTATTATTTCCGCGTCACCAACAGTGAGCACAAGACAGAACTCAAAGAAAAGTTCCAGCGCATGTGTAAGCTACTTTACATTTCTCTCTTCCTTCATCTTCGTCTTCCATATTCATCACAATACCTTTGATTTGATTTTATTTCATTGACAATATTAATGACAATGAATTTGCACACATATTTCAGGTGACAAGTCAATGATTAAGAAGAGATACATGTACCTGAACGAAGAGATCCTGAAAGAGAATCCGAGTGTGTGTGCTTATATGGCACCTTCATTGGATGCAAGGCAAGACATGGTGGTTGTGGAGGTTCCAAGGTTGGGAAAAGAGGCAGCAACAAAGGCAATAAAGGAATGGGGTCAACCCAAGTCAAAGATAACCCATCTCATATTTTGCACCACCAGTGGTGTGGACATGCCTGGTGCTGATTATCAGCTCACAAAACTACTGGGACTTCGTCCCTCCGTCAAGCGTTACATGATGTACCAACAAGGATGTTTTGCTGGTGGCACCGTGCTTCGTTTGGCCAAAGATTTGGCTGAAAACAACAAGGGTGCTCGTGTGCTTGTGGTTTGTTCAGAGATCACTGCAGTCACATTCCGTGGTCCAAGTGACACCCATCTTGATAGCCTTGTGGGTCAGGCCTTGTTTGGAGATGGTGCAGCTGCAGTTATCGTTGGATCAGATCCTTTGCCTGTTGAAAACCCTTTGTTTGAGCTTGTCTGGACTGCCCAAACAATCCTTCCAGACAGTGAAGGTGCTATTGATGGCCACCTTCGGGAAGTTGGACTCACTTTCCATCTCCTCAAGGATGTTCCTGGACTCATCTCAAAGAACATCGAGAAGGCCTTGGTTGAAGCCTTCCAACCCTTGGGAATCTCTGATTACAACTCTATCTTCTGGATTGCACACCCTGGTGGACCAGCAATTCTGGACCAAGTTGAGGCTAAGCTTGGCTTGAAGCCTCAAAAAATGGAAGCTACTAGACACGTCCTCAGCGAGTACGGTAACATGTCAAGTGCCTGTGTGCTATTCATCATGGATCAAATGAGGAAGAAATCAATAGAGAATGGACTTGGCACCACTGGTGAAGGCCTTGATTGGGGTGTGCTCTTTGGTTTTGGTCCCGGACTCACTGTTGAGACTGTTGTTCTCCGCAGTGTCACCGTCTAATCATTCATTCTGCAACATCACAACTTCTCATTTTTTTTTTTTATTTATTCATTCACACGTTCACTTCTGTTTCGAAATTAATGTGTTCTTTACCTTTTTGCTTATTTTCCCTACACCCTTCCTCACTTGCTTCTTTTTGTATACCATGTCAAATTGTTAATGCAATTTACACAATAAAGTGAACATCTTTTTTCTGATTTCGCATCTCAGTTACGTGATTAATTGAGTATAAATTAGACAGTAGAACTTTCTGATATCAGTTTTATGATGGCTTAGTTGTGTAAGAAGAGTTTAAAGTAGTAAACTTCTGTTTAATTTTCTGTGTGTTGCGGGAATATATTATATATTACAGCGAGGAAAAGAATATATATACAGAAGGCTTTAATGAATATCATGTAAACCTAGTAGCTAAAAAAACTCACTTCCTACCTTTGTTAATTAAATAACTAAATCTAGTTGACACAAAAGTATGGACAGCAATTCTCATTATTGGCCTCAGAATACTTAATTACTCCACCACACTGCATATCATTTATCCAATTAACGCATAAGAAGTAGAAAAAGGTTCTGTATCTTTGACCGGGTATAGTATAAGTTTCAAGGTTTAAAATAGTAGAGTTATTATGTATGGATTGGTCCTTGACTATTAAGTATTCTGTTAATATAGTCTTTAGTGTAGTTTTCTTAATTAACAATTTAGATTTGTTGTAATTAATTTAAAATATAGGAAGTAATTTCATATTCTCTTAGTAAGAAATGAACCATTATTTTGCATTTTTAAAATCTGCTGTAGTGACAAATCTTTCCTACCTGTTATGTTATCAGAAGTGGGCATTGATCATATTTTATTAGAAAGTGTTTATGTTTTATGTGATATGATAACAAAAAGTTTGGAATTTCTGGTAGGTCATCATTGGTTTATTTTAATTTTAATTTGGAATATGTTTCCAAAGACAAATTATTTGTTATGATAATAGATGAAGATTAGTATATGATGGGACAAGTTCCTTTATGTAATTGTCCGGTTTTGAATGCAAGTAAAATCATTTCCTAAGTTCAGTGATAAAAAAGAACTTGCATGATTTTGATGAAGAGGAAAATGCTGGAAACTGAGGAAAGTGTTTGCGAAGACCACATTGATGGCTTTGAAAAGGTTGTCTGTCAGGCTAGGTTGTTTGTTCCCACTATCGATCCCTTGAAGTTTGATATAGATTGTGATGTGGACAACGTAAAACAACTTGAAAAAGTCTGAAGAGGAAGATGATGAAGCGGACATGGTGGCTTAAAAATTATAATTTTTTCCTTTTCAAGTGGTTGGTGTGACCCGGCTGCTCCACTTATGCTTTTTTTTAGTTGTACTTAAAAATTTAATTTCCTATTTATCTTTAATGAATGTTCTTTCTAATTTTTATAGTTCTTTCTTGACATAGGTTTAATTATATGTTTGAACTCGGCCTCTTAAGCTTGAACGTAAGTTCATAAAATTACTTGATAGTAAGATGTGGAAAAGTAAAAAAGTTTATTCATATTTTCACTGTTACTTGTTAAATTACCTGGGCAAAAATCCTTTCACGTTCTGAATGGGAAAAAAGACCTATGTAGGAAAAGGTAGGAAAAAGAGTAAATTGTAAATTATTAGAGTAAACTATAATAGAACTTTAGATGGTTGCGTTCCAAGTTTGAGGTATGGCTCGTTCTTGATTTAATTTTAGACATGAAACGTTGATCATTTTACATATCTCCTCCTTTATTCGAGCACTGTCACGGTGGGAATATGTTTCTGTCCCCCCACAAATTTATCCGTACAATTTTATATGCACCGTGTATGTATATTTTTCGATTCAATAAGTGTCAAATAACTCTTCTCTAGTTATATATACAAATATAATACATGCTCCGTGTTCATGGAATGAAGCAAAAACAGTAACACAAAGTAAATTCTTTTGTTTAATTTAATATTTTATGTTTTAAGTCTGTTAAAAACAAAACCCACTAAGTTAAACAAGATTCTGAAAAGCTTGGACGTTACATGACGCTATTCCTTCTTAATCAAACATTTCATTTACTACAATATCAGCGACATGAATATTGAGGCAACATCTAGTGAATTCAACTATCAACATAAAATATCAAACACAGAATTAAGATATACGGACACAACCCGCACGTATAAAAAATAAGAATTAATTTTTCATCCAAAAGTAAGCAAATACATTTCCATTTTCATTTGCTTATAATTTTGCTACGTCTAAATTTGATTCAAAAAAATTTAGCTTGTCTATCAGCCTAATCAACTAAACACATCCTTGGAGTACAGACAATGAAATGCGAGCTCAAAATTTATAATATGGTTTAGCTGCACAAACACTGTAACATTACTATGTTTGCGTCAATTACTGAGAAACTTCCGCTTTTTAGTTGTGTTCATATAAGGTCTAATGACCCATTCTATCTGAGCTTCAGCTTGATCGACCGTTCCCAACTTTATCTGCAACAAAGGTTTTGAAAACATCAGGAACTGATTGTACTTGTTTAACAGAGTTGGTGTATGAGGAATAGACCAGTTTTATTGATAATCAACTTGGGAAGAATACTGGAGTTTAATATACACCAACGAATGTGACAATAATAAAAGCAATAAAACTAAAGTATGAACTATGACGTATTTAAAGTGAAGTATAATCTTGCAAGTTAGGATGCAAAGCAATCAATAGTGTGCTTAATTGTGATGCAAACCTGATAAAGCCGCAACTCAAACCGTGGACCAATTTCCTTCAGTTCTATAGATTTAGGGCCCCCATGCTTTTCATAAATATGATGTCTGTATTCAACACACACAAGTTCAAATGAAAAGAATACGAATTAACCAGCGAATAATACTTAATAGAACTTGAACAAATAATTGAAAAGAAGGATAAAAGCACAAAATTGGATACATCGGCCCAACCTGAATGAGATATAGTCAGACTGGTTGGAAAAAGTGACAATACGTTTTGTGTCTGGTTTTGGAACTGGAAAAAGATGCTTGAGAATGTTGGCTGACCTTTCACCTAACTGTTTAATGTCCAAAAGAATTTCCAAACAAGATGAAAAGTCAGCACTCAGAGCAATGTAATGTAGTAGATAGTAATTATTTTTGTTTAAGTTGAGTTGGCAAAAGCATATTTTCATAAAAAGATACTCAAAATAAGAGAAAAGGATATAAAAGAAAGGTCATGGTAACAGATTATGATCCTATATGTCAGTCATGAACGATGAATTACTAATGCTTTCCATGTAAAAGGATGCAACAATATTTTACGAGAAATAACTTCGTTATCGAAAGCCATTAATGAAATAGAGATTGAGCACCTTTTATTTTCCACATGGAACTGAGTTTGAATCTCAGTTATACTATTTCTTATTTCAAAAGGCACATAAGTCCAAGAGATGTAATTGAAAAGTTCAGCTATATAACTGTACACAGATCAGTGCTCATACTATTAATAGAATGCCCTCTCAACTCAGATTCATTTGCTAACACTGCTCCCAATATTTTGGACAACAACATGGCATTTTGGGTATGGTTCTACCATCCTTTTCTCAGTAGATGCCACTTTTATTATCTCTTAATATATTCACTCCTCATCTTATCTATTCTTGTATGTCTACTCATGCATCACAACAGTCTCATTCCTGTAACACTTAATCTATGCTATTGTCTACACTTAGGGACATAAGAATTTTAAATCTAATTTACCTGTCAAATTCTCAAACCACAACCAAAGCACAGTTACTCAAACCACAAACAGATTGCACAGTTCCACATTGGACATGCCATGATAGCAACACACTCCAATCCTAAAACATGTTCATATTATTCTGGCTTCAACGAGAGTTTAATATCACTTAGTGTTTAAAAATAATGAGGATTGCATGTCAACATTGGAATCTCATATCCATCTAGTACAGTGTAAATGTCCTAAGTCAATAGTATCATGTCAACTACAGCCTAAACTAGTTAATTTTTACATCCAGATTTGAATGCTTTAAAATCATTTCGAACTCAAATCACTTCATTATGGAATAAGATAAGAAACAATGATACTGCAGGACCTGTAGCTCTCAAAAGTTCCAAAGACAAAGCAACAGATCATTGTCATTGAAACTTGGTATATCCTAAGATAATAAAGCTATACTGAATTATGAATACCTTTGTTGAGAAGTTATCAAGAATCAAATGTGGATAAGCCTCAGGCATAGTTCCAATGGCTTTCTTGTCTTTAATTTCATGCCTTGTAACCTATACGAAACAACAGATTAGCATATTGTCCCCTAAAATCAATAAGAAACACTGTAAGACTAATACTTGCCACATTGTGTAATCCAAAATATGCAGTTGGACCAAATGGTAGATGGCAAACAATTAAACCATCTGGCACACCACGATGTTCATGAACCAAAACAACATCAGTATAGTCATGTGCACGGCAAGATTCTATAATCTCTGAGATAACCTGAAATGAAAAGGAAGATTGCTTAAATATTGGTACAGAAAAAACAAAAAAAACATTATAGCACAATTGTAGTCAATTTGCTCAAGGAGTCTAGAATTAGTCGCTGTATATGTTTTAGCTATAGAGTTGAAAATAAAGCTAATTACGGGATGCCATCTGACATTATAGATCAAAAGAATGGCTTGACGAATGCAACTAAATTGAAGCTGAGATGTGATGAGGCAGACATTTATTCCACCTAGATCACTTACAAATAAAATGATATAGAATTTAGGTGGGAAAGAGAAAGAAACACAAAGACAGACAAAGAGGAAATGGGAAGAAGAGAATAGAGATGAGAGAAACAAAGAGATCAAAGAAACCGTGCACAGCACTTCTGTTATTTCTTTTCCAGCCCAACAACTATGAACTAACAGTGGCTAACCAACCAACTAACATCCATAATTATATTTCAATATCATAAAATTTAGAAATTCCTACCTTAGAAGCGGTACAGTTAAGAAAACAGATGACTCAAGTTGCCATGTCAAACAATAGATTAGTTAGATTATGATCTTCTTTGAATGAGATTCTACAATATTTTCTCTAACCTATTGAGAATTCGTACTCAATTCTTTTGGTTTATTTACTTTTAGCAAATTCTATCTTCAGTTTTGCACACATTCTCTGGATAAATAGAAGTTCCTTTAAGACCATTTAGAATTTGGAAATCTAAAACTCCCTCCAAGGTCAAGATTTTGTGTTTGGATAGCAACAAAATTTGTAAAACTGACATGCAGATTTGTAGACCTCACAAAGCCTTCTAAACTTATGTATTATGTGAACATCTAGTTTGGAAACAGCACCGCTTTTGAGCACTTACTTTCTTACAAAATAATTAATTTGAAGGTCTTGGAGTTGCTGAGCACAAGGAGTGTCATTTAAGCGTAGTGTTCACACAATGTGCTCGGCACTCAGGAATAACACAAAAACCTTGGTAAAATGTTTCATGTTTCATTTTGAGGCTCTTAAATGCACAAGTATCAAAGGGTCGTACATATGCCTTTATTGGATTATCTTCACGGTATCTATAGGTAAACTTTGGGCATCCACTCATTTCTTATCCTACCATAGTTCTTCTCTTATTTCTAATTGCAAACATAATTTCTTATTTAGATCATATGACCAAAGAAACCACCAAATAATCATGTCACAATATGCAGAAGACGAGACAATGGACAGTGAAACAGTAAACAGACCAACCTGACCACCACGATTCATTCTCTGCGCATTAGGAAAAACAAAACTCAACTCCTGCACAAAAGAATTGAAGATCACAATAAACAAAAACATCCATAAAGTAACAAACAAAAATGTAAAACAAACCGTTGGTTTAAATAACAGAATTGAAACAAACAAACACCATAGACATCAAAAGCAAGCAAACCTTTACAAACTGTTGAAGAGGAGCACTTGGATCCCTGGAAGTGGTCAACAAAATCTTGGGATCCTTTTCCGCAGCATAGGCATACTCATCATCAATATGCGTTCTTGGAACTGAATACAATAATAAACCACACCAAACCCCATTTGAAACTCTCAACAAAGTAGATAAAAAAATGGATATATCACACAAAAGGGAAATAGGCTTGGGACTACTTGAACAATTTTTCCATAAACACTTCTAAGAGAATAAAATAAGAAAAAACAATAAAATAAAATTAGCTTACAGTTGGCTAAATTTCTCCATAAATACTTCTGAGAAAATTAAATTAACTCTCCCATACTAGAAGTTTTTTCATATTGACTACTCTAAAATATTATTTTTAAATTGTAGACACCTTTATTTCATTTTTTTTTACTTCATATATTCTCTTCCTAGACGTGCCAATAAGAAATTTACTCAAACAGGTCCCATGAATTAACTTTTTTTTCTAAAAGATGAATTTTATACTATACACAAGCTAATTTTAGTTTATCCGAAAGCTTCTTTTTTTTTCTTATTTTCTTCTTCTATATATTATTGAAAAAAAAATAGAGAAGAGAAAAACAGGGAGAAGCATTTAGCGTGATACCACTTACCAGCAGTGTTTTCATCTTCAAGGTCGATTTCGCGTCGAAGTGCAGCTTCCTCGTTTCTGAGTTCAGTAGGAATGGGTTTCCCTTCTGCAAAAACAAACAAACAGATTAATATAATTACACGAGAAATAAAAATAATAATAAGAATAAAAACAGAACATGAACAAAAAAGCAATAGCAGAAACCTTGAAGCGCTTCTCTGATTTTGCGCTTCTTTTCGTAGAGCAAGCGTTCTTTGCCCTCTAAGCTCTTCCGGTACAAATACTCTCTCCTCAATCGAATGTTTCTACGCAGCATTTTCAACACACTCACCGAACGAAAACGGCAACGTTCCGTTCGTTCAATGTATAAAGATCGAGAAAAACGAAGAGGAAGAGGGTGTGGTGCGGCGGCGACGCGGGAACACGAGAGAAGAAGGAAGTGAAGAAAAGAAAAGGGGTGCGAGCAAAACGACCTGCGTTTCGGATCTCGATTACCTGAAGTTAAATAATACTCATTCACACACGCAGTTAATAGATACCGTTGATGAAGATCCAACGGATCACGTATGTAATATTTTTAAAATAATTATTTAAATAATCTTTGTAGATATTGAATTAATAATTAATAATTTTTATATTATCATAATTTTTAATATATTTATTTATTATATTTTACAATACTATATCTTAACAAATAAATATTTAATATATTTTTTTTTTTTAACAAACATGATTCTGGTTTTAATTATTTTTAGTGTTGGATCTTCAGCTACAGCTGCTATCTTAAACACAACCTGATTTTTTATAAGATATTTCCTTAAATGGAAAATAAAGATTTTTAACATAAAGATTAGATTTTTCTTCAGTAACTTTGAAAAACTCAAAAATAAAATATTATAAAAAAAGGAAGAAGATTGAAATCTAAAAAATTACTCAAAATCTCAAAATAATATTTTCAGAACAAAAATAAAATAAAATTTTGTATTCTACATGATAGAAAAGAATTTACCAAAATACAGTGTAAGAGGTAAAAATAAAACCTTATACTAAATATGTTTAATTTCTGAAAAAGAAATTACTTTTAAATAATGTTTTATAATAATTCATTTTTAGTTCTCGTCATTAACTATATAATCAAATTAATCCAAAAAAATATCAAGTAAAATAAAAAAAAATAATAAAGAATATTTTAAATTTACATTATTTAAAGTATGTAATTTAATTAAATAATATATTTATTATTTAATATAAATAAGGTAATTACAATGGAATTATATGTTTGATTTCCTCCAAATACAAAAACTAGTGATAATCACAATATTCAAAGTTATTGAAGAAAAATCTAAGACTGAAATAGTAACCATGCATAGCCTGTGTGCTAACAAGTGATGGAGAACTTTGATATTATTACTGTATTCTGTGAACAAATAGACCAAAAAAGTAATTCAAGAAACTGAATGAATCAACTTTGATACACTACTAAACTTATTTCACTGTCTTCTAGTATAAGAAATTCCAAAGGTAAAATACAAGCATGTACACCAAAAATAATGTAAATGAATGAAGATCAAAACCAAAATCACTGCCACAGAATTGTTCATAGAGAAAGGCTTGTTTCAAAAGTAACTTGATTGAGATTGCAAGAGCTCAAGTTCAGCTAATACTTTTGCAACCGTTGACTTCAATCTAGAATCACTCTTCTGGGCAAGATCAATAAGAACCACCTGAGCAGATTCTCCAAACTTGACTCTATATTCTGCAACTTTGAATATTCTCTCCAACATCCATATTGCTTTTTCTTGAACCTTTGCATCCCCAACTTCTAGACTTTTTATAATAGCTTGCACACCTGATAACTTGGAAATGGAATTGACACCACCTTCCCAGATATCATCTTGCAGAAGAGTTGAAAGAGCATGCAAAGCAGCTTCAACTACTTCTCTCTCAGTATCTTCCAATAATTGGATAAGGGGAGAAACAGCACCTGCCTTGACCAAACAAAATGTGCTGTTCACAAAGCAATATGCATCATGGACTTCACAATATGCATTCACTGAGGGTGGAACACACAGCCACCTTGACTTTCTAGACTTCCTAAGAGACACAGAATTCTGCGATAGTTGAGCCAGAGAGACTGCAGCCCTTGATTTTGTGATTGGAGAACCACTTGAGAGCAGTTTTACAAGCAAAGGAATCACCCCTTGTTCGGCTGAGAGAAGTTGTAGTTTCTTGTCAGAGGAATTCGTGAAGCGAATAATAACAGTGGCAATATTCTCTGCTAAGCTATTTGTTGTGGATGAGTTACTTCCTGTGATAGTATACATAATGGATATTAAAATGGGCAACAAATTTGCCCTCTGCAGTATATCTGTCACTTTTTTATTACTAGCAGGAAGATTACTCAGTATGCCAACAGCTGCAGCTCTTTCACTATCTGATGTTGATCTTGAAACTATATTAACTATGTTGAAAAGATAAGTTTCATCAAGATGTTCAGTTAACTCATCTGTTAGATCTTTAGAGAGAGTGTACAACAAATGTAAGACCTTGCTTCTGACTTTGGTGGTGTTTTCCTTCAGAAAGGGTAAGAGCAGCTGAAGTGCACCTTTTTCCTTCATTCTGCTTCTCACTTTGGATGCACCAGGATGGGAGGCTATGTTATTTAGAGCTTCTAATAGATGACCTTGAATTATGGGGCTGGAAAGATTCAAAAGTGAAAGCATCTGCTGAGCCACATCTTCATTGACAAGGATGGATTCAGACTGAGCGATTCTTGCAAGAATGGCTGCTGCAGGCTCGCGCAATGTCATGAGCACAGATGTAACTGAGAAAAGAAGTTGTAGCAGAGATCCTGCAATTCCGGATCTGATCAAACGCTGCACATTTTCTGCCAAGGTTGACAGATTTTGTAGTGCATTTAGAGCTGATAGCTTGGACTCAAGTTTCCCAGTACTGAACATATTGACCAGGGGCTCAATGGCCCCATCTTCTCCAAGGGAAAGTTTGCTGTGATCAGTGAGTTCCAACCTTGAAATTGCTGTCGCCATTAGAATCTTGTTCATGTCAGACCCTACAATAACAAGGTTGCAAATTCAGGAACAGAGAAAGCTGAATCAACTCGAAAATGATTGTATGTCTAAGGACTAAAATGAAAGATTTTTTCTTACAATAATCAAATTAAAAATGAGTGTTACCAATAGGAACCAAACATGTATTTAAACCATGATAAAAGATAAACTTATTATTTACCATGCATATAGCATTTTGATAGAAGAAAACACAAGATTTTACATGACACAACACACAATATTGGGTTTGGAGACTGTTGATTCAGTTGAGGAAACATAGCCAAGACTAGCAAATTAAAATTGAACTGGATTTTCATCTATGATAGCCCAACTTCCTCTGGACCAAGGAGACTACACAAAGCATTACATGCTCCAATAAAAATCAAGATGTTTAATAGATGGCTTTAATTGAAACCAAATGCTGATGCTACTGCTTCAACTGCTAACAAACTCAACCAATTTCTATATCCTTCCACTCAATGATATATATACTTCTAAATTACCTGTAATATCATGAATGGATGGACCACATATATGATACAGAAGGAAAGTGGTGGTACCAGATAAGGGAAAGTCATGCATTACCTTCTTTCAAATACTGCACAAGTGGTCTAAAGTAGCCAGCCTCGGCCATATGAAGTGCATTTTGAGTATTACTAGACAATATATCCAATAACTTTGCCGCGTCATGTGAAGCATCAGGGTCATCCCCATTAAGTATAGCAACTAACATAACAATGCACCCTTGAATTCTTCCAATTCTCCTTCGAACGGCCTGAATGTCAGAGAGTTCTAGCAATAACCCCACTGCTTCCTTCCTCTCCTCTGAATCTCTTGTGAGTGACTTCACCACTGCTGATAAGAACTCAATATCTACCATCTTCTCCTGCAGTGAACTACTTTGTAAAGCAAGCTAAAATAAACATAGGTTGAGAGATTTAGACCAACAATTACAAGAAGCATCACCTTAAGTTGAGGGTTTTACCTTTTTCTCCACATTTTCTAAAACAATACTTCTTAGCAATCGCATGATTGCCAACCTATTGTCTGCCTTACACGAACCTAGACGATTGAAAAGAATGGCAAGGGTTGCTTCCTCATTAATCAAGCCACCATCCAGTCTTTCACTCCTTATGAACTCCTTCAGTCTCAAAAGTGAAACTGCAAATTCTTCATCATTACCATTCTTAAGTTTCAAAACAACATCGTCAATAGAAACATTAACTGTTTCCTCTTCTATTTCTCCAGTCAGCTTCATGTCACTGCCGGAAACCTCTGATTTTGGACTTGAAGCTAGACTTAAACTGCCATCAAATCTCACATTCATCAATTGTCTTTGCAATGTACCAATTGTTTCTCTGAAATCAACGGAAACTTCTAGGCTGGCTACAAGCAGAAGGCCAAAGGATCGACCGATGTCATGTGTTATGTCCTCAATTTGCTTGATCGGTTGCCTCAAATTCGAGCTTTTTGTCAAAGCTTTGGCACGCCTCAGCTCATTCTCAAGAGATTCCAAGGATTTTCTAATAGGTGGCTTGTCCAATACTGCGTTTTTGTCTCTCAAATCACTGAAGATTGGGGGGAACTTCTCAACCAACATGGCAAACTCAGCAAAAATATGTACTTCAATTTCGGAGTTCTTAGCAAGAGAAGCAACCTCATCGGCCAAAACTATCAGCTCTGACAACAATTCAGAAATTTTTTTCTTTTCCACGATTTCCATATGAAAACTGAGTTTATGCAGCAAAAGAAAAATCAGTCACCACTCATCGGTTATAGAAGATCCTCAATTGGGCAACAGTAGATATCTAGAGAAAAGAGCTAACATAACAAGAAATTAATACATAAACAAAGAAAACTATACAAATAACATAGACAAGAATAATCAAGCATAGCAAATTAAAACCAACAAAAAGTTAAAGGAGAGTGAATACTGAATTGAACCTGCAGAGAAAATGCAAGGATGACTGAAGAAACAGACAATTTGACTGTTTGACCTTAGAACCAAAACTTGCTTTAAAGTTGAGATTTTTTCAGATACCCAAAGTCCAAACGAGATGAAAACAACCTCACTTCTTCTTCTTATTCTTGTTATTGGCTTTCAAAGCAGAAGGGTAAAACAAGTTGTTGATTTTTTCTTATGTTTGGTTTGGAATACAAGAAGGACAAGGTGTATTGTGGGTCATTATCAGACGGCTGTGAATTGTTAAATATAATAAGGTGGTGACATATGGTTTCTTTGCTTTGATCGTCATGATCACGTTGTGCTTCCAAGCTAGTGAAATTTTGAATGAATGAGTAGTGAATGATGGAAGACCAAGTCAAAACCTGCAGCACAATCACTTCTTTCTCTCTCTCTCTCTCAGGACTTTTACTAAGAAACTGTTTTGTGGTTGGATGTTTTTGCTTGGTTTTCAGTTTCATTTCCAACCATTTTTCTACTTTGAATGCTAACCAGACTTCTAGATGGTGAGTGGGTCAAATACTCAAAGCACTGAACAGTACCATCTGCCTTGAGTTTGTAGGCTGTGGATAGAAATTGCTCAAGCAAATGCCACGTATTTTCACAGAAAATTATTCTTAGTTTTGTTTTCAACTTGGTTCTGATATCAGGACCACTACCAGTACGTATGGTTGATTGAATTGAATGGAGTTTCACAAGAGAACTATCTTGGAAGTTTTCATTTGATAACGTTTTTTCTTTTTTCTGATTATTAAGTTTAATCAGTTTAACCATCGAACTAAAAATCTGCAATGTATAAGTGAAATGAGGTTATAAAAAATTATACAGATTCGAATTTTTATTTTGTCTAATATATTTTTCTTCTACTTAATAAACTAAAATCATATTTACATTAAACATTGATAAATACAATATATTATTTGGAATAATAAAAAATACAACTAAATAGATCATATAAACTCTCATTCATAAGCAAAACAGACAAATAAAATATGTTATGTAACTTCAAAACGCACTAAAATATAAAGAAAACGACACAGATTATAACCACTGTGACAAAGTCATTCCTGTGTTAGTTTAACCTAAATATCTTTTTGATGTCTCTATCAAAATATGAATCACTTTAATAGTAAATTGAATACATATTAAATAATAGATCATATATATAATAAAATTATCGTTTGGATCTTTATGAAAATTCCTACAATCTTAGATAATAAATATCTATATATATGATTCCATAATTAATTATGATTTTTTTTATTTTGTATATTTTTATAATAATAATAATAAATAATTAAAAAATAATAATAAATAAAACTATTAAAATTATTTTATTTTTCATTAAATTTTACTATCTTTTAATAAATTTAAACAATCTCTTTTTTTTCTATTAGAAATTCTACTTATTTATATATAATTAAATTAATATATATATATATATAAATTAATATAAATTTTATTTTATTAAATTAGTTTGATGAAAATAAATTAAATTTTAAATTTAATACTAATAATATAATTTATTTTAAAACACAATTAAATGTAATAACGATACTTATATAAACAAGTTTATAATGATAAACTTTATTAAATATAATATTATTTAACTTAAAAGATGAAAAAAAAACCACGTTAAAAAAAAAATTGTTTACATATGTGGAGAGAGAAAAAGATGGAAGAAATAATTTATCTAAATAATTGGTGATATAAAGTGGAATAATAAAAAAAGAAAAGCATGGAGAAATTAAAATTATTAATAGAGTATTTATATTATTTAAATGTCTAAAAATCATGACTTTAATTAAAAATTGTTTCTTGTTGTTGGTGGAGGCTGCTATGCCGTCGGTGATGCTGTCTGTGTTTAGGCTGCTAAATTTTTTATTTTATCTTTAATTTGTTGATTAAATATATAATTTTTCCCACCATAAACAATTTTATAATTCTCATTATCACCATGATTTTGACTTTTAAATACGAAATTACGTAAATTAAAATTAAAAACATATTATATTAATGGATAGGTATTCTTATCCAATATTAAACTCGTTCTAATACATAAATATTTAATTAAATTGGGTTGAATTTAATTTAGAAAAAAATAGAATTTATTGATTTTTTTAGTTTTAAAATTTTCAAAATTAATTTCAATAATTATTTTTAGAAATTAGTTTAAAAAAAGTTGATACTTTTATTTAAAAACTAATTTAAATGAAGAAAGGTAATAGTAAGAAGTCGAGATAAAAAGTCATGACAAAAGTTGAAGAAATATGTCAATAATAAAACAAATAACTTATCAATTTTTATATTTTAGTTTTTAAAATTAAAAACTATATATTTTTTAAAATTTATTTAATAAAAAATTTATTAAATCAATTTTTAAGTTCTAAAAACTTGAAAAACTGTTTCTGAAAATAATAAATAAACAAATCCAAGAAATAGTATATCCAACAATTATTTAGTTGAATTCATGAGTTATATCCATGAAGAAGTTATAAATATTTTAAATATATATATATATATAAATTTACAGAAAATTAAAGAAGAATGTAATATTTTTACTAAAAATTTTAATTATTTACCCTATTAAATAATTTAATAAAAATGACATGATGAAATATTTATGATAATAAAATATTTTTTAATTAAAAGAATAGATTCCAATCCCATAAAAACAGTTTCATGAAAAACATATTCTTCCAACATTCAACCAAGCCAACTAAGAAAAAAAAGAAGGCATGTTCCGAACCAGAATATTAAACACTCTTCCCATTCACAAACACCCTTAACACTAAGTCCCAATCCATTGAATCTTTTGTTATATATATCCCCTGTTTCGAGACAACAAAATATCACACATAACAAGAAAACATGGCAGCGGTGCCCGGAGCAGCCTCGTCGGTAATCAAAGTGGCGGCACTCTCCGGTTCTCTTCGAAAAGGGTCTTACAACAGAGGCCTCGTTCGTACTGGTTGGTTCCTGTTACACACTCTAACTTTGTTCATTTGTTTTGCTTTTGAATTTAATTTGGGTTGAATTTATTTGACAGCGATTGAACTTAGCAAAGGAAGCATTGAGGGGCTTCAGATCGAGTACCTTGATATTTCGCCTTTGCCTTTTGTCAACACGGATCTTGAGATAAACGGGACTTACCCACCTGAAGTTGAAGCCTTTCGCCAGAAGATTGTTGCAGCTGATAGCATCCTCTTTGCTTCCCCTGAATACAATTACTCTGTAGCAGGTAGGTACCTCTGAGTAAGAGAATTTGATAAATGTTCTTGTGTGTCACTCTACACTCTAAATTTAACTATTTATTGATATTATCACTTAAATTACATGAGTGAGAAAGTGGAAAGTTTTTTGAGTTTTGTTATTTTTAGAAACTGAAGTGATAGTATCTTAAACTTTTGAGGACTAATTTAACTGGTTTTTTTGAAACCTTTGAAAACAACCTATGCTGGGCTTAATGTATCTGTTTCTTAATTTCTTTTAACTTGTTGATATGGTTGGAAACACTACATTAACCAATGATAGCGTAAACATAGTTTGTGTAAGTAGAGATCATACTTGTTTCATAACTTTGGAACTGTGGAAGCCAGAAATCCAAATTTTAAGTGGAAACTGTATGTTTGAAATGTTGTGTTCTTGATGTGAAGAACATTTATTGAAAGATTTGCATAATGTGTTCAAAACATGTATATAAAAGTGAGAGGCAAGACTCATCTATGAAAAATCCATATTTTCAACTGATTTGCAGTATATGGTAAAATTAGAAATAGAGAAGGATGTGATTTTTCAATGTTAATTGATTAATGGATGTAATGATTAATTATTATGAGCCTTTAGTTTTTAGAACAATTGTTAACTATGATCATACCTTATTGCTCAACCAGAACAGATTGAAAACCAAACTAAACTGCATATATACTCTGATTTATTGAAGGTCCACTGAAAAATGCTATTGACTGGGCATCAAGGGCACCAAATGTTTGGGCTGGTAAACCTGCTGCCATAGTGAGTGCTGGAGGAGGCTTTGGTGGGGGAAGATCACAATATCATCTACGCCAAATTGGAGTATTTTTGGATCTTCATTTCATCAATAAACCTGAATTCTTCATCAATGCATTCCAGCCACCAGCAAAGTTTAACAGTGATGGTGACTTGATTGATGAAGATGCCAAGAATAGGTTGAAGGAAATCCTTCTGTCTTTGAAGGCATTTACCCTTAGACTTCAAGGGAAAAATTGAAACAACCAGGATCCCAAAAATTGTTCAAATAAGCTTTGGATTCTGGCTCATTCCTTTTAGGAATATTAGTGTGATTCGAACTCTATGACTGCATGAAAACTGTGATATGCAGAGACAAGAGAACGTATGTGTTTTTACATTTGGAATTATTGTCTGTATTGTTGTGTCTTGGTTTGTTTTGTCTGCTATATTGGCTATGAGTAAAATTCACATGGCTTGTATAATAATTATGACACTTTTTTCGTTAAAAAATATATTTGAAAATATAGTATTTACATTTTTGAAGTAAAACATGAACATTTTTTTTTTAAGATATTTATGTAATATTCATAATAATATGTTGAAAATATCATATATGTTGAATGAGTGTTTTGAAAGAAAAAAATTGATATTCATCGAACATTTTCGTTTTAAATACTTTTTTATATATAAAGACTCGTAGTGTCAGATTCACCTGTACTTGCATAGCCCCATCGTTTTCTTGAAGTCAAAAGAAAGAGAAAGATGACACACAAATTATATCTTATACTGTAAAAATTTACAAACGATAGTTTTAGCAGAACAAATTTTTACAAACACAAAACATAACTCAAAAGTTAAAATAAACAAGTAAAGCTGCAAGGATAGAAAGAATAACAACAAATGCATTTAAAATTTTTATTTCAATCTATATATATTACACAGAAGACTATCAAAATCAAACTTTTCTAACAATTTTCGTCAATATTCAACATCATAGACTGTTCTTAAGAAAAATTCTATATATTTCTCTTAATATGAATATTCTTTTTACTTTTAATTATATTCTTTTAAATTTATAAAATATTATAAAAAATAATTTTTTAAATTAAAATTCTAAAAGTCTGCTAACCTAATTAAAGAAAAACAAATAATATTTTTTTGTTATTTTTTGGATCCAGTGATGAAAGTGGCAGCCTCCACGAACCAATCGCATGCAACAAAATTTTTTCTTATTAAAAGTCTCTGAAATTTAATTCAATTTGGTACTACAGATCTTGTTTATATATACAACGTTGACCTAACATTCGCACATCTCAAAACAACACAACATGGCATCGCCGACCGGAGCATCCTCGTCGATCATTAAGGTGGCCGCGCTTTCTGGTTCCCTCAGGAAAGCCTCTTACAACACCGCCCTCATTCGTTCTGGTTTTTCCACCATCTCTTTCTCTTCTTCTTTTTTTTCATTGTTTTATTTATTTTTATATGAATAGAGAAAGGAAAAAGAAGCTATTATTGTTATTATTGTTTTCAGTTGATTGTTAACAGATAAATTGTATTTGATTTTGAAATGAAAAGAAAATAAAAGAGATGAAGATGGAAGAATTAGCATGATATATATGTTAAACTAAACTCTGTTGTACTTTTCTGAGTTTGGTATAGCTATTGAGTTAAGCAAAGGAAGGGTTGAAGGCATCGAAATTGAGTTGATTGATATTTCGGGTTTGCCATTTTTGAACACTGATCTTGAGAAAGATGGAAGATATCCAGCAGAAGTTGAAGCTTTTCGGCAGAAGATTGTTGCAGCTAATAGCATTCTTTTTGCTTCTCCTGAATACAATTATTCTGTCACAGGTCACTCCTCTCACTTCTATCAGTATTTTCACAATTTACTCCTTTAATTTCTGCTTTCTGATTTCAATTTTATGATATCTTGAATATATATATATATATATATATATATATGTATGTAATTTTAGTTCCACATCTAGCTTCATAAAAAACATCTAGATTAAAAAGATTGTTAATTTTCTTGATTATTATTTTGATTTTAGGTCCTTTAAAGAATGCAATTGACTGGGCATCAAGACCACCAAATGCTTGGGCAGGTAAACCTGCTGCCGTAGTGAGTGCAGGAGGAGGCCATGGTGGAGCAAAATCGCAATACCATCTACGCCAAATTGGTGTATTTGTGGATCTTCATTTCATCAACAAACCTGAATTCTCCATCAATGTGTTCCAACCACCACCAAAGTTTAACACTGATGGTGACTTGATTGATGAAGATGCTAAGAACAAGTTGAAGGAAATTCTTCTGTCCTTGAAGGCATTCACCCTCAGACTTCAACCAAAAAATTGAAGCAACTCTCAGTCCCCAGAAATTGTTGCAGTAAGCTATGGATTTTTAAACTATATTTCCTTCTTTTGGTCCTTTGGTTTTTATAATTATATGATTTCAGTCTCAGTTTTATTTGTGTCAACTCGATCATTCAGTGCCTCAAATATACACTTTTAGTTTCTCTATTTTTAATTGTTTGAGTTATTCAAGTGTTTTGACTATACAATTTCATTCCTTCTGTCACTTAAGATATGGCATGCGATATTATTGACTTATTTAAATAGAATAGTTGTAACATTTATGTAATTAATATAATAAAAATTAAAATTGTATGCGATAATGGATTTGGTTAAATCATATAAAAAAAATATAACTTAAATGAATTTGTATATACAAAATATAAATTTTAAAACTTAATACACTAAAATATAAAGAATTAAAATTAATATCTAACCCAAATAAAAGTGTTTTATTATAATAATTTAGACTATTTCCGATAAAAGAAAAAAAATCAGGTTAGTAAAATTAAATTAGGTTTAAATTCATTTATAATATATTATCTTAATAAAATTATTGACGTACCGGATCATCTTATATCATAAATATTTAATTCTACTTACAATTTCCAAGAAAAGACTCACTTTGATTCCATATTTGATTCTATATAAGATTAATTTTTTTTTAATATACGTAAGTTAAATTTATTTTTATTTTTATATTGTAAAATTTATTATTAATTTTGAAATGTAAATTTAATTATTTTATCAATTTTATAATGATAAATAAATTTTATATTTAGATTTAAAAATAATTAATTTTATTGAAATAAATTTCCTTAAATATATGTATGGAAGCCTTGGTGTGATAAGGAAAAGTTAGGTGGCACTGAATTTGCATGCAAATACTGCCATGAGTTACATGCTCCTCACTTCATCCTCTGCCACGCAACCAACTCCAATTGCAAAGGTGCCTCTCCCACACCACACCACACACACGCGCACTTTCTTCATTCTCTCGCACCGATTTTCATACTACGATCTGTTTTCTCTATATGCAAAATTGAAAAAGTGAGTAAATAGAGTGGATTGGAAGATGAATGCTGAGAGTCTTTTTGCTTCTGCGGCCATGAACATAGGATTGGCCTTCGTAACTCTCTCGCTCTTCTCCGTTCTGAAGAAGCAGCCCTCCAACGCCTCCATCTACTACGCCCGCCCTCTCTCTCACCGCAGCCACCTTCCCTTTCCCTCTCCTTCCTCGCCTCTCCGCCGTTTCCTTCCTTCCGTCGCTTGGGTTTCCCGCGCTTTCCGTGTCACCGAAGGTGAGATCCTCGACGCTCATGGCCTCGACGCTCTTGTCATCATCAGGCTCTTCAAATTCGGGTCAGTTCTTCTCCCAACTTCCTCTGTCACGCTTTCTCACATATCCTTTCTCCTCTTTAACACGGTGCTGAGAGTGATAACGGTGGGAGATCCTACATTATTTAAAAATAAAGCTAAATTAAAATATAGTAATAAATGTTGAACTAGATGAATTATATTTTAATATGATATTAGAATTTAGTTTTAATAATTTTTTTTGCTTAGGGTTAATAAATTAACAGTTTCCTAAAATGTTTAATTTTCAATTAGGTGACCAGTTTTTTAAAATTGTACTTTATAATAGAGACTAATAGTAGTAGCTTTTAAAAACTTTCTGTAATTATGTCTCAAGAATTAATTAATAAATAAAAACGTTTCGAATTGTTGTTATTTTGATAGTTTGAGACTGTCATAAATTAAGTCTAAACTCAATTACAAAAATTATAAAAAGCCAAAGCTTCATTAGAAAGATTATCTTTAACACGTTCAATTAATTTTTAGCTTTTTTAACTATATGAAAAAATTGTATGATCTTATCACTAATGTGTGATAAACAAACTTTCTTTAATTAATATCTTGTATCATATTTCGAAACACTACAGTAAGTAGTTACTTAAAACGCTAATTTCTAGTTCATTATATTTATTTCTATTTTATTACTAAAATATTTATTTATTTATTTTCACATATTTTTAAATTTGAAAATCAAAATTAAAATCATATTAAATATACTAAAAACATAACTAAATGTAAAATATTTATTAAGTTTTATTTTTCCTCTTTTCTATATAAGATATAACTTTTTTTTTTCTTCATTCACTCATAAAGGCATAACTTTCTTATTTTACTTATTTACAAAAGGTAAAAGGTCCTAATTTTAATCTTTTTACTAAAATAAGATATTGATGGTGATGGAAAATAATAATAATAATCATAAATTTGATACTTTTGTATTATATTATTTAAAATAATCATTTTACTATTATACTTCAAAACATTAATACTGATATATAATACATTTTTTTTATTAAATATTTTTCATATTACATTATGTATTTTAACTTTATTGTCTTCCGTCTATTTAAAAATATGTTTTTTTACTTTATTTAAAATTTGAATATAATATTGTAAGATATAATATAAGATTAACAAATTATATGCAATATAAAAATATATAACAATTGAAAGAAAAATAAATACAATTAAAATAGTTAATCTATAAGTAAAAGATTATCAGCGTTTAAAATTAATTAAAATTAGAAATATCCACAAAGTATATTCCACCAATAAAATTTAAAATTTAGATAAAAGTATTATATATACATGTTTAATTAATCATTTACATTTATAAGTTATTTTAAGTAATAATTTCATCAAACACTTATACTTTAAGTGAAGTATCCAATATTTAACATTCATGCTGGTAAACTATAATAATAGCGATCAATAATAACCCTGCCATAATTTTATTTTGCTTAATTTTACTATTTTATTCTTATATTTATATTTACTAATTTTTGTGTTTGCAGCATTAAGTTTTTCGTGGTGTGTTCTCTTGTTGGGTTGGTGGTACTCCCTGTTAATTATGGTCGCCAGGAGGTTCAAAGTGGGAGTTACTTTACAATGGATTCTTTTACAATATCTAATGTTAAAATAGGTTCAAATAGGTGAGGTTGTTTTGGAAGATCTAGACTGGGTTACTTTCATGATCATCTTCTGTTTGCTAGAGTTTATGTACTTTGATTTCTCACTCCCCTACTAAGGATTGTCTATAAGGAGTGGTTTTTGTGAATTGGGCATGTTAATTTTGAATCTCTATATTCAAGCACATAAGTTTAATGTACGGGTTTGAATCAAAGCAAAGTTGATAAAACCATGATTTTTCTGTGGGAAAAGAATATCATTAATGAAAATTAAATAGAAGGATTTGAGAAAAAAAATGTTCAATTTTGTTAACAGATAATACCTTCAATATATTATTCAAGAACTCTGTTTCCTCGTGATTTTCCCTTCCAATTTCAGCTGTAGGGAATTTATCTAGAAAAAAATGTAATTTTTTTACTAATGCTTTTTCTAGGTTTGATAATTCAGATCATGTCATGGTGAAAATCTTACTAGCTTTGGAAACACAAATCTTAGATTAAATTGTAGGGATATTTATTTTTGCCCAAGCTCTGGGGATGTTAAATATAAAAGCCATACCTTTTATGCATTTGTTTTGCAATTTATAATAATTAACCAGGAAGTGGAGATGGCTAATAACTCAGTATGTTATCCAAATAAACAATTTTTTGTTAATTTATCCTAAATTTGAAATATATTGACCATATCCAAATTTGTAACTCTCCCGTACATGATAAATATAAATCATGGATTACAATGGATAGGGGAAATGTTTTATTTTTTGAGGTTTTTAGTGGATGTTAAGCAAGCTGAATTTCAAACTCTCAGCATAATTTGTATTTTCTTATTAGATAAGGATAATAGACTTTTTTCCCAAGTTTGACGTTATAGATGAAGTGATCTGTTTGCCTCATTGGACAGTTTTTCAATTATCAAATGTCTTGTTATAGTATATATGATTTAGCCGAAATGTAATTCTGACTAACGAATTTAAGTGACAGAGCATCAAAACTGATCTGTTTCATGATTTTCTAACAGGCTTTGGGTGCACTTTGCATGCTTGTGTTTTATATCTTTTTACGGGATGTTCCTACTATATAAGGTGAAATTCTATGTTTGATAACTATTGGTATTGTTGTAAGAAAAAACCACTTCTTTGGAAGAATGATTTACCTTTTACTAACAATTAATCTCCAAGAATATTAGAAAAGCCGTGATGCTCAGAAAAGTTAATGTTTAGAAGTTAATATTATTATTTCCTTCATGCATAATCAGGAATACAATGAAATTTTGATTAGAAGGATTCAGCAAATTCATAAGTTAAAGCATAGGCCTGATCAATTTACTATCGTGGTTCGTGAAATTCCATTATGCATTGAACACAAGGCTCGTGACTGTTGTGTTGATCATTTCTTCAGTAAACATTACCCAAACACTTACTATTCCTATCAAATGGTGTACAAAACCGAAGATCTTGAGGCATCAGTGGTAAGGCATGCTATAAAATTACAATTTACAATTATGATTTCTTAAATATGATTTATATGCTCTGCTTCGTAGTAATTTATCCTTAATTTGCTACAGACTAATCATGAGCATTGGATAAACAGATTGTGTTAAAAATAATATTTGAGATTCTCCTTATTACCTAATTTAGTCTTTTATAAATCGTTGTAAATTTTTCAAAGGAAGGTTTATTGACATTGATAGTTCTGTAACCTCAGCTGTGAAACTTATAAAGAGCTTTGGCGTTAACTTCCCATGAATTATATATTCAAGTTCTCAATTGTTCAAACTTGGAACTGGAATAACGTAACATCTTCCAACAAAATCTCCACATCTTGAATTTAGCTAACCAGCTAGTACTTTTATTTGGATCTAGTATATAAGTGTGTCAAGATGAAATTTGTTGAACCTAATTTTAAGTGATAGGATATTCTTATACCGTGTCGAGACATAGTAATGCTGACAAATCACAGTATTTTCTAACACACTGAGATGTAAACCAGTGCAGTTTTTTCACCCGCTTTTAGAACATGTATTTTACATGAGGCGAAGGCGTATTACTTATCCTCAAGAATACATACACTGTTAGATTTAATGATTTAAGGAGGATTTTCTGGAGTAATGGTAAAAATTATCCTTTAATTCAGACATGGCAGGAACACTGATATTCTGTACTTGTACAATGCATCAACGAGAACAAATTTAGTAAGAATATTTCGTGTGTAATGAATTCTCACAAATATTGTTACATGTAGAGCCAAGCAAAGTCCCTTGCAAGAAAAATAGAGGATATGAGAGAGAGTTGTGTGGCCAAGAAAAGTAAGAATAGGTTGTCACGCTCGGGTTTATTAAATCAAGAGACTTCAAAAGCTGCTTTGCTCGAGGAAAAGCTTCAAGCACTTAGTCACAAGATTCATCAGTTACAATGCAAAGACATGCTCCAGAAAAAGGTAACGGCTTTATCCTGTAGAAACACGTCCATCTCGTTGAGCTTGTGTGTTTTCTCTTCTCCGATTCTGGAAGTATTATAGAACTGTTTGTTTTTTATTGAAAACATTAAATGAGTCACTTATAATTTTCATTTGAAATTTGAACTTAGGAAAGCTTGCGCAAAATGGATAAATAAAATTAGAGATTTGGATCAAAGTTAGATGTATTAAGGATTAATAAGGGAAAGTTTTTGCTACAGATCAAAATATCAAATAGAGATTAGTGAATTACTTTTATTAGCTTTTCAAAGATGGACAAGGTTCAATTTGGAATATGGAACGACTAGAAAGCCAAGAGGTTGGAGAGGTAAAAGAAACCCTCAAGAGGATGATACTGGTATTGAAGTTTGGAATTGTGTAGGAAAACAAAATATATTATGTAGTAGAGCGTTATTTTTGGTTCTTTTAGGAAAGCATTCTAGAAATAGGAAACTAAGCTTATGGTTGCCAAATTTAAATCAAGGTAGCTGATGCATTCATAGGTTGAAAGAAGTATCCTCTGTACATATCTAGGAATATTATGATCCTAAATCTTGAGACATGCAAGGTGAATTTTGGCTTACAGTCCTTATTCATATCATTATGAGAATATGGGTATCTTGTGCAGTTGTGTTTCTCTATTTGTTTCTTAGAAAATGAAAGTAAAAATGAGCCATGAAGGCTGTATTCATTGTCTGATTGCAAAAGCTGACCACACAGAATCTTGAATTGTCTCATTCATTAGGAGTTGCCTGTTGCTTTTGTAACATTCAAGTCCCGTTCGGGTGCTGTAGCAGCGGCTCATTTGCAACAGCATTCACATCCACTTCTTTGGATCACTGAACTTGCTCCAGAACCAAGGGATGTTTCATGGAGGAATATGAGAGTATCCTACAGAGTAGTTCCACTTTATAGACTAGGCGCTCTCGTTGCAGCATCTGTGCTTACAGTTTTCTTTGCCATACCAGTTACTGCTGTTCAAGGAATAGCCAAATATGAGAAACTGAAGAAATGGTTTCCTCCAGCCATGGCTGTGCAGTTCATGTGAGAATCATAACTAGTTCTTGCCCTTTTGTTAATTAAGAAAAGAAAACATTTACTCGAAATTTTATTGCGTTTTGGTTAAATGAAACTATTGCATACATTTTATTATTTTATAGTTCAATAGATTCTTGGGATTTTTGATTTAGGTATGCCGCGAGAATTCCCTATGATTGGCAAAACACATATTGCTAACATTAACATGTATCTTCTCTCACTAATTACTATAACATAGGAATCTTCATTGGCTTTTATTTGAATTGTTTACACTAATATATGAATATGATATATATATCTATAAGTGGAACCTGTCTTTCCCTATCCCTCTCTTCTACTTCATCAATATAAATATTCAATGAACACATTTTCATGTTTCTTATAAAAAAAATTTCTTTCATCCTATACTGCATAGGATTTCTTCTTCTTCTACAAACTCTATTGATTTATCTGGCAGCCATCTATGTGAACCATGACATATTGTGGCTCGATCTAGTCAAGTTTTCTGGTTTTGTTGATTTACTCTGAGCAAAACACTTCCCAAATCTTTTAAGGAAAATTTTCCTGTAACATTACAATCAATTTAAAAGTAAATTAATTTGGAGCTTATTATAGAGAAATTGCAAGGATTTTTCAATATAGAAAAGAAGAAAGAATTTTGACAAATAATTTATACATCTCTTTGTTTAAGTTTCATATCTTATTCATTGTAATTTATTGATTAGTTCCTTATGTGAAAACAGAGTATTTGCTTATCTTTTTCTGACAGAGAACATATTGTTGATTCATCAGACCAGGACTAAGCTCTATAGTGACTGGTTTTCTTCCAAGTGTGGTACTCAAAGGATTTATATATATTGTGCCTTTTACAATGTTTGCTATGGCTAAAATATCTGGATGTATTGCAAGAAGTAAAGAGGAGATCAAAGCCTGCAACATGGTTTTCTACTTTCTGGTTGGAAATGTGTTCTTCTGGAGTGTGTTATCAGGATCCCTTCTTGATTTAATTGGAGAATTTATTACTCAACCCAAAAATATTCCAAGTCATCTTGCCGGAGCCGTCTCTGCCCAAGTATGTTATTTCATTTCTGTTACTCCTTCCATATTCTGTCGAATATAAGACTTAACTTTTTAGACTTATGATGAACCGATTTTGGTTTTCCAAATTAAAAAAAATTATGTTAGTTTCTCAAATTTGAAAAATATACCGTCCTAATCATCAAATATACCTATTAGGATCTAAAAACGGTTTTGAAAAAAAATCATTTTGGTTCATCAAATTTAGTAGATAAGAACTAAAATTATATTTTTTCAAATTTGAGAGATTAATATGATTTTTTAAATTTTACATACTAAAATCATAATTAACCCATTATTTTATCTTCCAATGAATTTTCCTAATTTTCTTACATTTGGATAGTCTTCTAATGAGTCTGACTTCTTCTCTTCTCATTCTAGGCAGATTTCTTTGTGACATACATCTTGACAGATGGTCTCTCTGGGTTTTCTTTCGAGATTCTCCAGCCTGGCATGCTAATTTGGGATATTTTGAAGTCTTGTGTTTATGGCCGTCAAAGAGAGAGAAGTCCTTACCTCTATTCATTTCCTTACTTTAGAATAATCCCTTTAGTCTCTCTCTCAATTCTAATTGGCATAGTGTATGCAGTAGTGGCACCATTGCTGCTACCGTTTCTTATCATCTACTTCTGTTTAGGCTATGTTGTCTTTGCCAACCAGGTGAGTTTTGTCAGCATCTGCACATTCATTTCATGTGTTTTATAATACAAATTCATAGGCACACTAAAGGACATTCTCTGTTAGAAATGCTTTATATGATTCTGTGTTAGTCTAAAATTGTTAACATTAAAATTAACGCATCTAAAATTAGAGTTAGATGGTATCATGCAAGTTGTCAATAGATGCTATATGTATATATATGCAATAGTTGATACTTGTGTTGTGCAAGATTATTATTCTGTACTGAAGAAATATCATTATTATGTTAGATTTTGCAGTCTTATTTCCCTTTTGATGCTGAAGTCTGAAAAGGCACCTGTTTGCATGGGCAAAATCCAATTCACATACACATATAGTGGCATTTTCCATTTTGTCTTCTATGAATGTTGTCTTGAGAAGTGCAAAACTTAACTTTGCAGATTCAAGATGTATATGAAACTACTTACGAAACATGTGGACAATATTGGCCATACATACATCACTACATTCTCCTTGCAATCATTCTCATGCAGATAACCATGATTGGTTTATTTGGACTGAAGTTAAAACCAGCTGCTTCTATATCAACCATTCCTTTAATTATGTTCACATGGATGTTCAATGAGTACTGCAAGATGCGTTTTCTCCCTTCCTTCCATCATTATTCTCTCCTGGTAAATTTACTACTCACAATTATTAATGAGGACAGGGCTATACATACTATGGTTTAAGATAAGACATATGCTAACTAGTGTCTTGAGACACTGGTTAAGAGAATGAAAGTAAAAAAAAAAAGACAATTATTAGAAATTATTATCAATGCATCTCCACTGTGGTTTCTAAACCATTTCTGTTGTGACTTGGAGAAAAGACTTTCTATTTTGATTTCTTAACCTATTTCTTCAAGAACACAAGTTAGCAAGACCCTTATGAAGTTATGATAATAAACTCTGAATGAGTTTAAAGTTTATGATTGCATGTAAGATTATGATGTGCATATCTGTTTATATATATAGTATTGTTATATCTCGATAATAATGTTTTTAATGTTACATTTAGGATGTTGCTGGAAATGATGAACTTGATGAAAAGTGTGGACTATTGGAGGTACATTGTGAGAATGCAATGAATGCATATTGTCCACCAGGATTACGACCTGTGAATTTCATGACATCAGAATCCAGCTCCACACCATTAGTTTCTTCGTGATATTTTATCTACCACAATTAAAGCATAAGAGCAAATGGTCAATTCCAGGAACCTGAGGGAAATTTGTTGGAATCCAAGCATTACATTTTCCCTTACCTTTTTAAATTTGATCTATCATACTTGTTTGTAATACTTTATTTGTCGGAATATTTTTAATAATAAAATTATATCTTGTTTCAATCTTGACCTCTAACACTATGAAGTCTCTGAAATCCATGGTCTCATCGCCAAATAGTAGTAAAAAAGCATCCATGGTCCTCCTTTGATGTTGATGACTCTTTCGCTATTTTATGATATAGAACCATACATAACCCATCTCCACCACATCAAAGTCACTTTTTAATTTCCTTTAAACAATCCCTTATCTTGAAGAAGTTAAATTTACACTCTTTCTTTCCAAGTAACTTCACTATAATTACTTCCCTCTAATATATCTTTAACGTATTATTTCTTCAATTATCTTTTTATTAATTATATCCTCTTTTTTTTTTTTAAATTCAAAGACAATTTATGAGAGGATGAGTGACTGTAATTTATCTTAGCTAATTAAAGAACTCTAATTGTAGAGAAAGAGGAAATAAGTTACATATTTATTTTAAAGCTAAAAAAAATTAATTTTATTTATTGAAATATGTTTATTTTAAAGCTAGAAAAAATTTTAATTTGCTTTATTAGGAGCATTTGTTTTTGGGATGTACTGTACATGTTTCTGTACTGTGTACAGAAGGAAAAGTAAAGAAAAAGTAGAATATATTTTGTTTTTATATATATATATATATATATATATATATATATGTTATATCACTCATTAAACATGTTTTTTTAAATAATAATAATAAATAAATAATAATATTAAAATAATAAATAAAATCATTAATAATATTATTAAAATAATTTTTATTTTTTTATTTTTCTTATTATAACCTTAATAAATAATTAAAATATATTAAAAATAATAATTTCTTTTTTAAAATTTAAAAAATTATTAATAATAAATAAAATTATTTTAATTCTTTTTTATTTTCATTTTTTCTCTTAATTCAAATAATTTCACATTTATTTCTTTTCATTTCATTTCTTTTTCTTTTCAATTTTCTTTCTTTTCTTTCTTTCATTCCTCCACTATACAATCCAACCAACCAACGGGTAAGTGTAATTTTCTTTGATCAATTTAATAATGCAGTTAAGTCTGGTAGAGAAGTTACTTTCAACTTCTCCTCTGAAAGTTTCAGCTTCTTCAAGAAGTGCTCCAATCACATCATGCATGACGCACCCTTCTCCATTCCAATGTCAGAGTAGCCGTCATCGGCGCTGGCGTCGCCGGCCTCGCCGCCGCCCGTGAGCTCCGCCGCGAGGGCCTCGACGTCGTCGTCTTCGAGAAAAGCCATAACCTCGGAGGCACGTGGAACTACGACCCGCGGATCGAATCCGATCCTGTCGGCTCGGACCCGAACCGGGAGGTGGTGCACACGAGCCTCTACCGTTCCCTCCGCACAAACCTGCCCAGGCAGCTAATGGGCTTTCTCGACTACCCGTTTCCGGACCGTCCGGATGGGGACCCGAGGACTTTTCCGGGTCACGAGGAGGTGCTGTGGTTTCTAAACAGGTTCGCGGACGAGTTCGGACTTCGTGGGTTGACCCGGTTCGGGTGGGAAGTGGTTCGGGTAGAACGAGCCGCGGGGAGGAGTGACTCGTGGGTGGTTGAGTCAAGGACTCGTGACTCGGGTTTGAGTCGAGAGATTTTTGAAGCCGTTGTTGTGTGCTCTGGCCATTACACTCAACCCAGGGTGCCAACGATTCCTGGTAAGCAAAGAATAATGGCATGCTTATACGAGTGAAGTGTAACTATTTTGGCTTTACATAATATCTTTGTTATGTCACTGACAAATTTAAACTTAATTAGTTTATAGATAAATTAATTTTTATAAACTTTTTCATTCTTCATATTTATATTTTTTATTTTGTGTATAAATTAATTTTGATTTATAAAGGAGTTTATTTTATTTTATTTTATTTTATTTTTTAATTTTTCATCTTTTAGAAGAATTTATTAAAAAATTCATCTAAAACTTTATCTAAAGGATCTGAACCTGGTATGTCTCAAATCAATGATTCTTAGAGTTGTTTGATTCAATTTGTACGAAAAAAATGGAAGTGGAATAAAGGAGAGCAAAATCTCTTTTCAAGGTAATTCCAATATGCAGATAATTAGTGGGAAAAATATTTATAACATTTCAAGAGTATTGACCGAAGCATCAGCACTTTCTTTTTAATATAAAATTATAAGGATATAAAACTAAAATAATTTTTAAAATTTCACTCTCTTTTTCTTTGTTTTTCTAATCAAACAAGAAAAGCAATGATTCTCTTCCTCCTTATGACAATCTCCCCTTTTTGTCTCTTTTTTCTTCTTTGAACTGTTAATAATTATCAATTTGACGATTCTTAAAAGAAACACAAATTATCAATTGAAAAAAAAAATAATGAAGTCTCATGAAAACATATTTTATCATGTTATGTTAGATTTATAGTTGTGAGCGTGGCGAAGAAGGCTGTGCTGACGGGTTAAAACTCACTTCAGATAATTTCTACGCCCCAAAGGAATCTTTGACTATCCACTACCTTGGTATATATATATATATATATTATAGAGAGAGAAAATTAGATGAGAACTCTTATTATTTTGAGAAATGAAAACAATTGATATATATATGTGGATCTTATGTAAATGATTAAGAATAAAAGATAAATGCTTGTCACTCTTTTAAATGGTCTTATATAACTATAAATTAATATTTAATATTGATCATTCATGTACGTTTTGTTCTATGATGATTTAAGGTTACAATTTCCACATTCATAGAATTGACCATCATGTGTGTCTATATATATAGAAAAGAGTGAGTGCATGAATTGGTGTTATGTGTGATATATGGGTTTCTAATTTTTGTTGCTTGTGTTTCAGGGATTGAAAAGTGGCCAGGATACCAAATACATAGTCACAATTACCGAGTGCCAGAACCTTTTCGGGGTCAGGTGCTGTAAACAACGTTAAACAAGGATTTTCTCTATCTCAAAGTAGTATCCTAGATTCCTAGTGTACCATAATTGTCTTCTAAATCTTATTTTTTAATGCAAAGTAGTATGAAGTAATAATAACCAAATCGGTAACTGCTTCTTCATATTAATTAGCGAGTGCTGTTGAAGCATTTTTGGCTTGTAGGCAGAGAGCACTCTATATCTTGCTTTCTTTCTCAATGTTAGAAAACAGAATTTATTAGGAAAAATCCAAATCCCTCATCAACTAGAGATAGTACTAAAATATAAGTATATAGTGGGGGCAATCCTTAATTACAAGCTAGTTTTGTAGGATTGAATTTAGCCTAAACCATTTTGTAATGTTGATTTGGATATTCTGTTATTTACTGCATGTATTGATTTCAATTTATATATCACTAATAGTTTTGATTAAAATGGGTAAATACTGTTATTTCCCTATTAACAGATCGTGGTTGTCATTGGATTTGCATCTAGCGCCTTTGACATCTCAAGAGAAATTGCACAAGTAGCTAAGGAGGTTCATTTAGCATCTAGAAGTCCAGATGTAAAGGCTATGAAGTTAGCAAATCATGATAACATATGGCAGCATAAAATGGTATGTTAAACAGTTACCTGTATAGCTTCTGTAGTTGCCTTTTGATCAGAAAACATCTTATTTACATTTTTCTGCTCTCAGGACATCAGATGAGGAATGAAATATTTGGTATGTCTTATTCCATTTGGTGTCCATGAGGAATTTTTTTGCTTCATAATAACTAGTGTAAGCTAAACTATGTAGGCATCCTGTGAAATAAGTTTCATATTAATCATGTCTGTACAGGTAAAATGTGTATCTGAAGATAGGTTGGTTGCTTTTGACGATGGATCCTCTGTGTATGCAGATGTCATACTCTACTGCACTGGGTATGCGTATAATATATTAATAATATGATAGGTGTTTTCTGGTCTTAATTTTTAAAATATTGAACTAAGGTGTTTCAAAAGAAAGAAAATATTAGTTCTATAAAGATGTTTTTGAGTTTATTATTTCAGAAACAATAAAAGACTTGTATAACACTGCTTCATTAACGAGCTATTTTGATGTAAAATACAGATTTGATCTTATTACAGCCATGACTTCGTTTTAAACTTCTTTTACAAACTTTTGATCTTCAAACCGATTTTGTAATTTTATTTTCAAAATTGATTTGAAAATAGTACGTAAAAAAAGAAAAAAATAGAGCCAAGTATGACCTATATTCTGATGTTGGTGGGCTACTTTCTCTTGGTAACTTATCTGACAAATAAATGTATGAATTATTAAGTTACTATCTATGGCTTAATTTTGACAGATACAAGCATCACTATCCATTTCTTGAAGCCAATGAAATAGTAACCATTGAGGATAATCGTGTTGGCCCATTATACAAGCATGTCTTTCCTCCTGCATTCGCTCCTTGGCTCTCTTTCATTGGTATACCTGAAAGGGTAATTGGCTACTAGTTTCTCTTCTTTCTTGTAATGCCATTACTCCATTGTGAAAACCATTCTTGCCATGTTGAAAAAAAGAGTAATGATACACATACGACAAAGTTTTACAACGTTCTCTTTCTCACACTTTTCTTTCTCCTTTTCTCTCCTAGATTTTAAGAATTAGATGTATAATCAGCATCAGTCTCAAAAGTATAAGTTCAGAAAAAAATTCAAAGTTTGTGACCTGGATTGTTATCGTCATAAAAAAAATGCTATGTTGGAAAAATTTTACCAAAATTATATTGCTTGTATCTTGAAATGTATATAATTTACTCTGATCAGGAGGTAATCTTCCAAATGACGGAGTTGCAATGCAAGTGGGTAGCACGTGTTTTATCTGGTAAAGTACTGTTGCCAACTGAAAAAGAGATGATGGCTCATGTTGAGGAATACTATCAACAATTGGAAAAAGATGGATTTCCCAAACACAGGACTCATTACTTGCATTTTAAAGAGGTACTTCTCTCTTGATCTTTTCCTGCAACATTTGTGGGATAAGTGCTGAAAGTTCTTTCAGCATACACATGTATGTTTGTTTTGGCGGTTTTGAAAAAGTAATTCATGTAGTCTGTTATTTATCTATAGCTCCAGTTTTTGTCATAAATTGCTCTTCAAATACTCCAAATGTTTCATGAACGTTGATTTGGTTGCTACTTTTACTATTGAGTCTTGTTGAGTTCTAAAATATCACACTTAACTTATTTCGGAGAACTCCAATACATTGGAAAATGCTAAGTAAGAAATAGTTTGTGAAACACATAATATATAATTTTTCTTTCTTGATCATGATGCAGTTATCTTTTTTTCTATCCACTCATTTGCACACCTTTCTTCTCATTGGTAAAAAATTACTCTTTCATGAGAATGTTGATTTTTCAAATTTTTTGTTACATTCTTTTTTTTAAGAATTTTGAGATGTCAAATATTAACTTTCTTCTTCTGATTATCTATACATTTGCAATTTTTTCTTCTAGGTTGGCTATTGCAATTGGTTAGCTGCTGAAGCAGGTTTGCCTTCTATAGAAAACTGGAGAGAGAACATGTATTTAGAGAGTATCAAACCATTATACCTCGGCATGCCAGAAAATTACAGAGATCAATGGGATAATGCTCACTGGAACGCAATCATAAAAAATGCATCTCTGACAATGAAATAATCTAGTAATTCCCTTATACAAGTGTCATAAGTCATTCCCTTATAGGTACTTAGATCAATGATTTCTTCCGCCTGATTGTCACATGGAATTTCTGATAGCTACCTCATCACTTACCTTGGGATTTAGATACCAAAACGAAAAGAAATTTAGATGGAGATGAAAATGGTAAGGAAGAGAAACAAAATGAAAGGTATAAGGGTAAAAATTACTGAAGGTTTTTTTTTTTTTCAAATTAGCTCAGAAATAAAAATGTAATTCACATAATGTGAAAAAATATCAAAGAGTATGGAATATCCTATTTTTGAATAAATTGAGTAGCACATAATTCGTAAAACTGGAAATGTTTTATTATTTCAGAAAATTGGTATTTATAAAAATGTTATTTAAAACTGTTAGAAATGAATATATATATATATATATAAATGAATTTAGAAAAAATGCTCTATTCCTGGTAATGATTATTAAATTTATATTCTATAGAATTTTTATATTATTATGAATTTTAATATGATTATATTATCCATGATTTGCAAAAATATATGTTTAGTAACTTATTAGTAAAAAATAATAAGTTGGGGGACTGGTAAGTCCCAAAAAAATTGAACAAATTAGTAAAAAAAAAAATAGTAAACCCTTGTTTTTATCAGTTTAATAGAATGGTTGTTTTGTAGGCATTTATGGTGGAGAAATAAGTTCCATTTTCATTTATTATGTTCTAATAACGACATCACGGAGTACACAGCTTTCGTTGTTAACGTCGAACACATTCGTCATATAAATAAAATAATCTCCTTTTTTTTTCCTTTCTCATTATCCTTATTCCTTAGTTTCAATTAGATAGTACGAGTTTGATTCTTGAATTTCCCGCTGAAGAACCCTATTTATTTTATTTTTTAGATGCTAAAGTTTGTCTCAATTTTAATCCTACATCATTTATCTATAAACTTTTTTCCTTATGGACAAATTGAAGTTCTCAAACAATAAAATCATTGGCAGGAACTGTTTGAATTTAGGTACAGTTATTTTAAATAGAAAAATTTTGGTAGTTTTTTTGTTTTTCTTTTCATGACTATCTTTCATTGATAATGGGTTTTCACATTCAATGAAAATCAAATAAGAGTTCAATATTCCAGATTTAGTTTTATAGATTTCAATAATTTGTACATACAACTTTCAATTTCGTAATATTAATTGTGTTAATTGAATCTTTATAATTTTAGTCACCTAACTAACTTATTACACCTCATCTTTTCAATTAACACCATTAGAATATAAGAAACTAAATTCTCACATTTATACCTAAATGATTGAAATGGTGACATTAAAACTTAAAAATCTAAAATCACACATTTCTAATTGTAATAAAATTCCTTTCACTCAAAAAGTGGATTCAGAAAAAGGATGGGAAAAATCTCATACGTCATACGCGCACTATGGTAGTTGAGGGCAACTAAACCACAATGAGGATTTTAAATCATGAATAAAAATATATTGTTATTAGAAAGTGCAATAGCATATTTTATTGTATTTAATCTACATAAACAAAATAAAGACAAAATTTACAGAAAAATATATAGTTATATCATACAATTTTGGACTACAATAATAGAAAAAAAAATCATATTATTGATATGTTTCAGATGGATTAGATTTGTGAAATCATATATTTAATAAATAAATCTAGGTTGAATTTGATTGGTTTGATTTGAACTATCATGTTGATCTAATGTGTATTAATTAATCATTGACACCGTTACTAAGATTTAAAAAGAAAATATCAATGTTAACAGAACTTTAAGGTGAATGCAAAGCTTTCCAAACAACACTATGATGGTTACAATAGCAATTTGCAAACCACAATTCATAACCATGGCTCAAATCAAACCAAACCCCTTGTGCTCAAGAACTTGCTTCATAAATGAGTGAGATATTCAAGTTGTTTCATATAACAAAGATCACTATGTTCAAATGGACTCTGAAATCCGTTACATGTGTGTTGTATTGTCTACTTAAAATGAGTAAATCAGTCTTCTTTGCCCATCAAAGTGAGGAGGAACTTCTTGTACTCTCCTGAAGTTTCCTTGGCCACTGCATCCTCAAGATGAACACTGTTTCTCTTGTAATACACATCTTTGATTTCCTTCAGGTCCTTCTCAGCCCTTGTGACAATCACACGTGTGAGTGCTTCCTCATCAGTTCCAACACTTTCCATGGCATTGCGCAGAACCTGCATAATGGATTCAGTAACAAATCTTTGTGTAACAAACGTATTTCATACCATGTTCAAAGAAATAGAATTTCTCATGTTATAATTAAGGGTCAAACTCAAACCTCTCCTATAATATATGTAAAGAAGTGATATATCATGAGCAGAGACAGCAGAAACAGAAAGCATCGAAGAAAGTACATGAGATTTTCACCTTTTCATAGTACTTCTTATGATCATTGATGCAACTAACAGCTAAATTGGCTGCCTTATAAAACTCATCAGACCCTTCATCGGACAATTTCTGCAAAGGGAGAAAGAACAAGTTAAGAAAACTAATGGCTCTTAAATTTTTTTTCCTGCATCAGGTCTATACTTTTTGCTTTCATAATCATTCAATTATAAATTGTAATGGTTAACTTTTGTAACAACTTTAAAAACTTCATTTACAAGATGATTTATTATTAGATGAGAGTGTAAGAATTTCTATACTGGTATCAGAAATAAAATTCTTACGGAAACAATCAAGAATGGAACAAGTAATTTTCAGAGCTTAACAGTTGAGGATTAAGAAAACAAAGAAAAAGAGGCTCTTCCTTGTTGTACCTTAGTAATGGCAATGCCATGATCATCCCTGTAACGGTTGAAAGTAGCCACAAGTTGGGTCTTGCTCCTAGTGGTAAGGATCCTAATAATTTCTTCATTACTTTTGTTCCTGTTCTTGTTTTTGATAGCCTCATGAAGTGCATCAGCTTCAAATTGTGCCAATCTCGCATTAATTTCACTGCCACCATACCTAAATGAGCTCACCAATCCTACCAATAGCTGCAAATAATTAACCAAACCCTAATTAGATCAAGAATAACTAATGGCGTTAGGTAGTGTAAATAAATTACAAATTACATAGGACAAAACTTACCTTAAGTTCCTTTAGTACTTGTGGTGTTATTTTCCATTTAAAATTAGTTTCGTTTGGTTAATCATGAAGGTTTGCATTAAAAGTCAATCTAAATTATGGTGGTAAAAATCAATTATGATAGAAGAAAGAATCTAAGAAACTGTATCTAAGTTTTGTCCAATTATATATGTCATACCTGGCGAAGATGGCCATTGGTATTAGCAGCCACATCTTCCTCCAAGGATCGTTTGAACCTGTTGTGGTAGGCACGCCTCACAACAAAAAGCTCTTCAGGTGAAAGGACACACGAAATTTCCACAATCACTTGATACTTTTTTTCATCACTCTTAAGGGCTATATTGGCCAACAAAGCCTCACGTTCTGCAGGTTCCAATATCCAACGATACATTGCTCTCTGTTTGGTACATAAAACCCCACACAACACAACAATTCATCAGTACCTCTTCATATATAACATAAGCAACAAAAATAATCTCATAAGAAACCTTTTTTCTGAAATTTTCAGTGCCAGTTTGTTGTACCTCAAAGTCACCAGAGAGCTCAGACTCAAGACGTTTGATGAGATCCTCTTGGAAGAGATTCTGGTATGCTTCTCTGATTTGGGTCCTTTGTGCAGCATTTCTATGGCCTAGTATTGATATAATGGCTTTTCCATCAGCTCCCCAACCTACAAAGTTTTCAAACATTATTTTAATATTAGTATTTCTTTTGTATGAATCACAACTTTGAAAAATATGACATACTCATGAGCTATTCTAATTTCCTAACAAGTTTACATAGTCTTGTATATCAGGAAAAGCCAATTTACATGAAGAAATGATTGTTATGTGAGAATGGATTAGAATTGGAAATTTGATCATGGACTTTGAATATGAAGAAAACTTGTGATAGAATGAATTTTTGTAAAGGAAATGAAAGTTGGATCATGTGAGTATGTGACCTTTGACAGCCTTCCGGAGAGATTCTGCATCTTCCACAGGAGAGTGGTTGGGAGGAGCAATCAACGTAGCCATGGTTTAATTGTTTACTTTTACTCTATGCTTCTGACTAGTTACATCTATACACACTGGTGCAAGTTAATTATATATATATATATATATATACCAAAAACTGAACATATTAGCTTCTGTGTTCACAATGCTCTCTGTTCATATTTGATTGGTAGAAGGGTCAATTTACTCTTTAAAGTATACTAGTTTTGAATTTACATCTAAATAAATTTATTAGAAGTAACTCTTATTTTTTATATTGTTTTATATTTTAAATGAGTCCTCATATATTATATAAAAATACATAATAGAGCTTTAGGTAAAAATTCTAGCATAACAAATGTTTTTCATATCATGTTCAAAGGAATAGAATCTCTCATTCTAATGAAGACTCAAACTCAAACCTCTCCTATAATATATGAAAACTATGAGATATGTAGTGGGGATAAATAGAAAGTAATAAAGAAAGTACATAAAAATATATCTAATAATAATTTATCATATTTCTTAGATTAAAAAAATTTAACTTTTTTTATTAAAATTAATATATGACAATGGCAATGCCATGATCATCCCTGTAAAAGTTTGGTCATGAGCTTTTCACTGCCACCATACCTAAATGAGTTCACCAACCCTACCAATAGCTGCAACAAAATGACCCAACCCTAATTAGACCAAGGATAACTACTCCTCAAACATTTCACTCATTGATTTTTCTCTCTTCAAATGCAATGGGTAGTGTAAATAAATTACAAAATTCTATGAAACATTAATGTTTAGGATTTTTACCTGAACTTTACCAAAAGTGTTTTAATTGAAGTCTAAATTTAGGACTATGCCATGACAAACCCTTCAATATGTAACAAAAAGCCTCCTTGATAGACTTAAACTCATTTTTAAATATAGAAAAATTCTATGAACACACTTTCTAACATATCTATTTTTTATTAATTGAAATTTATTGCAAATTACAAAAAAAAATGGATCTCACATCTTAATGATTTTTTTTAGTTATCAATAAATTTTAATCAATAAAAAACAACATAACTTAAATAATTAATATTTTGGACGAGATTCTATAGAACCATTTTTCCTTTTTTATAGAAATTATCGACCTGCTTTAGCTATGAACATAAAGAATTGGATTTTAGATTGTAAAACATTGTTAGTTAAGTGCTACAAGTTGAACTTAATTTTCTGCATCGTTGTCTTTTTGTTAGATTACAACCTCCCACCAAACATAGTAATATAAGAATCATAAATTTTAGGTAAAAATATTCAACTGATTCAGCCGACCTAAGTTTTGTACATTAGATTTTAGCCAAATAATAGGGAAAATGATAAAAAAATTTCCCTCTCATAAATTTAGAAACAAAATAAAGCGAATTATTCTACCCACTGAGAATGAAAGATATCAATGTGATATCCTTTTTCTTCTCATTCTTTAATAATTATAAAGTATAGAAAATATAAAGCCATAGTCGAATGCTAGATATTTTTTATTACTAAGAACAATAGCAGATAATTACATTTCAAAGGAAAGCAGAAGAAAGAAAAATAAAACAAATAAAAGAAAAAAAAAAATCAAGTCCTATTACTATATGGTATCAACTATTAGATTCACTACATGCTATAAGCCTACCATAGAGAAAAAAAGAAACTAAAAAGGAAGTTCTAAACTTCAAGACCAGCTTCCATTTGTGATTCTCTTGTGGCAGTATTATCCAGTTCAGCTTCACCAGAGATTTCCTCGAGGGATTTTCCTTTAGATTCAGGAACCAAGAAAGTAAAGAGCAATCCCAAGAAATTAATAACACCCAAAATAATAAGTGTATTTCTCAGTCCAATGGCGTTTTGAGTATAGAGGTAGCCAAAAGCCCCTACCATTGCCCCAGCTTTGCCAGCAGCAGCTGATATTCCATGACATGTTGACCTTAGCCTTGCAGGGAAAATCTCTGCGGGCACCACGAATGTTGTGCCATTTGGACCAAAATTGGCGAAGAAGAAGGTTAATGAATATATGACAACAAACCCAATTTGGTTGCCATTCATGGTCCAGTGGTGGTATGGAATGGCTAAGGCAAACATGAAGACAGTCATGAAGAAAAAGCCCATCAACTGAATTGTAAACCTGCCCATTTTATCAATGAATGCCACAGTGAACCAGTAACCAGGGACTGTACTGCAAAGAGCTATGAGGGTCTGTGCTCTAGCAATTTTGAAAACCTCTTGAATGGCATTCATGGTTTTTGCTTCAGGAATCCAACCAATTACACTAAAAATGTCTTTCTGAAAAAGATTCTGACTGTAATATGCAATGTCCAATAGGAACCAAGTAGTGGCTGTTCCAACTAAGTGAAGTCCATGGCGGAGAAGGAACTGTTTTGTGAACAAGCCAAACTCATTCCCCCTTCCTTTTCTTGCGTCCAATTGCTCAACTTTCTCTGGTTCAACTTCTATCTCAACTTGCAGCACCTTTGACATATCTGCAGCTGCCTGCTTGGCATTCTTGGCAACCAAGGCAGTGTATCTTGCAGTCTCAGGCATTTTCATGCGCCAATAGTATGTGATCAGAGCTGGGAGTGCACCAAACATCAAGATTATCCTCCAAACATAATCAGCTTGTGGCACTGTGGACAGAACTGGATTAACCTGGAATGCTGGAGCAGGGTAGAGGGCATTGAAAGCAGTTGAAATTACAATTGCAACCATGCCACCAGTCAAAATTCCAAAGCCTTGCATAGCAAAAACAGCAGCTATGAATGCTCCACGAGTCTTCTTGTTGGCATACTCAGACATGATAGTGGCTGAAAGAGGGTAGTCCCCACCAATGCCAAATCCAAGCCAGAATCTGAAGAAGCAAAGGGTAGCTATAACAGATTTAGGGTCTTTGCCAAAGGAAAGACCAGAAGCAATTGAACATATAACCATGAGCATAAGGGTCATCCCGTAGACACGCTTTCTTCCCATTTTGTCACCAAGCCATCCAAAGAAAAGCTGGCCTGCAAGGGTTCCACAAAATGCAACACCATTGATGGCAGCAGAAACATTTGATGGTAGAGAACCAGGGTTGTCGTGGCCTTCACTATAGTATATGCGGCCAAGCAATTTGGTGACAAGGGATATGCAGAAGAGATCGTAAGAATCAGTGAAAAATCCCATTCCAGCAATCACAATAGCTGTGAAATGATACCATTGTGTCTTGGCAACATCCAGTGCATTAAGCACCTTCAACTGTTCCTTAGCCATGTTCTTATCTTTATTCCTTCAACCTCTCACAAACCTTAATATGAAATAAACACATAATATACAACATCAGAAGATATAAATAAACATGCACCACAAGATAGATTTTGTAATATAAATAAATATACTCGATATTTTTTTTTAATTTTTTATAAATTTTGTGAAATCTAAAAAATATAAAAAAAAAATCCTATAAAATATAAAATTTTAAAAACTGAATGATGAAAAGATAAATATTTAGTTGTTACGAACATACTCAAAATAAATCATATAAAAATATATAATATTTTATATGTAAATTTTTTAAAAGATAATAAAATAAAAATACAGATAAACGGTTTATATTTTTTTTTAATGTTTATAATATATTTATATTTATAAATTATGATGATAAATTTATATTATAACTTTTAAATATAAATTATATAATTTATTTATAAATATAAAAATAAATAAAATAATAATTATAAAAATCTAATATTATAATTAAGGGAGGTTCAAATTTTAATCGATCAAAAAAATAACAATTAAAATATCAAAAATTTATTAAAATTAAATTTTTTAGATATATTTTTTTTTTTATAATTTTATTTTAATTTTAAATTTCAAATAAAAATCGAAACAAACTGATTTTATATTTCAATTTTTTATTATAATATTTTATTTTAAAAAAATATTTTATAATTAAAATAAATATTTATAAATTTTATAATAATAAAAATTATATAACCTTTGGTTGAATTTAATTTTTAATCCGTATTTAATTTTTATATTTAATTTTTATATTTGATTGAAATAAAGTTTTAATAAAAAATTAAATCAAATTGAATTAAAAACACATCTATAATTTTAAGGAATATAAAATTTTTAATATACATAAAAATAAAAATAATTCAAATTTACAGTAAACGCAAATTCGTTTTATTTGAACAAATTGTGAATATTTTATTATTATTTATAAATAATAAAGAAAAATTAAAGATGTTATTTAAATAATTAAAAGGTAAAAATTTGCATTAAAACGTACGAAAAATACTGTGTGTTATTTTTCGTAAACAAAAGAAAAGTTTTAATATTTAGAAAACAAGAAAGGAAAAAAATAGAATAATAATTTTAAATAAAGAAAAAAGAGAGATAACATACTTGATGGTGGCTAGCAGATAGCTTAGCGTTGAAAGCTTTGAAGAGTGCAGGAAAGGGATGAGTGAGTGATAGAGAGAAACAAAGAGAAGGAAGGAAAGGTATGAGTGAGTGATAGAGAGAAACAATGAAGAGAAGGAAAAATAAGAGAAAATTTATTGACTATGAAATGAAATGAAGAATAGTCATGTATTTAAATATATGCAATTTTATCTTTTGTATAATATTAAAGATTAAAGATAATCTAAACAAAACCTAATTAAATTCTTTAATTAGTTTTGATTTAGACTTATAAACTGTTGAAAAAATATATATTACCATTACTAATTTTACATTTGATTTGAGGAAAAATATCAATCCTTATCGATACATATATTTTTCAATAATTTTCTTATATGATATATCTTAAGTAATATTTTACTAATATTCATTGATGATATACTTATATAATTCATAAGTAGTTTTTAATGATTTTTTTTTCTTTCATAATTCATCATAAAAATCATAAAAGAACTTAGTTATTAACTAAATTTTAAAACTACTAACAGATAATTCTATCTGTAATATACAATTTTTTTATAATGATTAATCATTAAACTTTTATTATATCTTCTTTTTTAACTATTTTTTTTCTTAAATTATAGTTATTTGTGATTATTCTTCTGTTAAATATTGATATTATGTCTGGAAATATTTGATCACCTCTAACAAATTGTATTGTTTAATTTTTTTTTTTATAAATTTATATTTTAAGTGTTATCTTATCAGAATTTTTGAAGTATGTGATATATTAAGTTTTTCATTTTTATTTAATTACTAAAATATATATATATAGTATTGAGTGAATTAATATTTGAATTTATTCGTTAAGGATTCATATTCATTAAAAATATTATTAAATTATATATATATAATAATAAATTTTATTTTATAAAATTAAATTAGATCCTTCTTCAAATATTATTAAAATATATGTTAATAAAAAAATTAATTTATTATACTTATATATTAAATCATTATTAGACTACCTCAAATATTTAGTAAATAACAAAATATTTTTTCAAGTTTTATTACACTTTAAATAATTAACATATTAAAATAATTTTCATAGTTTTTATTAATAATATTGTGTTATATCTTGTAGTTTTTACAAAAGGTATGAATCCTTATTAAAATTAATTATTTTTTTAACTATGGTTTCAACTGTTAATAAACTAATGTTATATTTCAAATATTTATATTTATAATCGATGTAAACAGTATGCTTTGTAGTAGAATCACTAGTTTTCATTGAAGAAGATTATTCTTACAAGAAGGATAGAATATAGATACTCATAAACCCATTAACAAAACTATTAAATATTAAATATTTTTAAATAAACTAAATATCTATTAATTTATAAAATTATTTTAATTACAATCTAATAATAGTTTAAATATTTAATTATATTTTAGTTTTAAAATTTGGAATAAATATTTTTTTCTTAAATTAAAAAAAAATATATTTTAATCTCTTAAATTTGATAACATATAATATTAGTTTATAGAAACTAAATTTGAAAAATTTAAAATAAATTAAAAATTCTTATTTTAATATCTTAAATTAAAAATCATATTTTATCAATTTTGAGAAACTAAAATAAATTTTAAAGTACCCAAATCATAATCACGTTAAATTTTATAACTTAAAAAAATAATTAAATCAAATTTTAATTATTATCATTAAAAAACAATTAACTTTAATTTAAATATAAATAAAAGATAGTAAATTGAGAAACTTGAGTATAACCCAATAGTTAAGAATACCGTCTAAAATTAAAATGATTAAGAAAATTATTCTTTTATTAAATTCAGGAATACTGTGTAAAACATACCTGTAAAAGAGATAAAGTATTAAAAATATTTAATTAAGAGAATAATAATAATAATAAATATCTAATTCTTTATAATATATATATATATATATATATATATATTATATATGTTAAGTATAGGTATTTCTTAGAATATATATAATGAAGAACTGAACTCCATATAGAATATTAAAATCAAACCAAGTAACCAACAACATAACTCAAAATGAAACAGCATAGATAGATAGATGTTCTCAAACAAGAACAAGCCAAGTACCAACATAAGCCAAAGAAACGACGTATATGTTCTCAAGTAGAACACAAATTGAACTAGAGATATATAAGCTTACTCTTACTGGGAAATTAACCTAATGATGGAACTACACAAGAACCAGAAACCAACATATCAGAAACTCATTTTTACCTATGCCCTTAATCAGGACAAGTTCTTTAGTCTTGTTTCCCCAGCAGAGTGAGGATGAACCTCTTGTAGTCCCCTGAGGTTTCACTGGAGACTGCATCCTCAAGATGAACACTGTTCCTCTTGTAGTAGAGCTCCTTGATGTCCTTCAAATCCTTGTCAGCCCTTGTCACAACCACACGGCTCAATCCATCCTCATCAGTTCCAAGCCTTTTTATTGCATTGCGCAAAACCTATGCACAATGGAAAACTCTTAGGGTGAGTCATTTTACAAGAAAGTTATTGATTCTAGACATATTTGGTTCTAGTTAAGTCATTTAAAATCATATTAAAATATTACTTTTAAAGACTTAACTGTTCTAAAGATAAAAAAATTGTTAACTATTTCAGCAGTATATTAGTATACTTGGAACCTGACCTTCTCATAGTACTTCTTGGGATCATTGATGCAGCGAATGGCAGTGTGCAAAACCTTGAGAAAATCATCAGATGCCTGATCCACTAATTTCTGCAGGGAAAATAATCTATGTTTAGAATATCTCATTTTAATTATACATACATTATTTTTAATCTTGTTTATTACCTCTAATATATCATTTTAATTTTCTTTCTTTGAGATAAATTAAAAATAAATATAGAGAGTTCAAAACTTTTTTTGAAAATGTAGAAATCAGGTGAACAATTATATCTAATTTTGGATCAAACATGTAGAAATTAATCAGGTTCTTGCATTTGTTTGTACCTTACTGATGGAAATTCCATGCTCATCTCTGTAGCGGTTCAAAGTTGCAACAAGCTGAGTCTTGCTTCTTGTGGTAATGATCCTGATGACTTCTTCATAGTTGGTTTTCTTCTCCTTGATTGATTCATGAAGAACATTAGCTTCAGTATGTGCCAATTTTGCATTGATCTCATCACCCTCATACCTATATGAGCTAACCAATCCAACCAAAAGCTGTTCAAAGCCAACCACAAACTTTTATTCAGTGACTACAAAATGAATAGTTTTCATAAAAATGGTTTGTATTAGAATGACATGCCTGACGAAGATGACCAGTGGTGTGAGCTGCCACATCTTCTTCCAAAGAAAGCTTGTAGCGGTCATGATATGCACACCTCACTGCCAAGAGTTCTTTAGCTGAAAGGACACAAGCAATCTCTGCAATCACATGGTAGTCTTTAGGACCATTCTTGATTGCTACGTTCACCAAAACAGCATCACGATCTGCAGGCTCCAACATCCACCGGTACACAGCTCTCTGATTTGTATACACATGCACCCCATCATTTCCAAGTCATCAATAAAAGTATCTAAACTCCATTACTCACAAACAATAATGATTTTTAGATACTCCAAAGTCATAACTGAATAGTGTTCTTAAAATACCTCAAAATCACCAGAGATCTCAGACTCAAGACGTTTGATAAGATTCTCTTGGTAAATCTCTTCATAAGCCTTTCTGATTTCCTGTCTCTGATGAACATTTCTGTGACCCAGTATTGCTATAATGGCCTTGCCATCAGAACCCCATCCTACATCATTCAATGAAATGTTCACGGTTCAGTAATTTAGTTTTATCTTTTTAATCCATTGGCACAGTTACCAGTGTTTAGTAACTTCATGTTTAGTCTTGTTTCAAGGTGTAATTTTGAGAATAAAAAATATATTATAATAATAAAAACATACATGCAGCAAAGAAAAAAAAGTTTTTCCAAATCAAACATGTCTGAACTGGTTAAATTTTATATATTTCCAGCATAATAAGATATAAATATAAAAAAAAATCTCAATATATTATAATTAATTCATGACAAAATACAACATGAAGATAGATTAATAATCAAAATTTGAGGATCTATGCTTAATTAACCATTAGTTAGAAACATGAAATATAAAACAGACAGACTAAAACCTTTGAAAGCTTGATGAAGAGCCTCAGCATCTTGAGCAGGGGAAGCTTGATCATCGAAAGCATAAGTGGCCATTGGAATATTTCTCAGAGTGTGAGTGAGTATTGTGTGAGGATGTTCATTTGCTTTCACCACAATTTATAGAACTGAAGGGTTACTTTGAAATTAACGCCTTCACAATATTTTTTTTCATGTTCAAATTACATTATAATTATGCATGCACTCGGTTCGATAAGCATCTTTTGACAGGTTAGTGAAGAAAAGGAAAGAAGAATATGTATTGCAAATAAAGTTGTCAAAAGAAATAGAAAAGTAGCTGGCTTCAATGTTTGCTAGTAAAACTCGGGAGAAGGGTGATTGATGAATTTGTATATAGTGAGGTGGTTTTTCGTCGTTTCTCCTTGCATGAAGAACAAATGGCAAAAGTAAATGGCAAAAGTGAATGATGATTCATTATTTTATGTAACTATTTCTTACTTTTTCACCGTCCACTCTTAATTTTCGATAGTAGAACCATTACAGAAAAAATTCAATATTTTATAAAATATTTTCTTACTATTCAATAATTGGTTTTTAATTTTCGATAATCAGTTTACTACAAGGTTTAATGTCTATAAACCTTATTTTCTTTCTTTGGTTATTTTTTATTAGTTATAAGTAGATAATTTTTTCTGTTGATAAGATATAATATAATTGGATTTGTTATTATATTTTTTAATTTTTAAAATTTTTTAAAAATAAAAATTTAATTATTAATATTTTATTATAAAAAGTTAAATTATTATGAATAATTTTTTATAAAAAAGTTATTAAAATGGAAAAATGTTATTAAAAATTAAAAAAATTATTACATAAATCATAGAACTTAATATTATTTTTATCAAATAAACAAATCTTAAATGTCAAATCTTTAAAAAAAATAAGATAAATAAATTTAGAAAAACACATATATTATATATATATATATATATAATATGTTACATTTATTATGATCTAAAAATAAAAAAACACATGATAACATTCACACTTAACACATTTACACATGATCAAGTTATTATATTTATATTTCTTTTCATTCAAGTAATAGTTTTTTATTATTGATTTTCTCGTGTTTCACAATTGTGTTGTTTTAATTAAAAAATTAGATCAATTATATAATATTATAATTTTAAAAAAAAGTAATTTATAAAATAGTGAAGACAACCATTCTTATCAATAGGAATAGGTAAAGATAATTAGTAACTGTGCAAACTCTTGTTATTACCTAGGTTTGATATAATGGAATCAAGAGAGTTGGGTTTTTTTTCATTTAAGAGATTAAGCCTTAGAATAATTTTTTGTGGGTTTATAACAAATAAACTTTATTTTACATATTTACTATCTACACAATTTAATACTCTTGTCAAGAAAAAGTATAACATAACATAATACTTAGTATATATATATATATATAATACATATCACGTTAGTAAATATAAATATGATAATGTTCCTATTATATTTAATTTTTATTAGATAACTTGATGATCTTAACAAAAGAAATAACATGGACTCACTTAAAAAAATTAACATTTAATGGGAGAAATGCATGCGCTAAATGATTTATATATAGTGATTTCTGCTAAAACTTGTACCAATGCATGTTGATGTACAAATCTTAGTTATTTGCTGTTATTTTTATTCCTTATAGTTAGAAAAGATATTTTATTCGATAATCCTTCTTTTTCTTCTTCTTATTCTTATTCTTATTATTATTATTATTATTATTATTATTATTATTATTATTATTATTATTATTATTATTATTATTATTATTATTATTATTATTATTATTATTATTATTATTATTATTATTATTATTATTATTATTATTATTATTATTATTATTATTATTATTATTATTATTATTATTATTATTATTATTATTATTATTATTATTATTATTATTATTATTATTATTATTATTATTATTATTATTATTATTATTATTATTATTATTATTATTATTATTATTATTATTATTATTATTATTATTATTATTATTATTATTATTATTATTATTATTATTATTATTATTATTATTATTATTATTATTATTATTATTATTATTATTATTATTATTATTATTATTATTATTATTATTATTATTATTATTATTATTATTATTATACTAAAATAGCAATATATTTTGTAAGAAATGTTTTGTATTAATTTCAATCTATCATAATTTTCAATTTTATATTGTTTTTGTTAGATAGAAATTAATTTTACCATCAAAACTAAAAAATTGAAATAAATATTTAATTGATTAATAAATTAATTGAATTTTACTATGGATAAATAATTAATATTGAATTTGAATTATACACACATAGCCTTGAATAATTGGGCAAATATAAAAGAAAATAAGGAAATAAAATAAAGAGAAAGAAAAATTCTAAAATAAGGAGTTATTAGTATTGAATATTGTGATAAAATCGTTGATATTTATAGTTTCTAAAAAAAGATTCATGTATTTGTATCAGGTATGTATGTACACAAAATATAAGATGTTACGTCTAGTAGGATTCGTTTAGAGATTCAGATCTTGCATCAATAAATAGTTCACGCTTGGTGTACAGAGACCCTACAGCTGGTACTTCAGCATGCATGGGAAGATACCATTGCTGAAAGAGGCTGGAAGTTAGTATTTCCTACAAACCAATATAGTGCCCATTTCAAATTGCAAAGAGTGTACTTGAGAGATTTTGTCCAATTTTCCTGCTTATTGAAGCTTTGAGTGATGGAATAGTTTTCCACTTTGTCATTCTCAATCCTACAAATCACCCAAAAAATATTTATCATTCTCAATCATCAAACTAATGTAGGATTTCAACATATGTAAAGTTTACGTATGATGATTTCACCTATGTTTTGTTAAGCATTAAAAGAAAAACGAGCAAAACTCGATTCCAACCGAAGGCTTGGCGGATCACCCACCATTCTACGTGCCATTTTATATTCAGATGTTTGAGAGAGGAAAGGGCCTGCATGTGCACTAGAACAAATAATGGACACTTGGCAGGCCTCATTTTTGTTTCTTTGTTTGCACTGCTGTGAGGGTATGAGAGGGTTGTGATTCTCATGCATTAAGTTCAAAGGCATTATAAATTCCATTAAGCCACATGACTAAGGACACAAGATGCTGATGAAGATCTTAAGTCATGCCTGGACACAGAGTACTCTATTAGACAAGCTTGTGTAGTAAAACCACACATACTGGTCATCCTATTCTCTATTCCGCCCTCCATCAATTAGCTAAAGGACATAATATGCATAAGTTTAGTTTGATGGTACCAAAGTAAAATTCCTCTATATCCAATTCTCACACAGCATCCAAAGATAAAACACATTGCCATGAATTAATATATTATACGTAGTACTACTTACTTATAAGGCAGTTTGAAACATTTCTCAGGTGGTATGTTGTTCTCTTGATCCTTAGACTTGGCAAAGTCTGCAAAATCCTTGAGGCAAGCTAAAAACAAGGTCATTGCTTTGTCATAGCGTGTACTCCAGAACAAGTTGACAGGACCAAACCTGAAATGACCATACCATCTACTAATAATAATTCAGTGGCCAAGTTTAAGAAGAAATCTAAACACAGAAAGTTTACTAAATTGTTTTGTTTACAATTTTTTATACAAGTATAACTCAACACCAACCATAATCTCAGCATGCATACAGAAGCTGCATGAGCCAAAATAGTGTAAACACACCAATTTAGCTCCAAGGTTTATCCTAATGTTTACACTTATAAACAGAAGTAATAACTAACCGACAATTTGAAATCGATACCAATCAATCAGCTGGTAGATCCGATTTCCTTCACACATTACACTAATGATTTTGGCTCAACTTCATACAGCATCAAATTCTATATTACAATTAGAGTAGAAAACCACAGAAACAAATGACTACAAATGTAGAGCAATGAAGCATACTTACAGCTCATAGGTACTGTTATTGGTGTCTGTGATACGAGGGTAGCTACCCATAGGAATTATCTTTATTCGATATCTAAAAGTAACAAGTTTAGAAGTTACAAGTCAGCAATACAACAAAAATCTTATTCCCAATAGGAGAGGTTGCTAGTGAATCATAGTTTCAAATGATGCAATTGGTATATTTCGAGTCACTCCAATAAATTATATGACGACTGACAATATAAGAAATTATTAGCTCAAAGTACAAGCAAGCAGGACCTTGAAAGTTTCGGGTTGCTGTAAAATTTGAAATCAACAGGAAACCATCTTGTACCATAATTTATAAAGTAACAAAAGATCACAATAAAGCAAGAATCTTCCAAACTAAATGTGATTGGAAACCTATATCCTCCCTAGACTATAATGGCTAGGTAGTTTCAATTCACAAACAACTATATATGCCTATGAAGACAACAGCCTTCCTCTGCTTAAAATCATCCCTCGTGATGTTTTGCCCAGGCAAATATCACTCAAAAGAACTTGAGAGAAAAAACACAGTAATTAGCAGATGGCTTCAATAGCTGTTATGGAAAATCCAATTCTGAACTAGATTCATCACTACACGCACACAAATATACATGGAGAATTATAATAAATTTACAATAGTCACTACACTTATCCAAAATGCTTAATGACAAAGGATACTGAAACTTTGGTCGGAAATACTGGCACATAGTATGAAGAAGAAGGCAAGCTTGGCCCCAGGCAGCATTTATCTCGTCCCATTCAACCTAAAAATTTGATAATAGCAAAGCAAACATCATAATCAAAAGCTATCCAGAGTGGAAAGAAAAAGGATTTAAGACTAATAAATTCTCTAGGATAAAAAATTATAACATATTTTCCAACGCATCAAATAAGGAAAGGACACATGCAGCTACAATATTTCATTTTATGAAGGAACATAGCAAAGCAAAACACAACTGCATGCACCACAAAGAGAATTAACACCATATATGAATTGTCTGGTTCAAAATGCACTTCACGACACAATTAGTAGAAGAAATATAATATTTTGTTAAAACAAATTATTTTAAAGGATTAAATATGTTTTTACTCCTTTTACTTTTCTTGAAAATTGTTTTTAGTCCTTATACTTTTAATTTTATGAATTTATCCCTCCAAATTTTAAAAACATAAAATTTAGTTCTTTTATCAACTTTATGATGGTAAATAAATGTTATTAAATATTATATTTAGGTATAAATAATTAATAAAATTACATTTAATCCTTTTATCAACTCAATTAAAGTAAAAAATATCATTAAATGTTAAATTTAGGTATAAAAAGGACAAATCACATATTTTTAAAAATTGAAGGACGGAATTAATCAATCTAAAAATACAAAGATCAAAGACAATTTAAAAAAAAAATACAGTGACCAAAAACATACTTTAACCTTATTTTAAATAAAAGTAGCTACTTATCAGCATCTCTTACAACTTCTTAGACCTTGAATTTTTTAATCAAGAAAGCAATAATTTACTAGCAGTCATCTCTAGATTGTCTACTACTAGCAGCCATGAGAGTTCTTACATTCATTTTTGGTCAATACATGCTATTGTGCTTTCTTTTTAGCACTACAATTCCCAAGTTTGGAACGCTAACAGCAGCACTTCAAATCACAAGTTTTAACCTAAGATGATAAATGTAAATGTGAATATGGGTATGGATGCAAAAATATAAATTGTTCAATAACCAAATAGTCTATAAACCTTAATCCGACACCAAACAAAACTGCATAAAATACTAATTTGAAATTCCACTAGCAGAAGAAAACTGAGCAAAGTGCAGCATAAAACAAAGAAAAACTATTCAAATAATTACAAAGATTTGGAGAGTAACTTATGCACCATCTTGCTTATATGTCACCGTAGCTTATCAATTATTTTAAACTTTAATATAGGCAAAAGCTACCATAGAAAAAATCCAAGCATGCATATTAAGCTAAATAACACATGGACACAACATTAAAAGACAGAAATAACATGCTAAGCATCTTACTGGAATTTTAGGGAGTCTTCCAAGTCGAAAGTTGTTAATTGTTCCAAACTCTCCATCATGAGAAATGGGGAAGGCATCATTGAGTACATTTGTTCGCTTCAATAATTCTAAATGAGCTTGTGAAACTTCAATCTTTGCCAAGATTGCATCTCTCTCCTCCTGTTAATTGAAGTATTTTTGCTTATTTCTTCTAAGACTTGGAAGTTATATTTTCACAAAAAGGAGGCAAAGTTTGCTGCAACATGCTTAAAATTCTTACAAGAGTATCAAAATAAGTGAATCCTTCACTAACATCAAACATAATATAAGACAAATGCAAAATAGAGTCAAAAATAAAATTTTATAATGAAGCATGATCCTTTGAAAATCAGTTTTATTCCCTCTATGTTATCAGTGACCATATTTCTCCAATGAGATAGTACTGGAAGTACAGCTACCGATTGAAAAAGATGAAGCCATTTTTGTCCTTTGAACAAATGGCAATGATCCTTTAGAACTTGCCCAAACTAGCTTAAGATATAATAAAACACTTGCCAGAAAAATTCTACCCAACAAGATGGTATGTGAAGGGGGCAGGGGGACAATGACAAACCTGATGAGAAATTAATTGAAAATGAAAATTGTTGAACTCGTGCCAATACCTGTTACACATTAACAAGTACGATCAAACATTGACATCAAGTATCCACATAAACCAAATAAGAAAAAGCAAAGAGTTATATATATTTTTTGAAATTTTATTTTGGGATTATGGCCTTTTTAATCAGGAAATGTCATGTGGTCAAGTTACAAATAAAAATGTACCTCTCTTCCAATTCTTTAAAGCGACTTGATTTCAACTCTAGTTCCTTCAGTTCAGCATTTACTTCAGCATTTTGTCTCTCAGTTTCTTCGATTGCTGCTTCAAGTCTTCGTTCTTCTTCCTCAATCTTGAAGAGTACACCAAATAGAAAATCACTGATTAAGCTTTGGAAGAAAGTTTAAAGGTACAATCAAGAAAATCATCTTAATCAAACCAGTGTTTCTAAGGATAAAGACATTTCCAATCAAAACTCCATATTTTCACTAAAAAATGACAAGTGCAATTTTTAAATTTGAAAAAGTTATGAACCAATCATTCCCACTTCAAAACTGAAAAGGGCAAAATATACTTTACTTTCTGGTATACATATATAGCTCCAAATTGGTATTTTTTTCGATTGCCCCATAGTTAACACAACTAATGGTTTAAATATTAAATAAATAGTTTTGTAATACACAGATTAGAAATGGTAAACCAGATGAGCACCTTCAGTTTCTCCTTAAGAAAATCAGCTTCACTGAGGACCTCTCTAGCCTCCCCCTCCAAGCGTTTAAGACAGGCTTCATAAGCTTCAATGTCCCTGTTCACATCTTCAACCTCTTTATCAAGCTTATCTGATAAAATCCTCATGCAGTCAAGACATAAAGGCTGTTCAACCTGTAACCACACCCAAAAGCACACAGATTATGACCCAATAACCAGAAAACCCATCAAATACATTACATATTTACACGTTTCAGTCCACAAACCTGCGTCTGCGTTGTAGCAATCTCAAACGCTCGAGTCAGGACAGTAATAGTGGAATTAAATCCAGAGTTATGAGATGGCGAATGGCCACCATAATCAGCCCCGGCGCCTGACGAATGTGCCCCGCTTCCATCCGTCCCCGACTCCGACTTGTACACAACCACAAACGACTCCTCCATGGCCTTTCCAGGCTGGGCGGAAGCAGCAGCAGCAGCAGCAGCATCACGTGGTCGAGGAGCACTTCCCTGAGCCTGAGGTCTCTGCTTGGGCAGCACAACATACGAATTGTCCATTTTAGTGGAACTCAGCACACTGCTGGCACCGTGAATGGACGACCCTTGCATCCCTACACACTCATTCATCCATTCTCTCTTCCATCAAAAATCAAATCACCACACAACAACTATTCACTTTCGAATAATCACAATTCACTCAAAACCAATACCGACACAAACATTATCTCAAAACCACTCAAGATAAGCAACTATAGAAATCAGCCAAATCAACAACAAGTATCAATCAATGAAATTAACAAATTAAAATTAAATAATAAAACCCTAACGGACCGGAGCGAGAAGGATCGTTGAAGAATTTTTCGGCGTAAGATTCGACGCCGACGATGCAGAGAGGGTTGCGGCAGTTCTGGCAAACCCATCGGGGGACGTTCGGATCCACTGGGAAGGGCCGAGTACTCAGACCCTTACTATCGCCCTTCTTCATCGCTTTCCTTAGTTCCTTGCTGAAACCAAATTCGCAAGAAATCTTTAAGTTTTATCTTGTAAAGAAGAAAACGAAAAGGGAAATAATATTACGGTGCTTAGGTGAGGTGATTTAGGTGACAGATAATCTTGGCAACTCAAAAACAAAGAGTATATTTCCATGAACCAAGCAACAGAATCCCGAATGGTTCAAAAAAATCCCAAACTGCAACAATAACCCATCAAGTGTTGTGTTAATTAGTTGTTTAGGTTGCAACGCATTCATATCAAACGAAGCTGGGCTAAATTGAATTATATTAACGGGGTCTTGAATTTATAATAAAATAATTATAAATTTTTAATATATTTTAAATTTTTTATATGCTTATTTTAATAAGAAACAAAATTATATATCAATTTCTTAATTATGTATACATCGATAAATATTTTAATTAAATATAATATAATCTTTTAAAATTTATCTAGAATGTATTTTATTTATAATTTAAACCTTAACTTTTTCTTATATATCTTTATAAATTATTCTATTCATCCTCTTAAATGTTAAACTTAAATCTAAAAAAATTAATATTATATGTCCTTCTTATTTATATTTATTGTGTAAACGTTAAGAGAAATTATTCTAATAAAAAAATATTTAAATATTATAAAATTTGAAAAAAAATAATTATCAAAATAAATAAAAGAGAAGAGAAAAAGTTTTTGGTTAAGAAAAACTAATAAAAAAAAAAAAAATTCTTTCCATTTCATTTTATCGAAGGACTTAGAATGGGATTGGAACCATTAAAAAGAAGTTGAACGAAAATTTTAACACTCTAAATCACACACGGAAAAGTAATGGCACTTATCGATTTACACAATATGCGTTTTATTTGTCTAATATATGTTTGATTCTATGGCTTAGGGTTTATCTTTTATATGTAAAACAGATTAGATTCAAAAATATAAAATGATTATTATATTTTAAAAAGAAATAAAAAGTAACATTATTTTATTTAAATGTATATATTCTTTATTTATCAAATTATTATATTTAAAATTAACATTAACTTTATTAAAAAAATTAAAAGATATATATATATATATATATTATTTTTATTTTTTAAAACTTAATTTTTTTTAAATAAACTAAAATATTCTACTCAGCCGATATAACATTGGATTAGACCAACAAATTTGATTAGATAACATATCTAAGATGAAATTATCTATTTTGTCAAATCTATAATCTCAAATTTTATTTTAATAAGTATTTGAAAATTAGTTCCATCATAAGAAATATAGAAGTAAAATACACTCATTTCATTAAAATAATTAAAATTGAATCAATTTATTCAGAAGGTTTCAAGAAAAATATATGAACCTTTAAATGTTTTACTCATAAATCTAGTGGTGACTAATTATTTTCCCATCATAAATTATCTAAACAACTCTTTAGATAGCATCAATTTAGGAGTTAAAAATTACACACAAAAATTAATGACAAAATTAAAAAAAATACACATTTGGATATTAAAAATTAAATTTATATACATAAAATGATTATTTATTATTTTATTACGAGCTTACAAACATTGAAAATAAATCTTTCTAGTGGTTAAAATATTGAATACATCAAATCGTAAGACTTTTCCATAATTTGCACCTTTTCTAAAGCATGTGCCTTTGCTCACCACCACACAAACTCATGTTTATAATATCTACGTCAATTTCAATGCTTAATAATATATTGTTTCTCCTTTAGAAATCTTACATCAAGATAAAATTAATTTAAAATATATTAAATAAATATAAATTTTAAAATTAAATTACATTTAAAATTTACTTATATACGATCAAACTCTATTTCTTCATTATCATTTATAATTTTTTTACTAATACTTTTTCTCCTAATAATTATTTTAAAATTACTTATTCATATATTAAGTTTACTTTACTTTATTTAACACATATTCATAGACATATTTTATCTTATTTTTTAATATCTTTTCTACTTATAATAATATACGATAAAAAAAAACTGTTTCTTATCTTTAGTAATAACCTAATAATCTAATATCGAATATTATTTTTATATTAGAAGATTTATGGTAATATACTAGTACTAATTATCACTAAAGTACACTTTAATTCATATTTTATTTTATTTTGTCAACTCTATCTTAATAGAATATCTGATTTACTGATCTTATAATAAAAATCAATTCCATTCCCTTGTATTCTCCCCTTACCATTCATAAAATATAGAATATGATATAAAATTATAATATAAATTCTCATAGATTTTCCCATACCCATTTCATTTTAATAATTATTTGAAAATGATAATTAAATTAATACTTATGATTCTAATTTTTAAGATGCTAATTTTAAAAAATAAAATAAAATACAAGAAGTGAAAATATTTCAAAATATACATATTTAATAAATTTCAAGTTTTAACTAATTAGTAACTAAACATGTTATTTCGTGTCATTTACCATTATAAGTCAATTTAATAACCGGTTTAAAAACTTTCAATTCAATTAGTTAACTTACTAATTTTAGCTTTAAGTTATTTTTCAACTTTAATGTAACTTATCACTAGCCTTACCAAACTCATCCTCAATCTTAAAATTCTTAACTTGACCCAAAAGAACATATATACCTTTAATTTGATATAGCTAGTATTTTAAGAAAATGACATTTCTAATATTTTTCGTAAAGATTTTATGTGTATGAAGAACATCTTATTCCATTTCGACATAACAAACACTTAAAACTTGTTTTCAAGAGGTTTTCTGTAAAAGTAAACTATGGAGACCTCACCACCATGCATATTGTTTCTGCAAATTTGTCCCATTCTGTGTACATACAAGTGGTATTCTTTTGTCTTTTATTTGTTTTGTTTGTGTACCCAGCATGATTCCCACTTGAGAACGTTTAACATTCAATAACATGTTTAAAAAAAATAATTATGTTTAATTAATATAATATTTGTTACGTCTTGTACAATGGTCACATTCCTTTGGTAAGCTTGCTCATTTCCCCTTAGTTTATTTTCCACGTAAATATAATCCATAAGTTTTGAAACATTTTTTATATGCTTTTCGTAGAATTAACCGTTACCTTTCCTTTCAATCGAATTTTTGAAAGTCCACATAACAAGTTCAAAATTAAAAAAGAATCAAATTTCGTTATTTTCTTAATGTGAAAAAAAAATTGACCAGATCAAACCTCAATTCCAACTTTCCTAGCCTAAACTTTTTTTCACATTCAATAAAATGAAATCAATTTTGTGTTACTTTTAAAACAAAACAACCATAATTAATTCATATAACTTCAAAATCAAATATTTTGAGTGTACAGATATTATTTTTCCATTTACAATAGCTACATTCCTGTGATTGGACTTTCTTCCTCGGATTTTTTGCTAAAATCAGTTAAAAATTACAAAGCACAAGCACAAGTATGCAACAATCAAACCGTCCCGTTTATGATTTGAATTTAATTTTGATGAATGTTTGACCGTAGTTGGAAATGTGAATGTGTAAAATTACAAATTTGATTTTTCGTAACGGATAATACGGACACAACCACGCCAGGTCCATCGAAAGCGACCCCTGAAGCGAGCCAAGCCACCAAACAGGCCCTTAGCGGGCCCACACAGTTCACGAGGGTCCCGACGACGGAAAAACCCCAAAACGACACTGCTGAACCGCGAAACGCGAAATCTGAAGAGTGAGAAAACGTAACCAATGAAGTTGGAGTATTTGATAGGACAATTCCTGGCCACTACTTCAGATACGTTTTCATTCACACGTGTCGCTCGTTGGGACCTGCCCTCCGATTCTAAACCATTCGCATACCCACGTGACGTCACGTGCACTCGACCCCATACCATACCATACCCTTTCTCTGCTACTTTCTGTTTCTTCTTTCTCGAAACTCCGTTACTGTTTTGCTTTCGTGAAGTCGCGACTCAGAGCATCTTCATCGTCGTCTTCTGTATTTCTCATTTTGCATGTTCGTTTCTCTGTCGATCAGTGAAGTGTGAAGCGACACCGTTTTGTTCTCCACTCGGTTTGATGGAGTGCGTCTCTCTGTGATCTCGAGGGGAATCCGGCGATGATTGTTTTAATTCGGTGCTTGGTGTTTCATTCTGGTTTCGGTTTTGCGAGTTTGTTTCCTCGAATTATATGAAATGTTTGATTGGAACGACGAAGAGGTGTGTAAACTTTTTCAACCTTTTACTTTTTCTTTTAGAGCTTTTAGTTTAATTTTTGGTTAGTATGTGATCCAGTTTTTTACTGTAATTTCGTTGGTATTATTACACGTGCTTAGGTTCTTCTTATTGCCATGAATTTGATGATTTGTTGTGTGTCAGTGTTTGGTGGTTTAAATATGAAATATTACTAGATTGAGGTGAAGGATGTTGTTTGTGTAGCTGTAAAATTACTTTTTCTTATTGGTTAAATACTTATATCGTGCAAATATTGGGAACTGTAACAAGTGTCTGTCATTGTTTGTTATGTTTTGGAGGCCTAATTCTCAGCTAGAGATAGGTAGAGAGAGAAAAAATGCTTAGTAATTAGTTTGTTTAGATGGTCATAGCATTCTGAATGACAGAATCCTGAGCGAAGGTCAGTGACAGGTTGAAAGAGAGAAGGAAACTTGAAGAGCAAGAAAGATTCTTTGATTGTTGAAGCTTGGAGCAATTGTGCATTGGCAACAGTTGAAATAGCAAGGGAGAAGAATGTTGTGGACAGAAATTTGACGGAAAAATTTAATTTCTCGGGAAAGTGGAAGTGAATTTTGAGTAAAAAGAATGAAAAGTGAGGGGAAGAGAATATAGATTTCAGTTAGCAGGATTTGTGGTGGTTGAGTAGAGGGATTACTGATGGAAGTTTCAGGTATAGTTTAGTATCAGGTCTGGGAGTGGATCCAAACTGTGTGATACACAGGTAGTGAGTGGTTCCTAAATCATCGATGTACATATAATAGATCACTAATGTGGTCCCTAATCCAACGGTAATTAAATAATAATCATGCTTAGATTGGTTGAACCCATTGGCAAGGAAGCTGGAAGATAATTTGCAAAAGCACTGTTGTGAAGCTTTCCTTAAGCCATTGAATGACTTATTCAACTTGCAAACAAGACTTTTATCTTAAGTAGGATATCTTAATGGTAAATGCGTGTAGACTTCTTCAAATATTTCTCCATTTAAGAAAGTGTTGTTGACATCTAACTGTAGAAGGTGGCGTTGTTTGAGTACTGCAACAGCTAATAAAACTTGACAAGAAGTGAGGTTTGTAACAGGTGAAAATGTGTCTAATAAATCAATTCCAGCTTGTTGTGTGTACCTGTTCGCAACCAAACTGGCCTTATAATAATCATTGTTACCATTTGGTTTATATTTCAGCTAATATATCCAATGACATCCGATGCAGTTTTTGTTAGGAGAAAGTGGTACTATGGACCAAGTTTCATTAGACTCTAAAGCCTGTAACTCCTCTTGGCATAGCTTTTTTCCATTTTGGATAATTTACTTCCTGGTGGTAATAGGTGAGTTCAAAAGGTTGTGGAAATTTGACACATGAAGGTTCTGTTAATAGGGGAAAGTTTAGTATAGAAAAGGTAGTTTTGGATAAGAGATATTGTTTGAATGGAGTATGGCTGGCCAAGTTGATTGTCATCATATTTGGGTTGGAAGTGGGATTGAAGAAGCTGGATTTTAAGTATGTTGTGCAGGTGAGTGAGTAATTATAGGATCATGTGTTGAATGGCGGTTGAATGAAAACACTAACACCTCTTGAATCATGCTCAAGCTCTGTACTATCAATCTAAAGTTGGGGAGAGTATGTCTCTACAGTTGCTTATATCATCAATTGACTTCCTTCTCTTGTCTTTAAAACAAAAATTACCTTTTGAATCACAAATTAGCGGATTATGGGTTGATGAGAGCTTTTGGTTGCCTTTGTTATGGAGCCATTGTAAAATCAGAGTGAGACAAGTTCACTCCACAGGCATATTTGCTACTACTTGTCTACAATGCTTATATGCTTTGATGCCATATCAGAATAGTAGTTCAATGAAGAATGAAGAGATTGAATTAAACATTCAAAACCAAACAAAAAATACATTCTCTCAGTGATGAACACATGGAGTAACAACTAACTGATTTATAATGGAGAAGTAAGTGATTAACTAATTAACAGCTATGCTGACCCTGATAATTAAGTACTGAAATTAGAGGGGGAAAACATGAGAAGGGTATCCTGAGTCTGAATTCAGTTACTATCAGTTAGGAATATCTTTGAAAATTTTTTCAGTTGGGGAAAATCATGTTTTGCTTTACTTTGTAGTGCTGCATTTGTTCCTCAGTTTGTTATAAGCATAATCTATTTGAGTTCAGAATTTCCCAATGTGAAATGTGGATGAGAATAGCTAATGTGGTGTGGGGGAAATTTCTTAGATGGGCTGGAAATGCAGAAATTAGGAGTGGACTGTGGACTAGATCCAGCAAGACAGGAATTGATATTCAGTAGAATTCTGCATGAAGGTTTAAGGTAATTCTATTGGGCCTTAACCACGACGTGGAATGGATAAAGAGCCAACACCTTATGACTATAGTTACTACCACTACTACTACTACTACTACCTCATTCCTTCAATAAAGCTGTTCATTAGTGGCAAGATTGAAGGTTAATGTAATTATCGAACAATATAATCAGGGAAAAGAAATACCAAAAAACACAAGGTATGTGATAATTTGTTGATCTTTGCAAATAGGCTTTTGCTCCTAAATGTTCATTGATTGCTGCAGTGTTTTATGCCTTAGACATGTAATTGCAAAAAAATAGCCCAATACAAAAATTCCTATTCTAGCCATAAGTCTCATTCTTTTTTTTTTTTATTTTTATTATGATCGATTACATGCACTTATCATACTCCTCTTCTTGAAGAGAATTCAACCTCAACTTTGACTCTTTATTACCTACAAATAAACACTCAAACAAAAGTATTGAATGAACTCAATTTTAAAATAATCTAAAAATACAAGAAAATCTATCTATATACAAACAAAAATGGTTATCACAAGTAATAAAGTAAAAGAAAATATGGACCTCACCACCCTCTAAGTGTTTCCACTCAATCAACTTGTGTATCACTCTCAAAAAGATATATATAATATGTACTTTTTTTACTCGAATTCCTCTTTAGTTCCTAAGAAAAACTCTCAATCAACCCATTGAGAATTTACATTCAAAGTGAAAGATGTAACAAATCTAACCTGAAGACAAAGGTCAAGAAAATTGACCTCTAAGACTAAATTAAGGAATTTTTAAGACAAAATAAAATACACAAAATAAAAAAATTGGCGGGATCAAATAGAGTAAGAGATATGACAAAATTAAGAATTTGAAAAAGAGGAAAACACTTTAAAAGACAAGAATGATCTAAATAATGTATTTAGAATTACCACAAAAAAACTGTACACAAAGCAAGCAAGCTAAAAACTTTAAAAAAATCAAATTGTAAGAAATTAATTAAGATTACTCAAATAGATGGAACTATTATGAACATCTAATAAAGAACTCAATTAAAAAGAAATTTAAGTCTAAAAAGAAATATAGATCATACATTTTATTATTTTTTACTTGCTTATCATGTTTAAGATGAATGAAAGCTAGTTAAGTATCTACTCACTCTTATGAAATTTGCTTAATTTGTACTTTAATTTCTCCAAATGATGAACACCTAATCACAAATTAGGGAGAAGGATCAATTTTGACAAATCCCACTAAACAATTAAGAAAAGCAGAAAATGCAGAAGATTAGAAGATGAAGAAGACACTACAATCAAATTGGATTGATAAGTTGAGGAAGATTCGTTACTTTTACTTAGCAATTTCAAAGATAAGAATCTTCATAAGAACTTTGGGAGAATTTTTCTCATAAAGCATAAATTTCAATTTCTAAATAACTTACAAAAGTCAACAAAAATCTACTTTTGTTTGGACCTAAAGTTACTATGCTCATTCAACTAATTAGGTTCATTGAATAAGCTTTTTAATTAACCTAATAGAAACTAATGTCCAAAAAAAGTTTCTAATTACATAAACATAGAAACAAATAAAAAGATCCAATAAAGACGTATTACAAAAATACAAAATTCCTATTCTAGTTTCAAGTCTCATTCTTGGTTTTTTATCATGACCTTATCCATGCACTCATCATAAAGTTTTTGTAAATTTTGTTATGTCTTGTTCTCTTGCTTTGTACATTTCTATTCTTCCTGGTGTCTATTGATGTTACTACTATCAACATTTATAATGTACTTCTATTATTGTTGGTTTCAAACTCATCAATAATAATAATGTTTAATAACGGATTGTTTTCAGCTAGCTAACATAATATGGGGTGAAGGAGGTGAGGATGATCATATTGTGCCATACCCAGAGGTAAATGAAGATCTTAGCAACAAGAAAGAATTCGATCAGGAAGCTGCTACAACAAAGCTTACCGAGCTGAAGAGACCGGAGGCTAAAACTGATTTTCATGAAAGAAAGTTAGGAAGCAGTTCCACCCTCGATAATACTGTAGAACTACCTGCCTCAGGATATGGAGCGCACGCCTGGCCTGACTTGTCTCTATCCAGTTCAGCTAAAGTTGATCAGGGATCCCTAGGTACTGAAGTATCTAAAAATTCAAGAGAAATTGGCAAATTCAGTTCATTAAGAGGTGGTAAAATGGCCAATTTATTGGAATTTGTACTAGATAACCTGTCTATTCCTTTTTGTGTTTGTGTAGGCCTCTATCTGTTGATGTTTTTTCTGCTTGTGAAACAAAATAATTAACATGCGTGATATGTAGTTATATTTGTCCATTTCTAATTGTACTAATGTTTCACAGAAGAATCTACACAGCCGGAAAAGGATGCTGAAATTTTCCAAAATGTTCATGAAGGTAAAGAGCAAGGTGATTTTGTTGATTATGGATGGGCCAACATAGGAAGTTTTGATGACCTTGATCGAATATTTAGGTAATGTAAATTATCTCTCTCACATTATATAATACAGGTCTATCTGATAGCATTATGTCACCAGTTTATCATATCATTCTTTTTACTGAATTGCTGAAGTCTAAAATGGTCTAAACTTTTCTCTCTCGTCATCCTATTTATGATAACTGTGGTATTCATCAATTTTCACAACAGCTCTCACTTAGCTCAATCTTAGTTTTAGTTCCTTCTATCAAACGTGAATGAAAGAATAGTAACATCATTAAAAGTGAAAAAAAGGGGAATGATTACAATATGAACTTTTACAATTTTACACTTAAACAACAAGGAAGACTTCATTTTGCCCAAGTTTGAAACTTGATAGTTTTACATCCCATGGTTTTCATCATATGGGGCATTTGATGGATAACATTAAAAAGAAGTTTCGAAAAGTCCTGATTAACAGTGAATGTTTTTAGACATACATCTATTCTTATAGTTATTAGTCATTTACTTCACAATGCCATCTATCTGACTGAATATTCTCACAAGTGATGATTTTGCAGCAATGATGACCCTATATTTGGCCATGTAAGTCTTGATAATTCTAATGAGCTTTGGTCCTCCAAAGATGTGAGTGACAATCCTGCACCTTTACCATTGGACACTCCAAGTTCTTCAGGTGCTTTGAGGAACAGAACTGATCCATTGGAAATCAAAGAAGAGTATGTTCAATGTAATGACAAATCATTGGACCTCAGCTATGAGAATATTGGGGTCCCTGCATCCCAAGTTATACAAAATTCATGCACAATCACAGCTTATGTGGGAAATGATGGAGTTAGAAGTAAATCTACTGGAACGGAACAGCAGGTATGCCAATTTTCACAATGATCCAATTTTTTTTATTATTTATCTATCTATTTGTAAAGTGGACTAAATAAATATTGTTTTGCTTTTGTCCTTTAGACTATATTTGGTAGCTGTTTGTTGTAACATCTGTTGGTATTCTGAGGAAAATGGCAAAAGTGGGCCTCTTGGGACAATTTATGAAAGAAATAGAAGGTGGATTAAGTTTATGGGGAAACCTAAGCAGGAGGTGAATCCTTTTGTTGGATGCATCTGCAGTGGACGAACTTGTTTTTCTTTTACACAAATGAATAGGCAACTTAGGGGGAAGTTTCTGCATCAATAGATTCCACCATTTGTTTGCCTAACTCTTGGTTGGACTATGTAAATAAAAGGTTTAGCTGTAATTTCTGTTTATTTAACAAACACCGAGGTACATAATATACAGCAGATGGGTTGCTGTCAAGCTAAAAAATTAGAAGATAAAAACAGGAAAATTTCCCTAACAATAGCTACAAACTAGATCGAATAAAAAGGAAACAGTATAATAACTACAAATATACACAGCTAACCACTCCTTTATTATTGCGATTACATAATCCATGATTTCAGAACCATTTAAACAAAATCAAACATTCCCCCTCAAGATGGTCATTAGATGTCAATCATTTCCAGCCTGCACATATTTGATTCCAATTCTGGCTTTAGCAATGACTTTGTAAACATAATAGCTTCTTGTGACTTGGTTGGCACAAAGTGTAGGCTGAAAGTTCCCCGTTAAATTTCTGACTTTATATAGTTGTGGTCAATCCCCAAATGTTTTATTCTATCATGTTGAATAGGGTTGTGAAATATGCTCATAGCTGATTTACCATCAATTACAACTTGTAGGAACTTCAAGTGGAATAAATTGGTCTTGTAATAATAACCTATTTAGTCAAAAAAGCTCACAAAGATTGTTAGGAACCAAGAATTGAAAAGAAAAAGAAAAGAAAAGTTTATCAAATAGCATGAAAAGAACAAACAAGAAATAGGACTCTCCTCCAAGGGTTTCTCCTTCACAAAGGATTTCTCTTTTCATAAAGAGCTAGTGCACAATTTACAATAAGAAAAAAATCTGAATCTCTCCTATTCTTCTTCCCTTGTTTATATCTAACTAAACATTAGTATTCTAACTATCTTAATAAACTTTTCCTTCTCCTGATATCCTGAAGACACCCTCCCAAAAATCAACCTTGTCCTCATGGTTGGAATTGTGGAAGTTGGATTCCAAGTTCATCTTCATCACCAACATCTTCATTTTCCGTTCCTAAAAGCATTGTGATGCTTTCCTGTTGTGGGAATGAGAACTTGGTTGCCAGTACAATCAAACTCAAGTTTGACAGTTAGGTGGTAGAGGGAAAGAGGGAAAGAGGGTGGAGTATGTATACAGTTATCACTTATATGTGATAATTAGGCTACCATGCATATTGCCTCAAATTCAGTATTCCATGAAGGATGAAGTATATTGGAGTTACTTGAAATAAATTAAAAACAGTGTATACAAAATAAGAGAGTTCAATTTCTCCTCTCTTCAGATTTCATTATATAAGACTGATGTTACAATAGAGTAGGGGAACAGTCATAATTAATGAATAGGAGTAGTGCAGATATAGGTATACAAAAACAGCTTTTGTAATTACTCCTATGCTAACCTACTCTAACCTATTCTAACACTCCCCCTCAAGCTAGAGCATACAGATTGTATGTGCCAAGCTTGGAACATATGAATTGAATTCGAGACCCTCTTAAAGACTTTGTTAATACATCTGCAAGTTGTTCATTGGATCCAACAAACTCAGTACAAATTTCTTTGGACAGTAATTTTTTTTTGAACAAAGTGACAATCAATCTCTATGTGTTTGGTCCTCTCATGGAACACAGGATTAGAAGCAATGTGGATTGCAGCTTGATTATCACAATACATCTTCATTTTCTGAATCTCACAAAACTTTAATTCTTGGAGAAATTGTTTTACCCACACTAGTTCACATGTTAGGGACGCCATTGCCCTATATTCAGCTTCGGCAGTTGATCGAACAACTACATCTTGATTCTTACTCTTCCAGGAGATAAGATTTCCTCCAACGAAAATACAATATCCTGTAGTAGAGCGTCTGTCCATAGGAGATCCTGCCCAATTAGCATCACAATATCCAGAGATTTCAGTGTTCCCTTTATCTTCATATAGTAGACCTTGTCCAGGAGCCTTTTTGAGATATCTTATGATACGGATGACAGCATTCCAATGATCAATACAAGGAGCTTGCATGAACTGACTAACAACACCAATTTTTGGTTCCACTGATTGCCACAACAAAGCACACAACTGAAAATCAATTCTTTTCCATTTTTCAATTTGATCAGATGGTATATTATTCCCATCTTCTTCTAGGTGGTCATGGAAACCCTGACCTAGAAACCAAAGTTCTACAGATGCCGACCAAGATAGATAATTTTTTCCATCAAGTTTTTCCGAGGTGATTACAGGAGTTCCAGAAAAAGATTGAATAGGTCCTGACGTCATTTTCGATGATGGACACTGAACGACAGTAAAGAGAGGAGGAATGTCCGGCGAGACCTACAAAGGCAGCGCGGAATGGTTTCGATGAGAGGAAGACGGCGCATGGGTGGTACGCGCCTAACAGATCGAAAGGGAAATGTGATGCGTGGCGGCGCGTGTGAACGATTCAGGCGACGGGACAAGTGGGGGTGGCCGTTGCTCGTAGAGGCGCTCCAGATTCGGTGGTTTCCGACGAAAACTAAACAAGTCGCCGGCGGACAGCGGCGAACGGCGGTGGCCGGCGGCGAACAGCGGCCGGCGGCGGAAGGCGGCGAACAGCGGCCAAACGGTGACTGTTTCACCGGACAAGACAGAGACAGGCAGAGCGGGTCGACCCGCTCTGATACCAACTTGAAATAAATTAAAAACAGTGTATACAAAATAAGAGAGTTCAATTTCTCCTCTCTTCAAATTTCATTATATAAGACTAATGTTACAATAGAGTAGGGGAACAGTCATAATTAATGAATAGGAGTAGTGTAGATATAGGTATACAAAAACAGTTTTTGTAATTACTCCTATGCTAACCTACTCTAACCTATTCTAACAGAGTTGATTTCCGCTTCATCAAAGAGAAAGTCATGTGCGGGGAAATATTTACTAGCTTAGTTCCCATGATCAACTAGCATATATATTCATTAAGTCACTTAGGGGTCCTTGGATTAACTACATATATAACAAGCTTGGTGCAAATGACCTATTTGCTCCAACTTGAGTGGGAGTGTTCGAAACTTGTGGATATATTAGCATCTTATAGATATAATAACTTATGATATTAAGATCAGTTGATGATATTAGGATCAATTAAATTTATTCTATATTTATGTTATTAGTTTAAAATAGTGAAACTGAATATTCTGTAATTATGTTCCCTCTCCTATAAATTGAGTAGCTCCTCTATCATCTAAGCACACGGAATCCATTATATCCCTTCTTGCTGCTCTCTTCTCAACGAAGCTAATAAACCCTTTTGTTCTAATAAGATTGGATACTCAAGCAGGGCCCATATGTCACTACGAATGAAGTGAATGGTTTTGAGCTTTAATGAGAGTTCTCTAGATGATGTTTTCTGGACTGTTCTGCAATAACATAGTAATCACATTGGAAAGAAGTAACATCTTTATTGATGAATACTTTGGGATACAAGATTTTGAGATTATTGAAATTAAGGTGCCCTAAACTCTTATGCCAAAGCATGACATTAAAATTTGAGAAAGTAGATAGTTTGTACACAGTTGTACTCTACATATTCTCAAAACCAGAATTATAATGGTGGTCGGAATGGTTGTGGCAGAGGAAGAGGAGGCTGTGGTTGTGGCTGCAGTAACTATTCTTCTGTACAATGTTAAGTCTGTCAGAAATTTGGTCATGATGCCTCATTGTGCTGCCATTGGTATAATCCAAATTATATGCCCTACAATTATCCGTATATTGGAGGTAATAGCAACTCTGGTTTCTATTCACCATATTCTGCTCCTCACCAATATTTGCTGGACAACCAGCAAAATCAGTCTCAACCTGTTGTTCAAGCTTTTGTCATAAACCCCACCCATAGGTGGTATCCTGCCTCAGGGGCTTCACATCATGTGACTCCTGACCCTCAAAATATTCAGCAACCCACACCTTATGAAGGTCCAGATCAGATTTTGTTTGGCAACCAGCAAAATCAGTCTCAACCTGTTGTTCAAGCTTTTGTCATAAACCCCACCCATAGGTTGTATCCTGCCTCAGGGGCCTCACATTATGTGACTCCTGACCCTCAAAATATTCAGCAACCCACACCTTATGAAGGTCCAGATCAGATTTTGTTTGGCAATGAGCAGGGTCTTGCCATTTCTTCTTCAGGTTCGTCTTATTTCCCTCCCCCTTTAATCCCAATGTTAATCTTGCTTTTTGTAAGTTGTTACATGTTCCTTATATTACAAAGAATCTTGTCAGAGTCAGCCACTTTGCTAAAGATAATAAAGTTTTCTTTAAATTTCTTGCTAGTATGTGTCTTATTAAATCTTACGTTACTAATGAAATTCTTCTTCAAGGCAAGATTGGTGCAGATTCTCAGGTTACGAACAAACTCAAATTGTAAGAGTATTGAGTAAAATTTATTAAATGGGCGTAATTTATCAATTTATGTATTATAATTTGTTACTAACTTTGACCTCAAATATCACCTTCAACAACTATCAATATTAGTAATCAAATATTTATAATGTATTTAGTATAATTTTTTTTTAAGAATGAAGATTTTTTATTAACTTATGTAGAGAAGTAAAAGATAATTACATCAAGCCATTATAAAAAGTTGGGCTTGATTAACATCTCTGATCCAATTTGAAGGGGCGAGTGTTAACAATGACGTGTATTTGTGTTCCTAAGGTATATCCTTTACCATATGTACTAGGGTTAGTGCTAGTAGTGATCATGTTCCTATTGGAATGGACACTGGTAGTTGTAAATGATACATGGGCAAATGAGACAATTAATTTATATTATTGATTTCATCCATAATTGCACCGTACTAACATTCCTTGTTAGAATTCTCTAGTCCTTTCACTTGGGAACTAAAGTTTGGTTGTTCGGTTTCTATACCTTCTCGATTTGGAAGTTTAAAGCTGAAGCTCCAACCCTTTTGGCAATACAAGTTTTTGTTATATCCAAAAAAAAATTATATTCTTTAGGAGTTTATAGACTGTAGATATATTCTAGGTTGAGGAAATTTGAAATATGCAATTTAGCATCTTTAGAAAGCACTGGTTCTTTCCATGATAGATATCTTTGTTTGTTTGAACTTTATTTCTGTGTTTAGAATCGCACTTATATTGTGTCCTTTGGTGTATGTTTATTCTGATTAGATGTGTATGCCTGTCATACATGGCTGAATCCCCTTGGCATAATTATGTGCTACAGCTCTAGCAGAAGATTTATTTCACCTGTTTCCTTCTCAAAGTCAAGTAAGTATTTGATCTCTGTCATTTCATATATATGCAGGTTTTTAGGCAAAAGAATCATTTGAAAACTCGGAAAAAATCACAGGTAAAACAAGAGGAGAATAACTTACAGGATTTTTATGGTAATTGGTCTCCTTCGGCAGCACCGGCAAAACAATTTGAGAATGAATTGTCAACATCTGTCGTACAATCTTCTCCGTCTTCAATTCTTGGTCAACAAAAGCAGATCCAAGGAGCTGAAACTTTATATCAGAATATCATAAATCCATATGTCGGTTCTTCTGTGTATGAGAACCTTACTAGTACATATCCTGCTATGCCAATGCTATCGCAGAGTCAGTCAGATGATCTTAGGCAGCAGCCAGTGCTTTCTGGGTACGAAGTGCCTCCTGGTATAGTGAATCCTGTGAAAAATTCTGTGGACTCAGTCAAGCCCCAAATCATGACTCCTCAGGAGAAAATTGAAAAATTGAGGAGGAGGCAGCAAATGCAGGCAATGATTGCTATTCAGAAACAACAGCAACAATTGGGCCATCAGGTTCCTAGTACTACCAAATCAAGCACTCAAAAATGTCTCCCAGAAATTCCAAGTCATCTTAGTGATGGGACTGATGAAGACCTAAGAACTCTTCCGGCTCTAGATCCAACTATTGAACAAGATGATTCTAATACAATGTCAGTGGCAGTTGGTAATAATTTCGTTGAAGACACCATATTGTACAGGCTTCAAGATATTATATCAAAGGTATGGTTGAATTGATACTTGCTAATATTATACGCTATATATAATTGTTTACTTGTATACTAATCCGGATATGGCTACAATGCCGAGGCAAACTTCTTTACAGTTAGACATCAAAATAAGACTCTGCATCAAAGATAGTTTGTTCCGGTTGGCACAAAGTGCAACACAAAGGCATTATGCTAGTGATACTAGCAGTACAAACAAAAGTAGCAGAGAAGAACTTGAAGTTGCGGCAAGAGAAGAAAGCAATAGCCAAAATAGGTAGGAGAACTACCATAATTCATGGCTAGAGTAGGGCTTCTATTTCATAGTTTATCTTATTTGAATTGAGATTACAGTATTATCTCCAAACTCCAGTAGAACTCTAAGCATGTTTATCTTGTAAAAAGCAATGATGAATGTTATATCCGTCATTGTTTTTTACTGTATGAACCATGTTGGTACCTCAGATATGTTGATTGCACTGTAAAGATGCTATGTATTATCACCTTGATTAACTGTAAATGTGCTATGTTTCTAACTATTTTTACTGTATGAACCATATTGGTATTACAGATATGCCAGGATGCCTGATGTTGAAACGGAGACGAATCCCATTGACAGAACTGTTGCCCATTTACTTTTTCATAGGCCTATGGAGTTGACCCAAAACTATTCTGACAAGCTGGAGTCACCTGTTTCTAACAAGGCGCAATGTGAAAGCAAAGCAGCTAACCTGGTGAACTTTCCCATGAGTTGCTTACCAAATGAGGACTCGAAAAACAATCAGCAACTTTATCAGCTTGGATTTAAGAATTCCTGGTTTGATGCCCAATCTATGGATCAAATTAAAAACAGTCCCTGCATAGACACTTCTGAGAATGCATCCAATACGCAGGAACTTCAAACCTCTCAATGAAGAAGAAAGATGGTTCTCCAGATATCTGAGGGTAAATCCTTCCTTATTACATCCATGCTTATTGGTATGCTTTCCTCTTTCAATTATATATGAATTTACTGGTAATTCAAATGTTTTATTGCCATTCAGATCATAAGCAAGCACAACTATCGCTGTAGAATCCTGGGAACCAATTTCATGGTTATTTATTAACGTTTCTTCTGTTTCAAAACACGACGGAATGTGTATATCAGTATCTGACCATACTTAAGGTCGTGAGTGCTATGTTGTTTTGATCATAATTACAAATAAAAGTGTCTCGCAAAGTCACTCAAATGTCAAAGTTAAGTCTTTGGCTGACTGACTCAGACCAGTCTTTTAAATTTGTGTCGTATTTCTCTATGTTCGACTTGCCATATCTACCTAGCTTTCATGATAGTTAATGTTATGTCTGTCACCATTTGAGATTGAGACATAAACTTGCGATTTTAAATTTGGATTTAAGAATGTTCACTGTCTCTACAAAAAATTAACGGAGATATATCAAGCCATAATATTTGTGTTCATCTTAATTGAATTTTCAGGTTGACTGGCATTCTTATATGGGACAGTTTACCCGGTTAGTCTTCCCATTTCACATTGATTGTATTTCAAGTCCATTCTTATTTTTTGCCATGCTTTTTAGAAGGCAAAATAGATTGTTAGTGGCATTCTGATTGTGCACTCACTATCTGCTGTAAGATTAATTACCTAATTTGAGTAAACTATTTTCCTCCTTGCCCACAGCTTGAGTGCATGATAGACAATGAGCTAATAAATCATCTATTCAATTCTCAGATTTTAGAGGAAGTTGTAACCGCTTTTTCTGTTCTCTGACGTTGAAGACTGTGTTCAGGTTCTTGATATGAAAGAAATAGATTATGGGAGATAATGGTGATGAGGACGTGTTAAGATTGCTTAACGAGTGTAACACTCCACGCTGATACTAAGGGTTGCTTCTGCATGTTTTTTTATTTATTTAAAACTCTTTTATTTTTCTATATAAAATACGAAAAAACTTTTCACGATACATAAATAATAAATGCGTGAAGAAGATAAAAGTGCATAAGATGCCTCCAGCTTATAACAAATATTATTTAACTATACCAACCATTAAAATAGAGCGAGTAAGTCCAAAGAATAAGAGTGTTGTGTAGTATTGAATATAGCAAAATGGAGGAAGATACTCACTCCCCACAGTGTGTTGCCTCAACGTCTCATCATGTAAATTCTTTCAAGCGTTCTTCATTTCTATGCATTTATAGAAAGTGTTTTTAATTCGACTTAATATGTTTGAATAGTTTTTGTTATAACATAATTTTAGTTCGAAGAATTTTCTAATAGAAGGCGGCCACCAATCCGGTGCTTTTCTTGCAAAGTTAGTGTTACAGGTGTTTGATTAAAAAAAAATTAAAAGTGATAATATAATTTTATTGAATTACAAAAAAATTACTATAATACGAATATCACATTACTTTTGTTAGGATATCCAATGCGATGTATAAATAGAACTCTTTTTAAAGTATAAATGATATACTCTTCGATTTAAAAAAAAAATTATATTAACGTTTTCTAGTCAAATATAATAAGACAAGAATTTCCTTATATCATATGTTCCCTGATTGCTCAGCACAAATAACCCAGAAATGAGTATAGGTATGTTTTACATTTTAAGCTTTTTGTTTAGATTGAAGAGATGATTTGAGAGGGTGAAAAAAAAAAAAAAAGAGAAAAGAAAGTAGAAAGTAAGATTATTTGGATTAAAAAAAAAATAAAAATAGAAAGAAAGTAAAATAATTTTATTTATTATTAAAAAAAAAAAATTTTAAAAGATAAATTTATTATTTTTAAAATATTTTAATTAATTTTAATAATATTTTAACAAGAAAAATAAAAATTAAATTTTATTTATTATTATTTAAAAAAATTACTATATTCAAATTTTAAAATACATTCCTACGTGGTCAGGGGTTTTTTATTTTGAAAGAAAATATCTCTCTTCTTTTTTCATTTTCTTCGTTAATTTATACTAAAAGACACAAATTTATTTATGATTTTCTCAATACAAAATTTCATTTATGATTTTTTTCATTTTTCTTTCCGCGTGTACAGGACATTTATAGAAATAAACACACTCTAAATAAAATCTAAAATGAAGTTAATTTTTTATTTAGTAATAATTGAAAAACATTAAGTTTTTTTCTTTTAATTTTGTATTTTTTTTCAGAAGCCAGCATCTTCTTGAAATAATTAGAAATATATTATTTTATATTCTATTTTTCCAAAAACTTAAAAACCATTAAAAATTTAGAATTTTAATTAACAGAATTAAAATAAAAGAACTCAAAATAATAATATTATTGAAAAGCAACACATCTCAAAATTAACTAATCTAATATGTGATTTTATGATTATACTAAATTCTAATTAATGGTGTAATAAATGTATTCAAAGTATATTATCAATAACCCTAAACTAGTTTTTGTCTTGCTTGTATTTCAAAAGAGATATAACAATTTGTTACATATATTGAAGTATATATGAGAGATAAGTACTACACCACACAACGATAAATGACATGAGAATCAACCATTTGACCAGTATGAGTGATTTTAACCACTTGACCTGTCTCCATCGCATAATAACGAGCTATAACATCAGTTTTTAACATACATGGGAGCTGAAAAAAAAATATTTATTATACATCCATATAAAAAAATAATATATTTTAATATATCATTTTATTTTTAGTATTCAAAAATTATTTCTTTATATTAAAATTTTTTTTATGTTCTTAAATAAAATGTTTATTTATATTTTATTTTACAGTTTATGAAATATTTTTGTATTTTATTGTCTTTATATTTTATTAACAGCTGATATACTGCCTTTTATCATCATATATATATATATATAATAGAATATATTTAATCTTGATTATTATTGAATTTTCAAAATCATATGATATCTGAAATAAATTAGAGACATAAGAAACTTAATTAAAATATTTAAATGATTAAGTATCAATTTTAAAAAATTAATCATATATTATAGACAAAAACATATTTAAATTAATTTTTTTTAGTTAAAGTAAATTAACTTTTGTAAGAATTCACACCGAAAATGTAATATATCTAATAATTCATATATAAGTAACATATTATTGGTATGAAACTAATTTACACATGCAATAATATAAAATATATCACCCTGAAATTTTCTGATAGCTTTCTTTTTAGTAGAACTATGTTTAGAAAAATATATGTACCTGTTTCTCTTCCAAATTATACTTGGTGAGCAATGCTTTCTTCTCCTCATCAGTGAGGATCTCGTACTTTGGTTGTAAGGCATGCTTCGTAATGTTGACCAGCAAATCCTCAATCTAAAGCAAAGGAAATTATGGTCTTACATCTCATACATAAAAATAGTATCCTAAATAAGGACAACATTATCATATGAATTTAATTATTGTCTTCAAGAAAAATCCAATGAATCTATACAATTTTCATAGAACAAAGAAATTGACATATATATAGTTTTTTTTTTTAAAAAAACACGTGATTGATTCAAAACTTCTTAAAATTCAAAATTCATTTAAATTGAAATAAAAATTTTAAAAAATTGATGAATCAGGAGATTCAACCAGTTAATTCTAATAACATAAAGATTTATAATTGCTAAAAAAAATTTGTTAATTTTATTTTTAACATACTTATGATAATTTTTATTTTATAGATTTATATGTATCATTATTGTTTTATTAATACTATTTTGTATATTATACTATTATAATTAAAATTAACATAATAATATTTTAAAAATCGATCTATCCTAATTAAACCTTTATTATTTCTTTAAATCTTAAATTCATATATTTATTAGTTGAATGACCAGTACAGTTCAATAACTAGTAAAGTTCTTATAATCTTTATATATTTTTTGTGAAGTGAAGATGCATTTATTTTGGAAATCTAGTTCAGCCACTGTATTTCACACACATATAATAATAAAATATCTAAATTAATTTTGATATAAAACAGTTAATTTAAACATATAATTTCATGGTACATTTTTCAAAAGATTCTCAACTTAATACAAATAAAATTATCAATTATTGAACTAATTTTTTGTAGAAGTATTTTTTATCGATTTATACACATAAAATTGAACTAATTTTATAGAAGTATTTTTTATCGATTTTTTTTATGATTCACATATATCATGATTTTAATTAAAGAAGGATTAAATAGAAAAAGAAAAAGAGAATCGCATATTACAATATGAAATTAAGAGTGGTTAGAGTTTGTTACCCTGATAATCTCAACTTTGCATGGCAATTTGTCTAATGCCTGCTTTGCGAAGGAAGTCATCTTACTCTGCACAACCAGTATGAGCGATTTCAAGCTTCCCCTATCCACAATCTGGCTGCATATTTCCATCACAGTTCCCTTTTTTATGTCACCGGTTCCTGCAAACGCAACCTGAACCTGTACAGCAAAACGCCGTCGTTACAGTAATGGATGAAGAAATATGCGGAAAAAGGAAAACAAAAGAGGTTGAGTTGAGCAGAGAGAAATGTATGTACAGTGTTGGAGGGATTGGAGAGATGCGAAACGCAGAAACCGAGGGTTTGAGGGTTCGGTTGTTCGCCAAAGCGGGAACGGAATTCATTGAGCGAGGGACTGAGGTTGGCGTGCTGAACGACGTCGTAGCCTCTGTCTCCGAGCATCTCCAACACCGTTCGACGACTCAGGAAGTACCGAGTGCTCTCCTTGCTCCCGTTGTCTATCATACTCGCGATGCACTCCATTGTCGTTGCTGCAAAATGCAAAACCAAATTCAAATGTAAATGAAATGCTTTGTCGATTCTGTTTCTGACTTTTCTGTTACCGAGCCAAGGAATATATATATACACACGTGGGAAGGAAGACGAAAGAGCGCGAGGCATGCCAATAGTGTGACTTTTCTGAAAAAAAGTAAAGAAATACAGAGAGAGGATAAATAAGTCAGAAAAAAAAAAGTATATTTAGTTAAATAAAATTAAAATGAAAATAAAAAGTAAAATAAAAATTAATAATGAATTTAACGTGTTAATTAATAACAATTTGTTATATAATATATAGGCTTTTTTTTATCAAAATAATGTAAAAAAAATTTCGTAATTTATCAAAAGTAGATTTTGAAAAAATTATACTAATGAATAAGTCTTACTAGAAAAAGAAAAATAATTAATACTAACTTAGACGACTTGTAGTGGTGTATTAGAATATAACTTCACATTTTTATTATTTTTTAAATTTGAAGTATATCAAAACTTAATTTTTCAATTTTAATAATTATAATATACTTTTCTATTTAATATATAAATATCTAGTTAAATATATTTTAATATTATTTTATATATATAATAAATAAAATAAATTAATAATACTAAAATTTATATTAGTATTACCTTAATTTTAAAAAATAATAAAATATTAAAATTATATTATTCTAATACTATTTTATTTTTAATTTATAAGTAACTTTTTAAAATTTGTCTATTTTAATAAATTATAAAAAAAAAATGTACTATTTTAATAAAAAAAATGGATTGTTTTAATTCAAGTTTTTTAGTACTGTTTATTTCTCCCTGCAAAGAAATAAAAAATATATATAGAGAGAGATCTCTTGGCTAGAACATTTTTTATCAAACCAAATTGTGTATCTTTTTTTTTTTCTTGTTCTTCTTTTTCCTTTTCTGTCGTCTTTAGCAAGCATGTTAATAAAGTGTTCATTAATATACTTACTGCGAAAATTAATAAAATTACTTAGAAAAAAATTAATGAACTATTTTCTAAATAGTTTGGTAACCACAATAAAAAGATAGATTTTATTAAGTTGAAAGTACACAACCTAAAATCATATTTTTACATAAACTAGAAAAAAAAACTAACTAAAACATCCGGTTATGCATAAAAGCCAAACAGAACCTAAGTAAGAGGAGGGACATGGAGTAGGTTCGCAAAAGAACACGAGCCCAATGATGGAAGACCAACCACAGAAACAGCACTGGAAGAGGTCACAGAGGACAAAGTCCTCTTCTTCTTCTTCTTCACACATCAGCAATCTCGATGATGGTTGCCTTATGCATATTTTCAGCTTCCTTCCCCCTATTCCAGGTATTACCCCCTTTTCTCTCTCTCTTTTTTTTTTCTTTTTTTCTTCTCCAAAATCTCAATCTTTTCGCCCAATTCAACAACACCCTTGTTTTTGTTTTGTTCAATTTTGTTACTTTGATGTGTCTTGGTAGGATTTAAGGTGCTCAACCTACTTTTAGGCTGGTAATTAGCAACATGAACTAGGTTTTGTTTTGGTTTCTGCCCCTGTTTGTAAGGATTGTGATTAATTGGTGTTGAGCATTTTATTTTATTTTGTTGTGTTATGTGAATGAAAAGCTTCAAATTTGATGCTCCAAGTGTGTGTTGGGTTATGGGGTCAAAATTTGGAGCCTTAAGTTTATGTTTAGTTTCATGTTATGCAAGTTTAGTGAAGCCAGTGAAATGAATTTAACAACTTAACCATCTCCATCCATTTGACATGATTGTAATCTATCCATGATTTCCTGTCATTGAACTTTTTTTTTTAACTAGAAATTGGACCTGCATCTGTAATTTAATGCTGAATGCCCTCATGTTAGGAGAATATTTCCTTGCTGATAAAGCTATTTTGGCACAATATTGTGTTTTTATCTTCTCTCTCTAATTGGTTTTCTTGTTCAGCCCATAATATGAGATTAAATCCTTTCTCTCTTTGTTCTTACACTTGGATACTCTCTTCAATTATTTTCTTGCTACGAAAAAAATAAGAAGAAATGAATAACATACTGCAGAGCATTCTCTATCACAAACGTTGCTATTGAGTTTGCAGATCGCTTTAATACCGCCCTCGTTTGCCACAGATGGAATTACTTGGCATGTCATCCTCGCTTGTGGCTTCGGGTAGATCGATCAGTGAAAGACTCATCTGAACCTGGTGCTTTCCCCAGCATTGAAACTGCTGTTTCTGCTTCAAGGCATGTAAAAACTGATGCTATTTGTGTATGATTCTAGATTTTTCTTCAGGCTATGAATTTTAACTCTCACTTTCTTTCTTACAGACCAGGTGATACCATTTTAATAGCAGCTGGTGGAAGTCATCATGTTGCAAACATTCAAATAAGGAAACCACTTTGCTTAGTGAGTTATCCAATTTGTGCGCGTGTGTGAAACTATTTATTAGATTATTCTACCTTTAGTCAGACTTTTGCATCTCATCCAGTTTCAGCTAACAACCATCCTTGAGATTAGGCATTTGACTTTAATGGGGTTTCACTGGTAGAGATATGATAGGAACTTGGATATTATGGGGTGTCTAAGTCTCACATCAAGTAGTATATGTGATGCTCAGTGGAATATTTAACTAGGTTCTCCCCCTTTATTAACTAGCTTTTGAGGGTGGGTTCCCCAAGTGCTTGGGTACTTAACAAGATACATACATGGATGGATATTACGAAACTTTATTATTTGTTGCATCAATTTTCATTCTTTGTTGTTATTTTTTTGTAATTTTGCTGAGGACTGAGGAGGATTCCTTTCCTCCAATCACTTAATTTCTTAATTTTTTCTTTCACAAAAATAAGACTATGATAGTGCATACCTTTCTGTTCTAAAAGGTTATCCCAATTCGTTTAGGTCAGCTAATGCTGCTGCAAATAAATAGATTTAACAGTTTTATATGTCATGGATTGGATTTATTATTAACTCTAGATCAGGAGTTGGTTTCATTAGAGTATGGGTAAGAGCCACAAATTGGAGTAATTGGGTAACCAATTGGCGAAAAGAACATTAGAAATGGAATCAGAATGCAGAACATAAGCCCAGCAAGAAATGTCCGGAGTCCATTGCCAACAAGAAGAATGTTCTCAGACCCGGATATGACTGAAGTCACAATGGAGAATAAAAAGCACTATTTCCTTCTTCATCCAATTGTCACCCCTAAAGTGGTTTTGAGGCTGATGACATGTTTGGAAGTGCTCTTTTCATGAAGATGATGCTCGGACTTTCAATCCCAGTGGAGAGAAAATAGGGTGCTAAAATAAGTTTTCTAAACAAGATTTTTTACTTGTTTTTTTTTTTTCTAAAATGACTTTTCAGAACTGTATTAAAATAATATCAATAAAAGGACTGTAACAAACAGACTACTATTGGTTTCATGTCACTGCCAATTTCATGCACTTGAATTCCTTACTAGTAGTTAGCGGTTGTACTACCTCCTTGATGTTCTAATTTTCGAGGAAATATAATGATAGAAAATCTCTCCGAGTTTTTGGTTTTCCCAAATCAATGTTGTTTGTTCAGATTGGTGCAGGTGAACTTCCAGATGACACAACACTTGTTTGTTCTCGGGGCTCAGACAGGTTTGCATTCCTTACATTTAGATTTTGTGTAGTGTTTTTGTGAGGTAGTAACTAGGGACCACCTCCATGCTGCTGGGTTTCAATGGATAAGATCTTGGCCAAAAAGAATGGTTTATGTCCTCGTGCTTTGAGTTCATATATCTGTTGCCATCTCAACCATTATCCAGTAGCTTGGAAAGGACTCCTGGAAAAGAAACAAACCTTCATAGTCTCAATGTTGTCGTGTTGATTATAAGCGTTTGTTTGATTAGTCCTTGACCTCACCAAACCTTCTTTTTTAATCCCTGACTTAACAAAATGTCATTTACTTTCGTCCTTGATCATTACATTTTCCCCTGACAGTTTGCAAAATTTATAAGGAATAAAATGGTTTCAGTGAATGACGTTTTGCTAAGTTAGGGTGTATTTGGAAACGTTGAATTGAAAAGAGGTTTTACACTTTCGAATGCATAAACATTGACTCAAGGTGCGTTGGACAGGTGTTAAACTTCAGTCAAATTGTTTGGAACTGGTATCCAAACACACACTTAAAGATTAAAGAAAATTTTACAATATCAGGGACTATAACGTTTACAATACAATCTTAGAAATAATTAATTTAATCCCTTAAGAAGTACTACCAGATAATATCATCTTCAACAACACTTGGTATGTTCTTTTTTGTTTTGTCTGAGCAGTGCACTAGAGTTCCTATCCACATGCAAATTAGCAAACTTAACTGTGAGGGCTGAGCTCGGTTGCTGCTTGCTACATAGAAAGGGAAGGTTAACTATAGATGGATGCATACTTCAATGTGAATCTAATCCTCTGGATTATCTCTCATGTCCCATTGTGAGTACAGCCAGTAGCAGTGAGGTGCTTCCCTCACAAACCAAGACTAATGGTGATGGTGTATTTGTTTCTCAAACCCGAATAGAAGGCGGTGCCAAAGCTGTTTTAACTAGTGGGGATTTGGCTTTGCAACGTGTGAGAGTGATTTACGCTCGAACTTCACTTCTTTTCTGGTTTGATGTAGAGCAGATGTGTGATCAAATTGACCATGACAAGCCTCTCTGATGTCATTATTTGTTTTGGTTACCTAGACTTGTCTGTAATTTATTTATTAGTGATTATGGTATTGTCATTCTTTGACTGGTGTTATTTACTATTAGGATATGTCATATGTAACAAACATTCAGTTTACCATGGTCTTCATAATTAGTCTTCTACATTTAATGCGATAATTTATAAGGAAAATTACTCTCACATTTCAAGAGATTTATTTAATTGCACTTGACATTTTTTTTACATGAATTTGATTTCTCTTCATGTTAGCTGCATAAGAAATCAGGGCACTTGTGTGTTAATGGGAAAAAAAATGTTAAAACTGCTACAAAATAAAGGGGTATACCATAGGGTTCTGTGAGTGTTTATAATGGTTTAAGGTTTTATAATGGTTGGAAATTGTATTCTAAACTTTTGAAGTTGGAGAACTAGATTCATGAAAATGAAACAGAGAACTTGACCATGTTGCATTTCTAGGAATTAAAACAACATAATTTTGTTTTTGTTTGTATAAATTGTATTCATTATTTATGAAAATAAACACTAAATAACAGAAATGACAATGAAAGTTGACTAGTTTGTGTCTAGATTAGATTGATAACGGCTTAGAAAGACTTGCTTTTTACTTGTGTGAAGGATACAGTGTGTTTGATTTTTTATTTACTGAAATCCACTTTCTAAAAATGTATAATTATTATTTTGTAGCTTTTTAAAATTAAGTTATTTTAATCTATTATTAATATGTTATTTTTAGTTTTTAATAATAAAATTTAACAAAATAAGCAATAATAATGTTGGATATTAATAATAATGTTTAACTAATGATTGTTATTATTAAAATAAAAGGTATGCAGAGGTAGCGTTTGGTGTGCCTTATTTTTTACTTTCTTTTTTACCATAAACTTAGTTGGGTCAAACATTTTTATAAGAGCTCTTAAAAGATAAGGAGTTTATTTTATTTTAGAAAAAAAATGAAAATAAAAGATCTTTTACAAAGTCAATGAAAGAAGTTTGGTTACACATTTTTTTTAATATAATAATTCACATTTGTTAACCCATAAATTATATTATTTTACCACATAATCTGTAGTGCATACTGCTTCTCCCTAATAACAATGAGGCATTCTCTTTCCTTAACATATATCTGACCAATGCTGAGTAAGTTTTTATTCCTTTTTTTTCATTAAGGACATTATGTTGAGGTATATAAGGAGCAATTACCTCATGTTCTATATCTTTCTTTTTAAAAAAAACTCCAAACTCCTTATAACTATATTCTCTCCTTCCATCTGTTCTTAGGATCTTCTTTACCTTTCACACTTTATCTTTCAACCATAGATTAGTAAATACTTTACTTGTTTCCTTTGATCAAGTACAACCACACTTTTCTTTTAAACTCATTCACAAAAGTTATAAAAGCACCTATTACTTCCAAGTGAAGGGATGTCAAAAGACCCACACACATACGAGTGTACTACGCCTAAGGCTCCATATCTCATGGGACGCATGATATGTGCCTTGTTTAGTATTAAAAACTCTAACAAAATGCATGACACTTAGTTGACAAGCATGACATAGACAGTGAACTTTTAGCATTGAAGTCAATAGTTGAAAGGTTCGTATGGATGACATAATGCAGAGTCAAGAAAGCAATTGGTGGGAAAGACTTGGTTGGATAAGAAATCATAATGACGAAGGACTTACCCACTATTATACCTAGTATGCTATCTAGAAACAAGCATTAAAGACCACTTTGGTCTCTCTTCATGTGATTTATACATTAGTCAATTGTTTTATTAATCCAACACTAATTCATACTTGAAATGGCCACACACAATCAAATACATGATAAATAACAATTTCTAAAAACATTGTATCAATTTCATAAACAACCTTTTGCACAATTTCTAAATAATGTTCCTTTTGTAGTCAATTCTATTGACATAACCATAAAACTACTACGTATCAGTTGACAATCCAAAAATGTCATAAATGGGACTTCTCCTTTTGGGAGCTAAAATTTCAAAGGTGTCCTTACATTTCTTCTTTAGACCTTTCCTTAACCCTAGGAGCAAATGAAAGATGAATCTACCAGCTTCCTTTACTCAAGTTTCCCTCTGTCGACCAGCAGCTTCTTCTCCCCCGAATGTTTGATTCCCATCAACTACCAGTTTCTCGTTAACTTTCTACTTCTCTCTCTTGCTGAAAATCTTCTCTCTCTTTCATTTTTTTAATTATCATCCACGTAGGAGTTACTTATGACTCATCAGAGAAAAAATAATTAAAAAAATGGAGATGTACGTAGAACATTTTCCAAATCTTTTTCCTTGTACAAACAAACACAACTAGACAAGATTTTTGTAATAATGTCTAAGAAGCTATATCATTTCTTTATTAGTAAACAAATATTTGCAGTAACCCCAAAAAAGAATAATACTAGTAAGCCTTAGTGATTGCCCATGACCAGATAAAATTTAAATGACTATATGGTTATGCCCGTTAGAATTTTCCTATATCTTTTCCCCTATTTTAATTTCTCCACCCCAATCCCCAGCATTACACAAGATTTATTTTCTTGTACATATATCACTATGCCACCTTTCTCAGAGAACATCACAAACAACCTGAAAATTGAGCACCAAATGTCATCAAATAGTCGTTCCTTTAAAACAAAATCCATTGCAAATACTATTACAAGAGCCTTAAGATGGTTGGATAACAACAAAGTTGATAATTAATTGTTACTGTAAAAAGTCATGGATAATATGGTTCTTGTAAAGAATTGCAAGTCGAACTTCTAATTAAGTACTTATTGAAAATCAGCCCTCATAAAAAAGAATGAGGACTGGTGAAAGAAAACTGGAGCATAAAATTATAGAAAGAAAGAAATTCAGATCACTATCAGTAGGTGGGTTGCATGCCCTTGTTCCATTGACTATCTATTGCACAAACACCAAGTTCAACACAAATCTTTTCTGTTTCAAAATTAATACAGCTGCTTCACCAGTACTCTAAATCAATAGAATATAAACACAAATACAAAATGCAAACATATTAAAAAAGTTAATTGATTGCTTACCATTATAGGACCAAAAGCTGGGATAACTGAACTCAATTCCCTGTAGTAGGTCTCTGTTTCACCACCAAATCATCAGCAGAGTAATAATCAGCTATGAGCCGGTACATATATGACGGGTTATGCCCTCCACTGAGAAGTTCCAAAACCAGAAAATGCAAGAAAAACAACATATTAATACACTTACTTTCTCAAGTCCGCAATGAAGTAGGGCTAATTTTCTTGATTAATCCCAGTTTAACTTACGTGTCAGTAATGAAGAGACTAACAAGGTTTGGTGGCACATAATCAAATGCTGGATTAACAACATGAAGAGAACCAACACCAGTTGCAGAATCCATCAAATCTGAGAATTCTCCAAAATCGAGTAGCTCGGATGGGGATCTCAGCTCATTCAGTAGAACTTGAGGATTGTGAGGATACAAAGGGCACAACTGTCAATAAAATAAAGCAAGTTTCAATGACAGTCAAATAGTTGGTAACCGACAAGATGCAGCAGATCAAACTTAATTCCATAACAGGATTAAGGTAACAAGGTTTACATACTAGCAATTAAGGGAAATCCTTGACATATTGTGTATTAGCTATGATGCATTTATTGGATACTATGCATATCCGATAGGCCAACACGCTTATTCTAAAAATAAGCGGATATAATATGTGCAAGATACGTGTTTAAAAATGTATATGAAACGTTTATCAAATATGATCCAATTGAGCAACATACTTATTTTAAAAATAAAAAGATATGATATGTGCAAGATACGTATTTTAAAAAGTATACAAATTCTTAAAACATAATAAATATATAACTTCAATTATGCAAATTCAAATTAAAATCACATTTCTTAAACATTGCCAAAATAAAAAATTATAAATCATTATCATAAAAACTTATAAATCATTATCATAAAAAATTACTTCTTATTATTTTTATACAGGAATAACACTATCAATCTCGTTATTTTTATAAATAATTCATAAAGAGAACAATTTCCCACTTTGGTTGATGAGAAGACAATGTTTTTATGTTTCTATATTACATATACATGTATGTGTTTAGTATTTTATTAGATAATATGCTTTAAAAGCATGGACACTTCACCAAAACATATCAATTAAGTATTCAAAGGTATCAATACTAGAAACGTGAAACAAAGAAAAGTATTTGTGCTTTATATGTTTAGATGCTTCATTGATATATATTGGTAAAGTATCCTAGAGTATCAGTATCAGATATATAAAACAAATTGAAATATCGGTGCATCACAAAGGGTATTGGGAATACCATCACGATTAGGATACATCTTAATTGAATGAATAACTAAGAAACAACTATTTCCTCATCATCGTTCAAAATATCATTCAATTCTAATTTTCCAAACTCTACAAATCCCATCATTAGGTCAGAATACCGGAACCAAAACCAATTTGAACAGTTTGAGATATAAGACTCTAAACATCCATTCATTAGAGATCAGACCCATACGGCAGCCATCAGCCAATTGGGTACAACTAAACTGATTTCAGAAATCTATTGACACTCATTCTAATAGAAATTTAATGATTCACTATCATCTTATTGAAATAAAATTTTAGATGACATTATTTAAAAAAATTGCTGGGAGAGTTTGGCAGTTCAGTGGTGGTTGAGAGAGATGAAAAGAGAGTATGTTCAGTCAAAATGAATATGAACATAAGTATATATTTGAACTGATATTGTTGATATTATTGATCTACAAAACAGAATATTTGAACACAAATTATAGCAGCAGTGGACAGTTGTAGATAACGGTCATAACTGACTAGCTGAACTGATAGAAATAGATAACTGATCAAATCATTTATCACTTCTTCCTCATCACCATTTTAATGTATAATAAGTTGTTTAGATAACTTAAAAACAAGGACAAACATTTAATTTTATGGAACATTTTATGTTGATTATTCATAGACAGTTAAATATTTCTATGCTTATCCTCAATTTCTACTTTTTTAAAAATAAAAATTAGGTTCAAAGTTGTTCATAATTAAAACTAGTGTGATATATTCATTTTAATTCAAATCAAATTATTATGTCGCCTAAAAGTTGGTTGAACTATCAAATATTGTATGGTAATTTATTTCGAAAACCCTGTATAATATCTAAAAACACTGCAGTCATTTATTATATTCTTATAGTTCAATTTACAAATTTACCAAACTGTATTTCATAATTAGATCAATAAACTTACAGACACAAACTAGTTCTCAAATCTCGTGTAAAAAAAATATCAAACTCTTTGGAAGTAAACTATCCACTGTCTCCAGATTTAACAGAATGAGAAAGAAATTACGGAGTGTCATCAAACGTTATAAGAATTCTAGTTTCCTATAACATGAAATATGTGAGGGAATTAGAGATCATATGTTAACAGTTCACCTTGTGACTCCCAGCAAGTACAACAAAAGGAACAGCATGCCTACGAGCTGCAAGTGCAACCATATGCAACCCAATTGGGGCAATCACTCCACCATTAGCCATGACAGCATGAGCGCCAACTATAACCTAAACAATAATAAGCTGAAATCAATTTAAATTCAGCACAAGAATCTTGATTCCAAAATTTACTCGAGAATTTTCACATACCATATTCACTCGAGAAATCATAGCAAAAGTCGCAGAATCAGCAATTACTGTGGTCTGTAAGCCTCTAGCAGCCAATTCTTTTGCAAGGAGATGTCCCTGATACCTGATTGCATATGCAGACAACATTCAATGGTTTTCTGAAGAATACAAACAAAGCTCTTCTAATAAACCAGAATCATGCCTTGCAAATGTTAATTAGCCATAACTACAAACCTTGGGGCACCTTCAGCAACAACGACCTTAAATGATCTCTTTTTCTCCTTTGCAGCACAAAGAAATTCGAACACTGTTTTCGAACTGCCTAGCGTTAATATTACCTCACTGAAAAGTAGCAGTGTAAACAAATAAGAAAAAGAATAAAAGATTTTCTTTTGTATGAAATAAAAAAATCAAATCAAGACGTAATCACATAAATCAACAAAATAATGTTTGCCTCGATTACTTAGACAAGAGGGATGTAAGAAAACAAATAATAGAAAAACAGAAGAATAAGGTATGGATCTTAGTGTTAGTCATGTAGATTAAGCAACCCTTGGCAACATGAAACAACCTCCAATTTGAGAAACAAGAAATGATGAAACAACTCATTTTCCCAATAAACAAGAAGCAACAAAGCATGTTAAAGTTGCTTTCAAAAAGGTAAATAATGAAGACTTCAGCTGTTTGATGTTGTAAATTACAAGACATATTTATCAAATATATGCATGATATTCGAAGTTAATACCATGTACTTCAAAATTGTTCTTTGACCAATTATATCAAGCAATAGTAATAATCCGACCCAATACCATCGCCATGTTCATAAAATAATTAAATCATCCTTTTATTTATTTTATTAAATCCAAGACCAATAATGCAGTCCACACAGAAAGCTAAGAAATGCCAGAAACAGCCTACAAGGGAATCTTTAACTATACTGTAGCTTGATAAACTCAACCATATAAATAGTTAAGCCAAAAAATAATTGGAATCGTCCGTTGTGTTAGTCCTTACATTGTCAGTCCAATCTTTCCCTCACAATCAAAGTACTGTAGAAAGAACTCAAAAAGAAATCACCAGACATTGAACACATGCATTGCCTCCTTACATCACAGCAAAAGTTTAGTTTGTGGTTTAAGAATTTATTCCATCTGGAAATAGTTGTAATGTTTCACTATATGACATGGTAAATAATTCTCAGTTCGCAAAACAAAAGCTTTCAATCAACCAAAGAGAATTCTTGGGTGCTGAAACCCTTTACCAGTGCCTATTTATGACCAGTAGTAAGAAGTCTAACTATTTATGAAAAGAGTAAGTTCTAGACTAGGTGGGAAAAAAAAATTGACGTGTAAATATTTTTTTCCTCACAAGTTTTTAATCAAAGATTAATCTGCTTTTTGGGATCTTATAATGGCATGTTTTGAAACAAGCACTTTAAAGTAGCACGGGATAAATATGTCTTAGAGTAGTTTCGGGTGTTACAAACTTTTGATGAATATGCTCTACTGCTTGTTCAGCTATTTGTTCATGGCAAGAGGTTATGTCTTGAATAAGTTCATTTACTGCTTCAATGACATCATGCTTCAACTTCCGACCTCTTGTACCCTTTCCAACAGCTGTAACAAAAGAAAACTCAAAAGATAAATGTAGTTGAATACCAGAACAACAACTTCTTCATCAAATGCCACACAGCAACAAGGACCAATATTTTACAATAATCACGGGGATCAACCAATAAAATATCAAGTAAATGTCATTGAAGTGCTCTAATATTTTTGTAAGAAAGAGGGAAAAATTACACACTTATAGCATTAATTGTATTGAAGAAAGTTATCTAAAAGAACACCTCTTTTGTGTTAGCATAATATTTTTGCATGTAAAAAGATGAAATGAAACAGTAACTTTTCCATTGTATTTAAGATTGAATTTCTGCATATTAAATATCAATATTTTTTTTATCAAAAGGCAGAAAGATATATCAGAATAAATATTATAAATTTATAAGAAATCTCAAGTTTCCCCCCATCCTCACATCTACTTTTCCCTTCGGAGTCACCCGCCGAGGAAGGAGTTGGAGGAACAGCAGCTGAATCAGTCACATCCTCTAAAAGAGTTTGTAATGACGGTGGACGCAAGGTGCTTCTTGCAGCAGCTGCAACAGCAGCAGCAGATAACGCAGGATGATCATCTTGCTCCACATCATCTTCATCATCACTTGCAGCAGACATCCCAAAACCAGTTATAGCATCCGTAACTAGGGAAAGATCTTCCTCCCTTATAATGTGAAGAACACGCCTCACAATATTTCCCACAGCTAACTCTGCAATTCCATACATGACATGTTATTATAATATGCAAACAATTAATTAATCTCAATTCCAAATGACTGTAAAACATCCTTTAACTAGGCAACCAGGCAGCAAATAAATCTGACAGACAAAAAATATAATTTTTTGTCTGTATCCAGAGTATAAAGCCAAGAATCACAGACTAATCTCTAGAGGTACAAATCCATTTAAGGAGTTTGTCTCTCGCAACAGATGTTTTTCCATATACATTGACTTCAGGACCTAACCCTAACCCACATGCTGAACAGATACGACCACACACTAACAGATCCCATAAAATGTATATTTCTGTTAATATATATATATATATATATGAAAACTTGACATATACCAATAGGATTAGCATCGATAATCTGCTCCCCCACAGCCCTTACTGCATTAATCAGAGCTGTGGCCTGGTTTGTGTGTGGCACCCGTTGATGCGAAATCACTGACCGAAGCAACTCTGCTGTCTGCTTCGCTGTGGCCTGAGACCCTTCAATTTTACTACCATCACAACAACAAAAAATCAGTAACTAGAAATTACAAAAACGACAATTTAACAACAAATCAAACACACAATACACATATACAGAGAAAAATGAAACAAAACCAGTTCCTAAACCTCAAAAGTAACATCTTGATTCCAATCACACCATTCAATGAGCTCAAACATCATCAGAGGAGGAAAACTTACCGCTTCTTAAGCAGATTCACAAATTCATTAACAAGGATTTGAACATCCGGCATATTCCTGAAAAATAAAAAACAATAATAATTATAATGATAATAAAGAAAAAAGTGAAATGGAATTTACTAATTTAAAATTGAAGTAAATTGGTAACCTAATTAAAGAAGCGTTACAATAACAATATATGAATTAAGTAAAAGGGTGTCAAAATTTTAGATGTAATGGAAGGAGAGTTTGGATTTGAGATTATTCCCAGTTACGTGCGCTTTATATAGTTGGGCTTGCCGAATCCGATAGTCCAGGTTTGAATCCGGGATACCCGCCACAGCGATTTGGTGAAAATGCTTACTACAAACCTATTGAAGATTATCACTGTGATAAAGATTAATCCTCTATTAATTTTTTGTTTTTTTTTTTTAAATCTATGATGATTATAATTAATTAATATATTTTTAAAATTATATTTAAATATTCCATGTAGGGAGAGATGAATAAGGATGAAGTTTTAATTTCTAAAATTAAACTCCTAAACAATTTTTTTTTTATAAGAAAGAAAGAGATAGTTTATAATATTTATTATTTATAAATTATTTATCTGTAATCTATACTTTAGAAAAATTGAACTTCACTCTTCTATTTTTCAAAATCCTATATATCATCTCCAAAATCCATAACCTATAATTATAAAAATTAAATATCATATATTATTTTCAAAATAATTTAAACTATGTCATAATATTATTTATTACAAACATTTTAACTTAAAATTTTTAAATCTGTTTCAAAATAAATAAAATACTTGATAAGTATTTTATATGTGAGGTTTTGCATAACAAATTAGAAGTTTCTATCTTTATATAATAAATGTTATTGATGTGTATGGTTTAGTTTTTTTATTAAGAATAATTTTGATTAAATGAAATCAAATTTTTCAAATCTTCTTGAAATATAACATAACATATATATATGGTCAAAATATAATTACTGGAAAAGACAATTAAAAAATATGAAATGACACAGAAAATTCAAAACAATGTAAAGAAATAATTAATAATTATTATAAATTAGTCCTCCTTAGACAGGATATATTTGCTTTAAGAATTTTTTTATTTAATTCTTGTTTCCAAATATTTATATAAAATACAAAATTGAAAATAATTTTTACTGTTTTTTTAATTTTACAGAAGTTAAATATATTTTTTTATTTACGAAAATAAATAAAAAATCTACCATATTATAAGTTTGACCCATGTTTTTGTCTTATTAATTCACATAATCTCTCTTATATTTAATCAGTATCCTTTTTCTTATGCATGGAATGTTTTTTTGCATAATTCGTCAGTATATAATTTTTACAATTAATATTAAATTATTTTAAAACTTAATTATGATTAATATTATTAAAACTAGTAAGGATAATAAACAAGTATAAGTAATTGTTCCTCGAAAAATTATAATAATTCTCTTCTCATCATTACACAAGAAAATTCAACTTTGATAAGTAAGAATATAATAGATTTATAAGTTTATGATTTAATTGGATTTTCTTTATTATATCATTTAATATTTAATATAATTTATTTTATATTTTTTTATAGAATTATGAAAGCAAATTTAGAATTGTAAGGACTTTCATAAATTGTTAGGAAAAAGTAATAATATAATACACTTAATATAAGTTAATCTTCTCATTCTATTCAGTCGTAATATAAAATATATTTTAATTATTTTTATTTAATTTCTAGTACTTTATGAATGTCACGATTATATGATAGAACACATATATATTAATATTTTATTACTATTTTATTAATATTCATGTTTATTTTATTATAATAATAAATAATTAAAAATAATATTAAAAAAAATACAATAGAAATATTATTAATAAACATTTTTATATCACTTTTTATTTGTTTTTATTTAATCATGAAGGAATGAAAAGTGTGAAAGATAGAAAAAGAAAGATTGTTTGATTTAGAAAAAAAAAAGTAAAAAAAAATTATAGGAATGTCACATTAATTTAATTAAAGTAATTACATAAATATTTTTTAAGATAAAGTACAAAGTGCCTTTATATATTTTCTAAAATTTTATAATAAAGATTGGTGGAGAAAATAAATATAATTTAATATTAATAATAGTAATTTAATAACTTAAAATTAATAATAATTGAAAAAATAAGCTAAATTTAAGTCAATTAATTATAAAAAAATTGGCATAAAAAATGACATGAATTAGAAAGATAGTTGTCAACCTTCTAAAGATATTGAATTATTGAATTGATAGAGAAAATACATTGAATTGATAAAGAAAAACAAGAAAAAAATCTTTCCGTACATATAAAGTATAAGTATTTTACTTTGTCTTAGTATTAAGGTGACTTTCTTTCACCATCTTCTCCTTTATGCAAAGAAAAACTTAATAAAAATAACTTCACTTTTCTTCTAATAATCTTTTTCTTTATTTTATTTTATTTTTTCATTTTTTACTCATCACTTTTCACCCTCTCAATCAAATAAACATAAATAAAATACTCTATTCCTCGTTGATAAAATATTTATAATTAATTCATATCATTAAGAAAGTGTTTAATTTAATTAAAAGTATTAAATTTGTCTATAATTATAATGTTTTTTTCAAAATTATCTTTAAATAGTTAATAAATAGAGAGAAAATAATAATATTAATAAATTTTTTATTTTAAAATTAAATTTCTCAATCTTCATTGAACAAGAGAGAATCATAGATCATTTATAATAAAGTAAAATAATTAAGAATATTTTCTTAAAAATAATAAATTAAAAAATAATTAAAGAAATTAAGAAAAAAAACTGTTTAAAACAATATGTTTAAAATAAATTAAGAAGGTCTAAAAAATTCAAAGCAAAAGCCGGTCTTTATCTGTTATGTTTTTAACTCATTGATGTGTTTTTTCCCGAGAACATTCTCTCTCCTCTCTGTCTCTCTCTGGTTTGAATTCTTCATCCAGTCACAGACGCGGACTCGTGCCTTCTTTCTTATTTATTGCACTTGTCATATCGTATACACGCTCTCACCCACCAAAATTTTCATTATTAACCCTTCCTCTCTGTCTCTGAAATGGCCTTTTGATCAAACCATCATTTCAGGTATTTGTCACTTGTCTTCGACTCTGTCCCTCTCTCTCTGGGTTTATGTTTTTTAAAAGATGTTTATATGTTCTTGTTTCTGGGTTTTGATTTTTGGAAACATTTCATAAATGGAGTGTTTAAAGTTTCAATTTTTAATTAAATTTTCGTGTGACCCACTTCATTATTATTATTATCATTTGAAATTTTGGTAAGGGTATTGTTTGTGTGTGTCGTAGGTAGATCTGTTGTGGGTTTGGTCTGAAACCCGATGCATTTGTTTGATGTTTCTAAGGTTAGGATTTTGATTCTTGAACTTGTGGAATGGATGGAACAGTTTGTTGCTACCCGTTGTGATTGATCCGCGTGATCAGTTTCTGCTTGGTCAATCTGGGTGTCTTGGAATGTTTGGGGGCATGCAGAAATTGTAAATGTTAGAGATGGGTGTCTTGGATTATCATGCATGCGTGTGACTTGTTTTGGCTTTGGGGTTAGGTTTTGACGGCATTGTGTCCGTTGACCTTTTTCATGTGTTTGTAGTGTACTGACCTTGACTCCATAATTATGTGTATTTCAATGAATTTGTGTGGGTTTTTGTGATTAGCCATACATCAACTAACAGTGGGTCACTGGTTTCATTTGTATCGTATTAATTTTTATTTATTTGCTGTTGTTTAGTTTCATAAGTTAATGTTATGTGAATTTAATATGTTTTTCTTATAGTTTTAGCGTCCGAGTCTTAGTTTCTTTAGGCTTCAATTTGATGCTAATGTAGGCAGTTGAAGAGTGTCGGTGCTTTGAGACTTTGAGTCTCAATTTTGTGTAATTCAATTTCACTTGTCCGTTCATGTTTTTCTTGAATGTCTAAGGCAACTGGAAAACCTACCTATTTTGATGGGTACTTGATAAACATACGCAATAGATCATTGCTTCTGGAAACAATTACTCAAAGTTAAAAAAGTGGACTGAACTTTGAATATTTTTTGAATGATGATTGCAGCTTTTAGAAGTTAGATTTCTTTTTGTTTGCTTTTATAAATTTTATTCATCAGCATATATTCTTTATTCATCCATACGAAGTTAATAAGTTAGTTAATTCTGCGAACTGTGATGTTGTATACTGTATAATAAGAAATCAGAATTCTATTTATCAAATTTCGTGGTGGATTGTGATTAATGAAATCCTTTTCTTTTTCATTCTCAAAAGAGCTGCTGGTGGTTGGTTGTACAAGCATGGCATCTAGTCATCCATTCTTTGATGATATACGAAGCAGATCTAGTGTTGATCCTCCTCAAACGGAAGAGCCAACCGACATTGGTGAACTTGTTAATGAGCCTCTGCAAACTACTCTTAAACCTCATGGGACTGTTTCTAGCAGTGTTCGTGAGCTGTTAGAGTGCCCTGTGTGTTTAAATGCTATGTACCCTCCAATTCACCAGGTTATTTTTTTGGTTGATGTTCTTTGTTGATTTTTTGGATTTCTAAGATAGCATGTGGTTGTAATTTAGCACTACTGGGGTCAATTGGGCTTTATGCCCTGATTTATAAGAATCATTTGATGTCCCATTGATTTATAAAATTTAAGTACTTTCCCTTGATTTTATGTTTCATGTTTTGCAATGTCTTGCCTATTTCTATGATTGGGTGTTAATTTATTTCTCATGATTTTGGAGAAACTTGTGTACAAGTGAATTTTGAATTTTAAAATGGCTGGAAAGGGTTTCTTATTATGCCAAGTGTGTAGCTTGGATAATCTATTATAACTTTTTGCAAAGCATTGTTCTTTTCCTAGGTAAATGTTGTGAAAAACACTATATATGGTGTATTTGTTTGTTTAAAGCTTTAGAATTAACTACTAATAGTGAAAAACTATGAAAATCAGAGCAGTTAAAATTAGTTTTCCAAAAACATTTGTCATTAAACTAGTTGTGGTTCCAAGGTAATTCTCTCTTTATGTTAATATGCTGATCTATGCTGACATGATTGGATATCTTCAGCTATTTTGGTTAGATATGAAGAAATTTGGATTACACATGCTATGGAAATGGATGATAAATTATGGGTAACATCTCTGTTGAAAAATAATTAAATCTGATCCACAAGTGTCATTTCATTTGAAATAAATCCTTTGAACTTCATTTAAAGGATGTGATACTCTCATGCATGGAACAAGGATGCAAACACATTCCTTAACAAGGACTCAATGATGTTTGTCATATATAACTTTTGGAGTTTATATATTAATGATGCTTCTTTCAATTAAAAAAAATCATCCTTTAATATGTTTCTAGTAAAAAGCCTTTTTGAACATTGCATAACAGCATTTGGTTTGTTAATTTTTGTTGCAGTGTTCAAATGGTCACACTTTATGCTCTGGTTGCAAACCCAGAGTCCATGATCGGTGCCCTACATGTAGGCATGAGCTTGGCAATATCAGATGTCTGGCACTGGAAAAGGTGGCTGCATCATTAGAACTTCCCTGTAAATATCAAGGTTTTGGGTGCATGGGCATATACCCATATTACAGCAAGCTAAAGCATGAATCTCAATGTGCATTTAGACCTTATAATTGTCCATATGCTGGTTCAGAATGCTCTGTCATGGGTGATATACCTTACCTGGTTGCCCATCTGAAAGATGATCATAAAGTGGACATGCACAATGGTTGTACTTTTAATCACCGCTATGTCAAAACAAATCCACAAGAAGTTGAAAATGCCACGTGGATGTTAACGGTAATGTTTTGCTGAACTTCTTTCTATTAACTTTGCAAATAAACTAAAAGATGCTTGCAACTTTTTTTTTGTCGTGCTGTTATTGCTGATGTTTATTGGGACTAAGTAAAATAGTGCGGTTCTTTCTGTATGATGAGTCTTTCTTATGGTCTCATGTTTTCAATAAAATTTTAATCAATAATAGTGTTGGAACGAGTGTGTTTTTACTGGCTAGCAATCCTAAAGAATCAAGCCATGGATTGGGTTATATTTTCAGTCGTATTAGGATTTAAATAACTACATACATTTCTCTTCATCAGCTGATGCCTTGATGAGACAGAGAATTGAAATAAACTAATCACCATTGTAACTTTCTTATACTTGCTTGAACAAGAGAAGTCATTAAATTTCTGTATTTCAGTACTGGAACATATCAAAGTTGTGTTTGATATTTTCAGTAGCACCACAACTCACAATTTTCCTTTATAGTGTAGTTTGTGCAAAATGTGACCAAGACTGATTTTTGGAGCTCACTTTTGTTTCTAGGTTTTCAGTTGCTTCGGTCAGTACTTCTGTCTACATTTTGAAGCTTTTCAGCTAGGAATGGCTCCTGTCTACATAGCTTTTTTGCGGTTTATGGGGGATGACAACGAGGCAAAGAACTACACCTACAGTCTCGAGGTAGGTGGAAATGGGAGGAAGATGATTTGGCAGGGGGTGCCTAGAAGCATTAGGGATAGCCACAGGAAGGTTCGTGACAGTTTTGACGGTCTCATCATTCAGAGGAACATGGCTCTATTCTTTTCTGGGGGTGACAAGAAGGAACTGAAACTGCGAGTCACTGGGAGAATTTGGAAAGAGCAGTGATGGGTCCAGAGAAGATATGTCCTTTCTTCAGGTAGCCAATTGTATTAAACAGAATAGTTTGTAGTGTACCTATTTCTTAATTCTTGTAGTGGTATGAATCTTCTGTTCATGTATTGTCTTTTGTAATTTAGGTGGCAACATCTCTTTGCATACGTCTAGAATCAAATACTTGAACAGGAAGGTTCATTATGATATTTTTGAATATAGATGTAGAATCTTAGCTTGGTCCTATGTTCTGCTTTCTTTTGATTCTATGGTGCAAAATGTCTCATGCAGACAAAGTTATCATTGTAGGTTCATGCATGCATTTTAATCCCTAAGGTAATTCTTTAGTTCCTGGTTTTATCAAAAGTATTCATCTCAATTCTTTAGTTCCTGTCATCACAAAGGTAAAACTAAGGTTTTGTCCCTTTGATGCAAGATGTCAACAAGAAATTTATATGAATTGCATTATTCTGTCACGAGTTTATTCTATAAACTAAGCCCTTCAAGGAAGATTCGCAAGTATGTAGCTCAAAATGTTTTTTTTACCAAAACAGGAAGGAACATTTTGTTTATAGTACTATCTGTCATGAAAATCAGATCAGTCATTCCTGAAGACATAGGTTCAAGGTTTAAATATTAGATTATGATTAAACTGCGGTTGACCATTATTATTATTGTTATTAATATAATGTATATAAATAACATTAAACGATAATGTAATTTAATATTATATACTAGAAATAATACATTTTTATAGGGTTTTAGTATTCATAATATACATAAAAAATCAAATATATGGTAACATTTAGATATATGTTCAAACGATACAAAATAATAATCTTATGTTAAAATAAAAAATATTATGGTATTGAGAATTTTACGTCGAAAGAATATATTAATGAAAATGTTTCATTTACTTGTAAAATGTTTTTTTACTAATTTATTTGTTTTTGGAACCAATTTTGTGATTCGAATGGATTGGCCACATTTGATTTTCCGGTTGATTAACGGTCGGTCCAATCCATTTTTCGTAATATATATTTAGAAGCACTTTAATAATTTACCTATCAATTAAACTCAGCAAAAATTAATTTACCTATCAATTCCATATTTTGTGTTGAAATTAAAAATATATGGATATTTATTCTCAAGAGAATATACACTAACTGGAAAATAAATTAATGTCATTAGACGTGAGTATTTGGACTCCGCGGACTATTTATAATCAAATTATAAAAAATAGTTTTTAAAATTTAAATTAAAACATTTAATATATATATATATATATATATATATATAATGAGTGTTATTTTGTATTTTGTTATATAATTTAATGTTTAATGCATTTTTTTATTTAGATTAAAATTTTTCTATTCTCTATTTGAAAGTTGGTTTAATTTCAATTTGATTTTTTTACACTTGAAATTTGTTTATAATTATATTTTAATTAAGAAGCCGTCACATACCCCAGATAAAATATAAGGAGGCACTTATATTTTTATTTCTTGCTTTTTTCCTATTTTTATCTTTTAATTATAAAAACAACTATTTTTATATTCTGTAATTTTTTTAAAACAATTTGACAATTTTATAATTTAAAATAGAAACAGAAATAAACTATCCCTTAGTTGCCCTAAAGCACTCTCATAGATCATCATTTGAAATGTTGATGATGCTATATTGAACAAGAATTACTCACATTTCTTGATCGGGTTCTTTGTTTAAATATAAAGGAGATGAAATTATGTGAAATATCATATTACCATTCTATATTTTATTTTTTATTAATTTCCTTCAGAAAATTAACAAAAAAAAACCCTTTAATATTCCAGCAGAAAAATGTCTTTCATGTTATATTGTAACCAAAACCATCTTCCTCTGGGTGAGATTAGATGTTCCATTGAAACATAATTGACTCATCCTTTTATTATTCTCTAGGGGTGCAGGCATCAAGTACACTTTGCCAAATATGCTTTCCACCCTTCAAGACGGTATTCACGAGCTGCCTCGGCAGGATTTGCAGCTTTGATGATGCCACGTCCCACAATGATGATGTCACTGCCCCTATCATGAACAACCTGAAAAGAACATTTTAACCCGCAAGATCAGTATGCTACAAGAAAATATATGTTGCTATAATGTATTTTCAATACAAGAAAATTGAAGGGTTAGATGAAAGACTACCATCTCTAAACCATAACCAAGTTATCCACAAAACTCCATGGTATCATTTTTCTTTATTTATAGAAATTGAGGACTGGTACTAAAGCGTTGATAAGTCCAATTTCACTAAACATTGAGTGAAGACACATATTTATTGTGTCAAAACACAGATCCGAACATGCTGTTAGTTTACTATGACAACCCAATAATTCATTTTGCATTTTTCTTTTGTGATATTTAGATACTAACCCCAAAATATCTGAATCACCTATAGAATAATTTGAATGGCCAAATCATATTTGGGTGTGTTTATACACAAGTATTTTTAAGAGAGGAAGATAAAAAGGAACACTTAAATCAATTTTTTCTTAAGTTAAAATTGTGGGTATGTTAATTTGTAAAGGTCATTTTGTATTATTTTTTTAAAATCTGATTTTTAAATTATAAAAAAAACTGATTTCATTTCTCCCTTTTTTTTTTCTCTTTTAGAAATTCAAACATGTTAACTTCTCTTCTTAATGCTGTTTCTGCTCATGGTAAACTAGTACACCCTCCCTCTTCCTTTTTCCTCCGATCTTTGTTTTCAACCTAAGAAAGACAACAAATAATGGAGCAAAATACTTCTGCAAATCTTTATCTTAAGCAGAAACTTACAGAATATGGAGTGTTATATTGCTGCCCTAAAGCATCACCACCAGTTACCATTTGAACTCCAGGGGTTGCCTGAATGAAAGAGGGATTTATAGGTGCCCCTGGCCATGATGCAGGGTTGACAGAGATGAAGCCAATTACAAAGTCAGAATGATCCTCAGCAATTTTTACTGCAGCTGCGGTATAATCTCCCTTGGCAAGGTTACCAGCTGAACTCATTTCAGCAAGCAGTAATAGACCCCTGCCATGAGGTAAACCCTGAGCATGGTTCAAGAAACATGTTAGGCTGTGAGTTGAGGTGTTGCTATGTGTAAATTAATTAAATTTACTACTAGTACAGACCTTCAATTTTAATCCATCAACAATTCCAGGACCAGAGATTATGTGAGCATTTACTATATGAGCCCAATCCAATATGTGAAAGATCCCTCTGAGACAATGGAATAGAAACAAGTCATATTGAATGCAGAAATGCAAGAGAGGAATCCAGGATTCCATGATAATTGAGCAGTCTTACCCTGCATATTGCATGGTCACTGTGTTACCAATATCAGCAAATTTACGATCCTCAAAGATTAAGAAGTTATGTTTTTCTGCAATCTTCAATAGAATTAAGCATATATTAGACACAATTACACCGGAAATGTAAAAGAATGACTGAAACATAACACACACAATGCTCAATACATAACACTCTTATCATCATAGGTTAAGGAAGGAATCACTATCCTGTCTGAATAAATTGAAGCAAATAGTCTAGATGTGCTTATGACTATAATATCGGGAACCAAAAGGTTTCTTGCGCTATCCTGAAAAGAAAAAGCATATGAACAAAATGGAGCTTCTTTTAGCACTATACCGAGAGAAGCTTTGAGCCAAAATCAGGAGTAAAATCTGGAAAAATATCCACATGAGTCTTCAGCAAGCATATCTCAGGTCCAACCTGAGAGATAAAACCAACCAAATAGTTAAAAGAAAATATAAGCCAGAGAACACAGGATTCTTCAAAGTACAAAAGCAAGAAAGTATTCTGCAAGCTGATGATCCAAGTGAGCAAATTAGTACTGTCCCTAAAAAATGATATCAGAACTACCTTCTCAGCAATTTCAAGCAATTCAGCTGCAGTTCCAACATCAGCAGCCAAACACAAATTACTCGTCTTCTCAGCCATTATCTCAAACAACCTCTTTCCCATTGGATTCTTTGAGAGCCTGGTCCTCTCCTCAAATGGCAAAGCCTTGACCCTTGCTGCAGGCTTCTCCACCTTTGCCAAAGCCGCAACCTTCCGATTCTCCTCTAAGAATTTCATAACAACTCCTACCATCTCCGCATCAAGTTTCCCATGACTGCTCAAAATTTTCACCATATCAGTCAATTTAATAATTGCATGTAGCTTGATGCCATTCTCCTCCAAATTCTCTCTCCCCCCTTGCTCTCTATCAATCAAGACAACAGCATCACTGATCTTCAACCCTGAAGCACGCAGGGGTGCTGCCGTTTCCAAAACTGATGTGCCACTTGTAACCAAATCCTCAATGATCAAGCAACTCTGGCCAGGCTTGAAATCACCTTCAATAGCTTTAGCCGTGCCATAATCTTTGATTTCCTTGCGGCGCATGACCATGGGAATGTTTTGGGCAAGGGAGACACATGTAGCAATTGGTAAGGCAGTGTAAGGGACACCGCACACGAGATCATAGGAAGTGGAAGAGACTGAGGAAATAAGGGTTTGAGAGATTTGCTGGAGGAGAGAAGGGTAAGATATGATTAGGCGGAGGTCTATGTAGATTGGTGAGAAGATGCCAGATTTGAGCTTGAAATTGCCAAATTTGACAGCTGAGATTTCATGGAGTTGAAGAACAAGAGACTCTACCAATGTCGATGCCGACATTTTCTCCCTTTTCTCAATGTGTCTCAGAAAAAGGATTTAGGATCTTAGAGATAACCTGTCTCACCCAGTATGCAGAATAAAATTGTTAAATTAAAGAGTTCGAACAAGTAGAGTGTAGAGGTAAAAATTGCATATTTTTGTTCAGCAATTTTAAGCATAGTCTTAATTAGAGCATCCTCACCTCATCTTAGATGAAATCATAGATTGGCCAATTCGTACAACATAATCATAATAATAAGGTCACACAGACACAAGATCAATCCGAAAACCTCAACAGAAATTCGAACAAAAGAGAGCCAAACCACAATTCAACCAAAATAATAATAATTAGATTTCTAAGCTCTTAACAACAGTAAATTAACGTAACATTAACTGATGAAACCAAACAATGGCAAATAACTAAAAACTAATACAACACAAGTGAAACCAGTGACCCGACTGTTAATTGACGAAGGGCTGTCCACAAAAACCCACACAAATCATTATTCCAATACACATGATTATGGAATCAAGGTCAGTACCACTACAAACAAATGAAAAAGGTCAAAGTCACAATGCCATCAGAAACCTAACCCCCAAAGCCTAAACAAGTCACATACATGCATGATGATACAAGACACTCGTTTTGAACATTTACATTTTTTGCCATTCCCCCAAACAATCCAATCAAGACACCCCAATGATCAAGAAGAAACTGATCACGCGGATCAATCAACAAGGGGTAGCAACAAATTGTTCGATTCCATCCATTCCACATGTTCAAGAATCAAAATCCTAACCATAAAAGCATCAAACAAATGCATCGGGTTTCAGACCAAACTCACCACAGATTTACCTACGAACAAACACAAACAACACCCTTACAAAAAATTTAAAAAATAAAAATAAATCGGATCACAGGAAAATTTAATTACAAATTGAAACTTTAAACACCCCATGTGTGAAATGTTTCGAAAAATCAAAACCCAGAAACGAAAACATATAAACTTTTAAAAATAAAAAATAAACTCAGAAAGAAAGGAAGAGAGTTGAATAGCAAGTGACAAATACCTGAAATGATTTGATCAAAAGGCCATTATAGAGACAGAGAGGGGGATTGCGCGTCTGCGAGTGGAAGATAATTTTTTACTTAAATTTTTAAAATTATCTTTTAATTAGTTAGATTGAAATAAACTAAAACTCAGCCAAAATGCAACAAACCAGTTAAAGCTATAACAATTTCAATAACATGTTAAACACACAAAATAATTAAACGAAAAAAAAAGACTGTGCAGAAATAATATATGACATGCAAAGTTCCTTTCACAATCTTCACTTCAATCACTCACTGAACTAAACGAACACACACACACTGAATGAAAGAGAGACCTGTTATGGAAGGAGATAGATAGACGGCGCTCTTAAAGTGGCAGCGTGCAATTTATGCAGTGCGCTTTATTCGTTAACAAATGCCATGTTTGGAACTACGTTTCATATATATATCATCGAAGCCTATTATTTTCATTTATTGCCTTTTGGTCCTCTACTACTAATAATTAGCAACTCGGTCAGTTAAAATTTGTTAAGAGGGACACAAAAATTCAAGTTTCATGGAAGAGAAATGGAACGGAAAAGAAAAAGTTGGTAAAAATATAAAGGTGAGCGTATTTGATTACTGATAAACTCAAGAAAGGAAAATATATATATATATATATATATATATATGGGTCTCATAATAAATGCATATTTTCAAAATTAAAAAATTCTAATAATATTTATATTTTTAATATTATTTTATTTAATTGTGTACTTTTTTACATGAATTTTATTACAAAAATATTAATAAATATTTTGAAAGGTTTCTGTGTATTTTAAAAAGTTTAGATATATGTATATGGTATACCTTTTAAAGAAAACATGCAAATGGTTGTCTTTCACAGACATGCAAATGGGTGAGCAAAACATTTCAATTTCAAAACAAAATCATTTTCATCAGTGCATCGATTAGATTTGCTTCTCTGATTCAATTAGGGAAGAACCACTTTTTCAGTTCTTTTGGTTAAGTTTGTTTCCTTTCTGTGATGCATGGCTGTCAAAAACCATTAATGAAGCAATGTACAAGAAGCCAAACAAAATCAAAAGTTAAAAAACTCGAAACATCAGAAGAAAGAGTTGCGCTGGAAAGAAGCATTATCTAATGAACCGTGAAAACAGAGAAAAGTGTGGAAGTAGAAATATAAGAAGGAAAAGGAGAGCAAAAGGACTTACCAAAGTCCAAACGAAGATGGACGGCGGCGATGGGAGTAACGGACAGGAATGTGGCGGCGATGTCAAGGGTTATAAGGAAAACGAGAATGAGTGAAATGACTTTTTTAACAGCATGCTACGATGAGAGATTAAATCACTCCCACCGTTGATTTCACAAATTTTAAATCAATGATTGATATTTTTTTTATTTTACTTTTCTATTTTTTTTCTTATACTTTTCCGTTTTTTCTCATCGTTATTATCATTTCTTCATTGAATTTCGTGTATATATATATTCATTGAATTTCGTGTATTTATATATTCATTGAATTTTGTGTCTATATATACTGATGAATAGATTTTATTTTTAGTGTTAAAATATATTATCTATCCAGAAGAAAATTTTCAACTTAAAAACATAAAACTTAGTTAATGTTGATAGAAGATTTATTATTTAAATAATGTTAATCATTGAAAAAGTGTAATTAAAATAAGATTCATGTATTCAGTAATTCGAGTAAATATATAAAAAAAAAATCTAATTATATTTTTAATTGGTAATTCTGATTTTAGTCATTTAAATTTAAAATATCTATTTTAAAATTTTAAAATTAAAAAAATATTATTTTAATTCTTAAATATTAAATTAAAAAATTAAAAACAAAAGTTAATCTTGTAAATTTATTATTTAAGAAGTAAAATGATATTTTATTAAATTTAAAAATAAAAATAAAAAATATCTAAGAAAAATCTCATATTTACTAAAATTAATACAAATTATAATATATAAATAAAATTTTAATCTAATATCCTGAAACAATTTTGAAAATAAATTAAATTTATAATATTTTTTAGAAATTTAATTAATAAAATTATTTAATATAAATTGAATTATTTATTAATAATATATTAAACTTAAATTTGTTATAAACTTAAATTAGGTAGGTATCTGTTAATTAAATTATGATTTTTTTTAATTTAATAATCTGAACAAGTTTTTTTTACAATAATTAAATTTATAATTACTTTATAAAAAAATATAAAAAAAATCATTTTAAATTTTAAAAATTAAACATATTATAAAATTTAAAAACAAATATAAAACTTTTATACCACTAAAGAAAGAATTCAAAATTATTATAACACAATGGAAATCATTCAAAATCCAACAAGAAAAATCATTTCAAACTTTAAAAATTAAACATATTATAAGAATTAAAAACAAATATAAAACTCATATACTAAAAAAAAAAAATCCAAAATCATACAATAACCTAATAGAAATAATTCAAAATCTCAACACGGAAGATTCTAATAAACTTTTATCATGTTACCTTCCAATCTTCCGATATTCCAAAGCAAAACATAACTTGTTGCTTTGAGAGTGACGAAATATCCATGTTATGACTGTATCATCTTTTTGCAATTTATGAAAAAGAAAGAAATTTTTCCACTCACCATTCAACACATAGTATTTGTTTGTCCACTTCTTGAATGTTAGAGAGTAACAATTCTCATCATTATCATACGCACAAACTTTAATTCCTTCTTCGATATCTTCATCAATTTTCAACAATGGTAAAAATGAGTTTTCCACATGCTTTTTACCAAGAAAAAGTCTATTTTGATTAGCATTGACATCACTGGTCGTCAATTGTTTCTCAAAAGGTTCACCATGCTCTGAGACAAAGTCTCTAAAGCTCCGAGGAGGTGGCAAATCAAAAAGGTTATGATCATTTTCATGATCAAGATCCTCTTGATTTGGAATTTCCATTGAAGCATGTGTTTCAACAGCTCTATCATCTTGCAATGTTGATGATTGGTGTTGATCCTGTTGATATGAAATTTCTGATGAAACATGTGTTTCAAGAGCTTTACCATCTTGCAATGTTGATGTTGATGATGATCCTTCAACAAAATTGCGCGATTGTTTGCCAAAAATGTTTTCTTTCCATTTTTCAGGATCTTTTTCTGATTGCATAAGGTTCAGAAGCTTAAATATTTCAAATTCAACCTCCGAAAATTTTCCAAGAATTTTCTTTTCCACAGCAGACCAATTTCGCCCCATGTTCTTTTCCACAGCAAACCAATTTCGCCCCATATTCTTTTCCACCTTTTCAAACTTCGACGAAATGTTAATATGCATACTGACACATACTTATATAGAATGCAATTTAATTCATGATGTTATCATATATCTTTTACAAATATCTAGTAATGTATTTATCAAATATCAAAAGTACATTTTTAAGATAAGATATAAGATATATTACATACTAAAATCAATTCTACTTTAAAAATTTATTTAAAATGTAAAAGAATATTTTAAAAAAATAATAACTAAAATATCAATTAAATATTTGAAAGATATATATTTATCAAGATAAGATATTACATATTATTAAAGCACTGATTTAAAGTGATTTATTTATTAATTTACAATAATTAAATTTATATATAATTGTATTTTTTATGCTATAATTTATTTTATTAATTTATAATAATTAAGTAATTTTAAATATATTATTACAAATTTAAACTAATATAAATATATATTAATAATTAAAATACGAAAATCAATATACAAACCCTTAAACATAAAGACAACTTAAAAAAACAGAAAATTAATTGAATGAGAATTTTAATTGAATAAAATTTTCACTAGATACTGTTTAATCTTTGATCTTGAAAAGAATATAAAATAATAAGAAATCATTAAAAGAAAATAAAAAAAATTAAAATAATAAATAATAAAATACTTATTCTTTTATTTATATATTTTTTAAAGTTTAATTAAATAACAAATTTTATCTTTTAAGAAATTAAAATATCCATCTTATTTAAATTAATTTTTACTATATTTTTATATGATTTATTTTCCAAAATTTAGATCAAAGATAGAAAAAAATATCTTAATTTTGATTTATAAAAAATATATCCATATCAATAATTTTATATGTGAAATACATAATTCTAGATAATAACCCCTTCACAGTATTAACAATGATATAATTAATTTTAAACAATAAATAAATATAGTGAATAATTTACAACATCTTTTCTAACGTGAGATGCAAAGAGTGGGGAAAATATTACACCCATAACTAAAATCAATAAAATTTGGCTTATTAAAAATATATTTCAACTTTAAAATTATTATTTTAATTGTGTTCTATACTGGGCACATTCATAAATATTATATTTTAATATTTAATTCTTGGTGTTGATTTCATAATAAAAGATCTATTTTTGATAAATTAAAAAATTAATATAAATTAAATTATTATTATTTTTTATTTATTTTGTTTGATTTTAATTTAAATAGATTCAAGTTGGACTAATATTTAGTTTACTGCATAATTATGTTTGTTTTAAATAATAATTATTTTTTAAAATGAAAAATAAGATTATTTTATTAAAATATATACATACATATATTACAAATTTTAATATATATCACATCATTATGTATAAAAATGAAAATTAATTTTATTAATGTATTTTAAATTTTTAAATATATATTTTATGTTTTAATTTTTAGATTTAAATTTATTTTTAATATATTTTAAAATAATTTAAATAATTCATTAATCAAACATACAGACTGAATCTTAAAAAAATAACCATTGAATATATAAATTAAACTGAATCGTCATTTTTATTATGAACCATATGTTTTAACTTCTTTAACTTAGATTTTAAATTTATATTAAAAATTAAAAAGTTTAATAATAATTTTAAATCGATTCATCCAATCTAAATTAATTTAATAACATGTTAATTAGGGCTCAACTCATTAACGAGGAATTCAATTTAAGTTCAATAATTTGATTAATTAAGACTTGATCCATTAATAAGTGACCAAATCTTAAACGTGAGTCTACATATTTATATTTATAGGTAGTTCAATAATGGTCCGTTAATAAGTAATCCAATCTAAATCCAATAATATGCTAATAAGGGTTCAACTCATTAATACATGACCAAATTTAAGTCTCAAATCCTTATTAATCAAGGTTCGCTTGTTAATAAGTGGCTTTATCTCGAACGTGAATTTATATATTTGTAAATAGTTTGATAGTGACCCTAGGTCTTACCTGCTAACTAATTAGGGTTCAATATGTAACGAACCCAAAAATGCTAATTTATACCAAATTACTCGTAATATCTCAATATTTCATAATACTAATTTTATTATATTCCCAAAATAACTCCTCAAAGGTCTGATAATTTTTTTTTTTTAATTTTCTATAATTTAAAAGAAGACAAGAATCCTATTACATAAATTTCCTAGTCCTATTATCTCCCTAATGAAGACTCATCTCCTGACCTGACACCTGCTCCCGTGTAAGGAATACGATCGTAGCAATCGAACAAAACACCAAACAAATAGGGTAAGCTAGAAATACAAAAGAGCATGCATAATTATATAAAATATTGTCTATAATCACATCCAAGTGTAAGGGCCTACCCAAGGCTTTACACATAATCACATTCACATTCACACATCACACATCACATTCAAGACTGACGTCTTCCGGAAGACCGTATGGATCTCGGACATCTAAGGCTAACACCTAACATATCCAAACATGGATCACGGGTCTTATAACGACCGACTAACTGAGTTTTTTGCACCCCAGCGCCATCCATGTATCGGAGCAGGACCACGGGTCTTATCACGACCAGCTAACTGAGTCTTTTTCACCTCAACGCCATCCTCTCACAACTCACAACATCAGGGTAGCCCCATCTAGCTTCCTCCTTTGAGTAACTGATGGAACTCCCATCGATCTCTCACCACATGTGGTCTTAGTCTACGTGACCGGAACTCACATTGAGGCCTGGATACCTTAGGCTATGCCCCTAGATCCATACACACCACGTTATCACATATTACATTTCATGCATCATATACATTTTTCCAAGAATCATACTCACATAATGCCCATTACCATTCTTATTCATCATAATTACACCTCATGCATCATAGTTACCTTTCTAAGAACATTATACATACATGCATATATCAAATTTCACCTTTTCAACTCAAATAAAGCCAGCGAATTTTCTCAGGCCGAGCTTCGATTTCACATGCAATGCAATCCGAATCACAAACAGGCAAGCAGAACACCATAAAGAAATCCAATTTCCACAAATTCAAAGCAAAAACACAGATTTTCCTAAAAAAAGAAAAGTCAAAGTTCTAGCTTCCCTTACCTCAAATTTCTCAGTCCATTTAGCCATTTCTCTTATGAATCCAAGCTTAGAAGCTCCAATTGGTCCTATAAGCGCCTAAAAACACAATTTTAATCTATGAACACCAAATCTTCTTCTCAGGCCATAGGATGAAAATTAGGAAACTTACCCAAATTGAAATTCTGATCGGTCCAAGTAGATCTATTCTCCGCAAGCTTCACAATGGTATACTCAGATCTTGAAAAGGATGGAAGGTGGGAAAATTGGTTAGAGAGAAGGCAGAGAGAGTTTAGAGAAAAGGTTTTCTAGAGAGATGCTAAACTTAAAATAATAAAGGTTGAAAGGTTAAGTTTTTCTATTTATATTTCTTTTTAAAGCTTTACCAATCACTTTCACCCTTCACTACTTAAGCTACTATCTTGCTAGAACTACCACACACTAGGTCCTTACACAATATATTAACAAGTGACTCAATATAGGTCCAACAACAATTTAAAATATTTATTTTAAAATTTTAAAATTAAAAAAATATTATTTTAATTCTTAAATATTAAATTAAAAAATTAAAATAAATTTTTAATCTTTTAAATTTATTATTTAAGAAGTAAAATGATATTTTATTAAATTTGAAAAATTTAAATAAAAAATATGTAAGAAAAATCTCATATTTATTAAAAATAAAATTGAATTATAATATATAAATAGAATGTGAATCTTATTTTTTAAATAATTTCAAAAATAAATTAGATTTATAATTTTTGTTACATTATGTAAAATCTAATTAATAAAATTATTGGACCTAAATTGAATAATTTATTAATATATTAAATTTAAATAGCATATTATTTACAAAAAAAATTAATTATCTATGAAATATTTTCTATGGATTTTTTTTGTGAAAAAAAAATTAATTACCTATTAAATATTTTCCACAGATTTTTTTTTATGAAAATTTTTCATAAATTTATTTGTGGGAAATTTTTCATATATTTGTTTATGAAAAAATTTCCCATGAATTTGTTTTGGGGACATTTTTTATAACATCATAATTTTTGAGGAAAAAAAATGTATAATAAATATATATATATATATTTAACTTAATTATTTAGTTAAATAATTATAATTAGGTTTACAAGATAAAATTTATTATATTTTTTTTAGTATGAACTTATAAAGGCTATGTCAGAACCTAGTAATATTTTATTTAATTTTCTATGTCGAACAAAATTCTGGTTAGGAAAAACTTGGTCTTTAAGAGTTTTCGTTAGTGACTCACCTCTCTTTCCTGGGAACTTATTAGGTGTACTAATTCACGGTCTACCGCCGTTGTTCTAGTAGGCAATATGACCCTGTAAAAGTTTTATTTTGAAATTTTATTTTCTTATTGTTTGTATTCATGAGGAGAATATATTGGAATTATTTTCCTTTCATTTTTCGAAAATTTTATATTTATTAATGAAAAACGTTTTGGGGTAGAAGGGTGTTACATTTTTCATGATTTTGTTTGGATTTTTTGTGAAAAATTTCCTACTAGCCTTTTACCTATAAATTTGTGATGATGAGAAATTTGTGGGTAAAAAACTAGTAAGAAATTTTTCACAAAAAATTCATGCGAAATTTTTCACAAATAAAACCATGGGAAATTTCCCACAAACAAATTCATAGGAAATTTTTTCATAAACAAAAAATTTCTTATAAATAAATTTATGAAAAATTTTCATAAAAATAAATCTGTGGGAAATACTTAATAGATAATTAATTTTTTTTCAAAAAAAAACTTTGTAAAAAATTTCATGGATTAATTGAGTTTATTTTTTAAAAATTTAGTTAATAAATTATTATTTTTTTAAATAATGTGAGAAGTGTTGACTATTAATAAAATTATGATATATATCTAAACAAGTTTTTTGAAAATAATTAAATATATAAAGAAAAATTATTTCAAACTTAAAAAATTAAACATATTATAAAAATTGAAAAAAAAATATAAAACTTTTATACAAAAAAAATCCAAAATCATACAATAACTTAATTGAAATCTTTCAAAATATAAAACATTTTTACCACAAAAAAATCTAAAATCACACAATAACCTAATAGAAATCATTCAAAATATAAAACTTTTATACCACAAAAAAAAAATCCAAAATCACATAATAACCTACTAGAAATAATTCAAAATCTCAACACTGAAGATTCTGATAAACTTTTACCTTGTCAGCTTCCAATTTTCCGATATTCCAGAGCGAAACATAGCTTGTTGTTCTCAGAGTGACGAAATATCCACACTATGACGGTATCATCTTTCTGCAATTTATGAAAAAGAAAGAAATTTTTCCACTCACCATTCAACACATAGTATTTGTTTGCCCACTTCTTGAATGTTAGAGAGTAACAATTCTCATCATTATCATACACACAAACTTTAATTCCTTCTACAATATCTTCATCAATTTTCAACAATTGTAAAAATGAGTTTTCCACATGCTTTTTACCAAGAAAAAGTCTATTTTGATTAACATTGACATCACTAGTCGTCAATTGTTTCTCAAAAGGTTCACCACGCTCTGAGACAAAGTCTCTAAAGCTCCCAGGAGGTGGCAAATCAAAAGGGTTATGATCATCATCATGATCAAGATCCTCTTGATTTGGAATTTTCATTGAAGCAAGTGTTTCAACGGCTCTATCATCTTGCAATGTTAATGATTGGTGTTGATCCTGTTGATATGAAATTTCTGATGAAACATGTGTTTCAACAATTCTACCATCTTGTAATGTTGATATTGATGATGATCCTTCAACAAAATTGCGCGATTGTTTGCCAAAAATGTTTTCTTTCCATTTTTTAGGATCTTTTTCTGATTGCATAAGGTTGAGAAGCTTAAATATTTCAAATTCAACCTCCATTAATTTTCCAAGAATTTTCTTTTCCACAGCAGACCAATTTTGCCCCATGTTCTTTTCCACCTTTTCAAACTTCGACGAAATATTAATATGCATATTGACGCATACTTATATATAATATAATTTAATTCATGATGTTATCATATATCTTTTACAAAAATCTGATAATGTATTTATCAAATATCAAAGCACATTTTTAAGATAAGATATAAAATATATTACATACTAAAATCACTTTTATTTTGAAAATTTATTTGAAATGTAAAAGAATATTTTAAAAAAAATAATAACTAAAATATCAATTAAATATTAAAAGGTATATGTTTATCAAGATATTATATATTATTAAAGGATTGATTTAAAGTAATTTATTTATTAATTTATAATAATTAAATTTGTATATAATTGTGTTTATTTTTATACTAGAATTTATTTTATTAATTTATAATAATTAAGTAATGTTAAATATATTATTATAAATTTATATTAATAATTAAAATACATGTAATTATCGAAAATCAATATAAAAACCCTTAAACATAATATTTAAAGACAACTTAAAAATATAGAAAATTAATCGAATGATAATTTTAATTGAATAAAATTTTTACTAGATACTGTTTAATCTTTGATCTTGAAAAAAATATAAAATAATAAGAAATCATTAAAAAAAATAAAAAAAAATCAAAATAATAAATAATAAAATACTTATTCTCTTATTTATATATTTTTTAAAGTTTAATTAAATAAAAAAATTTATCTTTTAAGGAATTAAAATATCCATCTTATTTAAATTAGTTTTTGTTATATGTTTACATTATTTATTCTCAAAAATTTTAGATCAAATATAGAAAAAAATATCTTAATTTTGATTTATAAAAAATATATCCATATCGATAATTTTATATGTGAAATACACAATTCTAAATAATAATCCCTTCACAGTATTAACAATATATAATTAATTTTAAACAATAAATAAATATAGTGAATAATTTACAACATCTTTTCTAATGTAAGATGCAAAGAAAGGGGAAAATATTACACCCATAACTAAAATCAATAAAATTTGGCTTATTAAAAATATATTTCAACTTTAAAATTATTATTGGTTCTTCTTTTATATATTAAAAATGTATTGTATACTGTGCACCTTCATAAATATTATATTTTATTATTTAATTCTTAGTATTAACTTCATAATAAAAGATCTATTTTCGAGAGATTAAAATATTAATATAAATTAAATTATATTATTTTTTTAGTTGGTTTGATTTTAATTTAAGTACATAAATATGTTTGTTTTAAATAACAATTATTTTTTAAAAATGAAAAATAATATTATTTTATTAAAATATATATACATATATTACAAGTTTTAATATATATCAAATCATTATGTATAAAAATTAAAATTAATTTTATTAATGTATTTTAAAATTTCAAATATATATTTTATGTTCTAATTTTTAGATTTAAATTTATTTTTAATAAATTTTGAAATAATTTAAATAATCTATTAATAAAAATAAGAATTGAATCTAAAAATAACAGCCCATTGAATATATAAATTAAATTGACTGATCACATTTTTTAATTAGTTGATAATTTCTTTAACTTAAATTTAAAATTTATATTAAAAACTAAAAAATTTAATAATGATTTTAAATCAACTCATCCCATCTTTTCAATTTTTTTATTTACTTTTATCATTTTTCTCGAGATTTTTTAAGCTCGCATGTCAGTTTCTAGGTCCAACTACCTACTAACCGGAATTTAACCCATTAACAAATGACTTAATTTAAGTCTAACAATTTTGTTAGCCAAGGTTCGGTCTATTAACAAATGACTCAATCTCAAAGACGGATTTACATATTTGTAGGTAATTCGATAGTCGTTAACTGGTGACTCACTCTAGTCTAACAAGTTGTTAATCAAGGTTCAATACATTAACAAATAATCTAATTTAGACCCAACAATATAAAAAATGATTAAAATGCCTAATTAATCGTTAAAACTAGTTTTGAATGTAAAGTTAAACTCAATTTATATATTATAAAATCTAATTAATACGAGATTGATCTTCAATATATTTATTCACTCAAAGTTTTAAATACATCTAATGAAAAAAATAATTAAAAAGATAAAAAAAATATAAATACAATTTAGGAAAATTTTAAAAAGTGTCATTATAATTTATTCTTATCAAATTACTGATAAATTCCTAATTATTATAATGAATAAACAATTCTGATGGCATGAGGAAAATATTGAATAAAGAAAAATGTGAAGCAGAATAACGTGTGACAGCTTGTAAGAGGATATGGTATCCGTTGACCCAAACATGAAAACATGCATACCACAACCTCAAATATTCGGATAATGCAGATGAGAGAATGTTATGAGTTATATATATACCCCTTTCTTTAGACAAACATGGCCTCTGAAGAACAAAAAGCAGAGAAGCAGAAATGGTTTGAAGAAGAATCAGATCATATAACACCAAGGAAAGTAGAATATTTGGTTAAGGTAAGTTCACGCACTTTTTCTCCTTTATTTATTTATTTATATAAATTCATTTATTTAAATATAAATTATTCTTATAGTTAAGGTAAATTAGAATAAATTAAAAATATAAAAATAAATTCTTAATTTTTTATTGTTAAAATAAGTAGATCTTTATTTTTATAAATAAATAAATAAAAAGAGGGATTTATTTACTATAAAAATAAAAATTAAAGAATTATTTTTAATTTTAATTGAATAGTTTAACATTCTAACTCGTTTTAGAATAATTATTAGATTAAAAATATGAATAATAATAATAATAATAATTAATAAATAAATAAATAAATAATATCTTTATATTCTTTAATGAATATAACAAAAAAAAAGTAATAAATATTCAAAGATCTTCTATATTGTTTTCAAAAAAACTTAATCACTACAGATGCATATTAAAATAAAATTCTTCTTTTTATATAAGAAAAAAAAAAGATAAATTAAAACTTAAAAAAGAAAATGACAAATTTACTCCAACAAAAATTTTGCCAATTGAACTAGTCCTACTTTAGGTAGGGTTCTAAAATGAAAGAAAACTTTAAAAACTCGTAGAGAAAAATTCGAAGAAAAAAAAAATCATAAGATACAATGATATGTTTGGTAAAAAAAATTATAATATATAAATAAAAAATAAATTTTACTGAAATTAAGTTAAGTTCTTAATAACTTTTTATGGATAATTATATCAAACCTTAATTATTAACTTAATTATTAGCAAGTAAAACTGTAATTCTTACCAAGTAATTTATAAAAATAAAAGAGGTTAAAGCTTAGACACTTTTCTTTCCATTTTATATTTCTTTGAATATAGGCACCACAGAATAAAGAAAAATAGATTGGAAATGTCTATTTATGGCAGAAGTTGAGGATTTGAAGTACCAATGTGTGTTGCATAAATATTTGTTGAATTCTCACAAACAAGATTCAACTCGCCCCATGAAGCGCGTTCAAGTATTTCTCTATGAACATCATCAATGTTCTATGGTGGGTAAAACATTCTTCACATCCCAATAAGAACAATGCTGTTTCTCGGTACATAAATTCAAGAATCAGTTATCTTTTTCGGAAATTCATCTTTGGTTTTCATTTCAAATTCTTTCTGGTTTTTTAGATGCAATTACAACAGATTTCACCGTTTAATCTTCAAAGTTTGTCAAGTCCAATTTCATCGAAGAATTCTTTGTGTTGTTTCATGGCTAACAACTCATTATGTGTTCTTGATTTGTGACTATTTCTATTTGTTGCAGAGACTAAGCTGCCATTGACGAATGCCCAAATTTAAGATGAGAAAGGAGATTCTTTGATTTGTAAGATTTTCTATTTGAAAAACAATTTTCTTTTCTTGTTATACCATTCTTATTTCATTGTTATTGGTGATTGTTTATGTAATTTGCATGATAATCAAATATATGAAGTTTCTTTATATCTTTATGCAGAGGAGCAGTTGACAGACATATGCCAATTACCATATTGTAGCCTCAAATTTTGGACTTGGTTTCAAATATTTTATGATGGAGATGTCTGTTCAACATGAAAATTCTGCTACTAATGGCATATCAGGTAAACTCTTCTTGTTCCTTCTTTTTTTTCTTCTTTCTCTCTCTTCCAAATGAATATAACATTGAAGTCTTATACAAGAAAACTGAATTCATTTGAATATGGAAATATCATTTCATTCACATCTTCTGCATAATCAGTGAATGACAAGAGATAATGCAATCTCCTTCCTTCAAACAAGATTAGTTCATTTGTATATGATATTCTGATCATTAACCTTTCTTCTGCATTTTGAGTTAAACAATTTATGTGAAAGACTAATCAATGGATAAGAAAACTGCAAAATCTTTACTAAAATCAATGTACTAATAAACTTGTTAATCATGGTACTATTTCTAAAATTTTTACTTGATAAAATAATTTATTTAGGTTTATTAATCATGAATTATGATGACATATTTGAAGGATCAGGATCATGTCTTTATGATCTCTTATGTTCTGACTCACCAAGTTTGAATGCTCAAGTTGTAAGAGATCGATGGATGTCTAATGGTAATTAATTTATTTTTTTTCATTTTTTTTATCTTATATTGAATACTCCTTGTTAGTTTGTGATGCATGGAGAGATTTTTAACTTTACAACAAAGATTGACCTTAAGGAATTTTTTTAATAAATGAATGGATATTATGTTTGATAATTTTAATGAATTTTCAGTTTATTTTTTAAATAAAATTTTTTATTTAAGTAGAAAATAACTATCTTTTTTATGTTATGATAAAAAAAACTTAATATAGTCTTATTATCGTTATAGTTGCCAAATAAATAACCAGACAAAATTTATTTTATATTGTATTATTGAATTAATTTTAATTCCTTAATGGATGACATAGAAAATAACACAAGTTCATTACCTATGAATTAAATTATAACTCATGAGAAAATGGAAAGACATTAGAAAGGAAAACATGTCACCTTTAACATGAGGAAGAAGAAGAAGAATTGTCATTATAAATCACTTAAAAAGACTAAAATTTCACAAAAAATATAATTTTGTTTCTATCAACAAGTTATAAGAATTGTAACACCTATTTATAGAATTAGAAAGTGTAAGAGAAGGGAATTGTAGAAATTTTTAACTTTGTAATCATATGATATGATAGAAAATGTTGGATAATTGATAAAGTAATAATTGTTTTATTAATTTCCTAACTTCCAAGTAATTAATTTAATTAATAAAGTAGAACTACATCATTAATGAATACAACCACTAATAATATATATTAAAAAAGGTTAGGGTTGTTAATAAAGGAATAATTACTTAGTTAATCTAATTAAGAAAGTAATAACTATTATCGTTACTAAGTTTATCCATTAAACACTTCATATATATCTAAAAAAACTCTTTAAAGACATAATTCATTTAGAATATTTTGTTGAAATATTTTGAAGAATATTTTTTAAAAAAATTATTTTATAATTTTAATTTTATTTTTCATTTTTTTTATGGATTACAAGGTCCACAAAAAAGACTAGACAGTTTGATGCGTCAAGCCGGGAATAGGTATTGTGCAGATTGTGGATCATCAGAGCCCAAATGGGTGTAAGTATTCAATTATTTTTAAAGAACTTTGATTGATAATATTATAATGGATCATCAACTACAAATTCTTATTTTAAAATAAGTTAAAATAATTTATTGGTCGATTGATTTGATGTAGGATATTAGACTTAAAATTATGATATTTTAAAATATGTACTGAACTAGATAGAAAAAAATTATATATATTTCATGTATGTATGTGGATTTTTTATAAGTTTTGATCAATCGTTTTTCTATAATATCGTTTTTCCTCTTTGAGGAAGTTTTCTATCTTATTTATAATAATGTGATGATATTATTTTAGCACAATTTTTTCCATTGTATGTTTCTATATTACTAGAACAATGAAATTAAATTTTTACAAGTTTGTTTTGTAAAAAAAAAAAAAAGTCATATTATTTGTATTTAATTTTATTTACACTATTGATTGAATATTAGGTCTTCAAGTATTGGAGTATTTATTTGCATCAAATGCTCTGGTATACATAGAAGCTTAGGTGTCCATATATCTAAGGTACGTTACGAAAATTCAATGTACTTTAAAATAATTTATATGAATATTGTTAAAAAAAACCCCACATATTTAGGTAACAACATCATCATTTTTTCTAACTCTGAATTTCTTATGAAAAAAAGTAGGAATATTGTTAGTATTAAAAACATTTGAGAATATTACTTCTTCAATGTCTCTAATTATTTGAAATTTTTTAGTGAAAAATATGTTCCCATTCTTATAATTTTCTTTATAGACAAAAGTGATTCAATCACATTCTTATATTCTTTTTATTTGAAAATAATTTGTTTTAATAAAAAGTACGTGTATAAATAACTAATTATTTCTTTTTTATTGATTCCTAATTTTTTTATTGTTTATCCTTATCTTGTTATCATTATCTTATATGTTAAATTAAAGTCATTTTATTATTAATATTTCATAATATTAAAGTTTCATGTTGAGTAAAAATAAAAATAATAAATAATATACAATATAAACAATATAATTTTAAGATTTTAAGTTAGTAGTAAAGTCTTATTCCTTATTTATCACTCATTAATAAATATATCCTAATATTATTTTCCTTTTGAATACCTAACACATAATTGTGAAAATAGAGTTATATATTACATAATAATTTAACAAAATGATAAATAAAAAGTAAATTCTAATTTTTATCCTCTTTTAATCCACAAATTACATATGTTTTTTAATTAACTAAATTATTTGTTAATGTTACCCTAAATGAATATTTTAGATTTAATGTTCAATTGGATAAAAATTATAGTCTTTCAAAATATATGGGGGATAAAATCATAAAAAAGTATAGATCAAAATTATAATTTAACCAAAATAAAGTTTGTTATCTTAAATTAGAATAATTGTTAATGTGAATACTAAAAAGTCTTAGAGAATTTTGAAATTGAATTTGATACCTAGCCTTTGATCTTTTATGGTCTTTTCCCTTGTCTTGACCCAATCCTATATGTGCTTGCATATTTTTATGAATAAAAATTCTAACATGATTTGATATCTCCGTAGGTTGTATCCCTAAAGTTAGATCAATGGACAGATGAACAAGTTGATGAATTGGTGAAATTGGGTGGAAATACAGTAGTCAATAAGAAGTATGAAGCTTACATGCCAAGTAACATAAGAAAACCAAAACCAAATTCTTCTTTTGAGGAGCGATCAGATTTTATCAGGTAATTGGATAAGCATCAATACAGTGTACATGCATGCAAAATTCATAATTTTGTAGAAGTACATCATCATAACAAAGAAAATGTAAATTTATTATGCAGGAGAAAATATGAGTTTCAACAATTTTTGGATTGTGAGGAAAATATGACTTGTCCATTCATACCATCTCATGAAAGAAGTTCACCAAATTCTCAAAGTAGTTCCTCAAGCAATTATTCCCAACAAGAAAAAAAACATTATGATAAACAACCAACTAAACATCGTATTGGGAGTGCATTTCGAAACAGTTGGACAAGAAAAGATTCTGAGAGTAAGAGTTCAAAGAAGAATAACTCATTGGTAATGTTTCATTTGATTACTACTAGCTATATCAAACATATGTTAAACAAATTTGTAACTCCTTTTGAGTAATGTTTTTTTATTAAGAATTTTATTTTTCTTTAAGATTAAAACTTGTTTCTTTTTATCTACTGTTATAGGCAGGTATGATTGAATTTGTTGGATTAATCAAGGTTAATGTGCTTAAAGGCACTAATCTTGCTGTTCGTGATGTAATGACTAGTGATCCTTATGTCATCATATCTCTTGGTCATCAAGTGAGATTCTTCATCTATAAACTAATTGACACCACTCATACATGTAAACTAAACTTAACATGCAACACTTTTAATATCTACTCGTGTGTTGCAGTCAGTGAAGACACGAGTCATAAAGAACAATTTAAACCCAATTTGGAATGAAAGCCTAATGTTGTCAATTCCTGATCACATTCCCCCTCTTAAAATCGTAAGTTGAATATAATTTTTGAAAAATAATCAAATGTATCTTTTAATTTTTAGTACCCTTATCTTCATTGATAGACTAATAATTATTTAACCTACATATTGTTAGAAATCACATTTAATATCCGTTCACACTTTTGATGTTGTCGTAATCTTGCCAAATAAGTAAAGTGTAATTTTATTAAATATTAATATCTAATATTTCATCATCATCATAATTGTACTGGATAAGGAATCTTTACTCGAGAATATGTATCTTAATCAACAGGTTCTTAGTTTTCAGCAGAACCGATAAGATAGCGGTTTAGACCTGATCCCAAAGCCCTTATAACAAAATTTCGAGAATCTTGGTATCGATTACGATTCACCATTATTAAATACCGTGATTATCGAGATTCTATTAATAATGGTGAATCGTAACGGATACTGAGATTCCTAAAATTCTGTTACAAGGGTTTTAGGATCAGACCCAAACCACTATCTTATTGGTCCTGTTGAATACCGAGAACCTGTCGATTAAGATACAACATGTTCTCGGGTAAGAATTCTTTATCCGGTAGAATAAGTTATGCCAATTTTACTGATTGTGATGCATATATGCAGCTTGTGTATGACAAGGATACTTTCTCAACTGATGATTTTATGGGCGAGGCTGAAATAGACATTCAACCTCTAGTTTCAGCTGCAACGGCACATGAGAAATCTTCAATTGATGATTCCATGCAGCTTGGAAAATGGATAGCAAATACTGACAACACTCTTATTAAAAATGGAATCATCTCTTGTGAAGATGGAAAAATCAAACAGGTGATCTCCTTGAGGTTACAACATGTTGAGAGAGGTGTGTTGGAGATTGAACTAGAATGTGTTCCTTTAACTCAATGATTGAGATAAATATTTAAATAATACTTTGGAATATTCATCATTTGATATTGTTCAATCTCAATTCTCCCATGTACCTTCTATTGTCACTATGATCATTCTTCTATAATTAACAAAACACAAAATATCAATAAGAATTTTAAAAAGAAAAGTTATCAATTAATTTTCACCTTTTTACCTTTTTGTCTAAAGTTTATAGTTTATGTTATATACAACTTTTTTTTTTTCCAATAGTTATTTACTTATTAATTTCTTAATTATTATATGTTTAAAAAATTATATATTTTAAACCATTCAATTCAAAAATTTCGAACATGTAAATGAGTCTACATAATATATAAAAAAATTAAATTAATTTATTTCGAACCTTAATTTATATTAATAATTAAGACTAAAATATTAAAATCATGTAATATAAAACAAATGTAAGTTTTAAAAATATTTATATAACTAAATAATATTTAATTATAATTAAAATTTTATACCTTCATTCTTATATAAAAAATGACATCTTTATTATATACATTATCATCGATAACATTATTAAATCAATAAAAATTATTATATGTGATTATAATTTTTATACAAAAATCATTTTTTATTTAAGTAATATGATAAATCAGAGTAAACAAATCAAGTAACCTAATCACATACTGTTAGAAGAGATAAAATTAAATTAAAGTGTATTAATAAATGTAAATCTCATCTCATTAAAGAATCCATCACAAATAAAAATTAATAAAGAGAACCAATTCCATAAAAAGCCATGGTGGCCCCTTGTGGAATAAATGGAAAATATATATAGTCCGGAATAAATGGAAAATTATTAATTTCCTCAGAAAAGATGAAAAGATCCATACCAAGATAACTGGAAATTGCAACCAACAATAACCCCAATGAACCTAAAAAAATGATAAAGGCCGAAAAGATATTGCTTATTTTTCGAGACTCTGTTATAGAATAGATAAGTACTTCTTTGCAACGTTTTTTNAAATTGTGGAATAAAAAAATCCCAGAATTTGAATTTGTTTTTCTTTGTTTCTTTTTGAAATGTAAACCTTTAGGGGGAATTCATCGAATTGCTTCTAGCTCTAAAAAAAATATCTATAATATTTCTCCCTACTGACCGCCGTATCTAAAAAATCTTGTTTTTTTAACATGAAGAAATAAAGAAGCCATTGCAATTGCCGGAAATACTAGACCCACTAAAGGAACAAAAATGGAAGGAAAGTTTATCATAAAATAGGTACTCGATTTACTATTTGTACTTTATACATATTATTCTTTTTATCTATTTTTATTAAAAAAGACAGTCTATAATAACTAGAATTCCTATATCTTTATACTTAGTATATAAGAATTGTAGGAAGAGATAAAATTAAATTAAAGTGTATTAATAAGTATAAATCTCATTTCATTAAATCAATTTTGTGAAAATAAATTAAGTATAAATTTTTAATCTCATATTCGAATTTAAGAAATTTCGAAGAAGTGATGGAGATATATTAGAAATTTAATATCACTTAAAATAAAATTATATATTAATAAATATAAATCTCACTTTATTAAATCAATATTTTATAAAAATATATTAAATTTAAAATTCATTATAATATATATTAACATGATACAAAATTTATAAGTTATGAAACTAAATAAAAGCCATGAAAATCGAATTTTCAATTTTTCATAATAAACAGAAATGTTATAGGATATTATTTACGCAATAAACAATTTTTCAATTTTGCTCAGGGCAACTTTAGCTACAAATCCAATGCCATCAATGGCAACTGAAACAAACTTCATTGTCATCAATTGCATCAGAAAATGACTTTGTAGCTCTCAACGACATAATAATCAATCACTAAAGAAAGAAATACCACCACATTTTGTCCTACAAAATCAATTTATCAAAAAAATAATAATAATAAATTCAATAGATATAGATAAATTTTGACATTATTAAAAGATGGGAGTTATCTCAACTTATATTTTGTTGAAATAACGATGTGTGATGCTTAACCTAATTGATAGATAACTAATGTTTTTTAAATGTGTTAACTGATGTTTGATTCTAACCATATAAACAAGAAGAACTTTATTAAAAAAAAAATATTTTGACTATCCCTATACTTTAAAAGAGATTGGTCTCTTATAAAAGGTTAGGTATCTTTAGTATAAAACTATTACTTTCACTTACTAGTTATTTAGAAAATCAGGTGCCATGTTAATTTACCTAAAAACTAATGCTTAAAAAAAGAAAAATACTTGGTTCTCTCACCATTCTGAATCTCTTTCATGGGTCATGCATTTTCCTTTTCATAAACGCATTGATAGCAGAAACATCTACTTTCTCACAAACCACGAAAAAACATTTTGTGGGACAAGCTTTTGGCAGAAGACAGAATATTAGAGAGAAGTAATTGAAGTTAATTTGGGGTTTGGAAAAAGAATAAGAATAATCACACCAATGTTCTTTTCCTCCTTTTCTTTCTTTCCCTTTCAGTTTTTGAAGTCAGAATCACAAATCTCTTGTCAGAGGATAACATTAGGTGCACCTTATTTATGAAATAGCAACAATTTCATTCACATTTATGAAGATAGAAAAAACATATAATCGTGCTTCAACTTGAAGAATGAGACACACACATTCCTTGGTCTCTCAACACATTTATGACATCCTTGAAGGAGACATGCACATTAGTAATATTTGCAGAGACATATATACACACTATTGTCACTCTCTGTCGGCATATTTTGTTCTTTAAAACTGTGTTTGATGCATTTGTATATGTAATTAATGTGTTCTTTTCTTATATACAATGTTATTTTAGAAGTAAAAGTACTTTGAAGATTCCTAAAAAGTCAACACATATTTACACCAATAATATAAATAAAAATAGTGAAGTTGTTTGTCATATTCTTATGAGAAAAAAAAAGGCTGAATGATGTAAAGATAATTATTTAAATTATATTGGCATGGGAAGATGAAAACATGTTGGAGGCAAGCCAAGAACAGGTCATATCATATAAACAACAGACAACTGAGTTACTGCTAAAAATCTACATTATGAAGAAAAAAGTTGGCGACAATTTCGTTTCAAAATTTTACAAACAAAAAACATAGATCGTGCTTTCAACATGAAACATTAGACATGCACATTAGTGCTCCAATACATTGTGGAATGAGACTTCCTCTATAACTGTTGCAGTGAAGGAGGTTGCCATAACATGTATTAGGTCTTGAACTGAAATCTTATTCTCATTATTATAAATTAAACCTTTGCTTGATTTGAAGATTATATTCTAAACGAAAAGATATTGATGTTGATTTAAAAGATTGATGTTCATTTAGTACACCTAATTTAAGTGAATTGATTTTGATTAACCTTTTCAATCTAGCTTGATTAGAAAGAAAGAAAAATATAGAAATACACCTGGTAGGAACTCAAACTACTTCTGTTTAGTTTCCAATGTTAATGTTTCACATATAGTGCGTTCGAAGCAAATCTTAGTTATTTCTCAGACCATGAAACAACATCATAAAACTTTAACTTTTATTTTTTAACATATTATAAATATCAAATTAATTTTACTTTTTTCACTAAATTTCACCATTATTTCGATAAAATATTTAAATTTATAAAAAGAAATTTAAAACTATTTTGGAGTTTGAAAAAAAAAAAAAAACTTATCAGCCATTATTATTTTAATTAAACCAATCACATCATTTATAAACTTTCAATAAATTTTTAATTTCTTTTTTTTTCTATACTTTCTTTCCCAAACAAGGCTAAATAATGACAACTTACCACTCTTAAATAAGACATGTAACTTTACAGAGTATATTTTAAGAAAACAATGGTAACTTTTTTACAGCTTTATGGAAAAAAAAAAGTCATTAAATCCCCAAAGACTAATCTTTCTCTAATGTGCTATTAAATATAAACTTTAGTCGAGTGTCAATCAGACGAATCCCCTGCAGTTTCCAAACATGTGTACACTCTAAATCCAGCCATTAAAGACCATTAACTTCATTTTGAAAAGAAAACTTACCATTCATTGAAACAAATTAAAAGAACTGATCAATGAAATGCACTTCTTTTCATAACTTAAGACAGTCTTAATCCTAGTCAGACAAACAAGAGCAGAATCAATCAAAATGCCAAGAAGCACCATACAGTACAGAACTCAGATCACGTAACCACATCATTTCTTGCTTCTGCATTTATTAACTCATCTCACATAACCACATTATTTCTAGCATTAGTACTGTTCATGTGTCGTGAGAACAAATTCTTTAACAGGAAATCTCATCAAATTCTAATCAACATCAATACCGTAAGTTAATCAGTTTCCCTCTTATCAAATGAATTGAAACAAATGTATCCGTTATTCATATAAAAAACTGGCCACTATCTAGTGTACGAAAAAAATGACCAGTTCTGAAGAATGTGTGATGGGTGAATCAAGGTCTGAGATAGTATTCGATGTTTAACTATGTCTTATATATTTATATATGTATATATATGGGCAGAGAGAAAGAGAAGATTGATCCAAGATTAGACTAAAAAAGAAGGGATAATATTAAAAGATCCCATGGCTTCCATTGACAACAATATTTAGCAAATCTTTATACACGACTAAATATTTACACCCTCCATAGGAATATCATCCAATATACACAATCCCCATTCCCATTTGAATGAAGAAAAGAAAAAGATCCAGTCTTGAACAAAAGAAGAGGATGTTCAAGGAGGAATAGAAAAACCCAAGAAAGATCAAGAACAGCAATAAGGGCATCTAAGAAGTCCATTCTCGTTGCACTTCAAACACCTGTTCAAGCACCCTTCGTCCTCATCAAACACCTTCCGACTCCCACTGCAATTCTCGCACGGCACAAACCTCGCGTCCCCGCAATTCTCACACACGAACCCGGGTTTGAGCTTCGGGAACCCTTCAAGAATGATCTTCGCAAGTTCCCCATTCTCGAACAAGTGCTTGATCACCTCAGCGCCACCCACGTACTTCCCTCGCACGAACACCTGGGGCAGCGTCACGTGGCGCTCGCCCAGCACGCGCTGAAGCTCCTCCCTGTAACCTATGTCCATCGACACGTCCCTCTCGTCCACCCAAACCCTAAACCCCTTTAGGATCATGCGCACCGCGTTGCAGTCCTCGAACGTTCGCCGAACTCCGCGCAGGCTCGTTAAATACACCACGATCCGCTCCTCCGTCCCGAACAACCGAAACAGCGTCGGCGTGCACGGGTCCCAACGCGCTTTCGATTCCGTTTGGAATTCCGATTCTGGGATCTTCTTCGAGGAGGACTCGAACAAGGTGCAGAGCTTCTTCACCATTTTCCCACGGATTGAGGTTTTCGCCGACTCCACGGATCCGTACCGGTTCAACGAACCGGACCGGTCCAGATTCTGCTGGCTCTGAGGAAGGTAGGGCTTCTGCGAGGGCTCCGAGTGAATCGTGTTCGACCGGTTGAAGAACGGAAACCGCGACATCTTCGCGAAATTCGACAATCTCCTAGCTCCTGAACACAAAGAATCGAAAGAATTTAACGTGAGCTTCGGAAATTGACTTTGAAATGCTATAATCTATATCATCTGATTCACAATTGATTCAATTCAAATTCAATTCGATTTCCTGGAGTGAAATTTGATTAAAATTACGTTTGCTGGTAGCTGATATTTCAAAATGAACGTGAATTCGATGATTTTAGGGTTTCTTTTTGGGGGTTTTCATATTCAATCAGAAATGACAACCGAGCTCCATTTTCAGGGGTGAGAGTTTAAAAGAAAACGAAAGAAAGGAAGAAAGAAAGAAAAAAAGCGATGAAGTTCAGGATTTACTCTTTTTCACTTCTGGCGGCGGCGAGATGCTCCGGCGCGGCGGCGATGAATGAGGGAACAGTGGAAGCTCACACGGTACGTTTTGTTTTGTCTTGATAAGGCGGTGATGTTTTTTTGTGTTTGTTTGTCGTTTAAAGTTTTGTGTTTGTTTTGAGTTTTGGGGTTTTATTTGTTGAAGGATTTGCTGTGTTTCAGTTGAAGAATGAAACAAGAAGCTGATATTGTTTGTGTTTGTTTTGGATGATGAAGAGAATGAGTCAGAGATAAGGCTTGAATGGTTTTAATAACTATTTATAGACACATAATCTTCAAATAATAATAAATAAATTAATATATTATAAATGGAAAAAGTGGGTGCAGCTTATGTTTCATCTTTTATTTATTTAAAGGTGAAAATGATAAATATTTTATAATTAGATAATCTCTTTTTATTTTAAATAAATAACATATTTTTCATTGAATGTTTTGAGTAACCTTAAATTTAATGTAATATTTATTGTAGTATAGAAATACTAATACATAAAGAGTCATGTAATTATCTTACATTGTAATATTTATTCTAAAAATATATTCTAAAAACATTTTATTGAAAACTAGTTATTAAATATACTCTCATTATAATTTAATATAGTAGGTGATTCTCATTTACATAAAGTTTATCAGTTCTCATTTATATAAAGATTTAAAAAAATAAATATAAAATTAATTCATTATTAAAAAATTATTTTTAAATGTTAAATTATCTTATCTTACATAATCTCTTCTCTTTTTTTTCTATAGTTTTACTTTTTTTAAAATGGCAATAATAATATTTTTCTGTCTTGTTTTTTTATGGTGGCGGGGCAACATAACACCAACCATGTTTTGTCGTATGTGTGTGGATTTTTAAGAGAAAACGCGTCTAAACCTTATAATAAATAAATTACAATAATTTCTCATAACTTTTCTATCACACACAAACAAAATTAAATATATTGGTTTAAAAATTGCACTTTTAACCTCATAACTACTCATGAATGAGTAATTAAAATTCTGACAAAAGTTATTAAAAAAATTTAAATATTTATTTTAAGAGATAAATATATTTTTATCTTTATATTTTTGTTAAATTTACTTTTAATTATTATATTTAAATATAAAGAATAATAAATTATATTTAATTTTTTATCAATTTTATTAAATTAAAAATAATTATTAAATATTAAATTTAAATATAAAAAATATTAAAATCATATATTTTTAAAATTTAGATAACTGGTTGATTTAAAAATACAAAAAAAAATTACAAAAATTAAAAATTATATTTCCTCTTATTTTAAATTAAAAAAATTATAAAGTAAATAAATAAATATGATTTATTTACAAAAAAAATATCTCCAATCGATAGTAGAAGAATTATTAAAGTCTTATTCCTACACATACTCAAGAATTATTAAACCTTTGATGGTAGACACGTTTAAAGATTAATTTAAAATATATTAGTTTTTAATTATTTTATGTTATATATTACTGATATGTTTCAAAAATAGTACTTTTAAGGATAATAAATAATAATTGAATGTTAAAATTTTCTTTAAAAATTAATTTAATCATTATTAAATATTATAAAACCATAATAATGCAATAATATTTTTTTTTCTTCTTCTTAAGATGTTGTTGTCATTGTAACGTTATTTTTTCTTTAATTATTACAAATATTTAATGATACTTTGATCCCTCAAAATATCTTAAAATTTGGTTTTAATTCCTCTAAAATTTTAATACATTTTAGTTCCTATATTTAGAATCATTATCAAGTATTAAATGGGTTTCTATTACAATAGAAGAACTAAAAAATTAAAATTTTATAGAAATTTAAATCAAATTTAGAAATATATATTTAAGGATAAAAAATTTATTTTACCTCTCATTAAAAATAATAAAATAAGATTTAATTATATTTTTAGTTTCTAAAATTTTGAAATAAATCCGTTTTTAATCTTTCATTAAAAATATATTTAATCTCTTAAATTTAGTCAAATAAAATTTTAATCTTTAAATATTAAATTTAAAAATTTAAAAATAATTTAAATTTTTTATTTTAATTCTTTTGAATTTGACATTTAGAAATTAAAATCATATTTTCTAAAAACCACAAACTAAGCATCAAACAATGCAATGATATTAGAAATGAAAGTTGTGAAAAAAAAAATGTAATGATCAAGTTGCCATTATTTTTTCTCCATTTACTTTCCGGTTCTTATAATTTTCTCCATTTCATGTTTTCTCCATTTTATTTTGTTATTATTGTTATAAAAACTGTAAATCAAGAAAAGATTAAAAAAAAACAAAGGTCATTATAATTTATTATAACATTTGATAATTAATTAAAGGACTTATTATGAAGAAAAAACTAAATTATTCACAATATAATTATATTTTCAATAACATAATCAATTATATATCAATGGGTTTAGATTGGTTGTTATAATTTTTTTAACATGTGTTTAATTTTTATAAATAAAAAATAATTAATTATATTATATTTTACGAAAGATTTTCAAAATATTAATTATTATCAATTCCTTTGATTATATCATACATTCAATTCATAAAAATGTATCAAATTTGTCAAAATCACGAATAAATTAGATTTTATAAAAATGTACCGAATAAGTAAATAATTTTGTCAAAACAGACTAAATTCATAACAAAAAAAATGTATCAAATTTGTATTTTACATAAGGATTAAGTTGGTGAAAGTTGCATACAACATATATTTAATGAAATTGTGATGCACCTTTCATCCCAATCAACGAGACATGCAAAGAAATTTTGCAGGGTAAGTGGCATCCTCCAATGTCTAACAACAATGGTACATAGTGGCCTCAATAACTAAGGATAAATCTAGATGCATTCTCTTATGTAGGTATTTTTAGTATTGTTTTTCAATCAAAACTGCATCTAACTTGTCCATTTGTTAATTGCTTGATCTTTCCATTCAGCCAAAGAATAGAGACAGTAGAGGTCTCTAAACCAATTTGTTAATGTTCAAACCAACCCCTAAGAAACAAGAGTCGAATATCAACAGAAAAACAATTTCTTATCATATTTCGATAAAAGAAATAGGCATAGGAGGTTAACAGTTCTTGGATAAATAGTATGCTTAAGTGATGCACAACCAAATATTGATACCTATACAACCTTTAAATGGATTCATGCTTATAAGAACCCTCCCTCAAGAATTGATAAATTGCAACTCTGTCTCAACGACAGGGCTGAAAAGATGCCAACTAGAATCGTGGAATGCATTATAATAATCATCTGAAACTGTTTGGATTCTAAATTCTTTTGTGAATCCTCGAGCAGCCAAAATATGCCCCGTTGAATTAAGAATAGGAGAGTTCTTACACAATGACACATGCTGCTCATACGTTTCAAAGCTGTTCCCAAATAATACCATGTTTTTCAAGAGATTCATTTTCCAATTTGCTTGCAACAGGTTGTTATACAACTCTGCTTCACAGTGAGGCATAAAGAACATTGTTGGCTTTAGAGCCTCCCGCCTCCCATGCTCGTTTATGGACATGACAGAACAACCAAGAGTTTCCAAAACCTGAGACTCAGTTGCAGAAAGAATAGGATCAAATACGTCTATGTTTCCAATCCAACCGAAATCTCTTCTCAACAATATGGCAAGGCTAAGCTGCAGGCGAGGGGGCTCGTACAATTCAATGCTGCCAATACCATAAATGACCATTTGCATCTTTATCTCTGAGCCCAAAATCCCATTTAAGTAATCAGCAACTGATGTTTGAATTTGATCTCTGAAAGTATGATAGAATTCAGATTTCTCAATCTTATTTATACACCTTTCCATTTTCTGCACCAACGATGCTTCTTTGCTTGGATCAGTCAGAGAATCTGTTGGAATCCATGGCTCTTGTTTTTCCTCCAAAACTCCAGAATTGGTAGCTTTTCTTCTTTGTCTGCTCCGACGGGGTAAAACAACCGTCCAGCCTTCATTTGTTGTGCAGTTGTTAATTGTTAGAGTTTTCTCTGACGCTGCCATTGAGACACTATAATTCTCTTTACTTATTCTCAGATGCACAGCTTCAACCTCGGAATGTAATGTCAAATTCTGGTAAAATTACATGGTGTTAGTACTGGCTTTCCATGCTTACTCCTGCAAAATAAACAGTAGACTGATCCATCTTATTAGTAAATAGTCCCATTCAAGATGAAGATAAACTTTGCGAAATCATACTACTAAAGTAGGCAAAAACACAATATAAATGTGCATCTTTGCCAAAACATTTTTAAAATAAACCGCCGATTATAAACCCTGCATAATCATCATGGAAAAATACCTGAGAAATGGTGGCCATAATAACCCAAAATCAATATAAAATCAAGCTAGATATACTAAATTCCTATTAGTTACATATTTCAAACTGAAGCTTTGCGAGAAATCTTAATTAATATTTTGTGGCAATAGAAGGATTGAAGATTCCCAATATAAAGTAATTTCTTATGTAGAATGGAACTACGGTAGCATTTAAGGACAACATGCCTTGATAAAATTTCTCAAATTACATGATCCTAGTCCTATGACACTAGATAACAGATACCATAAATACCAAGCCTTTATAGCAAAACAAACTCATCCTTGACATCATGCAGTAAACTAAATGTGTTATAATTAGGGAATTATAAGAGAACTTTGCCATACCCAATTTCATTTTTTATTAAAACACAGACAGTAACTGAGGAAAGGAATGGGGCATGTAAATCATGATCGCAAAGTAGTCTTCTTTCATTCTCTCTCTCTCCCTCCCTCCACCTTCTTTCTTCAAACCAATAATCTCGGCTCTTTCATTTCTCTCTCTACACTTTCTTTCATTCTATATAACTCATTTCTTTCACTCCCACATGCCACAACCTCCAGACTCCTCTCAATTCAGAAGTAAGAGTTAATGTGCCTTGGATTCATAAGGTGAACAATGGCTTCTTGATTTCCATTGTTGGCAAATGTGATTCTTGGCAAATGAGCATAACACAGCAAGCTTAAGAGCTTGCCAAAATGGATTGGTGCTGGTTTAATAAGCTGAAGCCAAAGGACAAAACAGTCTTCAAAAAACAAGGAAACTACAGGCATCGCAAAAGAGGGTCAAAACCCCAACCAATGAAGAAGCATCTTTGAATGTGACCGAATAGAAGGTTGAAGCTGCAAAGCAGAACATAGAAAACCATTATAAGAAACAAAGGCAGGACTTTCAAAGAGAGAAAGGAACGACATAATATGCTAGAAAAAAGTTGGCAGATGCTGAAGTCTCTGAGGAAGAGCAGAACAATTTGCTTAAGTATTGTGAGAAAAAGGAGAGGAAATACATATGCTTAAGAGGCATAAAATGTGGGCTGATGATTTTGAGCCCTTGACTACGATAGGGGAGGGTGCATTTGGAGAGGTCAGAGAAAATGATTCTCATGTATATGCTATGAAGAAAATAAGAAATCAGAGATGCTTCACAGAGGCTAGGTTCAACATGTAAAAGCTGAGAGGAATCTACTGCCAGAAGTTGACAGAAATTGCATCGAAAAGCTTTATTGTTCCTTTCAAGATGACGAGAGTTTATATCTTATAATGGAAGATCTACCAGGAGGTGATATGATGACTTTGCTCATGCGGAAGGATATACTGACAAAAGATGAGGTCAGGTTCTATGTTGGGGAAACTGTCTTAGCTATAGAGTCAATTCATAAACATAGTTATATTCATACACTTGCTGCTAGATAGAAATGGTCACATGAAGTTATCATACTTTAGATTATGTAAACCACTAGAGTGCAGTATCTTCAGGAAATTGACTTCTCTATTGGAAGCAGCAGTAGTGGAGCCCTTTAGAACTATGCACGTGCTTTGGCTCCTAGAGAAGCCAACAGGAGCAACTGCAAGCATTGGCAGAAAAATATGCAAATGCTTCTATTCAACACCTGACTATATTGCTGAAGTTCATCTGAAGAAAGGATAGGGCATGGAATGTGATTGGTGGTCCATGGGAGCAATAATTTAGGAAATGATAGTGACTTGTAGAAAGATAGTAAATTGGAGAAATTATATAAAATTTCCCAAAGAAGTTAAACTTTCAGCAAAGGCAAATGATCTTATTAGTAGCTCCCATAAAATGTTGACATAGGCTTGAAACCAAAGGGGCTAATTGAATAAAGTCTTACTTTACCAATGATTCAAAGGTATTGAATGGGACAAATTGTACTAAACGAAAGCTGCTTTTTCCTGAGGTTAACGTGAATTAGCTACTCAAAATTTTGAAAAGTTTGAAAGTTGACAACCAAACTCAACCTTCCTCAAAAGAGGCTCATGGACAAAGATGTTGTTGTCCAAAGTAGTTAACTTTTCCAGGTACAAATATCACAACTTTGAAATCATGAATGATGATCAACTACCTGAAATTGCTGAATTGAAAAAGAAAAGCACAAAAAAGCAGTCATTTATGAAGACCCTATTTGATGATGAATCAGCTATAGTTGCCAATCAACCTGCCCAAAGGAGTTTCTTAAAACTCTTACCCACTCAACCGGATATTCCTGATAAGAGTTAATCTCAATGATCCCAACTAGTAATATTTTAAAGCATTTTTACATGGTCATTGAGATTTGACTAGATACCGAGTTGAATACTGATTGTTTTAAGTCTTCCCACATTCTTTTATTAGTTTGACCTGGATAGTTATGGAAGTAAAGTCTCTAAAACTTTGTGGTTTTGGATGGCTGGGTTTTGGGTTGATTGGGATATTTGTCTGTAGAAAAATCTTTGAAAGTATATATTCTTTACATTTTTGGTTGGTGGTCTATTCTTTTGTTCAGTATTGATCAAGCTGCAATGTATTGAGAATCCAAGTTATTTCCTGTAATTGAGTTATTAGTAACGTGCCGACAAGAATGCCAATTCTCACTTTCTTTTTACTATAAAACATACACACAAAATTATCATAACAACTAGACACCAAGTTTAAAATCTTAATGGAAAACACTAACTCCATAAACTAAAGGAGAAGCATCCAGTCATAAAGATTACATTTTCGAAGGACCATATAAACCAGATATAAGCACAAACAATTAATGGATTATATCTCAGAAACAAAACTGGGAAGCTAATTAGCAATAACAATGTAATGACCCAACAGTAACAAATTGATTACAGATGAGAATGTGTTTCAGTTGTCTTACCAAACCATACAAAGATTTCACTTCAAATAGATACAATGATGCATAAACATGCATATATAATGATAAAGAAAAATGTATAAGAGAAAAAAAGATGACATTGAATCAATACTCTGATAACTGAGAGAATCCAATAAAAAAATCTTAATTGAATAAAATTCCTATAATATGAAGGTGACTTTCAAATTGGTGCAATTGTATTTTAATCCAGTGAAGGACAAACCTTCCGGGTTGCAGACGTGGTAGCGTGGTTTGCCGGAATTCAAGATGGAGAAATTGAGAGGAGGCGCCGCCGCCAATAAAACAATGGAAGGTGCCGATGGGATACCAGAGCTTAGAAATGAAGCAAATTATCATTAAATATTTAAATCTTAAAGTAAATAATATATATATATATAATTTAAAATTAAATTATATACTATTAAGTCAATTAAAATTTAAATCAATAAAAAAACCCTAATAATAACAGAAAGAAAGTAATGTTTGGATTAATTTTTTATTTTTAGCATTAGGTTAAATATTTTTTAATCTTTTAAAAATAAATAAAAATATATTTTTATCCTTTAAAAAATGTCATATTTATTAAAATAATCTTTATAAATTTCTTTCATCTTAATGTAATATTTATAAAATATAATATATTTTTTAGTAATAAATTATTTCTTTAAATTTTTTATATTAAATTAATTTTATGTAAAATTTAATTCACGAATTATAATTACATATAATTATAATTTTATTTGGTTAATTAATTAGATTACGTGACTATAAAAATAATTAATCTATTTTTTTAAAGAAATCAATATAGTTTCGTAATCAAATAACAATTCTAAAACTTCTTATAGGATATGAAATCAAAATAAAAACGCTTTACATTTTCGATTCCATTACTATTTTTTTTTTCATCATATTAAGTTAGATAAAAATAATAATATTTAAATAATATAAAAAAAGTATAAAATTATTTTAATAAATAAAACGTTTTACAATAACAAAAATAAATAGGTTTTATGTTTAATTTTTTTAAAGATTCAAATTTAAATTTAATTATTACAAGTAACATTAAGTAAAAACTTATTTTTTAAGGTTTTTTTTATAATTGTCATTGAAGTATTTAAAAAAATATATATTTTATTAAAATATTATAAATGGTTTTAAAAAAGTTGTTATTTTGATGCATCTCTTCTTATTTTGTGACAATTTTTCTTTTTTTCATCTCTTTTTATCTTTGATAACTCTTTTAGTGTTTTTTTTTTTCTCTTTTTTTTTTCTTTCTATTTTTCTTTATTCATCTTCATCATTTTCTATTTTTATTGATCCTTCATTAATTTTTTCCTTTCACATTCTTTTCTCTTCGTATTTTTTTTTATTTACGATGTGATGTTATAAATACTTTACTAAAAATTAATATAAAATAAAACTTATTCATATATTAAAAAAATCATATTGTTATTGTAATTTAAATAGTAAATTAAAAAAATCATTAATTTCAATTTAGTCTGTCACTAAAATGAAGCGTCATTACTTAAGAATCATTAAAAAAAAAGAAAAAAAGATAGAAGAAATTGAAAATAAATAAATAAATAATAAATGACAAATAAATAAATAGACGAATAAATAGCCTTAGTTATAGATTTTTAATGTAATTTAAAAGTAAATAAATTTCTTAATGTAATTTAGTTATAGAAAGCGTTTGATAAAAGATAATTTTTCCATACTAAAAAATATGAATTGAAAATCATAAATTCTAGCAATTAAATTATGTTTGATTATTAAAAATATTTATATAAGTTTTTTATAAATGAAAAAGTAATATTTAATTTTATTATATTTGTATTTTAAATCCGAAAATATAGATTTTCAAATATTTTTCAGAAAATTTAGTTAATTATTATTGAGAAGCATTATTTTTCGGAAACATTATTTTTTAAAATATAAATAAAATGTGATAAGCATAGTTTTCCATACTCGAATTTCTAGAAAATTTAAAATTTATTTTCTACCAATCATTATAATCTTTTTTATATAAGATAAGTTCCCTAAACTTAAGAGTTTCTTTAAATTTGAAACAAATTATCTTTTAAAAATATATATATATATATATATATATATAAAATAAATAAGATTAAGTCATCACTTATTTAAAAGTGTGACAATGAAAAACTAATTTTAATCCATAAAAAAATTTGATAAATCATTCTGAGTTTTTTTAATCCAAAAATTAAAATAAGAATAATCGAAACACATGAACACTCCTAAGATTGATTTCGTTCTATAAGACATGTTTTAAAATAAAATTAAAAATTAAAATAAATCTTATCTCGTCAAATCTTATCTCGTCAAATCTTATCATGTTTAAAATTAAGAAACCAAATGTAAAATAAATACAGTATTTAGTTATTTTTTTAAATAAGGATAAAATATAATATAATTGTGATACTTTTATTTAAAAACATTTTTATTTAATAAATAATAAAAAAAAATTAAAAGAAAAAAAAATCCCATATATAATTTTTCTAAGTAAAATTTACAAAAATTTTAAAAAATACTGTTAAATACTTAAAATAACCTTCTTAATTTCTTAATAATAAAAACATAGCAAATTTAAAATAAATTTCTTCAAAATTAAAAAATAATCATCTCTTTATCTGAATTTCACACCAAATCAAGCTATACTTTAAAGTAAAAATACAAAAAGTTTAAGTTTTATCTTCCAACTTTTTTCCATGGATATCAAATACATATTTACATCCTGTAGGCCAAATAAAAACATCACAGTATAAATAGAAAAAGTGAAAAATATATCTATGTTATAAATATGTATAAGAAAAATAAATAAAAATAAATAAAATAAAATTAAACATATATAAATATCATATGCATACAACTAGCTTAGAAGTATATGAATCAAATAAAAGACTCTAATAATTTATTTTCAATTAGAAAAAGTTTAATCGAAATTTATGGATAATAATATAATTGATCGTGATGGTTTTTTTTCCACTTCTAGATAAAAGATTTTCTATTCTAAAATTAAGGTAAAAAATAATAAAAAATCTTAATATATCCTCTCTTTTTAATTTTTTTTCCTCAAATATAATAAAAATATAGAATAAAAAATATCTAATACTTAATTTCTAAAAATTAAATTTAATTAATATTATTTTTTAAAATATTAACCACTTAACATTATTTTTTTTTTTTAACAACCTAAATTTATTTTATTTTATAAAATATTTTATTCTATATTTTTAAGTTTAATTAAATATTTTTATATTTTTTAAATCTAATTAAATATTTATATATTTTTTTTTCAATCTGTTTTTTTTTTTTTTTTAATTTTTCACTCAAGTTTGGTTGTGTGTTTTTTAAAAGAAAAACAAATTGTTCGCCTTTACACACAAAAATAGAATCAATATTCAAATAGAATAGAATTATATTGACGTTCTTATCAAGAAAATAATTAATATAGTTCAAAACCTTAAACTAAATATTTCTAAGTTTAAGTATATTTTAAAGCTTAAATATTTTTCAATTCTTGAATTAAAAAATATTTTAAACCTCAAAATGACTAAAATATGAATTTAATCCTAATTATTAATTTTGAAGAATTAAAAATAATTTTAAAAACTTTATTTTAGTCCTCAATTTTAAGGTTTAGAAATTAAACTCACACTTTCTTAATTTCGGGAGACTAAATTAAATATTTTTAAATTAAAAAGATGAAAATAAAAATGATCTTAAATTTTAATATTAGAAATATAATTAAATTAAAAAATAAATTAAAAATGAATAACTTACCAAAGGAAATTGACACGAACCATGTCTCGCGCCATCATAAAAAATAAAATAACCCATTCTCTCGTTACCCTCCAACATTTGTATGCAAAACGAAGAGCCATTGTTGATCTCATCTCTATTCTTGCCATCTTTCTCTTTCAATCGATACCCAATTCACCAAAACTTTCCTTAAAATAAAAAAGAGAAGAAAAACAAGTTACTCTATTAACTATGGTTAGTGTTCTTATTCAATATGAATAATGTCATGATCTTTATACAAATTATCCTAAATCAAGAAAATCATTAAATTTTTTTAATATTAAATAATGAATATTTCTTTTAATCCAATGTATTCCATTAATGATATAGATAATAATTAAGTTATTATACTTAAATTTTGTGAATGGAAGATTACTCGGTACTGAACAGAATTTTTGAAAAAAATTAATATATATATATATATATTTAAATTAGAAAAATAACTTAATTTTTAAGTTAATGTAATACGTATATTTTTAATTAGTAAATATTAAATTTATAAAAAATAAAAAAATTACATATTCAAAATTATCTCTTCATACATTAAACTCAAATATCAAGGTATATATTAAATCTAAACATCAAGGTATACATTAAACTTAAACATCAAGGTATACATTAAACCTAGATCTAAAAGTCAAGGTATATGTGATAAACCTAAACCTAAATATCAAGGTATATATGATAAACCTAAACCTAAACGTCAAAGTATATGTTAAACCTAAACATGAAGGTATACATTAAATCTAAGGATACATTAAACCCAAGCATGAATGTGTATAATTTATATAGATAGAATATAAATTATAATTCATTCTAAATTTTATAAATGACTTATAGTATTTTAAAATAAATAAGCACAAACTAATGGAGAGTGTATGATGGTTTCAAAACAAACAAAATTTTATTGAAACTCGAAAGTTGTCTCTATTCAAAAAAATTCTCATAAATAACAACTTACCTCTCGAATGATGCGTTGAAACACTTTGCTCTCAACTCTTCACTGGAGTTTCTTCTAAAACTTTTTCTTAGCAAAAGTTAAACAAAACTTAGAATGAATGAAAAACAGAATATAATATTTATTTATACTAAAAATAAAGTTAACTTTCTAAACATTAAATCTAATTAATATTATATTTTAAATATTAATAATTTCATATTATCTTTTAAAATATTAAATATATTATATTGTTTTTTAAATAATTTATTATTATTATTATTTTCTTTCTTAATCATTTAACTTTATTTTATTTTTAAAATTCAAATAAATATTTTATTTAATCAAATTATAATCGATATATGAAGATTTTTTTTGACAAACTGAATTTTTAGATAGTCGTAATCTTAATGAACTTTTTGTTATTATTGAAAATGGGAAGATTTGTAAATAAACTTCTTATAAGATTCATGAATAAAAAATAACTATAAAAAATCAACCTACGAAATTAAATTAAATTTTTCGTGTATGTTATAATATTTTATTATAACGAGAGACAAGAACTAATATATTAAATTTTTATCTTTTTAACAAATAAATTGATTTGTTAATTAATTTATAACATAAAAGTTATTGTTAAATATTATTTTTAATTTCTTATATCATAAATTCTAATCCATTATCTTAACAAAAGAGTTTCGTCTTAATTTTATAGATAAATAGTCTTTTCCATTCTAAAAGTTTTTTTAATTATTAATAAATTAATAAAATATTTTTAAAAATAATTTTGATGATTTGTATTTATTTTTATTTTCAAATATATAAAATTTAGATGAAATTAAATTAAAATTTTAATTATAATATATAAAGACTTATTTAAAATAAAAATAAAAATAAATATAAATTTATATTTATATTTTTTACAACAAAATTAATTATTATACCTAAATTTAATATTAGAAAATTATACGATGAAAATTAATAGTTCTAACGAATTATTTAATCATTTAATGACTAAATCATCTCTAATATAATGATAGTCTAGTAAATAATTTTTTTGAGTTTTCACATTAATATAATAAAAACTGTTTTCATTAATATAATAAAAACTGTTCTAATTACTAATTTGTTAAAGTATTATTTCAATAAATTAATAGTCAAACCATTATAAATAATAATAGTTAAAATATTATATTTATCTTTTTATTTCTATTACAATACAAACATGATTAGATTATGGAAGGAAATATCTATAGCTAACCATGAAAGATTATATCACTCGATACTCTTTATTTAATTTTTAAGTATAAAGATTAAGTGATTGTATATGCAGAAACTTAACCAAAGTAAATTTGTGATAATTTAACAAAAGAAATTGAGAAAAATAATATAATTTTTAAGTCTTTTTAATATAATCGATTATAATAAAAAATATTAATATTTTTTATTTTTTTATATTATTATAATAATAAATAAAATTAAAAATAATATTTAAATAATAAATAATTATTAATAATAAATAAAATTACTTATAATAATATTATAATTATTAATAATATTTATTTTTTTATAATAATAATTAATTAAAAAATAATAATAAAAACATAAATAAAAAATATTTTTTATTTTATTTTAATAACAATAATAAATAATTAAAAATGATATTAAAATAATAAAAAAATTAATAATAAAAAAATTATTTTCTTTTCTTTTCTTTTCATTTTCATTTTTTTCTCTTAATCCAAATAATCTTATTTTTATCTCTTTTTTCTCTTTTATTTTTCCTTTTTAACACTCTCAACTCCACTCTTCAATCCAAACAAACTCTAAAAAAAATAAAACAAACTCTAAAAAAATAAAGTTTATACAAATATAAGGACCAAATAAGTAATTAAACCATAATTTTAAATGCAAACATTTCATAATTAAGGAATTAGTATCTTCTAAATATAAGATTAACTATAGATAACCTAGTGAGCCCCTAGATAGATAAAGTTTTTTGTTTCTTGACTTAAGCATATATCATAAAATATGAAGCCAATTCATTTGTATTCATTTTTAGAGTTCATGTCATATAATTTATCTGTTTCTTATATATATATATATATTAAAACATCTCTATTTAATTCCAACACCCGAAAGATTACAGAATGTGAGGTTACATGGCATCTTTTTGCTGGCTAAAATTCTAAGAAAACTCGCCACCATGACTGGACAAACTAGTGAGATCGTATCAAGGTTCCAGCTGCAAGGAACAGGCTAAATACAGCTGCACTTCCTAGAGTGGTCTGTCCAATATGCCTTATCTTGAGGAGTCCAGGCACCTGCAAGGTTTCAACATCAAATATGAGAAACTAATATTTTCCTTTACATAACACACAATAGATAATATTATCCTTTAAATGCCTCATGGCTGGAGCATGCATATGATTGACAGGTAGTCGAAGTTTGAAGATTAGATACAAATGTAAAAAGAACTAAGGAGCCAAAAATAATTAATTCATAACATACTTTCTAATATCATAATTTCATATACTCAACTACCTAATATCATAATTGCATATACTCAACCAAAAATTTTATCTCCAGCTTTTTGCATAAATATGTAAATCTGATTTAAACACCATATTGGTCACCTATTAACAACGGTCTGTATGTGTAACTCAAAATATTAGACATTTTAAGTACTAATTGAGGCTTCCTAGTGTTCACGCAGACACAGATATCCATAAAACCTCGTATATAATATTTTAATATACTCATCTCCAATATATTTTTGTTTCATGGTTGTGCGACAATGCATTGTCTGCTGTGTCTCCCGTATTAGTGCCATAGTTATTGTTTCATCGCAAAGAAGGTATGCCTTCAAAATCAGAATAAGGCAAAATTATACATGTATAGACCGAGTTTGATGAATAAATCCAAATTAGTAAGGTAATATTTGGTCCAACTTATTTAGGGTTCTCTTTTCAAAAGTAGAAGTTTGGCCAAACAATTAAAAGGAGCTTTTAAAAAGAGCAACTTTTATATGGAAGGAAACATCGTAAAAAGGATCTTTTAAAAAAATGCTAGTTTTAGGAGCTTTTGAGGTGAGACAGGTGATAGGTTTCCAACTTTTGTGGAATCAGGAAGGACCAGTATGGGGTACATGCAGGCCCAAAGTCCAGGGCCCACTTAGAGTTAACTTAGGCAGGAAATAGGGGAAGGAAAAGTTAGTTATAGAGAAAGGAGGTTACATATAGAGGAACGTGAGAGGTATGCAAAAAGGTAATCTGGGTGGCTTGTAAATTAGACAGAAATAGTTTCTTTGAGGAGCTTCTGCTCTGGGATTACTGGGGGTTCTCTCCTATAATAGTTTTGTATTCAATCAAGGATAAAATTTTCTACGTCTGTTGAATTGGTTTCTATCAAAAGGAGACAGCTGGAATTAAAGAACCAGTTTGAGACTGTCAAAGAAGTGAGCTTGACTCAAAAACTGGTTTACTAAGCAGAATGAATAAGATTCAAAAGGGAACTGAACTGAAAAGTGGGAGAAATCATAATTACAGAGGGTGCATACACATAAATGAAGCCTTCCAAAACAAAAATCAGTGCATCAATTGGCAATCGAAAAGCAGAACTCACTATCTTTGAAGGGGAGTATCCAGTCCGATAGACAGCAAGACTGACTTTTTTGAGGTGTGGCAGACTTACTCATAGGTGAAGGTGCACCTCACCTTTGAAAGCAATATTTGAAGGTAGAATCAGTGGAAAAGCTGTTAAGGCATATTGAAGGATGTGATTAGGGGAGCCCATTATAAGATTTCGCTACCTTCCAACAAGATGGAAGTAAGGAGAATTATGTAAGATGTTTTAGCATCTGGATAGCCAAATCATGGAGTTGCCAAAAGATTAGGTTCAAGGTTATTTGCTTCGGGGATTAAAAGAGGACAGTAAGACTTAATACAAGAATCACAACACACCAACATTGATGAAAAATGCTGGCTATTTCGTTCGCCAGGAGTATTGACAAGGAATTGAATGTGATGAGAGAATGCTCAATGCCAATGAAGCGACCTACAACCAGATACCAATAAGATGAAAATCAAGCTATTCTATACTATAAGGGTGGTTACACTCACACTAATGCAGACAACCTTTTAGTGGGAAGTTTACCTGGGTCAATGGTTCTCCATGCCCCCAACACAACTTGACCCAGTTCTACATCACAATTGCAAATTTCCTCAACCTAGAGAAAGAAGAACAATAATAGTCCACACCATCCACTAGGCCTCCCCCCTCCCCACACACACACACTGAATTAATGAAATGCAAGGAAGAAGGGCAATGTTTCAGACATGAAGATGCATACAATCTCTACATCAATGCCAAGAGGGAAGCCAGAGAAATCGTTCTGTTAGCCAAGATGAGGGAACTATGAAGCAAAAACTCCAACAAGGACATCAGACAAGACACAAACATGAACACTTTTCCACAATCAACGCAAAAATATAGGAAATTGGAACATTACGCATGTGTGCGTGTGTGAAAGAGAGATTGCCAAATGAAATTAAATATGAAAATCATAATAAAAGATCTAAATTGAGAATCAAGATTGTATATTCACCTTCTGAAAAAAAGTTATCAAGCCTTCACAATTTTCATATGATGTCAAGCTGAAAAATAATGCTTATAGGCATAATTTTACAATGTAAGCAATTTTCATAATGCTGTCATAACTCCAGTTAGACCAAAAAATGATATTCTCTCACATGCTAAATTTTAGCCTGATGACAAAGTGAAACTTTGGGATGGGGAAGGGTTTTAGAGATCACGGACATTAGAAAAGGGAAATGGGGACAGTTCACATGCGTAATTAGAAATAAAAAGAAAGAAAAAGAGTTAATTAGGATAGCGATTTATTGATTGGGAGAAAAGGATGAAAAAGAGCCTAGCGTCTCTAGAACACCACGGTGAATTTAATCATCTTCGATCGATGTTTCCTCTTGCACCTCATTGACACAAGTCAAGAGACATAGGGACTCAGTCAAATAAGTCTTCCATTTTGCCCACATTCTGATTCAGTTCTATTAGTCTTGGAGATGGATAACTAGTACTATGTACATGATTTAATTTTGTTTGAGGGCTTTCCTTTACTTTGCTTCAATTATTTGGGCTTCCTTTTTCATGTTAATTAGTAGCAGGTTATTTATCAAAGGTCAGTTGTAGACTTCGCAATCCCAACTTCAACTAGTTCCATTACGTACTCAGCTATCAAAGAATCAACTGACCTCTGTTTTCTTTAATAGAATCGCTAATGACCAAGATGTTGACACATCAAATGTTCAAGAAGAAAAAATAAAAAAGCCTAAGTTTTCTTTCTTCCTCTTTCTCCTTTTTTTTCTTTGATCCCAATCAGTTAAATTCCCGATCAGACCTGTTCGCTTAATCATCACACACTAAATTAAGTAAGTTGCAAAGTCCGTAAATTAGCAGCTTCATATTACATTAGTTTTACGCTTGATTTAGGGTTAAGATAAGTTCAAAATCGGAAACACTCCAACATGACTTCCTTCATGCAAAACAAAATGGCCTTTTTCCCAATTCTTCATTAATTTAAAATATTATCCATCATCAACATTGCTTTTTGAGACTGAATCGCCCCAACTCAAATTATAAAAAAGGCAATTTCCTTTTCCAATTCACTAATTCAATTGTTAGTTAGATAAATAGAAGGATTGTATCGCATACCTTATACCTAATTGCATCATAAGTCCCATAAACGGCACCTGCAAGCAACACACCCAATTCCAAAATTGACAAGATTAACCCAAGAAGGGAGCGAAATGTGCCGTTTTTGGCTTCGTGAAAAAGAGCCAACTAAACAGAGGATAAGAGGCGAAATCTCACCGACTGCGCCGCCAATAGCACCGCCCACGGCGGCTCCGGTCGCCACGCGAGTGAGGACGCTATCTCTAGCCATTGTCTTGTTCTTTTTTTGCTTAGCTTAGCTTTCAGAAAAGTTTGGATTTTTCTCTTTAATCAGAATTTGCTTTTATTAACTTTTTAATATGCTCCATTTTGGTTCGTTATGCATAAAAGAAATAGAAATAGGAGTAACCTAGAAAAAAAAAGGTAAGAAATAAATTATTGAACTGAAAATAAATTAATTAAAAAAAATTATTTTATTTACTTTTACTGATTAAAAAAAATAGATTTTAAGACTAACCTTAAAATAAAAAATATTATAAAAACTAGAATAAAAAAATTATATTAAATATATTAAATGTAATTTTTAAATTTAAAATTGTCAAAATTTTACATATGTAAATACGAGGTGGGAGATGAGGTAGGTGAAGGTAGTTTATAACAAACCAACGTCTCGCACAAGTAACAGCATATACCCACTAAAACAACGTCGTTTTAAGATTTTATTCAACACTCTTTTCTTATTCATTCTCATGTTTCAAAAACGGTGAATTTTTAATTTGTTGGCCTTAACCCACGATTCCACTCTTTCTCTACTCTTTCTTCCATTGTTTCTTCTTCTCTTCATTTATCTTTTGTTTTTAGATTTTAAATTTTAATTTCTGGTCTTCGTGCAAATCTTGAACCTCTGCATCGCATGCCCTAGTTTATACTCTCCGGTTCCTTCCCAAAATGTCCAACGACACCTCCTTCGCGGACCACAAGCTCTGCGGTTTCCTCTGTGCGGTTCTTACAGTCACTCAACGCGACACCGACCCAGCATTCGCCGAACGCTGTGAAGTCTTCAGCGCCGGGGGCGAGGTCGGGTTCCGCACCCAAACCGGCGTCGTTTTGTCTCCGGTGCTGAATTCGTCGCAATGCGGCGGCGGCGGAGGATCGAAAACCAAGAGGACGCACAGCGTAGGGATGGTGAACGGGAGCATGAGCGTGGTTCACCAGCTCCACGCTATGGTCACCCGCAAGTGCACGAAAATCGACGCTCGCGTTGTGCGCGTCGAGGCGCCTAGGGTTGTGCTGCTGGTTGACGTGTACCTTCCTATTCACGCGTGGAGTGGCTGGCAGTTCCCGCGGTCGGGGGCGATTGCCGCTGCCGTTTTTCGCCATTTGAGGTTCGCATCTTCTTGGCTTGGAATTCGGTTGTATTGTGTTCCAGAAACTGTTTCTTGTTAGGTGCAATTTGGTTGTTAATAACTTTGGAATGTTTTAGAAAGATACATGAACAATTTTTGTTAACTAAGCATGAGTAATGGTTTATCATATTGTAGTCATTTCAGGATTTAAATTGTTGCTGCGTGGCGTTTGTTAGAGTATGTTTGGATTAGAGTGTGCGATCATGATGCGGCGTATTTTTATGGCCTGAGCAAATTTACTTGCTGATAACATGGCAATTTGCTGTGCGTAGAGAAAGATACATTAATAATTTTGATGAATTAGGCATAAGTAATGGTTTGTCATATTGTAGGTATTAGTAATAGTTACTTATTTGGTCCCAAAACTTTCCATTTTAGTCCTCGTACTTGAAAACATCAGTTTTAGTCCTACACAATTTTGTAATCTATTAGTTTCTATATAAGGGATAAAAATTGATATGTGAAGGAGTAAAAGAGATTAGAAATGGTATGTGTATAAGTATATATATAGAGACTAAAAGAAAAAATCTTTTGTAACCCCATTGAAGAGACTTTGTATATTCTCTTTAGCTCGGTCTAGTTCATAAATGAATCGTATGATTGACTTCTCATATGGATCCACCATTTACAATAGTGGATAGCCTATGCTGGTGACCAAAAACCCACCATATACATATGACAAATGGTTTGGCTGCCTATGATCACCATATATATGTATGTATGTATGTAATAAGGAGGCATATTAGGTGAGAGAATAAAATTATAACCCTTAGGGTGTTTTCCTTTGAACGGAAAGTACAAAGTGATTGGTGTAGGAAAATGAATATAAAGAAAATATTTCCCTTGTTCAGTAGCAAAAAAAGGTGCTTATTTCTCTAGGTCCCTCATGTTTTACTTTCCACTGGGTCGCACATGCTTTACTTTTTACTTGTATATGAGGAGAAACAAATGGAAAGTATAAGGGAAATTGTTATTTTTCAAAATCACTCCTCTCTCATCTCTCTCCAAAATAAATGTATAGATAACTTTGTAGTACAATTACTTAATTTTAATTTATTTATTAATTTTTGAAATGACAACTTTCATTCTTTTTCATGTCATTTCCCCCTCAAACGAACAAGTATATTTTCTACTCAATTTCATCTCTTTTTCTTTTCTTTTCTTTTCTTTTCTTTCTTCGAACTTTCTTTCGTTGTAACCGAACATAGGGTTATATTAAAATAAAGGGTCTAGATCCAATTAAAAATAAGACTGATCTTGCTCTTATTTTTTCTCCTTTGTAGCAACCTCTTCTGGTATCCTTTTACTGCCAACCAATTGCTTCTTTGTGCTATATTGATCAGAAAGTGAACCTAATCCTCCTCCCCAGACGCCAGCAAACTTACCCATTTGAAAATATTATGAGCGAGCGAACTCACAAATCATGAGAGAAGTTAATCGTAAGTTGAATGGCATGTGTTGCCTAGGTCAAGACCCTGCGAATTCTCCTCACAACGATGAAGGTTCTGCCTCTATTATCATTTTATTTCCTTAGGGAAGCAACATTATCGTCTTTGTGAGAATGCTCCATTTTCTTGGAAAATCCTAGTTTCCTGGAAAATTGTATAATGGAGAATTCTGTACGGGGCAAAAATGTGAGGGAAGATCACAAAGGTGTTTTTTATCATTCACTATTCTTTCTTTTTAAAATATTAGGAAAATGTGTATTATTCTATATATGTTGATGGTTTGAGGATGGGAACTTCCTTGTGAGGTTTGTCAAATGGGTAAGATTCTTTGTATCTGGGAAGGAAGATTAGGTCCACTTTTTGAATAGTATTGCATAGTGAGCTAGAAGCAATTGGTCGGCATGGAAAAGATCCAAGAGGTTGCCACGAAAGAGGAAACATAAATGGAAAAAAACATTTTTGATTGGATATAGGTCCTTTATTTTAATCTAAGGGTTATAATTTTATCCTCTCACCTCTCACAATAGACTCTTATATCATGTGATATACTCCCTATATTATATATATGTATAAACTTAATAAAACAGCAAAAAATAAATTAAAGTAGCATTAACATATTCAAAAACAACATAATCGAAAGTAAAAATTACAAATCTCAAATGGACAATTTTGTAAAACATTCATCAAAGTCTCATTATCCATCACATAAAGACATAAACATAACAATTTATAAATACACTAACAAAAAGATGAAAGGTACAGTACCCAACAGAGTTTGAGGATGCATGGCTTGGATTTTGGGTGCCTGACATTGTTTTATAAGTGAAAAGTAATTGGTAACAAGGTTTAATAAAGAAAATTGAGAACAGCAGAACATATAACATGTTCTGATATTCTCAAAACAGAACTGAAATTCTGAAATTTTGAAAATGCAGAGAACTATAATTCTGAAATTTAATAAAAAAAAACAGAGGACAAAATTATTGAGTAGATGAAGATTGAAGAACAACTATAACCACTTACCGAATAAGAAGAGAAAAAGAAAAGGAGAGATAAAGAGATCAGGAAGAACATATGAAAAACTTATTTATAGAAGCAAACAAAGAAAAAGAAAAAGAAAAAGAAGGAAGAAAACAATGAGAGAAAAATACAATTTCTGGATCATTGGAAAACATGTCAAGAACAGCTTGCCAGAGCTCAGGCCACCATGTTTCTGGTCATGTTAGCAGTTTCTAGTTTGATTGGCCAGTCCCACCTGAGTCTGATAAAACTTGTTACTATTTTTCCAACATGTCTAAATTAAAATACAACAACCCTACTTTCTTTATAATTGTAGCCAACTACCCTACAACTATGAACTAACTGTAGCTGACTAACTAACTCCTTTTCTTATTTGTAGTTACATATCAATACCCTCCCCAAAAGGAAGTCCCTTGCCCTCAAGGGTCTTGAATTTCAAATCTTTTTTTGAAACACCGTACTAGTATAGTAGTATGGCTGGCAATCAGTGGGAGGATGCCTCTGCTTAACAGAGGGGTCTGGGCATACCATGAGCAGGAAGACATTAAATGTGGAGTAGATCTGTGAGTTTTTAGGAAGCTGTAACTTATAGGCAACTAGACATACCTTTTCCAGTATCCTATGGGGTCCGTAGTTCCTAGGAGCAGGTTTTTGAGAACTTCTTGCTGATGTAAAATTTTTTCTGTAAGACTGAAGCTTCAAAAACACCCACTGCCTTTCACTTCATCATGTTTGCAACAAAATGCCAAGTGGGTCTACCTTTTGAATTCTTTGGGAGAGATGGTAAATTTGCTGTGGTGGCATTTTGCCCATACAAGAGCTCATGAGGGGTTGTTTTAGTGGTTGTATCACTTCATTCTTTTGGATTCTCTCCAAACGCATACATCTCACATAAGTCTCAAACACCTGTCAAGGACTTCATATGTGGCTCATTTGTTTGAGGATGGTAAAAGCATCTCTAACAAAATCTTCCAGGTTTCTGAAGTTGAAGAAACCAGTTTTTCAAGAAATCTTTCATTGGAGTTGATCTATGTGGTGCATTTGGTTCCTCTAAATTAAGATTTTTTCTCATGTAAGAAACAGTTTCTTAAGAGTAAAAAATATTTCTTTTCAAATAACAAGTATAGATGCCATAAAGTATATTTTCCAATGAGAGTTGTCTGGAGTTTCTTCTGTTGAAGCAAAATTAATGTAAGTTGCTTAGTGATGATGCGGTATAGTAGGGACCACAATTTACATTTTTCAATGTATAATGAAACTCATGAGTTGTTTTATATTGGAGATGAATTTCAATCCTAGCACCATATTATATGTACGAAACTCCATTACCCTCAAATCCAAGGTAAAATATTCCTCGCATTCTCTTTTTGAAAGTACTTCCAAATACCATGCACCTTCAATCTTCTTCCTCCAGCTATTGAACATACCTTCATTTCTATTTCTTGAAAATTTTCAACATTAAGTCAATGCAATGAGCTGTGCAAGGTGTCTGTTAAAACTTCTTGCCCTTCTGAGTCAACAAATCTCCAACTGCCTTGTAGTATGATGCATTATCCATAAAAATTTGGACAACATTCTCTTAGCTGGCCGCTTCAACAACTTCGTCCATCATCTTGAAATTTATGTCTGCTGTCTTACATCTGTTAGATGCATCACTAGACTTCAAAAATAATGTTCTCTTATGACTATTGACTGTAGAATTAAGTATAGTCCTCTTCCTTTTTGGGTCCATCAATTAGTTATTATGGTGCATCATGTTTTCTTCCAAAATGCATCTATGTTCCTCCAAATTCTGATTTTCCTTTTAACCTGTTCCTTGAAATATTTTACCCTAACCTCAAGTTACTTTAGTGGCTTAAATACTGGACCATGTTTGGCAGTCAATTCAATCATCTTGAACTATTCACTCTTTGCTATGTTAAAAAATAAGACAATTTTTTTACACACATCTTCCCCCAAGCTCTTCTTAAAAGGGTGGCCCTTGATTGTAGATTGAGAGCTGAGTCCCCTTTCCTTGAAAAGATATGCAGGAGTCTCAATCTCTTACTTTTTTCTTTTTCCAACGTGACCTGATTTAGCAATACTACAACCTCCTTCTTATTCATTGAACTGCAACTTTTTAAACAGATTTTGCTGCAATTGAGAAACGATGTCCCACATTAGTTTCTTAACATCTTCAGGGACCACTCTACTGGCTCCAATGTCCTTCGAAGTTCCTGTCAATAATCTTCAATTGATAATTCCTCTGGTAAGCACCTTCTCACAGTATTTACACTTCACTTTTCTTGCATTCCGATTAAACACATTGCTTCCATGCCACCGGAACAATTGAAGCACCCCTTAGGCAAGCATCAACACATAGAGAACAACCCAACATTCCCCATCACCCAAGCACCCGTTAGTTAAACAACACAAATCAACAGTCCAATGCCTAAGCAAAAACCCAACACCTATGCAGCTCTTAGCCAAACACGAAGTGCTGCGCAGAAAAGCATAGACATTCACCCAGTAAAAGTTAAAGCTAACCCTCTCCATGACAGAGCGGGGAGGATGAGAGTCTAAAAGCACTTCATTTCAACAGGGGGGGGGGGCTATCTACTTCTGTTTGTGAAAGGGAAACCCTAGCACATGGTTCCCCCATCCAGATCTGTGAAAACCCGATCTTGAAAGCTCTAAATAAATTTGTTTCTGTTTTCAAATGTGGGTCAGCGAATAAACTGCCTGAAAAAAGACCAGAATACAGGACTTGTAAAAGATCAACGATATATGCTATTCATGAGTAAAATTATGATCCCCTCCCCATGTAATCCCAGGTCAGACATTACTCGCTGACCAGTGTGGAAGTTGTAGGATCATATGGCTGTGCGAGGTAACTTGTGATTTTTACAATACGGCTCAATCTTGAGACTTACATGTAAGATATGTTTTTACTCCATGTCGGTTTTAATGGTCTTAGAATAAAACCTCACTAATTGAAAAGTTTATTTGTTGGGCTTAGGTCAACTACTGAGGGGCCACAATATTACCTTGTAATTTGAAGTATAAATTATTTTATTAAGGCTTAGAGATTATATTCTGACAAATTTACTAAGTTTGTGTACAGTGTACACTGATTTGCATCATGTCAATTTTCTCAATTGTGTATCATTTATGATACATTGGTAATATATATTCTTCATAAGTTCCTTGTTACAAATTTGATCATTCTATCAAACTTAATACCATCTCTATCAAACTCACCTATTATATTCTTAGTTGTGTGATAATAATTTAAATTGACTAACCTACTGCCTTCATTTTCCTGTGATACACTTTACATAATATGTCTTTGACTTTTTTGCTAACAGTTAAACATTTATGCAGCTGTGATTGGGATGAGCGAAGTTCAATGCTTTCATATCCTGACTATTGTAGGAAGACTCATGGAGAAAATGAGAGCATTTGGAACCTTTCTGATTGTCATGTACTTTGTTGCAAGCTCCATTCCCATGTTAGCAATTCTTCAAGTAAAAGGCTATTTGAACTTCATGAAATTTTCAAGACACTACCTGGTGTAGGGAAACAGCAGATTATTAATAGTTCCAAAATAATTCCTATGAATAACTCATGCAGATCAGGCATTTGGGAGATATCTGATGATATTTTAACTAAAATTTTATATTCCCTGGACCCAATTGACCTTGCTAGGGTATCTGCAACATGTCATCATCTAAGATCCTTGGCTGCTTCAGTAATGCCCTGTACAAAGTTAAATCTGTTTCCTCATCAGCAGGCAGCAGTTGAGTGGATGTTGCATCGTGAGCGAAATGCTGAGCTATTGCCACACCCTTTATATGTAGCTCTCTCAACTGAAGATGGCTTTAGTTTCCATGTAAATACTGTATCTGGTGAAATTGTCACTGGGGAAGCTCCCACCGTAAGGGATTTTCGTGGAGGAATGTTTTGTGATGAACCTGGCTTGGGTAAGACTGTAACAGCTCTCTCTCTTATTATGAAGACACGAGGTATATTGGCAGATCCGCCAGATGGGGCACAAGTTGTCTGGTGCCAACATAATGGTAATCAGAAATGTGCTTATTATGAGATCAGTGGTAATAACATCACTGGTTGTTCTACATTAGGTAAGAGGGATGTGTGCCAAGATATCAGTAGAACTAATGATAACCATGATTACTATTCCAAAAGAGCCAGATTATCAGATCATGATCAGCAAATCACGAAATTTCAGGGTTCATGTTCTAGGGAAGTAAATGAATCACCTGTGGATGCATGCTTTAAGGAATCTATGGATTCAAATCAGTACACTAGGAGTTTAAGCCGCATAAAGAAAAATCTACACTTCACATATGAAGAGGAAGCTATGATTTCCAAGGAAAGAGAAATTGGTGAAGGATTAATTAAAGCAGAGCATGCATCAGATTTTGCATCTCATGTATCTCAAAACAAGTTGCCTGGGAAGCCTGAAGATGATCATTTTGAGTACAGTGATACATGGATTCAGTGTGATGCTTGTCACAAGTGGCGAAAGCTTGCAGACAATAGTATGACTAATTCTAGTGCAGCATGGTTTTGTAGTATGAACACTGACCTTCTTTATCAAAGTTGTAGTGTCCCTGAACAACATTTTCATAATACCTCTAAGATAACACACTTTCCAGGGTTTCACTTAAAAGGAACTCATGGTTGTGAGAGACAAAATGTTTCTTTTTTCACCAGTGTACTTAAGGAGCACTACTCATTGATAAATTCTCAGACAAAGAAAGCCCTGACGTGGTTGGCTAAAATTTCAACCGACAAACTTGCGGGAATGGAAACAAATGGAATAAGAGGTCCTATTTTAAACATTTGTACTGCATCTAGTAGACATTTTAATGCATTCCACAAAATATTTCAAGCATTTGGCCTCATAAAGAGAGTAGATAAAGGTGTCTGCAAATGGTTCTATCCTCAACATCTTAACAATTTGACTTTTGATGTAGCTGCCCTTGGCATGGCACTCTGTCAGCCTATAGATTTTGTTAGGTTATACTTGTCAAGAGCTACCCTGGTAGTTGTTCCAGCGAACTTGGTTGATCATTGGAAAACACAAATAGAAAAGCACGTGAGTCCTGGTCAATTGCGGGTTTATGTTTGGACTGATCATCGAAAACCATCTGTGCATTGTCTTGCGTGGGATTATGATGTTGTCATAACTACTTTTAGTCGTTTGAGTGCAGAGTGGGGGCCACGTAAGAAGAGTGTTTTGATGCAAGTGCATTGGTTTAGGGTAATTTTAGATGAGGGGCACACTCTTGGGTCTAGCCTGAACTTAACAAACAAGTTGCAAATGGCTATTTCATTGATAGCTTCCAATAGATGGATACTAACAGGAACTCCTACACCTAACACTCCTAACAGCCAACTTCCACATCTGCAACCATTGCTAAGGTTCCTTCATGAAGAATCTTATGGACTGAATCAAAAGTCATGGGAAGCTGGTGTGCTGAGGCCATTTGAAGCAGAAATGGAGGAAGGTCGGTCTCGTCTGTTACAGTTACTTCACAAATGCATGATTAGTGCTAGAAAGATAGATTTACAAAGCATTCCACCATGCATCAAGAGATTTGTTTATCTAGATTTTAACGAGGAGCATGCTAGAAGTTACAATGAATTGGTAATCACTGTACGGCGTAATATATTGATGGCTGACTGGAATGATCCCTCACACGTTGAGAGTCTACTGAATTCTAAACAGTGGAAGTTTCGCAGGGCAACTATAAAAAATGTCAGGCTTTCATGCTGTGTTGCTGGACATATTAAAGTTACACATGCTGGAGAAGATATTCAAGAAACAATGGATATGTTAGAACAAAGTGGTCTGGATCCTACTTCAGCAGAGTATACCTCCATAAGATATAATCTCTTGTGTGGTTGTCACTGTGTCAGGTAGTACCAAGGTTTTGTTCTTGTAGATTTTTTTTTCTTCATCTGGTTGTTGCTGCTTATTAATCTTATTTTTTTTTTTTACTAAATAAATTGTGAAGGTGCAAGGAATGGTGCCGCCTTCCAGTCATTACACCATGTCGGCATCTGTTGTGCCTTGATTGTGTTTCTATAGACAATACAAAGTGTAGTTATCCTGGCTGCAGTAAATTGTATGAGATGCAAAGTAGACTTCCCCGACCTGAAAATCCTAATCCAAAGTGGCCCGTACCCAAAGATCTTATTGAGCTACAACCTTCTTATAAGCAGGCATGGTTTTTTAAGAACTCAGTCGACATTCACGTTAATATTTTCTGTTTTACAAAGCTAATATGCAATGTTGATTGTTGAACGCAGGATAATTGGGATCCTGATTGGCAATCTACATCTAGTAGTAAAGTCTCCTATCTTGTCCAGAGGTTGAAAGCTTTGCAAGGAACCAATGAAGAGACAAGCTTCAATACAGACAATAGCAATGATGAGATGCATATTGAGAATATTTTCTATCTGCATAGAAGAGATGATAAATCAACATCTGAGAAATGTTCTAAGAGTGGCACAAACACCAATTTGAAATTTGAAAAAGTTCTGATATTTTCTCAATTTCTTGAGCATATACATGTCATTGAACAGCAGGTGCATTTATCTGTCACATTTTGTGTGTGATCTTTTGTGAAGTGTTTCTATTTTAACTTTTGGCATGTGAGGATACTTTTGCAAATTTTCTAACTGTTAAATTGGATTTATTTCTGTTTGGCAGTTGACTATTGCTGGTATCAAATATACAGGAATGTATAGCCCAATGCATTTAAGCAACAAGGTATAATGTTGGAATTCTCTATTACTGTTTCTGAAAATTTTAATTTACTTTTGGTTTCTGACCTTTGGTTAATTTACCTTTTCCTTTTTCAGAAGAAGTCTTTAGCCATGTTCCAGCATGATTCAAGTTGTATGGCACTTCTGATGGATGGAAGTGCTGCATTGGGTCTTGACTTGAGTTTTGTTACACATGTATTTCTAATGGAGCCAATTTGGGACCGAAGGTTAATACATCACACTATTCTAATTTGTGAACAAGGATATAATTTTTTTTTATTGGCTGAGGAATAAATTGATTTTGAGAAATTTTTAAATTTTTGCATTATTTAATTTTCTTCTAAAGTCAAGAGCATGGTAAAATTTTGTGTACTCTTTTGCCATAAGTCATTGTCATTTAGAATTTGGTTCAGGGTGTATGGCTAATATGCATAATTTGTCAATACTGAATTGTCCTGTTTTGGTATTCAACATGCAAACTGTAACTATGTTGCATAAAGTGATTGGCAGTGTATCTTTTGGTTTATCAATTTGTTGGATCCTTCTACTTTGACTCAAATTGGCATGTTTATCCTATTTAATTATCTTCTGACTTGATCAAAATCTTGTCAGTATGGAGGAGCAAGTAATTAGTCGTGCTCATCGTATGGGTGCTTCTCGTCCTATTTACGTGGAAACACTAGCAATGCGTGGTACAATTGAAGAACAAATGCTAGTCTTTTTACAGGTGAATCACTATAAATTGCTTGGCACACCATTTTATTCGAGTATAATACTTTAACATTAGATGACAAGCCTTTTTGAATGCCTTAGTTGTTAATGTAGTCCTTCATCTATGTTGCCGTGAATTTTCTCCTCAATATCTTTTGTTTTGTTTAGACTTTATTATTAGTGAAAGGTTTGCTTGTCATTGTGTATCTTGTACACATTGTGAGTACTCTTATTTATAATGAAAAAGAGATAAGTAATAATAACAAGGAACAAAGTTAATGATAATAATAAAAAATATCTTCTAAGATATTTTCCTATTTGATGTAATAAAATCATATCTTTAACAATTGTTATTATTTATGTTTCAATTTGTTGATGTTTAACCAGGATGCTGATAAATGTAGAAGATCCCCAGTTAAGGATGTTGCCGAATCTGAAGATGATAGTGGGGGACGAGGATATAAATCATTGCATGATTTTGCTGAAAGCAGTTATCTATTGAAACTTAGATCTGTGTATACTAATTCAGAAAGTCCAGAAGGTTTGTGCATAGTGTTTTTCCCTATATCTGTTGTTAGGAAACATGGATTCACCAGAAAGAAGAGTGATTTAACTGTTTGTTTGAAATTTTGGCCGGAAAAAAAAGGTAAAAAGGTTATGCCTATGTTGGACAAAACTAACTAATGTGATGGTTAAGCTTTATAAGCTACCAGCTAAAAGCTTATAAGATAGCTCATTAAAAGTTTTAGTAAAACTAATTATTGAAGTAGCTGATAAATGTAAAGTAACATAAACATATTATATCATGACTTGTTCATGTGAATTCTATTTTTGTTTTATAGACGAAAACCTGTTGCTAGGTTATCATTTTAGATTAACCCAATGGCATTATGTGATTTATTTACCATATCTTAGCTATATATTAGAATAAAGTTTTTTGTTGTTACTTTTTAAGATAAAATATTTTCTTTAAATTTAATCTAATAGTGTAATAGTTAAAATAAGTAGTATAGTATATGTAAAAGAAAAACCCTAGAACCAGTAAAAATAGAATGTAATAATTAAAATAATAACTAAAAAATAGTTACATATGAACAATTAAGAAACAGAGAGGTAAAAAAGTAAGTATATTAAATTATAAGCTAGTTGAAGTAGCTTATGCCAGCTAGAAGCTTGTTTAGTAACTTCATTACAAAATACCTTAGTTTGGTCGAACAAAGCTTATAAGGTAGTGAATTAAGTTACAAGTTGGAGTGAAAGCATCAAATGATGCTTGAATTGTTCACTTAGAATATGTTTGGACCAGCTTTTTCGGAAGGATTTTACAAGAGAAAAATATAGAAAAAATTAAATTAACATCTTCATAAATTAAAGTTAGTTTATGCATAAATTAGTTTGTTGAAGTTCTCTTATATAACTCATTTAAAATTTTATTTTTAATTTATGCATAAACTAAATCTAACTTATGAAAAAGTTGATTTTGTTTGTGTTTTCTCTCATAAAATTCCTTCAGAAGAAGCTTTTTAAACAGATCCTTAGTGAAGTGAATGAATTACTGTATGTCCGAGAATAAGCCCCTTGTTGAAACTTATGGTTTGCCGTGACCTCTAAATTGGATACCCTCTCCCCTAAACTTACCCTCACCAAATTGTATGGTTTTTGAAACTGCATTTAAATGAAATCTTCTTTTACTTTTTTCTATTAACTCTGTTAATTTTGTATACAAATTTAGCTAGAATGTATTGAGTTACACTGTCTTCCAATATGAATTGCCGTATGATTTCTAATTGGTTGACAATGTAAAAACCTTGTACTAAAATTGTATCTAAATTACGCTCTTATGATAATATTTTTTTCTTTTTCTGTTTCTACTGCAGGTGTTTTGACGGATCAACATCAAGCAAGTACTAACTAATTTACTTAAAGCAGGTTCTGTGGACATCCTGCAAGTTTGCTTGCTCTTGAATATGGTTTTACTTTTTGGATATATAGTCTTTAGAAGTGCTCATCTAATGAGATATGTTTCCATATGCATTCAAGCGTGGAAACTATTCTTTATGTAAAATATCATGGATCTCTTTGCAGCATCACTTCTGTTTGCCAGTGATTAATGAAATACTGGAAAGGTCCCTGCTTATTCTTTTTGTAAAGGATGAAGTCCAGTTGATTTGATCTGATCTACTAGGTACTTTGGAGTCAAGAAATTGAATTTAATTCAATCGTTTTGAGTTATTGGAAAATAAAATGTTCGCCCCCACCCTTGGCCTCAACAATGTGATATTATATGTATGTTTTTATGGCTATATTCATTTCATTGTATCAGCTAATATTGTAATTATTAGTGAATAGAAAATTCAAGATACATCAGCAATAGTTGAGGGCAAATGGCTATTTTCATGTTATCCTTAGCTTTTAGTTGATTTGCTTTACAGATATGTTCAATTATTCATTTTATCTTATGGGTAATTAGGAATGATCACTTGTACAGTGTATACTTCAATTTGTCATTATACAATGATATATATGGATCGAGAGATAATCATTAGATGGAATAATGAATATTGTAGAGAAAGAAAAGAAAAATGAATGACAAAATAACTCTTGGACAAAATTTAATTATGGCTCCGTACGAATAGAATAAGTTCTATGATGGTACTTGGATCAAATTTATTTTTTTTATTCAAAATAATAACAACCTTCTTTATCAATTTTTTTTTTTTTACCGTTAAAAGGCTAAAATAAAAAACACCCTACATACTATAGGCCTTAATTTGAGCACAAAATATGCAAACAAGTCTAGACTTCATAATTAACTTATAATCATAGCCCCTCCAAGTCTATTCCAAGCTAGAAGTCAATAAAAATATTTTTAAATTATGATAAGTTCAATTTAGGCTTAATACAAGATCCATATTAACGCAAATTCATAGCTAATCACAATATTTGAAAATTACTAGCATAAAATTAGATTAATTTTAATAAGGTAAAATATTTTAATATTTGTAAAATATATAATATATTAAAATAGTTCTTATAATTTTTTCGTGTATTTTGGTGTAGGAGGATTAAATTTATGTTGGCATTGTAAGACTTACAAATTAAAATAAACAACTTTTAAGCAAGCTATGCACTGCGAAGCTCTTAATTTTTCTTCTTTATCATATTACAGATTTTCTATGGCTATTAAATTATAGATTAATCTTATTTTTAGTATTGTGATTGTCTTGTCATCTCTACAACTCTTAATTATGAATGATTCTTCTGATATAATTTGAATTGTATAAAATTTTGACATAAACTTAATAAATATTTTGACATGTATAATTGTGGAGGGCCACTCACCTCAAGTAATAATTTGTTGATGGCCTGATCGTCTCAAAACCTTAACCAGCAGCCTACATTTTGGAAGCATCTGAGGGAGGTTGGCCTTACAACACAACTTTCATATCCAACAAATAATGCATCTACTTCACCAACAAGATCTTACTTACACATGCTTTTTTCTTTTCATTTTCAGCTTCAATAGATTCTACTAAAAGAGTTATTACATGTTTTCACATATTTCTCTGAAATTTACATAAAAACTTTGAATTCTAAGATGGTTTCTGCAATAATTGACAGACATAGGTTCTGAAGGATAATTCTTTCTGCACCTGTCATGCTTGGCAAGACCAACAACAATGCCGACAGAACAAAAGCTTTGAATAAAAAAATGAAGTAAATAAAATGAACATTTAAAAGTTACATAGTATTGGTGATTTAACGTGGTCATTAACATCTTGATTGAGACACAACACATGCTAGGATTGCAAATATGAAACGAATAATAGTAATTTTAACTTTTTCATTAATATTTGTTTCAACTTGCAAAGGCTTGTGGGGTTGTTGCATTTATTATCTACTTGTCTTGAAGTTTCTAACAAGATAAGGTGTGTCCCCTCGGATTGAAATTTTCATGGAAGTTTTGAACTTTCAATGGAGAAGCATGCCTATTGGATTTGAAAGAAACAACAGTCTACTTTATCTGGTTTACAAAGACTTTGGATTTAAATTATCACTTGAATTTGAATAAACTAAAGTATTATTTTTGGATTTTTTTTATCTCTCATGTTCATTATATTCTTATTAAAGTATAAGTTAGTTTATACCTGTTTCTATTAAAATATAATTTAGTATATATAAAAATGAATGTGAAACATGAAGATTTTTAGGAGAAAAAATATGCAGAAGAAAGTGAACTCAATTTCTCAGTAAGTTAAAACTATATGTATAAATCAATTATTAAACTCTCTTATACACTTTTAAGAACTATGTAGACTATTATGCAGATTTGAAATTCAAAGAAAAAAATTGATATTATTTGGCAACACTTTGTGTCCAGGTTCTTGATTTGGTACAATGCCACATGGGACCAAAGGGTCTAAATCATTTTTGAATAATCCACACCAAACTTTGGCAAATATCATAGTGACAAAGCTAACCATTAATGAGGTAGATTGAGACCTTGCACCTACACTGACCCCTCCTTACTAGTATATAGTTAACAGATTACTCAGTGTGTTATGCAGACCAAACCTAAGGAAACCACTAACATGGCTTCTTTTTTATCCTTTCTAGTGCTACTTCTTGCTGCTCTTGTCCTCATTCCTCAAGGTCTTGCTACTTATTACAAGCCTCCTCCTGTTTATAAGCATCCAATTTACAAACCTCCAGTTCATAAGCATCCAATTTACAAGAAACCACCATATTACAAGCCACCATACAAGAAACCACCATATTACAAGCCACCATACAAGAAACCACCTTATGGTAAGCACCCTCCAGTGGAGGAGGAAAACAACCATGCCTAAACCATGCTGCAACATGGTCTCTTATCCACTTATTACTAATTAAATAAGAGCAACTGCTTTGTGTTTTCTTGCATTATGATATCTGCAACTTATTTCTATCAATGAATTAGTGTTCTTGGTTCTTGCACTTCAATGCTTTGTGTTATAATCTTGTGGTCAACACATGAGCATCATACATATGTCTCTGTGACCGTAAATCAAATCGTAAGAGAGAATATATGGTGCTTAATTGTACTTCAAATTATGAATAAAAGAGTTCTTATGGTTGAGATTGTGCTGGTTATTATTATTTGATTTGCTATACCATTGATGATTAAGCTTAATTAAGATTAAATATAGATCCTATGTTTTGCAACAAAACTTTGTGAAATCAATTTTATGTTGTGGATTGGTGCATGGAATGAAAGTCTAGCTAGAGACAGAAGAACAGTCGTTATGAAATTTCTGTTCACTCTCAAGGCACCTAAAATGATGAAACTCAGTTACTGAATTCCTATATATATATATATATATATATATATATATATCCAGAAATAAAAACATTAATAATGGACAAATATTCTCATCCTCCAATGTCTTTCTGTGAACAAATGCCCCCAATGGAATTCAACTTTTAGAATATATGCACTAAATGGAAAATTATTAAATGAGTTCTACAAGATAGTAAGTGGATGGTCAATTTGTTATTGAGAATCATTCATAAATGAAGTAACGAATCTTTCTTTATATAAGATGTCATGTTGAAGATCCATGCTAAGCAAGAAAAAGAAGTATATTCATGAGGAAGGTTGTCAAATTCTCCAATTAATTCTTAATCTTTTACCAGTTTATGAGTTTATAATTCAAAATAGAAGAAACAAGTTAATTCACTATCAAACTCTTTACAAGTAAATTTTTACTTGTAAAATTTATTAAAGCTCAAGAAGTTATGAATTTGTAGTTACTTACTTGTATGTGAGAGTTTTTATTTAATAGTAAGGATATGATATTATTGATTCTAATTTTGAGTGGAGCTATGTAGAGTGATTCACAGTTTAAAATAAGTTACTATTTGATACTTTTATATATATATTATTATTATTATTATTTTTTCTCAAGAGAACATAGTACTATATTAGGTTGTAGCAAGTCTTTTAATTAACTCCATATAAGACTTGATAAATTGTGAGAAGAATTGTATAAAGTTCCACGTGTTTGCAAAAAGTGACTAATATTACTTGATAAAAACAAGTGGATGTAGACACTTGGCACAATTTATAAATTGTAGAGTCATCTAGATCTTCTCCCTGTCATCACATCTAATCTCCTACATCCTTTTCTGATTAAGATTTTATATGTTTTCAGATTAAGCCAAGTTTTATTTAAAGTTTGAAAGAAACATTTATTTTTCTATTCTATATATTGTTCTTGACTGTGAAAAATAATTTATTAATTTTTACCCCTCGAAATCTTAATTTGAAACGACATTAAAAAAATATTAGAAATTTTATATTGATTAAAAATTATCATTAACTATTATATATTATATATATAGAGTGTAAATATTATTTAATTTTGTGAGATTTGTCGAGTTATTATTAAATTATTTGTAAGTTTCACGAGTTGTAGGAACTCAAAAAGAATTATTAAGGGTCCCATTATCTAGATTCTAGCTAAATTTTTTATTTTATTTCTTAGATGTTCTTCTTTTATTCATACTAATATATCAAAATAAGTAAATATTTTTGAATGAGAAATATTTAGAAGATAATTAGTTTCTATAAAAAATTTGAAATATTTTATAATTAAGTATGTTATTTGGATATGAAATTTTAAAATTAATATCTATAAATTTATGAGTATAATTTGTTTATTTAAAATTATAGGAATTTTAAATTTTATTTAAAATTAATAATTTGATATTCTTTTATCTCTTAATATTTATGTCTCTTTTCTGTATATTCTCTCATTCAGTCAGACTTTTTCAACCTAATTTTAATAAAGACTTAGTATAAATTTTAACTTATAGAAAATTATTCAATCGAAATCACATGTTCAATCTCAATTAAATTTTTTAATCAATATTGATAAAATTATTTTTTATTGATTTTAAGTAAGTATTTTTCTATCAATATTAATTTGTTGTTTTTTTATAACATTGTTCAAATTATTTTTCTATTATAAGAATGATTTCTCAATTAAATTAGAATTTTCTTAACCAACATCGATAAAATTGTTTTCAACCAAATTTTTTTGATTGACACATATTGAGATTAATTTTTTATTTGATGTTTGCAGCATTTGTTCTTGTTACGAATGTTATTTTTGTTAGAAATGTTATTAGAATTTTTTCTAATGTTGATTGAATTATTTGAAAATTTCCTTGATGTTAGTTGAAAAAATCTTAAACAGACTTTATTTTAAAAATAGCATCGACCGATATCAATTAAAAAACATCAACTACTATTTTTGAATTATTAAATATTATTTATTATTTAAATAAAATTTGTATTGGTTGGTATTCAAAATATTTCTATCCAAATAAAAAATTAAAATTCAATACATTTGAATTATTTTCTCCAAATAAAATAATTTAAAATAAAAGTAATTCACATTTAATGTATTTTAATTTCTTTAAAATTGTGAAATCCCTTATGAAACACAAGGTTTGGGATTTACATAAGTGAATCAATATAACAGTACCTTTCTTTACAGTATCAAATCACATTGAGATGGAGTTTAGTTGCATTACAGTTTCATCTTAAACTGTTAAGTTCATCAATGATGATGCACTGCCTAACTTAGCATGCTGTGACTTATATATGTCATGCCATATACTGTGAAAATCTGATTTATTATGCGGTCAACAATTCTCAATAACTGTCTATTAATTGGGTGCTGCTACATTGTCATTTTGTATTGCAAATCGGATTTAAAAAAAAAAAAACTTCAGAAGATATGGCAACACACAGTACATGGGTTTCTAACCCATTTAAGTGATAAATGCCATAGCCAGAAGAAGAAAGCTTCTAGTCTCAAAGCAACAATCGAATTGGTAAAGAAAGGGTTTCTTGATATTTTGTATATTTTACCAAAATTTGGATTCTCTCTTATGTCAAACATGGTGAAATAGATTGGCAAACTGAGACAAGTACAACGAAACAAACAACTCCCAGTTCTTGAAGCAACAAAACCATCGATGCCAAGTCAGAAAATAAAGATACATAATTTAAACAAAGGCTGCAAAAAGAGTGGAAAAACTTGAATATCATCACAGATTCAGAACTTCGAAAAGAAAAATTTATACACCTGACCTGAAAAGAAACTTACCTCCACAAGCAATATGAACCATCGACCCATTGCTAGAAAATGGTGATTGACACAGACAAGTGGTTTCCACATTCTTCCTATTCTTCACAAAATAAGTCATGCAGAATAAGGAATTGAAGCTAGAGGAAAGAGAAGAATGAATATTGGATGAGGCTATCAAAGTGCAAAATGAGTCAAATGATAGGGGTGGATTTTTAAGCTTTCTGAGAATCTGAATGAATAGATTAGGGAGGTCAGAGGACATGGAACTGAGAATATACACGGAAATTGGATAAGTGGACTAGCACCAAGTCCTTGACTCAATTAATATACCTCAGAGCAGTTGGTGAAAAGGGAGAGACAAAAACTTTGGGGATATGAGAGATTTTTGACCATTCTTCACCATTTACTCTTGCACATCTTCTATCTAGAAGTAAGCAGTTATATATGCTGAGTTGTTGTAAAGACACAAGGTTCCGAATTCCATCAGGTAGTGATTTTAAACCATTGCAATTACTGATTTCAAGACTCAAGAGTGATGAGAGATTCCCTATCCAGTCTGGTAAACTTTTGCCACAATATCCATCTATTACTAGTTTTTTGATTGAGTGATGTGGCTGCAGGCCTTGCAATATCTTCTCATCTTTCTTCATTTTATTTTTTAAAGCCAACATGTTCTCATCTTTCGACCAGCTCTTTTCTCTTTCTAGTCTTTTAGTTGAGTGTTGCGACAGCTGACATTGTTTTAGCTCTTCATCTTCCAACTGTCTGTTTTTTTCTTCTTTCATACGTCTTTCTGCAATAGGATCCTCCCACGGCGATTCTCTAACCTTCTCATCGAGCCACCACCGTAGTTCCAATTCTTGAAGATGTTGCTTCTTGAGAAGTGTCTCTGCAGACTCAACCACTGCAGCATTCTCTCGCAGGGAATCCAACCATTTAATTACCAATTTCCCTCTAAGGCCGTTTAGCCCACTCAATTCACTTATATCACCATTTTTACTTTTACAGTCCAATAAAAAATGTGTGAGTGTTTGAAGATTGGTCAATTGTCCAAACCCACGCGGCATACATGTCAATTCCCCACAATCATTCAATTCAAGATGCCTAAGACTTTTGTTGAGATATGAGGGTAATTCTTTAAGTTCGCCACATTGAGAAAGTTTAATAGTCTGCAAGTTATGTAGGCTAGTAACATCTGGCGGAAGATTTACTAGATATTTATTCATTGAAAGATCAAGATATCTCAAATGCTTCAACTCTCGAATACTATTTGGAAGTGTTATAATATCCAACCCACAGAGTGTTAACACCCGTAAGCACTTTGTGCCTAAAAGAAAAGGAAAATCAACACGTAGCTGACTCAAATTTTGGTTTCCAAAAAGTGACTGTCCAAGCAAAATAACTGTCCTTAACTTGTTAGGAGATAATGATGTTTTCTCTGCAAAATGTAATGAAGTACAAGAGGACAGATAACGTGTTCTGTTTCCAATGTTCTCTTTTCTTCCTTCAACAAAGGCATATTCTTTCCCAGCCACTAGCTGTGCTAGATCATGTATCAGGTCATGCATTTTACAAGTAACAATGTCACCACAATCATCAAAAGTCACATCTTGGAAAAGTGACATTGACAGCAAATTCATGAAGTACTCGTGGCCAACATCTTCTTCACATCTATTGTCGTGTGATGGTTGAATGAAACCCTCAGCCACCCATAATTGAATGAGTGTTTTCTTGCCAAACTCAAAACATTTTGGAAACAACGAACAATAAGCAAAACAGCTTTTCAAAAACGAAGGAAGATGGTCATAACTCAGTTTAAGGATTGCAAAGATTTTGTCCTTGTGTTGATCTATCTTTGAAAACTCAACTTCGCTAAAATATAGCCAATCACTCCGGCCCAAGTTTCGAGAGTACAAGAGGCTGCCAATAGTTCTTATGGCAAGCGGAACCCCAGCACATTTTTGAACAATATCCCTTCCTATGGCTAACAACTCCCAATCATTTGATTCTTTTCCCCCATCAAAAGCCACTCGAGAGAATAGCTTCCAAGATCTTTCTAAATCAAGACCTTTTAAGAAAAGGGGTGGATGTGTGGCCATTATTTTTGCCACGGTCCTACTACGTGTTGTTACAATTATGGCACTCCCTTTACCTCCTTCCATAATTAAGCTCTTCAATTTAAGCCACAGCTCCCTATCCTCATTCCACACGTCATCCAGCACAAGTAGAAACTTTTTCCCTTGAATTCTGTTTCTGAGATCTTGCTGTACTTGCTCAATCTCATTGTTCTTATCATTCCCAATCATCTTTTGAGCTATTTTCCTTATGTCAAATTCATCTGAGACACACACCCACATTTTTTGCTCAAAATAGCGTTGGACAGCATTGTCGTTATAAACAAGTTGAGCAAGGGTAGTCTTACCTAGTCCTCCAAACCCAACTATGGGAACTACAGACACATTGTCTATCACACTCACTTTGGTGTGCAGCAAGTAACTTTTAAGAAGTTTCTTTTCCTCCTCTCTCCCAATGACATCATCTTCACTCACAAAGGAGTAAGTTTGTCCCTGCTCCCTATACGTAATTGAAGTCTCCATAGGGCGGTCAGTCAATTGCAATGTAATCTTGTTTTTAGCAATAGCATCTAGCCTCTTCTGGAGTGCTTTCATTTTATGACCCAATTTAAAACCATAGACAATTTGGTTAGTTTGGGAGAGGAAAATTCGTACCTCTCTCAAGATTCTGCTACCACCTATCACTTTTCTTTTCAAAGCTTCAGTGGAGATATCATCGAGCAAGTCATCTGCATCATAAAGTACATCTTTCAGCTCTTCCAACCAATTACTGATTTGAAGGTTGTTGGTCTGTGCCTCTGCATCCAAGAGTACCGCTTTTATTGCAGATACTGTGCTCTTCATTTGTTGTACATCATCTTTGAGATTCCAAATGATTCCAAACTCCTCTTGAGCAAAAGAGTTCAAGTTTTTTAAGACTATCCCCGCAATGACTTCCATCCTTTGCCAAATGAAGTTTGGGACAAGCATTAGAACAATAATGTTAGGGATCAAACAATTTCACAGCCAAATGAAGTTTTGTACAAGCATCGGTAACAACAAAATTTGGGATCAAATAATTTCATAACAACAACAACAAATCAAGCCTTTTTACAATAAAGTGAGGTCGGGTACATGGGTAACAGACACCATAATGTTCTGTTATGAATCATATTTTTTCATGGAGAGCAAGGTATCCTCATAGCTGGAAGTCATGAGATCAATTCCCTGAGGGTAGAAATCACCAAACTGGGTGTTACCTCTCCTGACAAAATCTTCTCCACACACACAATAAGGGAATCAAACCCTTTAGTTTGCTTAAAGAACTAAGTTATCTAAAAGTTGTGTTGGTATATTATGAATCATATTTTGGACAAATCATTGACCTTAGAAGTCAAACAATTTTGGTTGCCTATAAGATGAAAGGAGCAGACAAATTCCAGTCATGATCTATGATAAAAACGAACAAGTACTTCTAATGTTTTCATACCATATTTATTAGCTGAACAGAACATGATTAAAGAAACCAAAATTAGAATAAATAAAGTAAAAGTAATGGGTGTATATGTTGGAATTGAGAGTAAATTTTAGAATCATGATATTAGTTCCACCCTTTATAATGAAGTTCAGTGGTGGTATCTATAATAGAACACCTTAGTGATTCAATACCTAAGAAATTTAGAATTAGGGACAGAGGGAGAGAGAGCTCACCAGCTTAATGCAGAGGCAACAATTGTGCGCCTGTGTTGAAGATGGAGAGATTAGAGAAGCGACCTATAAAGGAGTCAACTTTCATGAGGAAATTCTCTCATACTTTGTATTATTGAGACAAATCTATTTGAAAATAAATCATAAATTTTAACTAATATTTTACTATATGTTTATTGAGGTGTATTATATATTATTTAATTGGTATAAATATCACGTTATCTCAATTTATATTTTTTAAAACAATTTGATAAAAATATATTAATTCATTTTAAAAATTTATTAATATTAAGAATAATAATAAAATGAAATTAAAAAATAATAAATAATAAGAAAAAGTAAATTATTGAGTTTATTTTTTTATTCATCAAAGTTATGATTTTTAATAAAGTTAATAGACCGCTACTAGTATTTCTCAAATTATGAGTTGTAAAAAGAAATTTAGCTATGTTTTTCAAGAAATGTCACAAATATATTATTAACAAAATTATAAAATATAAATTTAATATTTTTTGTGTCTTATTCAATTCATATTTTTGTGTTATCTAATATTTTTATTTATTTTTTATATAAGATGGCTTGCATATGGATTTTTTTGTTGTAATTTTTAATTTTCTACTAATTTGTTGAGTGGGTGATTAAAATATAACTAGATTTATTTTACCAAATTGAAAGAATTACAAAAATTGTTAGAATAAATTTTGTATTAAGAGAGTGTTTAATATGAAACTAATTAATCGATTAAAGAAATGAAAATTGATAAAAAAATAAAAATACATTAAAATTAAATATTAAATGTAATTATTTAATCAATGGTTGAAACTAAATATAAGTTAATGACTTCTCTCACTTGTTAAATTGCATGGATATAATAATTTTTTCAAGAACCTTGAGAGACTTCACTAAGTTCTTTAAAACACATTTTCTCTCATTTTATTTTTCTCAAGTAAAAGTGATTAAGAAAAATTTGGATAAATTCTATGTAGTTATCATTCTTCGTGTTATACATCCCAATTTTAATCATGTTTGAGATAAATTCTTTGTTTTTTTTTTTTTCAAGATACTAGTCTATTAGGATCTGATTCCATGATTTTCTTGTTTTAATATTTGACTATGAATAATATAATTATTATTCATGTATTAGAATAGTGAAGCTAGAATTTAATTTAAGTCCAAACAAAAATATATCATCAAACTGAAATATAGATGGTTTACAAAAATTCAATTCTCATTTTAATGTATTTTATAATATGTTTTGAATAATTGAAAATAAACAATGAGAATAATCATAATAATCTTAATTATAATATAATTAAATGAGAATTAATAATTAAATGGTTGTAATTTAGTATATATTAACAAATTAAAAGTTAACAGTGACATTCTCTTAATTTTAATATTTAAAGCAATAAATTGTAACAATTTATTATTTTAAATATTTTCTATAAATTCAATTTAAATTTTAAGATTAATAATACTAACCGAACTCTTTTGGCCCTAAAGTTATTGTAAATAAATTATTTTGAAAAAAATATATTCTAACCAAACTTTTATCTAGAAGATATCTCCATTTACTTGGAAAATATATTATTCTCATGTCACTTTATAAAAAAAATATTAAAATCTTATAATTAATGCTTTGTTTACTTTTAGGAAAAAAAAATAATAAAACGCAAAAATGTGAAGAAAGTAATATGTCACTCAAAAATTTAGATGATAAAAGGGAAGTTGACTTTTTCCAAAAAGACAGAAAGAAACAAGTTATAAGTTGAAGGTTGGAAAAGAGGTTAACCATTTGGAATTTGGATGTACTTTTCCCATTCAAGTATATATATATTGATTTTTACTTTTAAATAATCTTCATAATTCCAGTAATGGGAAACCCTTTTTTTCAATTCCAGTGAGTCTCCACACATTTTCTAACATGAAACTGCGACATGATTGTGTAGTAGAATCACAGATGTTTTTGTAATAAAAATACAAAATATAAAGGTTAGACATAACAGAAATTATAAATTTGCAAAATTGTATATTCCCTCCCATGTATGACAGCTGAGACTAACAGCAGAAAAATGTCATCCAGGTGTCTTCCAATTTACCAAAGAGTGGTCTCTGTTCTGTCCACAAAATATGTTTAACTGTAACTCACTTTCCTTTACTTTCCTAGGATGATTGGAGTATCTTCTTATAATCTTGGAACGTGCCATGGAATGGTGACACTCTTCCTTCGGATACAACCCATAGTTCCTCCACGCTTCCAGAGATAAGGTGTTCATCGTGACTAACCTGCCAAAACACAAACGTACGATAAGATTGTTTATGAGGACTCAAATCAAATACTAATACTAATATTAAAAGAATGTGGTGTCAGAGAGAGAACTTAACATACCATGAGAATGCCTCCTTGGAACAGCACAAGACCTTGGATAAGCGCCTCGACAGCATCCAAATCCTACAACATATTATTTACGTTTTCAGTCAATTTCGGATTTATGTTCACTGAATCTTAAGTCACAGTACAAGCTGCACTGTAACTTCTTTGCAAGGATCAATTTGTTACGACATTATAGTGAAGTGTCATTTGGTTATAAAACAAGACATTATAGTTTTTTTCTTATGGTTGTGTGCTGTTGAACCCTAATGCTATATTCCAATAAATCTTTTTGAAAAGCCAATCTACATCCAATTTATTTTGCGAACATCTCGTCGAGACAAATAGTGTCAGTAACTGGCCGCAGAAAAGAATTTAACGAATAAAAATGTGCAGTAATATTCCTGTTAAGGGATTTCAACCTTATTACTATAGCTTTTACATGATGATGTCAAGACAGCAGTTACAATGTAAGATTCAGTGCAGGAAATGTAAGTTGTTCCGCACAGGCAATGAGTCTATCTACTTAAAATGACAAGGTTAAGTTAAAAGCTTAATTGAGATTATCCCCCTAAAAAAAACAGCTTCTACAGCTATTTTCTCCTCACTCAAGTTGTTTGCATATCATTTTAAAAGAGAAATTAAGCATCACCATGATGTAAAACAAAAACAAAGACTCATTAGATACACGTACTTTCCCTGGAACAAATAAGACAGTAAACAAATTGCTATTTGTCCACTAGCCCACCAAGAAGCAACAAACAATGACTAAGAGACACAGCAGCATACCAGATGATTGGAAGGCTCATCAAGCAATATTATGTGCGGCTTCTTAAAAGTAATCTTTGCAAAGGCAACTCTGCTTTTCTGACCACCTAGTAAAGCATTTGGAGAAGTCAAAAAATAATAATTCACAACATAGGTACATTTATTTTATATATGTCCATTGCAACTCACAACACCCACGAGTGTCCCAAAATATATTATTGCAGTTCTAAAAGATCATGAATGAATCGTTATGAATAATGATGACTACATGAACTATGACAAAAGTACCTGACAAAGTATACATTGGCTGCAGTGCGAGATTTCCAGTTACACCAAAAGAACCTAAGTGAGCTCGAAGTTTCTGTTCTGGAACTCCCTGCAGAAATTTTCAAAATAGGAAAAATTTAATAATCTAATTGCAAGTACCAGTACTAAACAAGTTTTAACAAAATTGCCGTGTTACAGGTCAAGCACCCAATATAGACCTGATCAGCCCCCTCCCTCTCTTTCCAAAAACAAATTCACAAAATCTATAACATGAAAAGAGGAAAAATTGAGAATTATCACTTTTCAGTTTTCACATACACAATTGAATTTAACCTGTTATGCTGATCATCCTTGCATTCTTCCCTATTGGATTATAGTTTTCCCAAACAAAAAATACATCAAGCTCCACGTGTTTGGTTTAGGTCACTCTCCTTCTCACTCACATTGAACCCAAAACCACTATACAGGCTCTCTCTCACCCTACGTAGTATGAAGCTAGGAAAGCAGAATACGATGCCTGCTTCACACCCAACAGGACTGTCACAGACTGTAAGTGGGTCTTCCACATCAAAGAGAATACTGATGGCACTGCCAACAAGTACAAAGTTCAGCTGGTTGCTTAAAGAGTTTCACCAGTAACTAGGTTACAACTATAACGAAACCTTTTTCACCATCATTAAAACCGTAACAGTTTGTCTTATCCTCATCTTGGCTCTTACCATTGGCCTCTTAAACAGCCTAATGTCTATAATTCCTTCCTCAATGGAACTCTTGAGGAAGAAGTTTACATGACTCAACCTCAAGGGTTTGTGGTTTCGGATACCACGTGTGTACAAATTAAACAAAGCCATCTATGAATAGATTGGTTCCAATCCATTTTTTTTTTTGTAATGGACGAATTCACTTATGAATGGATTGGATGGATTATGGATAAATAAATTGATTTGTCACCCCTAATTAGAAGGATGGGAACAGTGATTGTCAAGCACTCAATTTAGTTGGTGATTAGAAGGATGGGAACTCCGATAGTCAAGCATTTAATTTAAGATTAACTCCCATATAACATTCAGAAAATAGTTAATTGTCACTGACTACAAGGAACTTACAGGATAGCAACGCATCATATACAAAAGAGGATTTGAAGATAAATCCAGTCCATCAACATGGTGCTGACTGAACACTGCTATACGAACCTGTAGAAAGTAAAGATGTGTAATTAGTGATCCAAAATACCATTTAAGATTGATAAGACATAACTAAGTATAGATGAGCTGCCACTATGATAATTTCTAGTTCCAGAGCGTCATGTAGTAACTTGTGAAATGCATTACCATTTTCAAATCATTCATAAACTGGTTTTAAAATTTGCAACTGATTAAAACCGGAAACTACTAAGACTAACACTATCATAAAAATAGTCAATACATGTACAACAATGATTGCCTCATGTAAGATGCAGAAACTAAAGTATAAGCATTTAAAGCATGTCATGGAAGTGAGACAAACAGAAGTAACTTTCATTTATGATGTTGTAGGGCAATTTTACCAATGTACTATAGTTACCTTAGCAGAGCGGAAGACAGTCCCAGAACTGGGCTGAAGTTCCCCAGCAATTAACTTTAGTATAGTTGATTTGCCAATACCATTTGGTCCAACCACTGAAAACATTGAGGATATAATCTTCAAGACATAAACAATATGGCAGAGTCATGTCATCATATTAACAATATTCTTCTGTGCCCCACCCCACCCCCAGGTTTGTTTAATACAATCAGAAGATACATGCAGGAATGACATGTCCACCACATAAAGTCATGACTCATGCAGAGCAATCATAAATATGCATACTATATGATGCTAATATAAATTGAACCAAAATATCTATAACACTGCAAGGATTCAAAAAGGTATGAGAGAAAAATAATTCCTGGAACTAGAATAATCATTATTCTTACTTGCGATGCGGCTGTCGAGATCAATCCCAAAGTTCAAATTCTTAAAAAGAATGGGGCCCCCAGGATAACCAAATGATGCATCACTACATACATAATAGAAATTTTTTAATTTAGGTCACAGATAAGGCCTAAATGCTGTACGTGACACACTATTTTGGTATTCATTGGTTCATATAAATCAATATAGTCCACAGAGAGAGTACAAGAAGGGATACCTGAAACTTATTATCGGTGGACCAGGTCTATCATCTGGAGTGGGGAACTCAAATTTGTAGCTATATCCCACCAGAAAAAGAAAAATAAAAAAATAATATATATATATATATATATAGTTAAAAACTTAAACAAAGCTAAACATAGAAACATGTTTTGGTATGATGAGCAATAAAAGAAAGTAGTTCTTACTCAGGATCATTAACAATTTCATCCACATGGCCCATTCGCTCCAAAGCCTGAAATATATTTTTAAGGAAAAAAAGGGTTTATGATACAGAAATATCAGATTTAATGATTTAAACTGACACTGTAAAAATAAAGATAAACCAGGGAGCTACTAAATAACACACGCACGCATGACTTTTTGGGCATTTGATATATATAAAAGTAATCTGACAATAACAAGTACCTTGATTCTAGATTGAACAAGTGATGCCCTCTTTGCATTATAACGGAACTTGTCAATGAAGGTCTGGTAGAAAAGCAAAACATCAAATGTCAGATGTGAAATTGAATCTTGAGTATAATGATACAGAGGCACAATTTCTATTTCAAACAGCAATCTTTTGAAGGAATCAAATGGAAAATGATGATAGACTGTGATGTACATAGTATAGTGTGCCTGAATTTCTAAGCGTTTAATTAAAAATGTGAAAAAGTTGTGATAGTTAGATAAGTTTTTTTATAAGAAAAAAAAGTCAGTTTATTACTTATCATAGAAGCTAGAAAGAGTAGCATCTGGAAAAATCTCAATAAAAACACCATAGTCAAAGAGCTTCTTTCCAAAGTTTATCCAAGCAATCCCAGAATCAATTAGGAGCAATGTTAAGAACTAATTAAGGAGCATGTATCTGTATAATAAGGATTTAATCAACGTGACTAATACTAACTCATCTAGTAACACTAATATAGAAAGAGAGAGCACGCATGTGGACTGTCTAGAGCCAATTCATCACAAACCATATTTTTTAGTTTATGTCTGGACAAGTTTCTGCCTCCAAACAACCTTTCGGAATGGTGACCTCAACTTTATATATGATCTTGAAACTGCAGCTATCAAAACCCTAATCCTTGTCCCCAGTGATTTTCAATGCCATGTTATTGTTAAAAATTCTTCTATAAATTAATGGAGCACCAGTAAAAGGTTTGACACAGGATATGCAAATAACGAGCACCATAAAAGGTTTGTTACAAGATAACCTGATAAGGACATGTATGTGGGTTATATAGATGTTAATAAGGCAAGCTGAGCAAATGTTCAATTTGAAAATGACAACTTTACCCCTCCATCCTACTATACTACCCTATTTAACATCTCATAAACTCCTTTAACTAACTAATTAATATTATAAACTCTCCTCTCCTTATATCCTAACAATATCAGGCACACACACCATATCTGTGCATACACCACCAAGCTAATATTAGAAAGCACATAGAGATAGCATACATCCACACATCATGCAATCGATTTAGTAACCACTTGGCCTGAATTAGCCTCAATACTGAACTAATTCATCCACAAGTTAGTCCGAATTAGCCTGATATTAGTCTTAAATCAGCCCAAGATCTAACTTCTAACAAGAATTAGCCTGAATATAGGACTAATAAATATCATAGAATATAGATTAACAAGTTTACCCCCACTTTTAGTGACATAAGGTGTAGTTCTTGTTGTATAATTCACAAATTAAGGATTGAAATTAACAATTCAGTAGACTAGTATAACCAAGCAGCAGCTGAAACAGAATAAATTATCAATACAGAGAAGAATAACTTTAACTGTTGAAAACAATACCTGCATATGAGATCTTGCACGCTCATTTGCCTCCAATGCTTTTTGCTGGTTTTTAATTTGTTCTTCTCGAGTCTTCTCAAAAGTATCATAATTCCCTTTATAAGTAGTCAGCTTTTGGTTTTGTAAGTGAACTATATCAGTAACCACCTGGGAATGCAGTTAAAAAGTTAAAAAATATGCTCGTAACATATCTAGAGAAAGCAATTAACCAACAAAACATCTGATCATAGCAAGATAAGCTGATATGTTACCGTGTTTAAAAATTCTCTAGCATGTGAAACAACAATAAATGTTTTTGGCCATTTAACCAAGTATGCCTCAAGCCATAAGACAGCATGAAGATCAAGATGATTCTGCAATAAACAAAATTCATAAATTCTATAAACCAAGGCACCCATGAATCACAGAAGAAACTTGGAATGATAAGTCACCGTAGGCTCATCAAGAAGCAATATATCAGGCTCTATAAACAGAGCACGAGCAAGGGCTATTCGCATCCGCCATCCTCCGGAAAATGTTTTTGTTGCCCTCTTCTGCATCTCTGGAGAGAAACTCAAACCCTGAAAATGGCCTAGATCAGTAAGACAATGATTTTGGAAAGAGTGTTTCTGTTTCATGCATATTTACTAAAAATTTTAATGGAAGTAACAGTAACCAATCACAGGGGAGTGCTTGATGTTAAAGTAAGAGAGAGAGAGAGAGAGAGAGAGAGAGAAAGAAATTCATCTACTAGCATGTTTGAGACCCTTATCTAAAAAAATGTTAAGAGTAACGACTTTGTATTTCATACCATTAGTGTTCACCTTTTAGAAAATCAATTACCCAATAAATAAGGCAAAACGAAAGACACATTAGCATAAGAATAAGCTACTAGCCTACAATTCAAAATTCAACAAGATCCAAGTAATAAGAGAACAAGACCTTCCAACAAGTGACTCTAACAAATTATTATACAAATCAACAATGAACTCACCGCTAGTATAGATGCTGCTCGTGCCTCTGCAGAATCAGCATCAATGTGTTCAAGCCTCTTATATATTTCCTCAAGCCTTTGTGAGATGTTATCCCTGCCAGCCACTCCATTTGAGTCACCCTTTTCAATTTTGTCCTCAAATTCCCTCTGTCAAACAAACACAACATCCCCCAGTTGTTCCAGTTTCAAGAGCAAATACAAACTGCAAGCAAATCAAAACACATTCAATTCCCCACCTGTTTGGCAACTAACTGAGCTTCTTCATCAATAAGCTGAGTCCTCTCAATGTCAGAGTTGAGAACACACTGCAAGGCTGTGATATTATCACCTGTCACCTCTTGCTCCACGTGCAATATTTGGCAATTCCTTGGAACACCATCAATGGCATGCATAGCCATGTGTCTAAGAAAAGTGGTTTTCCCTGTCCCGTTCCTTCCTACCAAACCATAATGCCTTCCAAACGAAAGCGTGACACAACCATCCACAATTAAATCCCGCCCCCCAACAGAGATATTGAAATTCTCCATGTGAATGTCCTTCACGTTTGGTCCCCCAGTATTCTCATGCCTCACACACACCACTGGCATCCCCGCTCGTGCCGCCTCCATCTCTGCCAAGTGCATTTGGTATTGTGCCTGCCATATCCTTCTATATTCAGATGAACTCAACCATAACCTCTAATAGTAATAATAATAAAGTAACTTTACACTCTCATCCAATTACAACAACTCACCATGTGAGACATCATATATAACATGTTTATAGGCTTTTAAAATAATTATCTTAAAAGTAGGACATAAAACATCTAGTTGATATGTTCTAAACAGTTGACATCGTAAAATTGCTTAATCTTTTTTTTTTTTTTTGGTAACCATATTAGTATCCACCAGCTAGGCCGATGACTAATCTCTATCAGAAAATTTGATTGGCCAACTTTAGAGAGGTCTCACCTTCCAATCTTGTTTTACCATATACAACTTGATCCAGACATTGCTTAAGGGATCGAGTGCAGTTCCAGTCGGACAAACGACATGTTAATGTAAAATTTCTTAATCTAACAATGCATAGCAATTAACTCTGATAATAATAATAATGTAAAATCAAGGTTTGATTTCGACCAAATCAAGGTTTTTGGAGTCTCCACAACAACAATTGTGGTCGCATTCGCCGCATTTGTCCACAATTTCTAATGACAGCAAAGATCATGATGAAGCCCTGGCTGTAATTTAAATCCTTGATGACGATGATAATAATAACAATAAGTAGAGGAATTGGGGAAACACCTCTCGCTGGCGTTCATCCTTGCGCTTCCTTCTCTCGAGCTTTAGACGGTCGCGTTCCGATAGCAGAGGGCCGTCGACGGGCTCGGCCTTCTTCTTAGGAGCTTCGACGTCGTCTAAACCTTCGTTCATTCGAAACGGTGCCGCCAGGCTTCGCACAGCAGGCTTCGCCTTCACCAAACCGTGCTTCCCGAACTTGTCGCACAGTGTGCTACACACCTGCATTTAGATTGAAACAAAACAAAGAAAGAGAAAGAGAACGGTAAGGTTAGTGTTAACGAGTTTTAGTTTGCGGAAAGGGAAAGGGACTGGGACTGACAGAGCGGCACTCGGAGAAATCATCGACGCAGCCGGCGGCGACGAGGAGCTCGCCGAGGGCATCGAAGGCACCTTCGCCGTCGAGGCCGAAGTCGAAGTCATCGTCGGCGAGGACGTTGACAATGTAATCGACGATTGGCTGGTCGACGTCGACGACTCTTTGCCCCAAAACGTCGTGCACCACTGATCTCGCCACCTCCGTCATCTTCCGCCACCACTCAGCTTCTACTTTGTTCTGCTCTGCGTGGTGCTGGTTTTGCCCTTTAGGGGCGAAAATGGAAGTAGAATAAGGTTTTGGAATAATTACACTCCACACCTCCTACTTTTGAAAATTATGTTGGTGCGTCTCAGTTTTTCTTTTTAGTGCTTGTTATTCAATTGTTAAAAAAAATATAAGTAAAATAGGTACTTGAAGGTTTTAAAGAAATAATAATGATGTTTTTTATTAAATTTTCTAAAATTATTTTGTTATCAAATTAATTTTATTTTAATGTTTTAAAATTATTTTTTATCAAATTGATCAATTTGATATTAAATTATACTTTTTGAAGATAATTTGAGATTAAATTATTAAGTTCATGAACCGAATTATATTTTTTATATATTTCAAAATTAAATCATATTTTTTATTTTTAAAATTATCACTGATTTTATATTCCTTGTGTTTATTTTTCTTATATTAGATATTTTCTTTTAATTTCAAAATTTATAATTTTTATATTCTTAACCATTTTCTTTATGATAACTCTATACTCTTTACTCATTAATAGATTAAAGTGATTGATAAAATATATTTTAAATTTAAAAATTTAAAAATAAACGTGATAATTTTGCACAACTTTTATTCTAAAAAAATTTAATTGATAATTTTGACTAAACACTTGTATGTAAAAACCTTTTTACTAATTAATTAATTCGTTATTATTGAATATTATTCTGATGTCTAATTTTTATCTATTATATTATTACGTAGTAATATTATTTATTTTTCTTTAGATTATAATATTACTCTATACTTCTCATTTTATATTTTAACTATATTTTATTATTATTATTATTATATATAATTACTTATATGTATTTTAATATGTTTTGAATATTAATATTAAGTTAGAATTTACAATTTTTTTAAGATTATAATATTAATTTAATCTGTAAAGTTTATTCCTATATATGCTGTGATTTTTAGTAGTATTAATATGTTTGATAAAACTAATTGAGAATTAATTAAAAATATAAAAATTAATTGGACACTAAAACATTATTCATAGTTAAAATTTATTAAAATAATTTATTGAAATATAAATGTTTGATAATACTATACTATTACAAAAAAATATATGGTGTAATTTTAAAATGTCAATGATTTTTAATATTTTTTGAACAATTTTTAAGGATAAATAAAGATTAATTTTATTTTGTTAGGTTCAAAATTTTATTTATTATTATATGATAATGCTTATTATTAATACTTAATTCTTATTTATTGAAATATATAATCTGGTTGATAATTGAGTAATTCTTGGCCATCACTTAAGTGGGTTCCAAAAATTAATTGACATATTCTCGAATTGAGTATCCGTACTCCTGATATATATATATATATATATATATATATATATATATATATAAAAGAAAAATAAGAGAAAAAATATAAATGCAATGATTGAATCATAGATGAAAGAGAAAGTATAATGAAAAAGAAAAGAAAAAAAAAAGATAAAGAACAGAAAATTAAATGTGAACACATGATTTAATTGATATATATTTCTCTTGATTGAAAATCTAATAGTAGACAATGAAAGTGTCTTTTTCTGTTATGCGATTTCCATCACACAATGTTTCAATGATATCACAGTAGAGGTAGCCGCCTGCAACTCATCCACCATAACTCTGCATAATTCATATTTTAGCTTTCAACACTGCTGCATGTGCTTTGACATTTCTGCTCAATCTCCACAAAATTTTTGTTAGTATTATTCATCTCTTCTGTTAAATTTGGATAGGGTTTGACCTTTCAACATGAAGTTTCTCTCAAATATGTCACCCTTCTTCTCTGATCAAAAGAATTTTAGTGCTATTTAAAATTTCAAAACTTTTCTGAGCTATTAAGTTGGTTTAGTTAGTAACTTTATTAAACCATGTAATAAATTTGTAAGCAAACATCTTCTCATAATTGTATTCATTCTTCAATACAATTAACACATCAACTCTTATAGTTGATCCATTAAGAGCTTGCTAATAAAATTATCAAAATCCAATAAATAAAAGTAAGTGTGAGACAGAAACATGCATGGCTGTATTATATACATGTGTGGATGTTCAAATTATCAAACCATGGTTGTTTCACAACATGGGACCAGTATCCTTTGGAAAAATCCACACCAAACGTTTGACATTTTGACACAGTGACAGTGCAAACATTAAATGACCAGGATTGAGACCCTGCATGGACACAGTCCTCTAGCCACTATAAAACCACATGATTCAATGTGTTACATGCACCACCAGCCACCACCAATACTGAAGATGGCTAACTCTTACTTATCCTTGCTTCTGTTGATCCTTGTAGCCCTCATTCTCACCCCTCAAGGCCTTGCAGACTCTGATTCTGACTTCTACAAACCCCCCAAGTATAAGTCACCACCCTACAAGCCTCCAGTGTACAAGAAACCACCAGTGTATAAGCCTCCTTACAAGCCAAAGCCACCAGTGTACAAGCCCAAACCAAAGCCACCATACAAGAAGCCACCTTATGGCAAGTACCCACCAGTTGAAGTAAACGATCAGTTCTGAAGCATGCAACGTTGCATGTCAACTATGTACTAAATAAAGAGGTTCAGTTACTGCTATGTTGCTTTAGTAAATTTCATCTTTTTCATGCATCAATGTTCTTGGCACCTGCACTTCAATCTTTGTACAATGTTATCTGTGGCCAAGAAAAGAGCATCCTCTGTGTGTCATTGGATGATATCAGTCAAGAGAACATGATGCTTGTACTATGAATTCATAAATAAAAAGTTTTATGCTTTCAAGATTGTGCTGTTCGATTTGATTGATTTGCTATAGCACCGTTATCCACCATAAATAATCACTCCAAATGTTATGGTTTAAGGAAATTTTTTTATTTCCATATGATCCACCATAAAGTGTTGGTTTATCCACCATAAGTAAACATGTTTTCAAAACATGACTTATATATATAAATTATATTTTAAAATATGATATTAAATTTATATTAAGAAATATGATTTCTTTATTTTAAAATTATGTTATATATATATATATATATTTAATTTTACTTATATATGTAAATTATATATATTTTTTATCATTTTATTTTATTTTTGTGTTGAAAGAGTTTTTATTGAACTTATTTATTCATATTTGTAATTAAATTAATATTAGTTTTTAAAACTGCTTTAATAATTACTTTAGAATGAGAAGAATTGGTACGAAAAAAACAATACTATATTGTGTTTAGAGTGTACAATTATAATAAGATAAGAAATAAAAAGAATAAATCAGAATCTTAATTGGGTCTTGTGTACCAACAACTTCTCATATTGGGCCTTAAATTTCTTAATTTAGTCCAAAATCACCATCTTGGGCCTTTCTATTAGGTTTGTCTATTGATCCACATCTTCATGGGCCTCTCTCTTCTGAGTTAATAGATTCTGGTGTGACCGGTATGGGGCTTTGGGCCTTTCTGCTATCAACACCTTTAGCTTCTAATTGTAACTGGCCAACTGATATTCCCACCCCCTTTATCATCTTTTGGCCCTTTCTGACTGAACAAATGTGAATTGAGTACTTCCACAACCAAAATATGAATTTGGATGTTGAAGGAGTGCAAGTGAAAAACATTCAACTATTAACATCAATAATAATAATAATAATAATAATAATAATATTGAAATTGTTGAATTAATAATAAATATTAAACATAACAACAAAAAAATATCTTTCACAATCTCCAAAATTTTGACAGTTTTCAAATCACCAATAGTTGAATATTCTTTTCTCTCGTGGAAATATCAGATCATTGACTAATTCTCACTCTCTTTCTTTTTCTTGTATAATATCCAATCAAGTGTTTAGAAATAAAAGAATTTTTAGGGGAGGAAAATCTTGCTGGGGGAACCTAATTCTCATCAATCACTGATAAATCTACTTTCAATTTATGTGTTTGATAATTGATAATAACTAATATTTCAGTAAAATATACATTAATTAAACTGATTTCCTTTTCCTTCACAATTAATTTATCTAATCAAACTAAATCAAAATAATTGAAACCATATTACAATTTATAATTCATATATATAATAAAGAATATGATACAAATAAAAAATATAACACTCAAAAATATTAAATTATTTGAAATTGTTATTTATATATATATATATATATTATTGAAGATTTTATATTATCTAAATATATTATCAAATTAATATATATATAAAATAATATAAATAAGTTGATTTTATAAATAAATCAAATTAATATATATAAAAAAGATAAAACCTTATTTCAATTTAATTGATTTTATAAGAATTAGTTAGATTTAAAATTTATTATTAATAATATTAAAATTTTTATCTGAAAAGAAAAAATTAATCTTAAAATCTTGGACTAAATAGTAAATATAAGTCATAGAAGTAGTGGTTGAGATGCATACAATAATTTTGTGGAAAAAAATAGAAGAAAAACTTTACAAAATCACTAATTATTCAATCCAATAGTCTCTATCGTTTTTGGAAAAAGAAAATCCGTATCAAACTTTGATATGTCACAAACTGACAAAGCAAATAATCAATGACTTTGATTGAGACCCTGCATGAACACAGTCCTCTCATCACTATAAAAACAGATAATTTTGTGTTACATGCAGCAACAGCCACACCAATAATTCATATATCAGCAAGACATGGCTAATTCCTACTTTTCCTTGCTTGTGTTCATCCTTCTAGCATTGATCCTCACCCCTCAAGGGTTTGCTGAATCTGATTCTCACAAACCTTCTAAGTATAATTCATCTCCCAACAATCTACCACTTTACAAGAAACCACCAATATCACTCAAACCTGCACCTTTTGCTGATAAGCCTAAGCTTCCACCTCTAACACAAAACAACCATCACCTCTAAAGCTACCATGCAACTTCGATATTAACTATCTACTCAATAAAGAGGTCCACTTGCATTTTCTAGTATTTCTTGTAATTTATGTGTTGGTAAGTTTGAATAAGCCATTTCATCAACACTTTCAAAAGAGAAAAAAAAGTACAAGTTAAAACTATTTGATGAGTAAGTTAGTATTTCATCAATCTTCTGTGTAATGCTATGCTCAAATGTTGAGCATCTTGTGTGTTACTAAATAAATCAGTTGCCTGAAATTATCTCAAATCCAGAGTACCAATATATGTGCTTATTCCTGCAATAGTGTTTTTCTTGTTTTGGTTCTTATACATATTTATTTTTTATTTTAATCCCTATAGTATTTAATTGATTTTAAATTAATCTATATAACAAGGACAAAGATATATTTTTTACAAGAATTATTCAAAAAAAAAATATATTTTACAAGAATAATTTTATTTCATATCTAAAATTATATTATAAAAATTCAAACTCTAAATCATTTAGTTAAAGGACACAATTTGATACTTTCCACATAAATTACATATATATATATATATATATATTATTTTATATTAATTTTAAAAAAATTATTCCTAATTTAAATAAATTAAAATCAACATAAGATATACTTTTTAAATTATACTAAATTAGTAATAATTTATCTTATTATTATTGTTCAATTCATATATAATAATATAAATAAAAATGTAATAATTAATTTATATGTTGTATAATAAAATTAAATATGAATGTAAAGATATGTTGTAATTCGTTTATTATATATGACCAACTAATAAAATAAGAATATAAGTATAACCTATTAATTTAGGTGGTCAATTGAATTTGGTAATTGTAAGGTTTTTTAATCGATAACTTGTGTTTAAAATTTGTAAGCTTAATAATGTTTTAAAAAATATTAATTAATAAAATTCAATAATTATGTTAAAATTTAAGTAGTGCATTTTATATGGACTAGTCCAATTAATTTTCATTTTAATTTTTAATAATAACAAAGTATATATTTCTTCATAGAGTAATGTCTTATATGTTTCAGTAATACATATGCAAGGTTAATAAAAAGTTCTTAAAATACGTCACTAGTATTATTTTTATAAACAACTCATCATTCTCGAAAATATCTAATAACTTAAAGACAAAAATATTTTACTTTTCTAAATATTTAAGGGTTTTTTTTTTTTTTACTTGTATTGGAGGTGACTTAAAAAATATTTGAGAGAAAAAATAAATTATTTCTAAATAATTTGATTAGTAAAATATTTGAAGTTAGTATAAATATAATTTATAGTGATTTAAGTTTATTAATGTAACATCTTACCATGACATATAAATTATCAATTTAATATATAAAATATAATCTTTATAAAAAAAATTAATTCAAAATTTATAATAAAATATTTCTCATCATAATTTAATTCACTCTATTATATTAAATATTTTTATTTGTAATATTATTTATTTTCATAGTAAGTATAATCATTATAATTAAATAAATTTAAAAAAAATATAAAAAATAAACTAATAATTTAAATAGATATCATTTAATTAAAATTATAACACCGTTCATTATTTTAAAATTATTTCATATTCTTTTATATTAAAATACAATATATCATATAATTCATCGGTTCACATAATTTTTAAACTATCATTTAATTAAAATATTACGTCAAATACTTATATAATCATTTGATTATCAAACATTTTTTGATTGTTGATGTTTCTATATCTTTCGCACATGATAATTTCTACCAACAGATATATTAAGTTTAGACTTTAGAGATTTACATTTATTAAATTATATTATTCAAAACGATAATCTTTTTTATGATAAAATAAATTTTTAAAACTAACCAGATTATGTTATTTTATAATAGAAATTTTGAATTTCATTAGCTATGACTTTTATTGGGTGAGTATTTATCTTTATATAGGTTTGTTAACTAAGTGGATTTTGTTTCAGTATCCCACTATCTTAGTATTTTTTTTCATTAGTTCTTAAATATCCTTTTAGTATGTTCAAATGATTGATGTAGTTTGAGGTGTAAACCTAATTTGATCATAAATTATATAGTAATATTTTTGCATACCTACCTTTATATATATGTGTATATATATTTTATCTTATAATATACTATTTATAGCATATGTATATAGTGAAAGCTTCCATGGTTGGGAAAGGTAGTATAGCCAAGTGGTTTCTGGTTTGATTTGTTTATGAAATTCTTTCTAATTCCTTTGGTTGCTGCATGATAGTAATGTAAGGTGAGTCAGATAAACAGGGGTGTTCTGTGGAATGTCATTGTTTATCACTTGTATTTCTACTGGTGGAGTCTTATTATGCAGAACAGGTTATTAGCATCTTAATTTTTCTTCATTAAATTATATCAACCTTTAGTTCTAACAGGTTATTAGTATCATTTTGAATTCACATTATTAGTGTAGGTTTCCCTTTCCACATTGGAACCATGGGAATAACATGATGTCAATGATTTCTTAATGCAGGTTCAAACTCTGCTACATACATTTTGCAGATAACACAAAATTACTCATAGCTTTTGATAAATTCCTTATATTATGAAATAAGTCTTATATATGTGAGATAAGAAAGATCTACTTGAGAGAAATTGAATATTTTGGGAACATAAAAACTCAATTCAACTCCCTTTCTTGGTTAACTACTATTTTTAAGACAATTTACTTCAGAAATCGGTTTCATTATACTGGTTTGAATGTGGTTTGATTTGAATTATGATTTAGTTTTTCTTACACAGTTAAAAATCTTGTGGTGCATCTGACACATAAGAGAAAGAGAAACATTAGCTGAATTAATTTATATTTGTCAGACAAAATTGAATTTGAAATGAAATTTTCTCTTGTCAGGGCCTATACTACACATTTTTTTAGTATGATTGAGCTGCCATCTACTCTTCTCACTAGTTAGTTGGTGAGGCAGAGGAGAGGTAAATGTTCTAGGTACAATCAATAATATCAATTTTTAACTGCAATCAACCACTTTTTGAGGCTCCATTTTTGTCCTAGTTTTATCTGGGGAATGACTTTCTTCTGTTTCCTTCCTTTTGTTATTGATTTGTTGGTCTTCTTCTTCTTCTTCCTTAACTTTTGATTTCAACAAATGGGGCCTAAGCCTGTTTACATCTGACTGTTGAACTGGTTTCAAAAAGAATTCATCAGCTCCATCTTCTAGGCATCTGATCCAAACAAAAAAGAGGTCTTGTTAGATTTGAAGTTCAGTAATTTGATGCCTTCAAAATTTGTGAGTTTTGAAATTATCTTAACATTAAGATTTGAGTAATAGGAGGCAATTTCCCTCACCTGTTGATCCTTGATGGGACATTCTCTGAGGACATAATCACCACTGGTATGTCTTTAAGAGATTTAGATTCCTGCAAATCAATAGCTTTTTGTTATTTTTCTAGCATCAAACCACAGAAGATACCAGCAATATGTACATCACAAAATTGGTTTGAGATTTGCTATCATTAAAGATTGACAAATATCTCATGAAAGTTGAATAAAAGATGTTATTTATGAAATCAGGTATAAAAATTCTGTGGGGGAATAAAAACATCAAAATCAGTGTATGATAGAAGTTTTATCAAAATTTTTGGAATTGGGAAGATTTTTTTATGAAATATATAAACTAGATCAATAACATAAACAAGAGTAACAACAAAATCATTATCAGTCTGAAAATCCAAGGAGTTTTACCTTGATCTTTCTCAGCAGATCATAGCCAGTCATTTCTGGCATACAGTAATCAGTTATGATCAGGTTTACTTCTACATCCTGCAGTTATAATAAGTAAAAGGAATTAGATCATAAATCATCCAAAACTTTCCCATTAAAATTCAAGGTAAAACTGTATTGCTCAATTTTGCAATAATAGAATTGAACCTGATTGGCTTCTAGAGCAATAGTGGGAAGCTCTTCATTTCTCTTCTCATCTTCAACCAATCCAAGAAACTTCAAAGCCTTACTACCAGAATCCACTGCAGTAACTGTAATTACAAAACATACCAAAATGAATTAGATTTCACATCAAGCAAAACCAAATTACCCCATCAGATAAACTAACATAAAAAAACCAAACAAACCACATAATTAAATGATTTCTTTGATCATATTGCAGTATAGCTAGAAATGTAAGTCTATATTTTAAAAAAAGGACACCACACCAAACCAAAAATAACAAACACAAAATGGAGAGAAGGAAAGTTACCATGAAAAGACGAGGTTTTGAGGAGCCTTTCAATCAACATTCTGTCAATAAGGCTATCATCAACAGCCAAAACATGAAACTGTGTCTCTGCAGCCATACCCATGATTGTGATGATGATGTGCAATTGCAAGCCAAAACGAGAGAAGAATAACAGAAGAAAGAAGAAGGAAAGAGGGAAGAGGAACAGAAGGATGAAGAGAGTGATGATATGTGATGAAGGAAGGTGACATGCACATTTTAAAAGGGGGACACATCATGGTCAAGAAGATACAAAATCCACCAAGGAAATCTGACAGTTTGGAAAGCAAGATCCGACAGATTTCATCAAGAATCTGGCGGATCTTCTGGGTTGATTTTTGAATTGAAAAACAAGCAAAGAAGGTGCTGTTATTGTACCAAACTCAAAATCTGACTTGTTCATTATTATTATTATTATTCTACTTGACCCTTTTGCTTAGGGTTAAAGACAAAAAACTATTGGGGTGTGCCACACTGTTCTCTTCTCCATAATCTATTACCCTTTCACCAGACCAAACCATTATTATTAATTATTATAACTTGTTCTCATTTGTTATCACTGTTTTGAGTCGTGTGGACTCTATTTTATCCCATGCACGTGCATGACCTGCTTAGCACTATCAGACCCACGTACCAGTACAACTATGCACTAACACAAATTTAATTTTCTTTTCACTAATCAAATGTTTGTCTTTACTCTTTTTTTTAAGAACCTAAATTATACATACAAATTTCAAACTGATTCTGTTGCTCTTTCTTAGAACATTCCATTATTTTAGTTCTCCTTTATTTAATTATGACAGAAACATGTTATGCAGTAAACTCAGTTTTTTTGGTGTCATTCACTGAAAAATTAGTATAAATTGTTTGGATAAACTTTACATAACCACTTTTAAGAAAAGAAAACTAAGAAATTTTCAAGTTTCTCATTTCCTATTTTTCATTCTGTAAAAGGACAAGAGCTTAATTAGAATAATTTAGAACAAAAAAATGGTGGTTACAAGTTACAAGTCTGATGTTCCAAAGTTATCCTTTTAGAATTAGGCTGTCTTAAAAGAATGCCATTTTGTCTTCTCTGTCTCAAAATTTGTGCTGTCATCTGCATATAATTGACTTTCAAAATATTCCTTTTTTACTCCATTTTTCTTTTCAGGGTCAATATTTATTATTTTAAAAGGTAAATGTATAATTGGAGCATGATCATGTGAGTGATTTAAAAATTAAAAATGTTTCACATTCTGAACTTTCTGATGCAAATCCTCTGACAGCATAAAAAAGAAAAAGAAAATCAAACTATTTTCATTAATATTTGGTCAGATTCTATTTATTTTGGTCAATAAGTGAAATAATATCTGATCTGTGACAAGTCTTCCCCTGGTGAAGGGTCATGAACCCGTTGGGGGCATTCACAGAATCATCATCGATATCTTTAATCTTTTCATATAAAGAAAAATAATTTTCTGATCTAAAATGACAAACTTGAAGAAATTGATTTAACCCTCTTTTACTTAGATTCTGTAGATTTGAAGTGGCCAATCTAAAATGAATGCTATGAAACCCTATTGTCCCACCAATTGATGATTGAATCTAAAATAGCTGTCTCACCACCTCTAATATTAGGCTCCATGATCACTGTCATGAAGCAGACAAAAGATCAATAAGGCAAGGCCATTGACTCTAGAATGCACGCCTAATTCATAATGAACATTAATACTGAACAAATATCCAAATACTGAAATAAAATGGTCTTTTTTTTTTGTTTTAGCAGAGTTTGAACTCCATCTACAAAGAAGAAAAGACTTTGTTATTATCACACTTGACCAACTAATAACAAAAATTATATAAATACAAATACTAAAGTTGTTTTCTTGTAGGATGGCCTAAAGACAGGACTTGGACCACCTTATCCTAGGGCCAGCCATGTCTTTTGTCTCCATCAAATTAGAAACCTATATAACATGTCATATATGACATGTTCTTGTTTATGTGTGTTAATCATAAATTTACAACTATTTAGTGGGGTAAATGAGGGAAGAGACATGTTATGTGTTCTCACCCACTAGTGAGTGTATGAGGCAAGTATGTTATGTGTTCTCACCCACTAGTGAGTGTATGAGGCAAGTAAAGTATATGTATATGAATTGTTTAAAAATGGAAGAAAGAAGCCAAATTGGTTCGAATTAGATTCAAATCTCACTTTTGTTATAATATCAGAGTCTATTTTAAATATCAGAGTCTATTTTAATAAGTTTGTTGGATTTATCATACTATTCTTCATTTACAAATATAGTCTTATAATTATGATTTATTCTATAATTATCGAGTCTTACGTTTGAATTAATAAAATTTCAACATGAAAAAAAGAAGAATGTTAAAAATCTTATATCATTTAAAAATATAATCAAATTAATATATATAAAATTTAAAATTTATATTTGTTAATAACCTTCTCCAATAAGTGATGGGAGTGCGGAAGAAAGGTAATGCTTGTGAGGCACTTTGCGACAAATATGAGAGGAATCTATGAAGGAGACATTTCCAATGTCCTGTGAAGAAAAGTTAAGAGAAATTATGTAAGCATTGGAACTTTCATTTCATTGATGCTGTTGTTTTTGTTTTGAATTATTCGTTTGTTGAGAGTAGAAACAATTTTTTATTATTCGCCACTGATTTTTGGGATTATGGTTTGTTTGATTGGTTTGATGGACCTCTCCAACATGTTCGGACAAACCCTAAAAAAATCCCAGAATGATTCCAATTGAGAGAGATGCAAGGCACCTTTCAAAAGATCATCTTTCATTACAGTTATGAAATTTTCATAATATTTTTCTCTAATTATCTTTCCATTATATCTTATTAATGGAATTATATATCAATTAGAAATATAATTAAATTAATATACAAATTATTTTATAATTTAATTTGAGTTTATACACTAAAGAATTGAAAATCCAAAAAGTTCCACATATAATTTCCTATCATTTATTTTATTATTGTTTTGGATGTGTGATTCCCACATTGAAGAAAGGAGTGAGAATCATTGGGAGGATATTGTGTGCCATATTCACATCTTATATATACGGAATGAATAGTAAATAAGATTCTTTTAGATCTGAATATTTAAAAATATAAATATATATCATATTGAAAATAGTTTAAAAATAATATGTTTTAAATAATATATATGTTTCGTTATATTTAAAATTTATGAGAGAATTTTGAGTATTTAAAATTAGAAAATATCAAATTTTAGATAAAAAAATAAAAATTTAAATATTTTTATATTATCTCTTCTTTATATATATTTTTGTCTCGTTTCCATTTCAAACAAAACATCATTAGTTGAATTGAAGTGAAAGTATTATGGTAAAATTTTAAGTTTTATATGAAAAATAAGAATTTAAAATTCGTTATATTTTCTCTCCCTTTTTTATTTCAATTTAATTAAATTTAATTGTGATTCTTTTTACTATCATTATTAGACTTATTAATGAGATTATTTTTTCACATATATAAGTCAAAATTTATTACTCAAAACTGATAAAAATTATTATTATTTATCACTTAATATAACTTAAGTTATTTCTCCATCAATATTAATTAAGAATTTTTTATCAATATTTTTAGGACAATTTTTTTATAAATGTTAACCATATATTTTTTGCTTTAAATTTTCATAATTATTTTTTTATGCTTATTAAAATTATTTTTCAATTGACATTATTAATATATTTTTTTCTAAAGCTGGTTAAATATTTTCAATGTCAATTGAAAAAAATAATTATGACTAATATTAATTTAAAATAATATCGATAGATATTAATCAAGAAAAAAAAAATTATTGACATTAACTTTAACTGAAAAATAATTTACACTGATATGAATTAACATGTAACTTTACACCTGTAATATATTTATTTTTAGTTTTAAATCATCAATCAATTTATTTTTCTATTTTTATTCTCTTAATAACTTTTTTAGCATAAATTTCATAATATAACTGTTAAATCTTGTAATATTATTTTTATAATTATGCAGGTAAAATTTATATAAACCGAACTTCATATAATCTTATCATTAATGTGAGTTTATATATTAAAAACATATTAAAGTTTATCAATTATCTTTTAAATGGTAAAAAAAATGCTTTAAATGATATGAAATTGTATAAAATTACTTAACTTTCTCCAAGTAAAAAAGTGTGAAGTAAAAGGAAAGACATGATCAGAAACAATAGCTTTATTCTTGGCTCGAATAGTTTGAGGCTTTAAACTAGTCATGTTCATCTCTGACATACTTGTCTAAAAGGAGAGAAAAAGGTAATAACAAAAGAATCTTTGATCTTTCACTAGAAAACAGAAAAATAGGTTAACTGAGAGAAAAAATAAACCTAGTTTTAGAGGCTTGTATGGCAAACGTGGAACTTAACTATTCCTAGCTTGAAGAAAGGAGAGACTTGAAACAGGTCATGTTCTTCTCTGACATAGTGGAGTGTACAAAAATGGTTTCTATATATAAATCCAAATGATATTGGATCTGGACAAGGTCGATATATGCTCACAATAAAATATAATTATAATTTTGATCTTCTTTAATTCTTTATATTTGACTTTCTTCCTAACATTTTTCTTTTTTCATGATTTTAGTAAAAAATTATGTTAAAGATTTTTTATCAACTAAAATTAAAATTAAATTAATATATAAAAATAGTATTTTATGAATATAAGTTAGATTTAAAATTTATTACTATAAATTTATTTTTATTATAGTATCAAAATTTATTAATATATAAAAATGAATACAATCCAATCTGTTAAAAAAAAGTGGAACTTTTTAAAAATGTATAAAGTAAAACTAGTTAAGAATAAAATTTGTTGAGGAATTATTACATGTGAATGGGGAAGTTGCAAGGGAAACAAGAAGGGAATAATATGATTGTGAAGATCAGGTAATTGTTTCTTTGTGAGGTCCCTCAGCAGATCCCCATGAGAGATATGGTGACTCAGGTGTCACCTTTATTCCATAGGGTTCACACCACGTGTCTTTGCTAGCTATATAATTACATGCATCTTGTCGATTAAGCCCCACACATCCAAACTTTCATCACATAATCTCTAATTATGGGTTGGATGTGTCTAATCTTGTTTCGACATTTTAAGATCAATACTTGGTTTCAAACATAATTGATGGAGCAAGAAAAAATTAACTAATTAGGAAACTTTATTTATAAGTTCATGTCGTTATCCTCACTTCATTCATTCGGATGAATTAAATTTAAAATTCACTATTAATATGGTATTAGAATTTATTTTAATAAGATTTTTAGGTTTATTAAGTTGTTATCAGATTACTCATAAATTTTTTATCCTATATTTCAGTTTGGAGAAGTCTGAACGTGAGGAAATGTATTGAAAATCTCACATCACTTAAAGATAAAATTAAATTAGTATATATAAATTGGATGTAAATCTTATCTTATTGAACAAATTTTATGAGAATGAATTAAGCTTAAAATGCACTACTAATATGATATTAAAACTTATCTTAATAAAATTATTGGACCTATCATACCACCCATCACCTACATATGTCGTCCTACAATTATCTAATTTCACGTTCGAACTAATGAAATATCTGTTATTAAATCACCTATAAATTTTTAGTTCTCACTTATATATATATATATATATATATATTTCTATAATTATCTTGTTATAATTATACAATTCCACATTTAAATTAATGAAATATCTTATATCAAATTATCTATAAATTAAATTTTTTGTCTCATTTAAATTGAAAACTCTCTATATAAGAGGTGTTTTGGAGTTCAAATCAACTTCTAATTCTAATACCTAGTTCCAATGCCTTGGGATGAGTCATGAGTGATCTTGGCTTCATTCTTACTTTGATTATGTCATTCCCCACTGCTAAAGGAGATTCTGCAGATAAAATATGTAAGCAACTAATCATTATTATTATTACCTTCAAGCTGAGAGAAGAACTTTCCTTTTCTTGGTATTCTAACATTAAAATTATCTGCAACTAGTTCGTAATTGCTATAAACAATGAAAATTTTCTATGTATATGCATTTGCCCTTGAGAATGTACTAAAATTTCATGTAGTGGCCAATTTATTTGATCAATTATGCAGATAAACTGTTGAATCAGAATCGACATGTAGCGTTGGACATGGGTAGACATGTATTTGACAAGCGTAGCAGTTGTCTCATGCATGAAGATGTAGAAGCATTTTAATGTCATTGATAGAGATTCAATTAGTAACTTTAAGCGAAATTTCAAATTTTTGAACTATTTTTAATTTAATTTGTTTCATTTTTTAAATATTATATTTAGATAAAATAATTTAAGTTTTAATTTTTTATTTAGATAAAATATTTTAATTAACATTAAATATAAAAATTATTTTAATATTAAATCATATAATATAAAAGAGATATGTTTGAACCAATTTTTCAATTTAGAAAATTTTTGAAAAAAAAAGTATTTCTCAGTAAATTAAAACTAGTTTATATATAAATTAAATATAAACAATAATTTCGAAAATTAAATATAAGCTTCTACAAAATAATTTATACATAAACTAATTTTATATCTGACCAAGTCTCTAATTAATCCTATGACCAAGGTTTAAGATAAAAAAAATACAAAAAATAAGAAAAACAAAAAATGTTTATTAAAAAAAAAAAATATTATAATCTTTTCTACCACACATGTTAGTTTTGATAAATTCGTCTTCACACTTCTTAGTTAGGTCTTCTAGAATCTTCTTTAATTATTTATTCTTTCTCTTTTGCTTTAACATTAGTTTAGTCACACTCTCATCCTTATGTTTGTAATGAAACATTTTCTTATAAATTGATTTGAATTTTACCTCAAATAATAAAACAAAAATAGAGAATTTACAAAAATTTCAAAATATTTTTTTTTACCAATAGAAAAATATGTATAACTTATATAAAATAAGATTAACTATATTATATGATTTTTTGAAAGAAATTATTTGAAATCCAAAATTATTAAAATTCTATGATCACGTTCACGTATAACAAATTAGATTAAATGTTTTAACTAAAAACATGTATATTATTAGACGCGGTCACGCAAATTTTTTATATGCTCTTTCTCATTGATGCTTAGTTTTTATATCCACTTTCACATATATATTCAAACTTTGACAGTGTCAACTTTAACAATAAATCATATACAATAGATTTTTCTTGAGATCGATGCAGTTTTGATAGTATAAATATATGATAAGTTTCCATTGAAGCCTCAGATATTGCAGCAATCTATGATCTGAATCAAAAGAAGGTTTCATTTAAAGTAAAATGGCGAACTTGAAGAAGCTTATATTAAACATGGTTATGGTGTTTGTGATGCTTTTATCAATGAATTTTGCAGCAGCAAGGGTATCTCAACCTCTTCACCAACCATGTATGTAATTACCTCCCATTTCTTCAACTATTTCTTGTTCTTTTATATTGTTTTGGATTACTGATGAGTAAGTTTGAATATGTTGTTTTTGGCAACCATTTAGATGGACGTGTTCTTAAAGAAGCTGGTGGTGGTGATCCAAAAGATGATCCACAAGGCCATAATTTTTAATTATCGTGTTGCCTCAAGAACACTAGGGTTTCAACACAAAACATGATTTCAAGAAAATAATCACACACACATATGTTGTTATTATGTTTTCTTTTGGTTTTTATGTAGCATTTCGTTTTATCTGTAATAAGTTGTGTGAATCAATGTTCATCTGGTTGTAATTACACTCATTTAATGGAATGTATCTGAATTTATGTTAATTGTAATTTTAATTGGAATTGGGTATTTACTATTATATATAACAATTAGATACTTATTAATAAAATTTTTGTACAGGTATATTATTCAGTAATCTCTCAAATAATTATAAATTTATTTTAATTATAAATTATTTAAATATAAATAATAATAACTTCTCATCATTATCTTAAATTTATCTTAATTTTTAAATTATAAACAAGAATACTTGATCAGATAAATAATCAGGTATTATCCTAATTTATAAATCACTTGGCCATTCCACAGATTATAAATATATATAATAAATAATAAGGTTAAAAGAAAAATTTATAATAATTTTATTATAATAAATATATCATCTCTAAAATATATACGGACTTAAACATTAAAATTAAAATGTGATTAGCATCAACTTTCGAAATAATAACGTAATTTTTTTTTTTAAATATTTTATTCTTGTATTAACCTTTCTATTAGAAGACCATTTTTAATCAATTATATATATATATATATATATAATATAATATAATATAAAATAATTAGCATAAATTCATTAAAAAAATATTAAAAAAAATTATGAAGAACAATAAAAATCAAAACAAAAATTTAGTTACGATGTCTGGATTAAAAAAATAAAATAAAAATCATTTCTAAATTAAATTAATATTTTAGTTCAAAATGACTTAGTTAAAGTTAAGCTAAAGAAATTTCAATTAAAATTAAAACTAAGATAATGACGTTTTATATGAAATTGAATAAGAAAAAATCTTATTTTTTTATGTAATATTTAAAATTAATAGAAAATATAATATTTTTTATAAATTTATCATAAATTTATTAATAAAAAAATATTTTCTAAAAAAATTATGAAAATTTTTTTCCAATAAAGTTTTTTCAAAAAATAAATTTATAAGAAATATTTAATGAATAATTAATTTTTAAAAAAAATTATAAAAAATATTTCATAAATAAATAAATTTAATTGATAATATTATTATAAGATTAAGTTGATAATATTTTAATTAAAATTAAATTAATGGTATATTAATAGAATCCAAATAAAAATACTTAAAAGAAGAATTAAGATGCACTGTTTCAGAAAAATTTCTTTGTTTCTATGTACCATTTTGTTTTATCTGTATAAGGTGTGTAAATTAATGTTGATCATGTTGTAATTACAGGCATCGAATGAAATATAACTAAAATTATGTTATTACTTATAATGTTAATAGTAATTGGATAATTAGTGATATAATTTATAAAATTTACAAGAGTATAAAATGTGAGAAGTTCAATGAAAAAGGATATATAAACAAGTTATTGCATTTTTATCAAGTCAAGGTCTTTTCAAAATGTTAAAATTGCAAGAGTCTTATTGCAAGTCTTCGCCTTTGACAATTGCAGAACAATTCTAAAGTTTCAAACTTTAGCATTAATTGCATGGTCCAATAAAGATTCAATTTTTTTTATTACAATAGGTCTCAACAATTAAATATTTTATGATTTATTAACTATTTTAATATGATACTTATTATATCTTTAATTGAGTAGTTGTTATACTAAAATTAGTAATTGGATCAAGGACCAAGATGGGTCTTATTAAAAAATACAAGTTGAATGAAAAAAGAGAAATAAAATTTTGATAAAATAAACAATTTTTTCAAGTCAAGGTCTTTGCAAAATGTTAAAACATGAAAAACATTTTTGTAGCTTTTTAATGCAAGTTTTGGACTTTGTCTCACAGATAGGTTGAAGGTTCCTATTCCTTTCCATGTTCCTATTTTTCAGATTTTTCTTTTCCTATTCATAACAATGTAATTAATAATTTTTAAATTTTTTCAATTTAGAATGTTACTTACTTTAGTTGTTTCAATTTTCATTTTATGTTATAAAGTTATAGATAAATTAATTCTGAAATTTCTAGTTTAAAGAAAAAAAAAAGTTGTTCCCCAAAGCTCACTCATATATTGCTTATTATTAATAAAAACTAATTGATTATATTTTAATGACATATTAAATATTTATAAAATTATTTTAGTAACATACTAAAATATTGAATAACATATTAGATCATTATTAAAATATTAATTATTTTTAACTACAAAAATTGGATTTTAATGAATAGATTTAGTTGTAAAATAGTTTTTGGGAAAATCTTCACCTAACTTTGAAAAGTATGAGTGATTAAATTTCAACTACGATATATCTTTTCATATTATATCAACATTTTCCAACCATGTGTGTATACTTTTCAGTATGCTTTCAACGATCTTCTCTAAAAATGACTTTTAAAATGAAAAAAATAATTAATTTTATACATAAATTATAAATAAAAATCATATAAAAAGTTTCCATAATCTAATTTTAATTTATAAAAAAGTAATTTAAAATTTTGTTTGATAAAAAAGATTGTGATTAAAAGTATTTATTTATGGTTTTGTTTCTTTTTTAGATAAAGTTACATATAATAAATATATATATGAGTTATTTATTTACTTAGATAATATAATTTTTTTTTTAATATTTTTTTTATAAATATTTATCAAATCAGATAATTATATTTTAATAAATATTACAAATTAATATAGTCGTAAGATTTTTTAACACTTATTTTATAATTTAAATTTTTTTTCTTCTTTATGTTAAAATAAAATGTTATAATAATGTTTATTTCTTATATAAGAATATTAAGATTTTATGAATATTATATTTTATTTAATAAATATATTATTTTTCAATAAATTTTAATCAGCACAAAAATATATTTCTAACCATTCTCTTATTTTCTTCCATGAATAATATTATAATAGTATACAGAAGATTTTTCTTGAGAGCGATGTATCTCTCTCTTTCAGTTTTGATAGTATAAATATATGATAAGTTTCCATTGAAGCCTCAGATATTGCAGAAATCTATGATCTGAATAAATATAAGTTTTTCTTTTCATTTAAAAGAAAATGGCACACCTGAAGAAGCTTATACTAAACATGGTGACGGTGTCTGTGATACTTTTATCAATGAATCTGGCAGCAGCAAGAGTATCCCAACCTCTTCACAAACCATGTAAGTAACTTAATTTTTTATCGTAAAATTTTAAATTAATTAAAAATAAAATATAAATTTTATCTCTTAAATTAATTTTGACGATTTTAAAAATAATTAGATTTATAATTATTTTTTAATTTTCTTAACTTCTTTTATTTTATTATTAAATTTTAATTTTATATTAAGTAAGTTTTTTTAAAAAATTTAAATTAATTAAAAATAAAATCAAATTATAATATATTTTACCTTTTAAATTGATATTGATTTTAAGAATAAATTAAATTTATAATATTTTTTATATTTCTTGTAATAAAAAATATAAAAAAAAATTATATTATTTATATTTTATTGAATGTAATTTATATATTTATTAGATAATTTTATTTAAAATTAATTAATTTTGAGATGAAATATTGAGATGAAATCTAATAACTGTTTGAATATATTGTTTTGGGAACGATTAAGATGGAGGCGTTGTTTTAGAAGCTTTGGATGATCCACATGGCCATAATTATTATGTCAGTCCTCCTCCATCATGACCACTCAGAACTCTTGCAGAGCACAAAACCTGGTTTATATATGAATGAATGAATGAATGATTGTAATTAGTTAGAAAATGCAGTGTTTCTGAAATTTTCTTCTGCTTTCAATGTATGATTGTGTTATATCTGTAATAAGGTGTGTGAATTAATGTTCATGTTCTTGTAATTACACCCATCCAGTGGAATATATCCAAATTTATGTTCTTACTTATTATAATAAAAATGTTGTTTATGTAATTAGAAACAATTTTTGTTCTTAAGAATGGAAATGTTAACTATAAAAGATAAATTAAATACTTAATTTTCATTACCAATTACCAAGAACATTTAAATCATTAAAATCTCACTCTTATAACTCATCGTTACTCATCTAAATTATTCCAAATCCCATATATCATTTAAAATCTTAAATCAATAAATTATCCATGAGCACATTATTAAAATATTAAATAAAAATTAAATATTAAAAACATGTTTGGCTTAATATTGACTTCAACTTTTTCAATTTTTTTAATTTTGCTTAATAGAGTAATTTTTAGAAGAGAGACAAAAGTATATATAAAACATTATTTAGTAAAAATAATTATTAGTTTTATTTTTTTATATTATATATAATTTAAAAATATAATCAAATTAATATATATAAATTTTTTATTTTATTAAACTGAATATAAATTAGATTTAAAATTTATTTTTAATAATTTTAAGATTAAATTACAGTTTCACAAAGACTTGTATAACATCAAACTTTGAAGAGGATAAGTGTATGAATTTCAATCACTCATATATCTTCTCGAACGTGTGGTTCTTAATTCTCTATCAACATTTTCCATCAAAATTATTCAATTATGAATACATAAATAGTGAACTAATAATATAGGAATCGCACAAGAGATTTTTAGAAAAGAAAAATATTTTTTATTAATTAAATTAATTTATTCATAAGTTAAAAAAATAAATTATATAGAAGAAATTTTATAAATTAAATTATACATAAATGAATTTTTTTAAAAGAAGGTTTTGAAAAAATCATAAAGTCAAAACATATAGTAGTAGTAAACGCCGGTCATGCAAAGTTTTTGAAATTGACACTGTTGACGAGTATGATGTATTTTCATTTTTATTTATGCAAAACAAAATATATGGAGATTCCAATTTCATAAAAAGAAATTATTCACTTAGAAGTAAATATAAAATTTTTTATCCTTATCTTATAATTTAATAATTTATATTAATCATTAATTAAAATAAATAAGAAATATTTTATATTTATTCTTAAAATAATAAACATGGTTATGGTGTTTGTGATACTTTTATGAATGAATGTGGCAGCAACCTCTTCACAAACCATGTAACAGACTGATACAAGTATTAATTTTTTTAATAATTTTGAAAAAAATGATATGGAAATATTATTATTATTATTATTATTATTATTATATAAATGAATTGGTGATGGTGATAAATTGTTTTGGGAAGCATTGATGAGTACTGAGTTTCAACCACAAAACATGCTTTCAACAAAATAGACAATCATATATTAGGAGGATGCATTTTTTAATCATATAAACAATTATAACATTCTTATGTTATATTATCATAAATTCAAATACGGTGTTTCACAGTTTTTTCTTCTGGTTTTCTATCTACCATTTTATTTTATCTATATCTTGTAATTACACCATCTAATGGAATATATCCAAATTGTGTTTTTACTTATAATCTTAATCGTCATTGAATATTTATTATTATAAAATTTAAGGTTACATATATTTTTATCTTTTTATTTATTTTAAAAATTATTTTGTATTCTTACAATTAAGTTCTCCAAATTTTAAAGATTTATGATTTTAATCATTTTACAACCTTTATAATGATAAATAAATATTATATTTATATATAAATAATGACTTAAATCATATTTAATTTTTATCAACTTTGTTAAAAGAAAAAATTATTATTAAATACTAAAAAAATAGCAAAAACTTTCAAGATAAATATAAGAAAAAAGATATTTAACCCTAAAAATGTAAGTGTAAATATATTAAATATGACTATTATATAGAATAGTAACAAATTAGTCATCTCACTAATAAATTCTAAACCAAATACATATCTATTTCTGTAAAAAGAAAAAAACAATAATTTCTAATCAGAATATATGAAAAGATAAAAGCCACAGTTCATAATAAGATTTTAGAATCAAAATCCGTTAATGACTTTTTTTTTTAACTAGCTACAGCTACACCATGTTTTCTATTTAAGGTACGAAAAAAGCTAAAGCTTTAATAATAAAACAGGTCGTACAAACAACATCTCATTCTTAATCGAATCGATGACAAACTAAAATTGTGTAGAAAAGAATATATATATATATATATATATATATTGATAGAAGAAGGTATATTAATTTTTCTTATTTTTTAAAGTTTTTTTTTTAAATTTTAAATAATTAAATTAATATAATAAATTCTTAAAATTTAAATTTCTTTAGAAATTATTATCTGTGGGGTTATTTTTTAAGATAACCAAGTAACTTTCTTGGTAATTCTTTTTACTCATATTAGTGTTGAAATAGCTTTTACAATTGAAATCACTGGTATTATTTCGTGCTTGAACAAGTAGAGAACTTTGGTTTGAAAAAAAATGTGGATTGAATGTGATTCGAAATTGGTTCTCCAAGCTTTCTATGATAAGGATATTGTTGAATTGAAGGTTAGTGGCTAGAGAGCACTTTATATGACGATTGTTTGGGATTTTATCTATGTGATCCCAAATGACATGAAAACATTTTCTCAACCTATTTTGTAATTGGTAAGATGTCAGAAATGCATCAGCAAGTGAAAATCAACTTGCAAAGGTCTCCAAAAAATTTGCTGAGCAGCGTGACACAAGAAAATTATCAGTCACGATTAATGCTCAATCAATGCAGGAATGCGATGCTCCGTCTCTATCAAACCACCCTAGACTACACTATGACATTTCCAGAACTCTTCTTCAGAAAAACATCAAACAAATTGAAACAAAAATGGAAAGTGTATATAATTTTAAATGGGTAGAGAAAAAATATTAGAATACTCCATAATCAAAATTCGTTTTTGCTGTGGCAGTTTCCTATCCGTAAAAATGGCAAATGCAACTATTGTACCACCCTCTTTCTTTCATCCTCATCCTCCCGCTCAACCTGAAAACAACGAAAATCAAAGTTTATAAACCAAAATATTTCAAGTATTTCATACATCTCTAAACTCTATCAACGTCAACAGTGAAAAAAGTCACTCTAATATGTAATGTATTTAATTCAACACTGTTAGGCACTCATACGGTTCACTTTAGCATTGATTTCGCCTTTTGAATGTTATTTCTAAAATTAAAGATGGGATGGAGCTAACTGGTTACCTATTCTTTAAACAGAAATGCATATTAATCATCAAATTACATGTCATAATCATATTTCATAACTTTCAGAATGTAGCTTTGGCAAACCAAACACAACAAAAAACTAGGTATCAAGCAAACAGGGAAAATATCCACAAGTTTGATTCACACTATTGTTAGTAGTCCTCATCACAAGGATTAGACATGCACGTATAACATTATTGAAGTAAACATTGGATTAGCTTTGTCGATAACAAACATCCAAAAATAGAGGCATTGGCTCTCTTTTTCAGCCTCAGAAGAATAAAAATGTTTCCACTTTCCAACAGTCTATCTCAAAAGTTCAGAGTACTGAAATTGCAATCCGTGGCATCATTTGAAAACAATATTGAAATTATTATATACAAAAGTTCCTCAAAATTAAGATGTTAACAGAAAGTAATTCATAGGAATTACAATATCAGATAACATTTAAAGCGCTGATATTTATGTCATAGAAGGAAACATTGTATAATTACCTCAACAACAACCCTTGTCTTCTTTGGTTTAGAATCAAGGCCATTCTTAAGTTTCTTTGAAGCTAAAGTCATTTTCCTTTTCGCACTAGTCTGATCAACTGCTTCGTTCTCTTCTTCATCATCAGTGCTTCCAGCTGCATAAGTACACTTTATCATGCTTTTGCATTTTTAATATGTAAGTTTCCACCAAACTCAAGAACACAGATTCTTTCTTAATATGACAAGCTCTCACATCCAACAAATAATGAAATAATCAACACAAAACACAAGCATCACACACAACTGAGCATTTCAAGTACTAGCCAAGCAGAAACCTTCATTGTATGTGACTGTTAATTCTTTTTTTTTTCTATTGGGGCAGGATAAAGACGAGATTCGATCAGTGAACATTGTTTTAAATATTTTTTCCTTTTACCATCATAATTTCCATAAGTTAATGATTACATATGAAAAAGAATTGGAAGATCTTATTACTGCATCAAATCTAGAAGAAATGAAGACATGAAAAATGATTAAAGAAATTATTTGGCCAACAAAATTCTATTCTGAAATTTTCAGTACTTGAAGTTGAAATTAAACTAAAGATAATACTATCCTATCATACCATGCATCTCTTAAGTCAGAATCCTTGAATTTGGTCGACAATCAGACAAAATCTAATTCCTTTTGTGTGAAAAAATATTTAAAACAAAAATAGGCACATAATTCACTATGTCATCACAAATAAAAAATGTCATTCATATATATTTTAACACGTGAAAAGTACTTGTGTTCAAAAGCTTGTAAACTAAATTTTACCATTTTCATCATCATCATATTCACCCTGTGACTTATGAGTTGAGAAACCACCAAAATCCTCCATATCTTCTTCCTCTTCAAGTTCATCATATCCTTCCACATATTCTACCTCTGGTTCCTGTTCATTCCGAAAACAAAAATAAACAAATTGAACAGATTAAACACATTAAAAAAGGTTAAATTCCAAATAGTTTTTACTGAAACATAATCGGTAACAGACAAAAAAATGGGTTAGTGGATACTACCTCTTCATCCTCTTCATCAGCAAGTTGAAGATTCTCCATATCAAGAACTTTATTGTACTCTTCAAGAGGATAATTGTATATATCACTTTGTTGATAGAGCCCTTTTTGAAGACGTTCCAATAGCTCTTTTTCAATAGACTAAACAATATTGAAAAGCACAAATAAGTAAAGCCAAAACTGAACACAACATACAATTTAATGTGTATGGGTAACAACATTCTTTACACAACATACCTTTTCTAACAAAGCTGCTTTTTCAGCCTTCTCTTCTCTTCTAGCCTCTCTCTTTTTTTCTTTCCTTGGAGTTGTCATTATTTTCTCCCTGTAAAACAGCAACCACGAAAAACAATATGATAAATTGCTATGATCTTTTAGTTGCGACATCATCTTAAAATATAGTTATAGATAAAGGATATAAAGAATTGTCATATGAATATAAGACACTGTATAATCCCACCTTAAACATAAAATCGTATTCAAAATAATGCATAGATACATACATGTGTAAAAAATAACAGACGGGAAGAAGACCTATAAGGTCACAGCATTCAAATGAACTCTAATTAAAATTGAGGAAAAAGAAATTTATCCTCAAATAGGGATCAAACTAATATAATATTGTTGAACAACCAGTGCTCTAGGGTGAGACATAAATATACAACAATTTATTACTAAAAACTAAAATGGTTCAATACAACAAATCCTACGGGACCTATATATATATATATATATATATATATATATATATATTAATATACATAAACATGCTTTGGTTTGGTGCATTACAAGCGGGAAAACCTGGACAACAGAAGTCAATCAGAATATAGGGTGGCAGTTTCTTTGTAATGTAATTTGCCTCTCATTAAGCAGATAAGCTGCCCCTCATTCATAAACTTATCCATCTTTAGAAATACTTTTCCTCGGAATGAATTTTTGAAGAAGTTCAGAACGTAAGTTGATGTCAAACTACCAGAAAACATAAAACATTTTAAAATATTGGGTAAAAAAATTAAAAGCGAGAAGGTTGTAAAGTTCCATCTACACGTGGGAGATCCAATTTTTTTCCCTAAGCTGAAGCAATATAATGTGTTACTTCCCCTAACATGGATTTTCCGCACCAGAATTAGTCTGGCTTCCATTATTTCGAGGAACAAGCCAAATTTAGCCCAAAATATATACAATCAGCAACCCGTTCATTGAAAATCAGACGTAATATGACAGGGTATTGAGGTTTTACTAAAATTCTTCTGTGACAATCTTATTTATTCACAGAAAATTATATTTCCTTCACACACATGCAAAAATGCATTCATAAGACTGGTTACTCAAATGATACAAAAATTAGAGCGTGTGAAGATTTTCAAACCTCGTCTTCAAAGCAAGTTTCCTCATTCGTATTCGCATCTGGGTCATTTTGGTCAATCGTTGCTTAATCTTATGTATAAGAAGCTTGGGCCAATACATCTGCCAATGCACAAAGGTCAAACCCAAATTCAATCTTGACTATCACAAACCAGTAAAACATATGCCAAAGACTACATATATCAAAAGTACCAGATGTTTGTCTATGACTTCAAGTGCCTTCTCATAATTCCTTGGCAGCTTTACTCTCTCCCACAAATCTTTCGGCATGTGAGCTCTTTCTATAGTTTTCATGTAAAGATAAAACACTCCTGCAACACCCAATGCAAAATCATGGTTCTTTGCATACTTTGCTTTTTCATGAATTCCACATTTATTCCACTTGCCATTCATGAAGATAACCATTTAGGGGTGTTTGAAAGAGCATATATGAGCTTATTTGAATTCATCTTCAGTAGTTAAGCAGAAAATTGAAGCTATCTGGTTAAAATTATGAAACTGGCTGGCATAAACTCTCTTTTAACTAATTTCAATAAACTTACGGTGAAGCTTATTAATCTATAGAAATGTTTGGATAAATTTCTCAACGAGTACTAACTATAGAAGAAAATAAGAAAAAAATAAAATAAAAAATCATCACAAAACAACTTTATAAAAGCCCATCCTATCTAACTTCTCCATAAACCTAAGTGCCTAAGTTAATTTATCCAAACAGGGCTATAACAAACTATAATTCCAACAAAACGAAGGCTTAAGTGTCTTAACCAGTACTACTACATAGTACAGAACATCAATATCAAGCAAAAGAATAATCTACCCCCCAAAAAAGGCAAAAAAAAAGTGTTTGAAAGCAAAAGTACCATTATCATCTCGAATGGTGGCATAGCGACTATTAGCCAAAGGGCACGAACTTCTGTTACAAACCCCAGTCACGTTGTAAGGGTTTCTACAAAAGTTACCCGTCGAAATTCTACAAGAAAAAAAAAAGTGAACGATTAATTTGAGCTCGTGACAGCAATAAAACAAAATCATAAATCGGAAGAGAGGGTAAAGAAAATGAAAATCGAAAAAAAATTTAGGGAACTGTTTACTTGGCCATGTAACTACAATGGTTGTGCCTGATAACTTGCCATATGACCTCATCGTGCTGCATCGTTGCACCAAAGTATTAGGGTTCTGCTTAGGTCGTTTCACGGTGCAACGGAAGCCGTTTTGTTGCAGAGTGAGAGAACGACGGTGTCCTCCGTTCAGCGAAAATTTAAGAGTAGGATTTACTTCACGAGCTAAGATTCTACAAAATTCATATATATGCATATAACATAAATAAGAGAAGAAAAACCCATGGAACACACCAAATATTCAATTAAGCTTAAATTTATAATCACAGATTAATAAGCATATGATGTCAATGACTAAAACCCATACAAAACTCAACACACAAGTCACAAATGACAAACGACTACTCCTAGTACAAAACACAACACTTAAACACCTAGACTAGACCCTTAAAATAGATCATCCAAATTAAAATCATAATCTCAAATAGAACTTTAGAATACTCATTTTAGGTAATTTTAGGTCACGATTTATGCAGAACGCACCTGAGTAACAATTTCGCGGTTCAGTGGTTCCCTCTTGCAAGTTTCTGTTCGTTTTGGGTGTTGATGTTGCGTTCTCCTATCGCACGAACATATCTTTGTTGGTGTCTTTCTCAGCCCCGTTTTGCGGTTCCACGTTCTCCTCGGAGGTGTCTTGAACAGCCTCTCCGTTCTCCTTCCACTGCTATGGCGTAAGCTACGAATGAGTGGGTTGGGTCATATTAGGGTTTTAGGTTTTTTTTTTTAAACTATAAATATGATATTAAAATAAATACAATAAAGATTCTCTAACATTATAAATCTGTGAAGTTTAAAAATTGATTTTTTTTTTCACCTTTATATTCTTGTGTTTTTTTATTTATTTATATACTTGTGTTATGATACGTTGTTTATAAGTATAAAATATCAACCTAATATTTTTTTAATCATTTTTTTTTACTCAGAAAAAATGAGAGTAACAAAAAATAATACGAAAGAAAATTAAATCAAACTCTTTAAATATTTAAGGACCCTTCTTGAGTTGGGTCATGAGACATTGCCCTTCCAGGCCAGGCCTAGGTCAGCCCAATAAATAGTTTTAATTTTTTTTTTCGTTTTGAATATTGATTAGTTCAATCAATGATATTTTATGACAAAACAAATAAATATTAATTCTAATGTATTATCAATGTAAATATTTTTATTTTGTCAGTTATAAAAAAAAATCCAAGATAAACATTAATAATATCTAATATTATTTTCTTATCATCACCGGATTAAATTAAAATAATATATAATTTTAATCAATTTTGTATATTTCTATTTAATATTTAATTATAATTGTATTATTATTATAAAATTGGTGAAAAAATGAAACTGATATTTTTAAAATTTTAAAATTAATTAATTAAATTTTAAAATATAAAAACACAAATTATTGTACATAAAATTTATGCATACATATTAGTTTAATTATACATAAAATTATTATACCACTCTTGTACTTTGGTCAAATTATCATATATATATATATATATATATATATAAACTTTGAAAATATAAATTTGTTTATAACTTTATTAGTTATAGAATAGTTATACTTTTTTTTATGAGAATTTCTATATTAAAAATATAAAATTATTCAAAAAAACTGTCAAAAATTATAATTTTATATTCAAATTAACACTAAATATATATATATATATGTTTATTTTTAAATTTGGACACAATTTTCATCATGGGTCTTTGTTTATAACCGTTTGAACTGTTTTTCTCGCATTCTTCGGTTTTCCTTCTATTGCACTTTACTTTGTATATATTCAACTTTTCGATCAATAATAACATAGCAATTCAGATGGAGTTTCGTTACTTTGTGTATATTCACTTGCTCTGATCATCCCTGTTCGTATGACTGATATTGGAGAATAGTTGCAGAATGGATTTTATGCAGGCTTATGATTTGGACGGAAGCACCATAAATCTCAGTATCAGAGTTCTTCAATTGAATGTTCTTTGCACTGTACTTTTTTATATTAATTTCCCTCTTTTTGTTTTCCTTTGTGATACTTTATAAACAGAATCTTTTACCTCACAACTTTCTTTATCCCTACAACCGTCTTAGTATTTCCTGTTCTTGAATCTGGAAATTATAGTATATTGATCATCACTTCCTTAAGCATTAATCTTATAGACAAGAACAAAACAACAATCACCAGCTTTGCATTCCGTTATCTCTGGTTCAGATTTCTTCCTCATGTTGTTGGAGAAAACCTTTCAATCACAACCAGACATTTCCACCAGCAACACACGTAGAATATCCAGTTTTATACACCAATTTGCACTCAAAAGGTTCGTAGAAAGGGATAATAAAATATCGCAAAACCCTAGCCAATTCTAACGTCAACAAAGCTATATCCAATTCAAAACAACAAGAGAAAACCAGCTTCAGATTCTACTTCTACCTAGAAGGTGAGAGTTATCAATCCCAAAAAATTGAACCACAGGAAAATATTCAAACCCTAGAAACCCTAGATTGTTGGATTAAGAATGAAAATGGAAGGGCTAAAAAGAATACGTGCTTATACTTCTTTCCATCGGCAGTCCCAATACCCAATTAACTGGAAAATATTTGTCGGCTGCGTAAAAGAGTTATTTTATTATTTTTATTTTTTTTTAAATTTTATTTTAAAATACGACTTCATTATCTAAAAGTCCTGTTTTATAATATGGTTTTGCAGAATTTTTTTTCAAAAATACTTCATCTTTTTAAAAAAATCAAAAAAATAAAAATAGATTAATTTAACCTTTTTATAATTTTTGAATAAAAGTACTTTTTTTTTCTTAAAAAAACCATATTTGTCTTTTATATTCAATTGCTATTACTTTAATAAAAACTTTGAATTAATTTATTTAATATATTTAATTTATATAATAATATACTATTAAATTTAGTTATTATATTTAATATCATGTTTATTATTTTACTTAATTATAATTTTGAAATATTAAATTTATTGATTATTTACCAATATTATTATACTTTTTAACGAATTTACATAGATGTTAACAAATGTTTTTTTTATGAAAATTAGTTTCTTTTTTTACTTATTTTTTAACAAAATCTTACATACTTCCATTGAATAAATATTATCCTTATCTGCCTCAACATTTTTTTTTTCTTTCTTAATCTAATAAATATTGTGGTGCATTTTAATTTTTTTGTTGCCATTGAAATACCACTCTGAGAATAATCCAACTCCACCAAATTTAATAAGTTGAGTCTAAAAAGCTACGTTACATAAGATAAATATATGAGTTAATATTGTATTTATCAGATAACATAATATATCTATAAGATATAACATATCAACAAGATATAAAGATTATGCTCCAACAAGATAAATATATAAGTTAATATTTCATTTATCAAATAATATAAGATATTTACAAGATATAAGATATTAACAAAATGTAAGATTACGCCACACAAGATAACTATATGAGTTAATATTGCATTTATAAGGTAATATAAGATATCTACAAGATATAAGATATCAACAAGATATAAAATCAGAGACACAGCCAAGGAGGACTAGGCCCTACCATTTTTATTTTTATTTATTACTATATACAACTATAATTAAATTATGAAATATATTATACCATGATTTAATATAAAATTATATATAAATAGTATATATAGATTAAATCTAAATAAAAAAAATTAATTTAAAATAATTAAATATAATCTTATATATAAAAGAAAATATTTTATCTAATCCAAAAATATAAGTTTTTGTATTTGTACTAGATATTTTTCTTTTATATTATATGTATATATATTATAAAACTATAGAGCGTTGAAAATTAAAAGATAAGAAATTTAAAAAAAAAGTAAATATGAGGCCAACTATATTTTTCTTATAGTGAAGAAACAAGTAAGAAAAAATATTTCTTTCTTATTTTTATTTACTATTATAACATATTAGTATGTGTAATATAATTTTTTTTATTTATTATCAATTTGTTTTAATGTTTTATGATAATATATTTTGATTCGATTTGATGTTAAAATATTGAAAATTCAGGTTGAGGCTTAGACAGGTTTAGAGATGTCTAAGAAAAGAACTATAAACTCATTTTTTTTAAGAAAAGAGAAATTAATAAGATTGATGAAATAACCTCTAATCTGTAAAATTTAAATTCAACTAGTAATGTTGAAACTAAAAAAAATAGTGTTGATGAAGAGTCTATAATAAAAATAATTATCAACCTATTTAACAATCTCTTTCTAAAATTATGAAGATATAAGAAAAAAAATGATATTAATATTTTGATACGTGATCTTTGATTACATCATAAATTTTATAATTATTTTATAACTCAAATAGATGAAATTCGTATTGTCTATATAAAGTTTGGACCGTATCACTGTTTTATAAATGTGTATCTTCTTTCTAATTTAAACCATCATTATTGTCGATTTTCAAATTATCTTGATTGCATTGAAAAAAAAAAAATTATTGCAAAATTCCATATAGATGTGATAATTAATGATTTTTATAATTTGAAATATCGAGTACAATTAAAAAATTAAATATACTAAATATATATTTGACCTTATATATAATTATTTATATTAATTTTAAATATATGTAAATTATTAATAATTTATTATAATTTTATTTATTATATTTATTTTTACTATATATATTAATTAATTTTAATTTGATTCCCTCCCTTAAAATTTGTGAGTCTGTTTATAAGATATTTTTAAAATATAAAATATATTAATTGAAATACAGTAAATAGTTTATCATATTATAAATAAATAGTACCATAGTCTTACCCACTCATTCTCGATATAAATAAATAGTACCATAGTCTTACCCACTCATTCTCGATAGATAAGATATTTTGTAAATTCATTTATCCTTCCTTTCCCTTTCCATAACTGCGTCATCAATAAAAAATAAAATAATATTATTTATTATTAATAATTTTAATAATTATTTTAAATATTTTTAAAAAATTAGTATGATTATTATAATAAAAAAATTAATATTATTATTAATATTTTTTATTATTATTTTTAAGTTATTATTATAATAAAAAAATAAAAATAAAAATTAAATATTAATATTTATATATTTTTTTAGTTATTTTTAATTTATCATTATTAAAAAAAAAAAGTTATTATTTTAATATTATTAATATTTTTTTAATTGATTATCTAAAATAATATTATAATATTTTATATAACGTTTGTTTGTCTTTATTCACAAGTCAATATTTTTTGAAATTAGTATATTATTCTCCTGATTTGCACACTTTCTCAAATACCTTCCCCTTCACTTTCACACAGCATAGGCGCCCCCTCTAGAGCAGCAGCGTCGCCAACATGGCTGCCTCTAATTCTGATACTGAATCTGATGATTACCCGTGGATGGAAGAAGGTTTGTTGTTCTCAATAATCATCATAATCCAACATGCTAGTTTTGGTGTTTTACACTTACATGTTGCATTGTTTGCCGTCACAGGTTATGAGAGAAAGACCAAGAGGCTTCGTCTTAGTCAAACTGTAACTCCAAAAGATGCGAATGAAGCGGGCGGAAGGAATTCAGAGAAGTGTACCTTGATATTGGCAGTGGGAAATTTTGCTGAGGACATTGCCGTAAGTTTGTCATTAGAAAGAATTATATATATATATATATATATATATTTACAAAACCTAAATAATCTGGTTAAACTTACAGAACCTAAATAATGTGGTTAAACTACAAATTGGAAATTTAAAAGTGAATGATCATTCGAAACACAAATCGAAATTCTAATTTGAAAGAAGTGTGGAAAGATTTTCGAACAGATTGTTTCAAACCTAATTTAGAACATCCATTGAGTTTTCTTCTTTACCTTCTTGGCTTCATATTTTAATTGTTAATTATTTTTTTTTTTATTCTAATCATCAAAAGCTGGTAGAGGTTTATTAAGAATTAAGAGTTTACGTTATTTATTTATTATGTATGAAGATGGCTGGCCTCTCAGTCGTGGGTCATGATTATTATGGAGTGTTGTTATTGAGGGGTAAATTGCTCAATGTACGGGAAGCCAGCATTAAACAGGTAATGGATAATGAAGAAATTCAGAATATAATAAAGGTTAGTGGACTACAGCACGATAAAGAGTACATAGACACAAAATCTTTGAGATATGGTCATGTAATGATTATAGCTGATCAGGTGGGTGTATAGATATTGTAGTTTTGTATTGATTTGTCTATAACTTTGACGGAAATTATAATGTTTCATTTTCTGGGTGGTTCAGAATCATGAAGGTTCCCACATCAAAGGACTATTGATAAACTTCTTTCATTGGTTCTGACCATCATTGTTAAAAGTTCCAACTTTTATGATTGATTTTACCATTCCCATAGTAAAGGTTAGTATGGTTTTGTGGTTAGCGAAAAAGAAAACATTTACTTTCATATTTTGATTTTGCTATTTCTACAGGCTTTTCATTCAAATGGGATAAAATTATATTTTTATTCTATGCCTGAGTATGAATCATGGAGAGAAAGGTTGGGGAATAATACAAATGGTTGGGACATAAAATACTATGAGGTTTGTTGTTGTAGGGATGGAAAACCTTGAATGTAATTTAGAGTTCATTCTGCTTTGAGTTAGAGTGTTCACGTTCTTTGTATTTTTTTCTCTATAGATTTTGGGTTGTTGTACTTACGAGGAAGGGAGAGAGTTCTTTCAAGTTCTTGATAAGCACAAGAGGCACTTTGTTTGGGACGATGAGCAAGATGGAAGTGCAATTGAGATGGTATTCAGTAAGAAAAAAAGCTGAAAATAGAAAGACTTGGATTCGTAATTTTGAGGTCTAAAGTGTTTTCTATTAGACAATTTTGTATATTTTATTGATATATATGAAGTGTTGAAATTAATTCTTTTAAACTTATGGTAATATCTACCTAATAAAAATGTATGTTCTGATGTTTGCAGCCGGGCACCTTTCGTGATCATACTGCCAGATATATAAATTACAGCGATTTTCTTAATGAAGAACTTATATTAGTGTTTAGGGCGGATCTTGAAAGGTCTATTCCCTCTATGGTGGATGGCCTCAAACCTCTTCAAAGGAAGATTTTATTCCACTCATTTGAGAGGTTTTTAGAAAGAAAAGAAATATCAGAGTTGATTTTTTATGTATTACTTGACTCTTTTTTCCATCTTGGAGAGTGCAGTCTTGGAGAGTACAGACTAGGAGAGTACATTCATGGGGAGTACAGTCATGAAGAGTACAGTGATGAAGAGAACAGTGATGATGAGTACACTCGAGAGTATTGTAATGGAGATATCAGTCTTGAAAGGCAAAGTTTAGCTACCGCAATCTTCAATATGGGATATGATTTTGTGGGTAGCAACAACATCAATCTTCTTAAACCAGATTGGCAACTTCCTACTGGTAACCTGGTAAGATGTCTCTTAATGACTTGAATTCAAAATTTGTTATATGGTTTATTGTGCATTGAAATTTATCGTGCAATTCTTTCTTGTCACATAGTGAAAAAGATCTACGGGTTAATATTAAACTAAGCCCTATTACTCGTTTCATCTTCCGTGAAAATGATGACAAGCTTATTGAATACATGCACGATGGACAGTCAATTAATGGGGATTTAATTGAGCCCAATTGGTATTTTGTTTTCTCTTGTTTTTCAAACACCTTTAGTGATAATAACATTACAAGGTTTTTATTTAATTATTTTTGTCTTACCTCACATGTATATGCCGGTTATACCGATGGTTCTTGTCAATGGCAGCGAGGGAGTTGGGACAGATTGGAGTTCCTTCATTCCGAGTTATAATCCAAGAGAAATTATTGTCAATATCAGGCGATTGTTGAATGGGGAGACGATGGTGCCAATGAATCCATGTATAAAGGATTCAAAGGAACAATTGAGATAAGTCCCAAGGAAGGTGAATACGTAGTCAATGGTTTAGTGGAAAAAATAAATGAACAAACTTTCATAATCAAGGAGCTCCCAATTAGTAAAGGGATCCAAGATTACAAGCAGTTCCTTCAGTCTATATCTGATGGGTTTACTAACGTGGAAGATCCTTTAATTGATGTAATTATTTGATCATATGCTTTTTCTTAATATATGCATAATACATTTCCCTGTGAAATAATCTTATGAAAATTTCCTTTTTGAAGTATTACAGAGTGAATGACAGATGGAACAATAACAATGTAGACATAGAAGTCAGAATGAAACTAGACAAAATAGAAGGTATAATGCAAGAGGGACTACTTAAAACGTTTAAACTGTCCCTCCCTTTGAGCACAAATAATATGCATCTGCTTGATGCAGTAGGGAGAATTAAAAAAATATGACAATCCAGAAGAAAAAAAAGTATGTATATCTTTATTATGCGAAGTTTTGAATACTCTTAATTATCTTAATTATCAGATAATATTTCATAGACATTTTATTATGTGATTTTGTTTGCAGTTTTTGAAGAATTCTTCCCACTTAGGGTACATTATTATGAAAGAAGAAAGACGAGTTTGTTGTCTTTATAAAAAAAGGATTTTAAATTCAAAAAGAATCTGTATGGGTGAGAACTGAAATTCAATTTGGATATGTAGGCAGGATTATATACTAAACAACCTCGAAACACTATTGCTAGCGTTGGACAACAAAGTTAGGTATATATTAGGGCATATGAGGGGAGAAATTAACATAATGAATGCTGATTTGGTGATTCAGCTACAGCAGAAAGGTTTTACCCCCATGCCAAGGGAAGGTAAATTGGCAGAACCTCAAGTTGTAGGGGCAAAGGATAAAGAAGACTATGAGTATCTGTTATCTATGCCTAGAGAGTCTTTATTATCTTTGGAAACTGTTCAGAAGCTTATAGCTGAGAAAGATGAAAAGAAAAAGGAGTTGGAGATTTTGAAAGTAACAACATTAAAGTCTATGTGGTTAAAAGATCTAGATGAACTCGAGAAGAAACTTGATGTAAGAGAAATTACCTACTTGAAATTCTTGAAAATTTTTCCTTTATTCAAATAATGATTTATATGTTAATTATTATGTTTTTGTTTTACAGGATTAAAATAAAGATTATTCTGATTTTGAGGAAGATGAAGACCAGGCCTAAGTTTGATATGTCTCTGTAGATTTTTAACTCTTCAAGAGATGATTGTGATCTTGATTTTTTTACTGATTAATGTTAATTTTATGATAATAATTATTATGTAGTAATAGTATGGAAGGAGATATTAAACATTTCCAAAAATTTATAATTTGATTTTGTGATTGTACAGGTAATAGTAATGAAAATTATTTTTACAGGTAATAAAAATAATAATATTAATAAAAATAATCACTAATAATAAATGATAGTGATTGTAATAAAATATTTTAAAAGATTAAAATATATCTTTTGAAAATTCTAAAAACATAAAAAAAATATATTTTTTAATCTTATTTTGAATATTCTTTTATTTTATTGTTAATGTTGATTCGAAAATTTTCATGTAATTCTATATTGTATTATATTTTATTTTTTCTAAAGCAAAGATATTATATGTTTATTTGAGTTGGCTAACTAAAACATTTTAACATGACACTAATATTTAATTATTATGAGTAAATGTAAAATAGATTATACTCTTCATCATAATTTTCAATAATATTTACAATTTTATTTTATAGAATCAAATATGAGCTATTGTTTAGTTTATTTTTTTTAGTTATATTTTAATTAAGAAAGTTTTTAATTTGTTTTAGATATTAGTTTCTAATTGCACACGTAATTCAATTTTGTTCTATTTTTTAAAGTAGAGGATTTTGCATTCTATTAGAATATTTTATTATGAAATTCTTTTTTTAAAGTAATGATTCATGTGCTTAGTTCTCCTTTAAATAAAAAAAAATTGTAAAAATGAAAACGTGTTTGGATAATTTATTTATAGATACTTTTAGAACAAAAATATAGGACCCTTCTTGAGTTGGGCCATGAGACATTGCCCTTCCAGGCCTGGCTTAGGTCGGCCCAATAAATAGTTTAAAAAATCTTTTTTTTTTTTTTTGAATATAATTGATTATTAGTTCAATCAATGATACTTTTTAAATTGTAAATTTCATTACTCTAATTTTTAGAAATATATGATTCTATTTATTTTTTATATTTGTATTTAAAATTTAATTATAATTTTATTATTATTATTATAAAAATGATATTTTTAAAATTGAAAAATTAATCAATTAATTTTAAAATATAAAAACATGAAAACACATGCATATAAAAAGATATTAAAATCAAATAGAAGCCACCTTTATCTTCTCTCCAATCAAACTTGATATTTTCAGTAGCAGACAACACAACTCAGCCACTGACTACAAAAATCAACGTTGTTTTCAATCGGTTTCCAAAAAAATCCAACTTTTGAATATCTTTACAAAATAAAATTTAATATAATCATTAAGATCATTCCCTTTAATCTCAATACGAATTTTCACAAAGAAAATGTAATTATTTTGAAGAAAGTATTTTTAAGAGTATGTCTGCAAATTTTTCTTAAACAATAATCTTTCTAAGATGTTTTTTATCCTCTTTTTTTCAATCTATCATATTCATCTTTATTTTTATTCTATTTCATTTTAGCATTAAGTATATATTTTTTCTTATATTTAAATTTAATATTAATAATATTTTTTTATCTTGATAAAAGTTATAAAAATATTAAATATAATTTTAGTTATTATTTAATATAATATTTAATAATATTTATTTATGATTATAAAATTAATAAAAAAATTAGATGTATAAAAAATTACAAAAATAGTAAATTAATTTAAAAATTAAAATACCAGATTAAAACCATATTTAACGGTTAACATTAAATGTTGCTCTCATTAAGATCATGACCAAGACAGGTTTTGCTTTCGCTGCTCCAATTTTCTCCACATGTTTGTTTAATAATTATTATTTATTAATTATTAATTATTAATTATTATTTATTATTATCTCTTGTATCTTCGAATTTGCATTGGCAGAGACTGCGAGAGCCACAACAACAACATGCCCTCTTTCACTGTCTCGCCCTCGCCCTCGCCCCTTCCAATCAGCTCCACATTTTCCAAATCCCAATTTTGCCCTCTCCCCTTCGCTTCCCCTTCTTCCTCCTCGCGCCTTCTCTGTCACGTTGGCTCCAATTCCAATGCCCAACGCCACGTCGCCACCGACCTCAATTTCGTCCTCCACGACGCTCTCCATGCTTCTGGAATCGACACCACCCATGCCAGAGTAATCACCATATCAACGATCAATCTCACTTTTCTTATTATTATTATTTTCAGACAATATTTTAATTAGAATTCTACGTTGATTTTTAATGCAAATCTTGATTTAGAAGATTCTCCAAGTAAAAATTCTTCCCTGTTTTTCTGATTGGAATTGAGTTTCATCTGAATTGTTTATGTTAATGTTTGATGTAAATTTTTATCTGCAAACAGCAAATTAGTCAAATCTCTCTGTGTTTTTCTTTTCATTTTTTTTTAATTCAAATTTGACTGAATTTTTACTTTACATTTTGTTTTTAAATTTCGTGATATTTGGAGTGAAGAAGGATTAAGAATTAGTTAATTATTTTTTTAATTTAATATTTTATAATATTAATTCTATTCATGAAATTAAAAAAATAAATAATAAAAATTAAAAATAAATCATTAAGATTAATTCATTTCAAGAATAAAAGTTAAAAATTTATTTCTCATCTTAACTTTCATTTTGTGTAATCTAAATTAATATTTATTATTGAATTAAAAAGATATATCTTTTATTTCATATATAAGATGTACTTACTTTAAAAAAAGTATTCTTGATTTCTATCATTTATTTATTTTTAATTCAATAATATAAAATACTAATTCATTTTAATTATTAGATTAAAAAATAAATAATGGAATGAACCAAGAATATTAAAAAAAAGAATTTTGGTTTTGAACGGTTTTTTGTATTGCAGTTGTGTTTCTTTTATTTTTCAAATTGGTTAAATATAAATTATATTCAATGGGTTTCCTGGTAATTTGGTATGTTATAATCTGAAGCATGTTTGACCTCGTTTTGATCGAAAATTGTTTAATATAAATTATATTACACGAAATTGCTAGTTTGGAATTTCCTTATTCCGTTTTGACTCGAATCTTTTTTTTTTTTTTTTAATTAGAAATTTTTGTTTTTGACGCAAAATGGTTTATGCTGATGCATTTGAAATTTATTTTTTTAAACTTTTTTGGGTTTTGAAGTTCTAGAGTCATTCTCATTTGTTGCATTGTTGGTGAGTGAGCAGGAAGCTAGGGAACAATTCTGCTCACAAATTGGGAGATTTACGGATATTGAGAAGGAAACCAGCATTTGTATCAACAGGTGTGTTGATTTGGGGAGAACTGCTCTCTACATTGCTGCAGAGGATGATTCTCTGGTGTCACATTCATCAGTTCCACTTCCCGTGGATGATTTCATTAGCAGATTAGATGATCTTTCCATGGACTACTGTCCTCACTACAGCCCGGAATATGATTCATCGCCTGAGAAGTTCTTAGAGAGCATCGAGAGATTTCTATATGTTCACAAGGTTTGTACTTTGATTTCATGCTCCAAACTTTGTGCTTGATTCATATAAGGGAATGTGTAATAGCTAACAACAGAGTGAATTACATTTGGCTCGCCTTCTTTTTTTAATTTGGCCAATACCCTTCATTTTTAGAGACCTATAAAAGACCCCTTTTTAATAACATCGACACTCTTTATACATTACATTAACCATCCCCTCCTCAATAGTTTGAAAAATATTACAATGTGTACCTCCGGAGGAATCCCTAACTTGTCCCATAATTTTTCTAATCTCCTACTCTATGGTGCTGATACCAAAATCACTCCATCTACATTCATGACGGCTTTCCTGGCTATTAACCTCTTTTGTGGTTTTTCAGTCTGCGGTGAGGACAGTTCCTCCTATTCCCATCTTTTTTTCCTTCTTTCATAAACATGCATGCTGCAGCCTAGTTTGCCCATGTGTTTCTTCCTGCCAAGATAAACTTGTGCTAACGTTCTAACAAATATCTTTTGAGAAGTACAGTTTAGATTTGTGTTCTATAAGAATGTCCACTGCATTCATGATAATGCCATTCTTTGCACATCGGGAGCAGGGTATAAAATGTATTATTAACTATGAAGTACTCATATATACCAAGCAGTTCGTTAACTATGGAGCACATCATTTAAATGTGTATACTACGTTGACCTAGATAATTGATAAGCCACTGAAACATGAAAAGTAGAATATGTAATTATCATATGCACGATTTTTTTTTCCTGGTTAATAACTCGGTTATACATTTACTACTTTTTTTTCACACCTCGTAAATTATATTCTCTTTAACTAATTTCATCCTTTTACCTTGATGTCGGTTCCTTTTACTGATCACTTTCTTGTTGATAGGGTTTCAGGAGAGCCAATACAAATGTATTGGAGCCACGAGCTCTTTATCTTCACTCGGTAATATATATCTCATTTTTACAGGTTGTTTCTGAAGAGAAATCTGTGAGTGGTAGACCTTTGATAGATTTACTTTGATGTATTGAGCAGGTTTTGACCCATCGTTCAGGATCTGCTGCAATGCTATCACTTATATACTCAGAAATTCTGAAAATGCTTCGGCTGTGGAGTCTTTTGTATTTTGATGCTGAAATTTTCTTCCCTCATGATGCTCTTACCCTTCCCAAAGGCTATCATAAGCAGAAAAGCAAGGAGTCAGACCAAGCTCACATAATGACTTCAGGAAACCTATTAGTTGAGGTAATTGCTCATTGTATGCTCTCCATTCCCTTTTACTTTCCTCTGTATCTCTTCTACCAATAATGTGTAGATTTTCATAGTTTATAGCTGTAACTATTCATCTGTGCCATAAACTAGGAGGAAGAGCCTTAGCACAACTATATTTCTGCCATATGAGCTAGTAATCATAGCTCACGAGTTATACCGTTTGGAAACAACCTCCAACTCGGGTATGGCTGCATTAGCATCCCTTTTAAGCATGTTCGCTGCAAAATAAGTTCCATGCTCCTGGTTTTTTTGGTGGACATGTGGAGTGTCTTTTCCACTTGCTGGCGGTTCGAGTAATATCTGTAATAAATACCAAGAACAATGGCGCATGAATATATGCTAGATACTGGGCATCAAATTCTTGTACAGGGACATAGGAGCATGAACCTTTATTTTTATTTTCTTTCCCTTGAGGGGTTCTTTTCTTATATCTTATGATACAATTGTTTGACTTTCTATATGTGTAGATCTTAAATGATCTGAAGCATGCATTCTGGCCTTTTCAACATGATCACACCAAAACTTTATTCTTAAGGGCAGCAACTGCTGCTAACTGTGTTGACAGGTCTGATTTTGTTGGACAAAGGTACTTTATACGATGACATTCTCATCTCTTATTTTCTCTAATGTAATCAGTTTATATAGGAATTAGTTTTAAAGTTTGTCAAACTGCAGTGGCTCACAAATTGCATCAGCTAAGGCTGCTCAACATAGACTAGACCGAGGTGTTTGGACCAGTGTGCGTTTTGGGGACATGAGGCGTTCTTTGTCTGGTATGCCATTGATTCAGTTTCTCTCTGCTTTGTCTCAATACTGTAAAGTCATTGTAAGGTTTTGGTTATGCATGTCGTCCCACCCTCTGGATCAGTTGCTAAGTTTTAGTTAAAGTCATTGCACAAGTATTATCTTCCTAAGTATTGTTTAGAGAGAGAAAAGTGAGGGGTAGAGATGCTAAATATTGAATCTTTTGTTCTATTTATACTAATAATTATGAGCCTGTCTGGGTCAGTTTCTTCATAAGCACTTGTAGAAAAGAAAAAATAATGAAAAATTTATAAAATTAGTTTATGCATAAGCTAATTTATAAAAACTCTTTCATATTAGTTTCTCAAAATTCAGATTTTTAACTTATATATAAGCTGGTTTTAGTTTATGGATACACTTATGTAATGTTTTTCTTCTTATAGAAGTGTTTATAGAAACGTTAATCTGAACAGGCCCTATGTCAACAACTAGGGTAATTTTACTAGCATAACCCACTTAAGCACAACTGAGAGAAAATTGGGTTCTTTAAGCATATTATTAGGATGCACATTTTAATGAAGAAAACTTTGTTGGGATAGATAAAACTCATTTCCATGATTTTTACGTTTCGAAAAGAATTAGTTTCTAACTATTGGTTGGAGGATAATATTCTTAGCGCAAACCAAAAAAACTACTAGTATAAGCGCAAACCTACTAATATGATAAAACAACTAATCCTATTAAACAAGTAGATAAAAAGAAATATAATGAAATCTGAAACAATTCTTAAGAGATCATTTGATATACCCTAAATATTTTATAATACAATTAATATTTTGAGATGTTTTCTGGATATTCTACCAAGTTTGTTGGACATTATTCTTGGCATTTGTCTTTTGTCAAATTTTCTGATATTAAGCCGAAATTAATACACACTTGTGTTTTGATATGATCCCGAATATTTTCCCTATCTTTTCAGCATGTGAGCGTCTAATCCTGTTGAAAAATGATGCAAATGAGTTAAGAGATTACAGCATTCTTCTCTATCACTGTGGATTGTATGAGCAGTCGTTTGAATACCTGAAGAAGTACAGGGAACTAAAGGTACCCTTTACGCTCCTATCCAATGCATGTGATGTTTTTCAAAGTTAACCGATTGAGGTGTTTACCGTTCAACTTCTGCAGAATTCATCAACACAAGAGACAGTATCATCAAACTCTCTTAGCAGCCTGGAAGAAGATGCCGTGAATAACCTGATGATGCGCTTGAATCTCGTCCTGATGGAGCAAGGTTGGACTCGGCCATCTTATGCCCGGAATTTTCTGGGTAATAACTCTGAACCATGGTAGTTCCTCTTCCATGTTGATGGAGACAACATCAAAGAAGATTTGCATCAAGCCAAGACATGAAAACCAAAGGTAAGAGGCGGCAAGTTTTGTTGTATTTTCCCGACACCAACAGTGGGATTTGTGGATACATGCAGCTGTAGTTTTTCCAATTGCTTGAATGCTTCGCAATCGTTCAAATAAAAGGTTGGTGACAACTGCTGAAGTGGACGAGATCGTGCAATAAGTAGAGATATAACATTTACACATTTGATTGAAAGTAACAACCATATATTTATGTAGGGAGCAAAGAAAATTCTGTATAATTTACCTGTGTTCCAATTATATAGTTCTGTACCTTATGCACATTTCCTCTGTAAAATTCATGTATATACTGAAAAGGTTTTCCTTTGACAAAGTAACATAGATATGATACCCAGAAGCATTACCGAAGCAGAATTTTGTCATATATTTGATTAGTAGTGTCCAAGCAAATAGGGATTAGGGGAAAATGAAACGTGTATGCATCCATGTGTATGCCTATACCACAGTAACAACAGTATAGAATGTGAAAACCTTATAAATTTGCATTTTTAGAAGACCATATAAACTGAATAATACCTTAGAATCTTGTAAAATATTACATATACAAATATTTTAGGACAGTAGCGGATCTATTAAGGGGCGCAGGAATTTTTTAAGTGAAAAATATACCTAGGGATATAATATGAAAAGCCATTTCTTATTGCCCCTACTGGCTTTGAATAATTTATTCTTCATCTGGAGCAACAATATATAGTTGAATATAGAATTAAGAAATGGTGAAAAATCAAAATAAGACTAAGCATACACACAAATCATTTGCAATCATCATTCAAATATTTGATAAGATTTTCAGACAAATATGAAACAAGCGCAACCATTCCCTATTTTACATATGTCTTTGTTGTCCATCACCTTTATATGTGTTGTGACATTGTATACTGTACATGATACTTCATTTTAACACACAAAATATATGAGAAACAATAAACTAAGAAAATAGATAAGAATCATATTTAAAAGCTATTGACATGACTTTGGGTGTTTTCTCACATTGTTTCGTCCATTCAGAATTTTGAGTATCAGTTATCAGCTTTTTAACATCCAAAATTGACATGAGTGTCAAACAATTATTGAGGCTCTTGAAGTATATTCAAATTCAAATTTAATTTTTATTTATATCTATCAGAAATTACTTTCTGAAATTGATACATCAGTTACCGTCAAATGTCATTGCTTTTTGGTACATAGATGTCATCGTTTTACTTTTTATTCATCATTTTTGCTCGAGTTTGACTGAATTTTCACAAGAAAGTGTTGGATACTGAATTGGTTGACTTTCATCAAATTTAAAATAGAATTCGGATGTAATTTTATATTTATTCATTGAAAATTAAAAATGTAATATTTAAGACAACATACTAGAGTTAATCATTATATATAAAGAATGATTTGTAGATATTTCTATAATTTTGTCATTTAAAAACGTCTTAATAAATTAAAGAAAATTATTATATATAAATTATTATTGATCTTATTACCTTCATTTTGATATGACATTTTCTAAATATATATAAAAAAATACTCTATTTTTTCTACAAACATTATCAACAATTTGATGTCAAATATATGAATATGGAATTGTTAAAAATCAATTATTAATTTTAAAACTTTGTGACTTAATACAATTTTATTTTTGTAAATATTCAAATCAATTAAATATATATATATATATATATATATTATCATTAATCTTCACTTTAAACTATATAAGAATTGAGTATACGGAATTACTTGTTACTTTGATTCTTAAATAAGAAAAACAAAAAAAAAAGTCTAAGTTTTCATCTCAGGAATTGCATATTCTATATAGGGTCGTTTCTCTGTTCAAGACATTGACAGAAAGAATGATAGTTATATGCTTCTTTTTAAAAATTAATTCTAGTTTTCTTTAGAAATGGCTTTCGGCTACATCATTAAAATAAGGAGAGTTTTTTTTTTTCTTTTACTTTGCAAGGTATTAAACTTTTTGTGTTATAAATACTTTCTTCTACATTAAATTACACTATTTAATAATTTTTTTATAAAATATAAAGTTAATCAATATAAGTATTATATGTTTTACTTTAACAATATTTTAAACTATGTAAGTATTTATTATTAGATAACATAGCTATTAAAATCTAAATTATCAAAATTAAATTTATATTCTATAAAAAATGATTAAACATGTAATTTAACTAACTTTGAACCTAATATAAGTAGATCTTGCATGCATATATTTATCTTAATAATAATAATAATATCTAAGTTGTGTTTATACATTAAATGATCCAATGAAAAGAATAAGAGTTTATAGAAATATACTCTTTAAAAAGAATCATGGCATGTGTGGTGAAGTAGTGAGAGGAAAATTGAAAAACCAAATGGGTAAATAATTAGGTAAAAGGAGGATGATTATGGCACATCCTTGTCAGTTGGGTTGGGCAAAGAAGAAAAGATGAACAACTTTTATGCAGTGGAATGACTAATGAGGTAGGAAAGCTAGGGTTTCATAGGGTCATAGTGACCTATTTTTGTTTCCTATAAGGCAAATCTATGAGGCAATTAGGGTTAGGCTGTGATCTTGACCTACATAGAGACCCTCTAGCATGGTAGGTTGGTCCCCCACACCTTGCATAACCCTTTTTCATTTCTATTATTATGTTGAGTTTTGCAGTATTAGAAACCTTCACTGATCCTTACCTAACCCTGTTCCCCAATTTAATAACACCAAGATTGCCACCCTTCATCAACCATCAAATCTTATGCTGCTTTTTTATTTCTTTATCATAATAACTTGTGATTTGGAAGTGATGGTTCAATCTGATATGATGAACTAGGAAGATTTTCAAGGATTGTTTTCATGTTAATCATAGTTATTATTGCTTCCCAATCATGTTTCATTACTGTCATATTACCACCAAGCCAATCATTCATTGTCTTTTCTTGTTTATCTACTAAATTACTATACCATGTCAGAGAAATGTTTGTGATGAAAACAACAAAAACATAACTTCAATTGCAGAGAAATTCATTGACAGTATTTGATTTGTATTTGACATTGTCTTGATTATGTCAAACTTATGACAAATTGCTTCTTGTTTTCTGTGGTGGAATGGAAGAGTTTAATGGTGATTCTGTGGCTTTTACTGATATCATTACTGGTTTTTAGGGTGAATGGCTCTTGCCATGATCTTTATTGAGTAAAGTTTTGAAAGAGGTGGACCAAAGAATGGTTGAAGAATTTGTGGTGAAGGGTTTCCATAATGTATGGTTCCTTGACCCATTCAAAACATATGGATGAATTGTCTTGATAAATGTGTCTCTATGTCCTTTATGTTATCCATAGTTCTTTATGGTTTGATGTTATTCATAGTGCATTGGTTATGATTTTTTTTAGAAATAGACTAAGAATATGTAAGTATAACTTTTTATTCCTCATGAGTTTAGGTTGAGTTCTCTATTTTATAAATTTTTCATTTGATTTTTAAAATGATATTTAACATTATATATATATATATATATAATTAACATTTCCTAGTTATAAAATTTTAAGATTCAATGATAAAATAGGAAAAATATTTTTTAACCAATAAAAAATAATTTATAGAATTGAAGGTTTCTTAAAGAGTTTGAGATGTTTATGATTTGGATGAATATAAGAATCCAAATCAAAAAAATTAAAATGGTTCAAATTTCTAGTTAATCTTGTCCAATTCAAACAAAATCTATCAAATATAATGTTTGGTTCATGTATTGATTTATAAATTATAAATATTATCCAATCCAATCATTTTTGTTATTACTTTATATGAAGTTTTATAATATAATTATATAATTTTTACTATTGGTTTAGTTGAAATTTTAATTTTTTTAAGTATGAAAGAGTCTAAAATAGTAAAAATTAATTGGTTTAAATTTCATTTTCTTCAAAATCCAATTCAAACTAACATATCAATAGCCTTCTAAAACCACGTTTTACCAAATAAGTAATGCCTATGTATAAGAAATATTTCTTCAATTTCATGATTTTAGGGTTTAGGGTTAATTAATTGATATTTTCACATTTCAATAAAATATTGATTTTTTTTCTTTCTAATTCTATAGTTATGCATTTTACTTAAAAAAAAAAAGAGATTATTTAAATAAAATTGTTTTAAATTTTCATTATATGAAAAAACTTTAAACTCTAGCAATATAAAAGGAAAAAAAATTAAGGTGTATCCACCCCAAATTATGAAGTTATCTTCAAATTAAACAAGAGGGAAAATGTTTTTATATAATTTAATTAATAAAGATTATAATACATATTAAACGAAAAAATGATTTTTATATAATTAATTAAAAACATCGACTTATTTAAAAATATTAATAATAAAAATAAGTGAAATAAAATTATAAAAAATAATCATTTAATCTTTAATATTTCTTAATTCAACCCAAATTTCATGATTTAATTTGAATTTTGTGTTGCTGTCGAAATTTAAATTATGGATTAACTTCTTTAATTAGAAGAAATATAAGGACGTAGGAAGTGATTTTTTGAGGTAAAAGACAAAAAGTCATACATTTTCATTATTTCTAAATAAAGTTGTAAGCTTTATTTGATCGTGGACGTAATTCTCAAAGTGAAGATAAATTAATAAGTTAAGAAAATATTAAAGTTCACAACAATTTTCATTAACTAATGAAATATACTCCCATTAATTTTGTAAATATGTTTTTTGAAAAAAAAAAAAGTTTTTGGGTTACTGTATTTTTTATTTATTTTTTTATATTTTTAAATCGATAAAAAATTAGTCTTTTATTTTTAAAAATGTTATTTTCTTCATTTATAAAAATCAAAATTAACAAAACTATTTTTCTTCACATCATCCATAAAAGTAAAAAGTGAAAAAAAAAATTAACTAAACGTTGGTTTATGTTTTTCCTAGAAGGAGACACTTCAAGTAGGTCTTTTCTGTGTGTTGATCCTTCTAATTATTTCAAGTTGAGAACTTCACAATCTACAAGGTGTTTTGAGGGGAATATGAAAGAAAAATGAAGAAGAAGGCAAGAAATCCGTTTAGGTTTCTGTTTCTGGGGTTTGAAAAAGGAAAGGGAAATTGGTTTCTGCATTTTCCAAAATTTTGATGCTTCCATTTGCACCAGAAGACAGAAGGTGGAATCAGTGTTGTCTAAAAATGAAATGAAAACGAAAAGGTGTAAGAGGAAATGTGCTGGTTTACCTACACATGAGGCCACAAAAATTGCTTCATAGCAGAAAAAGTTGAATCATAATTATTACTCACTCTACCAATCCAAGAATCTCTAAGTGGACTTTCAGTGTCAAAACCAGTACCAAAAATTCACCCTTTCTCAATCCCACTCTCTGCTAAACCACCCCCTATCTCTGTATAAACAATTTTTAATCCACTTTTTTACTGTATCATAATTTCATTGCTTAGTATATAATCTATGTCATGATCATGCATATAGATTTCTAATACAAACTCTAGTTAACATGAAGCTCTGATTTTTAAAGTGAAAATGAGATAAAAGTATTAAAGGAATTATAGTTTTGTCCATTATGGATTTTATTATTATTTTTTCCCTATCTTTCTTTTAGAATTCAAAGCATAGATGACATTTGCATCAAAAGAATGGAAACTCATGTTCTGTTCCAATTCTCTCCATATAATAAGATAAGATCTCCAAATACCTTCATCAACATCTAGTTCATTAAGATAAAGATCTTAGAACTTGTCACATACCCTTTTTCCAAGAACAAGAGCCTCAATCTCAGAGCTTGTGACTTGTTCCAATGAGCATGTTAGGCCTGAGAGACCTAGTTCTCATAGCTCCAACCCCTTCCCTGCACCAAGGGCAACCCATCTCAGAAAACCACACTCCCAACCTTCCTCTGCCTTCTTCAGCCGCTCTCAGTGTTGGCTTTGGCATTTTCCCGCTCCTCACTGCCACACCCTGTGTACCACACCCTCACCAAAACAATGAGATTCAAGAGTGTGGTGGTAGTGGTGGCAACACCAACCCCACCACCACCACCAACTATTGGAACCTCAAGATGTGCCCAGAAGTGAATCCTCCAAAGAAGGGTGTGATCAACATGGATGATGATGATGATGAGAGACACCATCACCATAAGGGTGTGATGGAGAGTGAGGAAAACGGGATTTATGGACCTGACTTTAGGGTGTGTCAAGATTGTGGCAATAGGGCCAAAAAAGATTGCATCTTTCGAAGATGCAGGACTTGTTGCAAGGGACGTGGATATGATTGCAACACTCACGTGAAGAGCACCTGGGTCCCCTCAATTCGCCGCCGGGAGCGGGAGATGGCGGTGGCTTCCGCCGCTGGTGGTGCTGGCAGTAGTGGTGGTAGTAAGAGGCCAAGAGCTATATTGGGGTCATCACAAAATGCCACTGCCACTGCCACTTCTCATAGTTCCAACTCTAATGCTACAACACCCAAGAGCTTAGCTACAATCTCTTCTCACCAAGGTTCTTTCTCTTTCACTTTCAGTTTCTCATTCATTTTCATGTTCTTTCACTCATCAAGGAAACATTTTTCTACAGTTAAATGGTATCTATCAAGTAGTAAAATTTGGTGTAGTTTGAACCATGGAACTTGCTTACTTTTCACATTAATCCTTAGGGAAACATCTTGTATGCTATAATTTGTTTGCTTTTTGAAACTATTGGATGTGATGTGACTTATTGGAACAACTTGATAGAATAAATTGATGTTTAAGATGAATTTGAGGCAGAAGATGAAATTATGGGGTTGAAATGATTATCTTGAATTGCAGACGCTAGCTTCAAGCAGTCTTTACCTGGTCATGTTCGTGCACCTGCAGTTTTCAAGTGTCATAGAGTCTCTGCCATTGGGAATGGTGAAGATGAGTTTGCATACTTGGCCACGGTGCACATTAGTGGACATGTGTTCAAGGGGTTTCTCTATGACCATGGAGTTGATGGGAAAATTGCAAATGCAGTGCCTTGTGTTTCGGAACTGCAACTGGGAAACAATTGCAGTGGGAAGAACAGGGAATGTTCTTCTGCAATTGGAGTTCCAAATAACAATGCATACCCTGCTTCTGCCAGTTGAAGATTTCTTCTGAGGTACCAAATTAGACTCAGTTTAATTCAAAAAATAACATTCCAATGTTTCTGAAACATTATTGTAGATACACCTTTTATGTGTTAATTATTGCAACCCTGCAAGAGATTTTGCTTTGCAACACAGATAACTTTTTCACTCGTAAGGAAAAAGAAGAAAAAGAAGAAAAAGTAAGGAATTGATTAATAATTAAAAACAGTTTTGAATTAGGTTACGATATTGATAAATCTATATAACAAAGTTCTTAAAATTGAAAAATCTCAGAGAATTTGGAAAATGAGGTAGAAAAAGATGAAGAGATGGTGCAGTTCTGAATGTCCATTAAAATATGAAAGAGTGTCTAATAATGCATTTCCACGTTGCTATCTTTGTTGCATTTCCACCGCCGCACCTAAAAGTTGCATGCTTCATCACTTTTATTATTATTTATATCATAAGAAAATGTATCAGTCCAACTAGAATATTTTTTTATTTTTTATTTTTTATAATCTGAATTTAAAATAATAATTCATTTTAATCATTAAATTAAAAAATAAACAATAAGTAAAAAAAATTATAATTTAATTCTTCATATTAGTAAACTAGGTAGTTAGTTTATTAAAATATTTGTTTTATTTACTAGATACTTTTAAATAATTAGAATATATGGATTAAATGGATTTATATTTTTTTTCCATAAATTTATACATATTTGTTAAATGAAGTTAACCTACCACCAATCCAAACCCCCAAATTTATTTTGGTCTATAAATAACAATGTTTATTTTTTTCAGCCTAATTAAAACTTATAATATCTATCTCTAATCAACATTCACATTTACTTTTTAAACTTTTTTTAAAATATTATAAAACATTTGAATATTTGAATGAATAGGAAAGCGCAACAAGATACAGATATCACACTCTGTTCTCCACTCTGCAAATTTGTTTTTATTTTTGGGAACTTGGAATGCCCTTTTGATCCATTTTCTAGAGAATCACAAGAATCTTAGGGCTATAATTTACTTTTTCTTTTCTTTTCTTTTCCCACTCATCCAAGCAATGAAAAATAACAAGAAGCATAATTATTAGCCAATTGAAGTTTTTTCTGCCATTCATCATTAATATCTTCATGAGGTTAAGGTCATCACCACTTCAATGCACTATTTGTTTGATCAGATATTAAAATATTTTTGGAAAACTTTTTTCTTTAATTCTTTTAAAAAAATCATCATCAGTTTATGTATAAATTACTATAAAAAACTCTTTCATATAACTTTTCCAAATTCTTATTTCCAGCACTTTCATGACACCCCTTTGTTTTTTACTGCATAATTTTTTGTTGCTTTTATTTTCTGAATTGGATTGTTTTCCTCTTATTTATGGCAATAACAGGTGATGGATGAATTTGATGAAAGTTGATTTTGCAAATTTTCTGGGAAAACTGAGGATGTATGATAAAGTGGTCTTGATTCTGTAAATTTCTCTTCCAAAAATGTTTATGTGCATACATATAAACTTTGAGACATTGATGTCCGAAGGTTAATTCAAGTTTTCACTTTTTAATTTAAACTTTGAGTTTATCTCAATGTTTATGGGACATTAGAGGGTTTCATTTCATAATTTATTTATTTCAATCCTTAATAAATAATTTTAAATAAAAGTTTATAATAAGGAGAAAACTAGGCCACTACTTAATAGTAAAATTGTAAAAAAATAATATTCAATTATCCAAATGCAACTATTTCACATAGAGATAGATAGATGATATATGAGCACTAAAATCCAAATTAATAAAAATGTATTTAAAAGAATAGATTAATTGGAATATATTATTTTTTTACATTGTCATTGAATTGTGAATAGTCATATAGTTAAAAATTGTACATTTTTAACAAGTAATAATTAAATTAATTTTTAAATGATTATCAGTGCATAAATCTTTACAACCATAATATATCAAAATTGAACTGTGTCTAGCATTACAATTGAGGAAAAACAAATATTGAAAGTGCATTTGTGAAACTATTGTTTCATATGCATGGGTTTGAAAGAAAAAACAAAAGATATAAGAGTGAGAGAACAAGAAGAAAATGATTAACATACCCTGATGCCACTGCCTAAAAACATTCATATGTTTGTAGAAGACAACACAAAAACCATAGCATGCAAATGCAACAGGCCTACGAATTTTCATTTACTTTTGCATTCAAGAAACTATTGTTCTAAGATTCTGTATGTACATTTTATACAGTGCTAAATTCAGAGACCTCATTTGAGAGACACAAAAAAATGTATACAGAAAAGAATAATTTGCGATTTGTGTACCCTTTAAACTTTGATCTACAACACTACATCATACATTTGTTGTCACTATAAATAAAGTAAAATTCACTAAAATGAAGGGGAGGATGATGAACTAGGAAATGTGTATCTTCTGTATCTGATCATAAAATAGCCTCCAAGAAGTGTGTGGTTGCCAAACTAGGTATGAGTATCAGTGCGTTGGTTAGAACTCTGTCATTTCCTTGTAACTATACATTCATGGCCACTGTTTGCAAGATAATATTTAGCATCAAAACCACACCTTCAAGTGTCATCTACAAAAATTCTGAAGACGAAATCACGAAAGCGTTTTGAGTATAGCCTTGGATCAACAGCAGAGATTGATGTTGGATCATATTGGAATGATTTGTAAGCATGTTCAAGCTTTTTACTGATATCATAGTCTTGCAATATGTCTATGATACCAAAAAATATTATGATGTCATAAAACTCCCCAGTTGGTTCTCCAACAAGCTGAGGAGTTTCACTGCTGGTGCTTTTTCTCTCAGTCATTTCAGCCCGGGCTGGCATGTTTATTCCTAATTGAATCCACCTGAAACATAAAACACTTTCAGAAAATGCAGTGAAATTTTGTGTCTGTTTCGGTCCAAACTAAAGTTACTAAAAAAAATTCAAACTTCAGCCAAGATGAATTTATTTATTGACTATATACCTGCTAGGATCTACATGATCTGCATCCACTGCAGAAAAACGGGGCCTTCCATCGTCTACACCAGTTGGGGTGAAACCACTGAATGAACTGTGACGACTGGGTTTAACAGTGCCAGTAGATGTTGTTTCCTTGAAGTGAAGACCAACCAACATACTGTAATCCATAATCCTCTCCTGCTCAAGAAAGTCACAGTCCCTATCCACTTGCCTGCATAACAGCATATTTAGAAATATAACCAACTTCCAAATACTCCATAACATCTATTTCAAGTCACAGAAGCCACATTGTAGTGCATCAATCATATCATATAATATTGTAGAATGTAGACAATTAACCAGCTCATGCAACCTCATCATTGAAAGTTCCATATCTATTAGATTGTTGGTGTGAAGCTTGTATCTTTGAATTGAAGTTATAATTTACTTTATTGTCACAGCAGCTAATAAAACTGCTTTAATGAAACAAATACTTGCATAGGCAGTGTCCAACATGCTATACACACAAAAATGGTGGGAAAAGAAGCATTAAGCAAGGAATTTTCACCTGCAGAATTCTTGGAACCAGGAGTTCTGTAACCGGAATATAAAATTTAGATCAAGGTCCTTGAGGGTTGTTGTAGGCTCTATTTCTGATTCGGGTTTATCAGTACTGCGACCAAAGGTTGAACCTTTTAGGTCAAAGCGCTTGTGGATGGCATATTGAGAACAGAAGAGGTTTCCCATAATGACAAAGCGAACCTGAAATTGTCGGAAGTGTAAATAATTAGTACTAAGAACTTTAATACCAAAACACAAGTTTATACACACCTCAGTACTAATGTACTACCTTCTTCTGTGCAGTCCCTGTTAGTTTAACACAGTGGAGGCCATAGAACTTGGTAACTAGAGTGTTCTCAAAAGCCCGAACATGTTTATAATAAGCAGGAAGCATCCTCAGAAAAACCTGCAATCATGAAATAAGCATAGGATTACATTAACACTCAGTATCTATATAACCTTTATTAAGGATTAATTGACTTGACAAGCATCATGTCAAAGTGGAGTAATACAATAATACATATCTATGGCAAACTTATAATTTTCTTAACATATAGTAACTGTTGTTTAGTATTTTATATCTAACCAACTAAAAGGGAACTCACTTTTACTTCAGCTTTTTTCATTGTCTTTATCATGTAACGATCATCATTTGTCAAATAGAAAAAGCTTCCACTTTTCCCAGGGGATGAGAGCTCTCGAAGGGCCTCATTCCCACATATTGAAATCATATAATCAGCTGGATCAACTTTGAACAATTTTCTGAGAGCCCTAGAAATATAAATGCAATCAGTTTGAATACAATTATAAACTATTTGTTTTATAAGATTATGAAACAATGTTAATAGCAACCATGAACAGGGTATTTCCTAACCCCCTTTGTTCTTCCTAAAGAGATATCTTAAAGGTTTTTCCTGGCCAATTTCTCGAGAAATAAAAACCTTCCTCAGAGCATTTCACCTACCTCTTTGTGCCTCAATAGGAAGGTTATAAAATTTCAAGAGCACTCTCAACAAGTTAGCACATAGAAGATTCTGTTACAAAACATGGTTCACCTAATCAAGGACCAAAGTGTGCTGAAATGAAAAACAAGACTATTAAGTCTACCTGAACACTACAGGGCAGTAGTCTTTCCATCTAAATTCACAAGTCGGGTGAGGTGGTGTGTGCTTGGATCCTTCCGGTGGAAATCTTGTCCATACTTTTTCTTTGGGATCAAAGGCAGAAGATTTCAAATCAAGAGATGTAGTTGGAGCAGGTCTTCCAACAGAGTGTCTGTGCTATGGTACAAGAAGTTAACAATGGTGTAGCAAAAATTAGAAGGAAATTTTATTTGTTAGAATGTCATGTACATCATTGCACCCTTCTACGTAAGGCATCATTTAACTGAACCAATGTTCACATTACAGCAAATACATTTCCCATTCAAAAGAAATGACAGAAGAAAAGGCTCAGCCAGACCACGAAAGTGATACTAAATTACATGAAAAAAATAATAAAAACAAAAATATGATCAGTACCTGATACCTAGCTGCAGATTCAACATAAGCTCATAATTCTTGTGCCCTTTGGATATGGTCTCTCCTTGTCTCTTGGGATTCTTTATTCTCAAACGCGCCAAACTGTTTCGACCCGAAACTGAATGATCATCCATGGCACTACGAGCAGATTTCCTACCTACAACAAAACCACCAAACGCATCATCACAACTGTAACTACTAACCCTCCTAATCCCATCAGTTCTCTTCTTATGCAGTGGCCTATTATCCTCCTCTTCACCACACCCACACAATGACTTCTGTGAAGGGTAAATTGCCACCTTCTCACAAGGACAAATCTGGCAATCATTCAGCTCCACATTGTAAACATCCTGAGGATCCCAATCCGTAGGACTATCAGAAGAACCAGAAGGATGATAAGTCCCACTCTGCTCCTTTGGATCTTGATTCCAAACCCCAACATAGAAACTCCCATCAGCCCACTTGAATGTGCCATTCCCCTTAGGCAACCCCTCCTCCCAACACCCATCATAGCTATTCCCATTGCTCCACACCATTGTCCCATCCCCACAAAACACCCCATTCTTCCACTGTCCAATGTACTGGTTCCCATTCTTCCACTGGTACCTTCCATGCCCATTCTGCATCCCGTTCCTCCACTCCCCATCATAGAGATCTCCATCAGGGTAGCTCTCGGTCCCTTCTCCATGCTTCAAGTTCATCACCCAAGATCCCTTATAGGTGTCCCCAGAAGAACCAATATAAGTGCCTTTCCCATCCATGTTACCACTCTTGAATTCACCCTCATAGGTAGCACCACTAGGCCAACTAAACCTCCCCTTCCCCATGGTGCTTCCTCTGATCCATTCACCCACATACATGCACCCATCTGTCCACAGGTATTTTCCTTGGCCATGGGGGAATCTGTCCAGCCATTGGCCATTGTAGAAGTCACCATTGGGGAGAATCTTCTCAACCTGACACACCTCTGCTGCTGACTCATCATCATCCACATGGGCCACAGACATTGGTGTTAAGATGCTGTTTGCCCTTTTCTTTGAACCACTCGATTTGCGAATTGTTGCTTCCCCCCAGGATTTCACTATGACGTTGATCTCTTTGCTCATTCTCTTGAAGGTATCCACTTTGATTCACCCTCCCTCACACACCCACACCCCTATTCTCCTTCATCCATCAATACCCACATCACAAATGTTCCTCAATTAACGACAGAATATTTAATGAATGCAATGTGGCAGAAAGCATTTCTGCACCAGCCCCAGAACAGAATAACACAACGGAGGGAATCAATCAAATTGTGAAAATAAACCCAAGACAGAAAAAAAGAAACTTTTGTGCTTTCGGCTTTGTGTTATTTATATGGTTGTCTAAAATGGGTTGACTTCAGATTTTGAAAGAAACAACAATACTGTTGAATTGACGAGGAAATCAAAAGGTCTTGGAAGACTGGTCTTTTTTCTAACTTGTTTTTGTGCAACTTTTCTTTCTCTTTTTTTTTTTTCCTTATTTTGTTTGTTTTTTTGTTTTGTTGAGTTGGAATTGGACCAAAGGGATTCAACTCATGGTTCTGTGTATTCCGATTAAGGCTCCGAAAAGTATTAGGAGACCAGAGAATTACAAGGTAGCAGAGAAATGTGGTGGTGGCAAATATGCCATTTTTAGCGCGAATGATAGTTTGGTCCTAATTATAGTGTTTTTGTTTTAATCCTGATATGTTTCTTCCCTTAACCCGTTAGTTTGATAGATTGAGAATGCCAACTGGTTTTAGCATTTGTGGATTGCTACCAGATTCTGTGAGTTCATCATTGCTCTTAAACCCAACAACAACCCAGTCACATGCACCATGAATGAGATTTATCATGTAGGGTGAGAAAGTGTAATCGCTATCTTAAACGGAAAAGATTCATTCAAAAATATAAATTATTAACTTTTTAGTTATTGAAATTACAAAGATCATCTTGTCTTTGAAATTGTTATAATAAAAAAATGGATCCTTCATAAGGGTTTAATTATACTTAAACCTTTCAAATAGTCAAATATCTAGATAAAAAAAGTACAATTTAAATCTTTATAATTAAGATCCAATATATTTTATCATTAACATTTGAATGAGTAAATTGGTTAATAATTTAGATTTTTAAATATTATTATTATTATTATTATAAATTTAAATAATAATAATAAAGAGAACATAATAAATGGTTTAATCTAATAGTGAATATGCATGGATTGATACTTGAAATCTTATGCAAGACTTTTGGCAAGGTTCAACACGATTGTGAAAAAGTTAAACAAAACATTTGTTATGTTTTTGTATTTTCCTATATAATACTTGTTTTTTTTTTTAATCCTAATTGCTTAAAATTATTCATTAGTGATGAACTGAAACTTTCAAGAGTCAAAGTGTCTTGAAACTTTCACGAGTCAAAGTTTCTATAAAAGAATTGTTATTGTTATACATTTTTCTTAATATTTATTTATAAATTTATAATTAGTTTAGAGCTAAAAAAATCTTAATAATAAAACTATGTGTCATTCCATTTATTTTAATTTTACCAGTAAATTTCATTTAAATACTAATTACCATGCATATCATACTAAAAAACAACATATGAAGCTTGTAAAACTCAGCAAATGATTAATATCTCAGTGACTTCTGCAAAAGCCTAACAAAGAATTCAGAGTGTAAAAATATGTACAAAAAGATGAATCAAATTACAATGGCTATATATATGAGTAATGAAATTGAAGAAAAGAAAAAAGAATGATCAGTGCATCATGAGTGTGAATTCATGGAAGCTGAGGAGGCCATCTCCATTCAAATCAAAATGGTGAATCATGGCAGTGCATTGCTCCATGGATTTTGATTCCCCCAACATGCAAAGCATCTTCTGCAAGCTTTTGGGAGTTATGAACCCTGTCATTTCACTGTCATTGTACATCTCAAAAGCCTCTTCCAAATCCTTCAACTTCTCTTCTTCTCCTACTCCTTCCATCATCTTCACCAGATCCTCCAAACTCAGCAACCCATCTCCATCAGAATCCACTTCCTCGATCAACAATTCAACTTCTTTCGCCAATAACTC